>CM061183.1:16248835-17483835 GCA_030763345.1 Mythimna separata
ATGGACACATGTTATTTTTAGCTCTAAAACCTATAAAGCCTACACAGAAATCCATACACAAGCTTTTACGCGACACGTTAAAGCTTTAAAAGTTTCCCGGAAAAAAGTAATTCTACAATCCATGGAGCGGTCAGAGGCTTGCAACTATTGGTCGCGCTCGACTAACTCGCTCATGATCCGATTTTACGCACGGACGCCCGGGACCCGGCGACTCGCCGCGTCTGCAATGCGAAAAAAATTGCGATAAAAATAGATACGGTTGGCTTTTTTGTTTCAGTTCCACTGAAAGATGGGCCTGTTGAAATAAATCGGAGTATGCTGTAAGAAATTTTAGCTCCGTAACATTTTTCCTAGAAATTTTGAGTTTATTGACTCTTAGTTACTAAGTTACTCAATACACCCATCATAAAATGATTAAACCGTTCCGTATAAACATAACAAACACTTAATGTGCATCCGCGTATTAGCATCTATTCAGTTCGTGCATTATTAGCTCCGTAATACCCTCAATATTAATACCTCAAATATGCTTCAGTTATAATCCTCAAAAAAGCGTCATCCCTCACAATCCGTCTAATAAAACCGTAGCGAGTTGTATAGAGTGTAGTAGCGCGGCGCCACCGTCGCATTGTGCGGAGGCGACCAATTGTGCAGAACCCCTGGGCTGATCACTTAATTGACTAGCGAGCGAGAGCTTTTGGGGGAAACGATATTCATCAGCTACAATTTGACTGCACATACCATTCATTACCGCGTCTGTTTAGCTGATACTTAGAGCCTACAGTGTTGGCTCAGCAATGGTTGTTACAGTAAAAATTATGCAGATTTCGTAGTAGAGGTTGTGGTATAGGATTAAAGTGCAGTAGAAATGAGATTTGTTGGCAAGTGATGGGATTGTGTGGGGGCGTTAATGCCACTTAATCTGAACGATTAACCGGGGACTGTTGGTTCGCGCGGGCACAAAGAGACGCACTCGGGTGCAGCGAGAGGTGCTAGTTACCGACGATATTGGATTTTGGGATGAGAACCTCCCTTTGTTGAAAGACTAGGTGATGCTAGCGGCTTTGCCTGCGGAATTGTAGGAAATTATCTTAAGGGAATACGCGTGATAGAAGAAAATGATTATCCCAAGGGAACATATTGCTGTGTCAAAAAGTGGAAAGGACATGGTCTAACCGTGTATCAAGTTTTATTGAAATCTGTTCATCCGTTTGAGCGTGAAGCAGTAACAAACATACAAATATAAATTCTCACAAATCGTTCCTCTTTAAAATATTAGTAGCTAAAGAAAATGAATGGCTTGCTAAGCGGTTTGAAGAATAACTTAAAAACCAATTTGAACGAAGTTTTTTGTAACCTAAGTATTTGTTGCAGTCTCAAAAAGGTTTTTATGTAGAGAAAATTGAAAAAATGCACAAAAAACGAAATAAAAACACATTTTTCTTTTAAATTGTTCTGTGCATTTAATATTAGGTATAGCTGTTAATCCTTACTAAAAACTACTTTAATTTATCCGTGGATTTAACACTTTTTACGATAAAACGTTCGTAACAAAACAACGTCTATCGGATCAGCTAACCTTTTATAGGTAGATTTTAAATTGAAGTGTCCGTTTGTAATACCAGAATCTTCTTCTTCTTTTCGAATCGAAGGCAAACTCTTCAAATTGTTTGGGCCCAGTAGGTAGCTACATTAATTGCAGCATCGGTGGCACTCATCAGATCCTCCAAAGTGCAGGTGTTTGGGCACTTGGGGCACTCCAACGTGTGGCTCATGTTTTGCACAGAAGCAGCGCACTCACATTGGGTATCCGACGGGTCTTTGAAACCCCATTTGGCCAAATTGTGTTTGCAGCGACCTACCTGGGTGCGCAACCGATTTAGTGCTTTCCATACAGGCCACTGCAATTCATGTCCAGGCGGTAGACGTTCCTGGGGTTTCAAGAAGTCGGGATACTACTATAAATACCAGAATAATAGGTAAGTATGTTTTTACTTGATGCATATTAATATGAAAATAGATATATGCAATAATTTAACAAAAATGCAATGTTTATCATTTTTAACCGTCTGTCTGTCAGTCTATTTGTTGCGGCTATTCTCCAAAACAGCTGGACCAATTTTGACGAGACTTTCACCGGTTGGTAGCTGCTGTTATAAGGAGTAATATACACATATTAGATTTTTTTGGTGCGAACCCATAATTATTTTATGGGTCTGCACATAAAAATATCTTAAAATTATAACCTGAATGGCATTATACTGTAAAAGTCTGATGCAGGCAAAGTAGGAGCACCAGCTAGTTAGGGATGAATATTATGGCTATTATTATCAAGAGGCTTGATAGAATCCCAATCGAGCGGATCACCCTTGACAACATCATATTTCCCTCGAGACAGGATTACTCTATGCACAAGTATGGTCTTGACCGCTCTATCATATTATTATCTTTTAGTTCCTTTTAGGGTTTCGGAATTAAAAAGATATCTTTTTGGGTTTTGTTTCAGTTAACCTTCCTTAAAATCCGGGTCCGGTTTTTTCTTTAAAAGTTGGACCCGGATTGTAATAATAACCGTAATAAATAAAAACCTATAACCTATCAATACCCGCGAAACGAGACACAATAGTAAAACAATAACAGCGCGGTCCAATGAGAAATGAGAGATTCATGAATTAATTCAGTTTGAAACTGTATAGATTTTTTTTGTTTTCTTTTAAAATACCATACTCTGACTGACCACACAAGTAAATTACAGCTTCATCATCATCATCATTACAACTGAATCACGTCCACTGTTGGACACGGCCTCTCCCAAGCGTTACCATAACGACCGGTCCTGTGCATCCAGCCACCCTCACGAGATCATCCCTCCACCTTGTAGGAGATCTTCAAACGCTGTGTCTTCCGATGCGTCAGTAATTACAGCTTACAAAGAAGCTTAGTTCATGAATCCCCGACCGGTCCTATGAGACCGCGCTGTTATTGTTTTACTATTGTGTCTCGTTTTGCGGGTATGTGATAGGTTAAAAATAAATTATTCGACAAAAATTGTCTCCGCAACATCATCATTCACATCAACAAGAGTACTTGAAAACAAGAATTCCACCTTCCCCTTCAAAAAACAACATAAAGATAAGTTTAAGTAACAATTACGTAAAGTCACCCTTTCTGTCATCTTCTCATTTTTAACTTAACCCTCATCTCGGCACGTGGTAAGGGTTATGCTTGTCATTACCATTATTAACCCTTAAACGGTTACGGATGCTGTGACTTTTTATTTGTTGAGAACCCGTTTTTTGAAGTAAAGATTGGGGTGGGGACTTAAAGATGATTTAGATAAAAAATATCGTCAGTAGCTGGTCTTAAGAATACAAGTACCTTCTTACTTTATTCAATAATAATTCAAAAATTGAGAAGCTTCTATGCAATTTACAAATAATTGAAAAAAATAATAACCGTCGTTTCGCTACCGTTAAAAAATTAACTACAAATATGGCCGACATGTCACATTTATTTAAAGCCTCTTTACACCTACGTTACATTAAATTTCAAATCATATCATAACGCCCTACAAACCTACTAAAAAAGCTGTCAAAAAACAATCTCATCAAAATTCATAGCCACTGAAAACTTGAGACAGCAACAAAAAACATTCAACAATGATGCCAATCAGCCTCTAAGAAACTTCCAAAAACGGTATTAATTTTCAATGAGATTATTTACAAATCCTCGAACACGTCCTCAACGGGGCCTGATCTGTCAATATTGTCACAAAACATTATGAAAAGATAAAAAAAAGATAACAAAAATCATAAAAAAAACTTCAAGAAAAAAATCTATGAATGTGGCCTAATTTTCGCTCTCAGTACCCACTTTCTGTATAAGCATTGAGGCGTTCCATAAATTAATTCTTACATACTCGGACCTTTTTTTTACTAAAAAAAGAAACACGGAAGACCGTTACCTTTTATATTTTTTTCTTGCTCTATTATTTATGGTGTAAAAATTGGGTTACTTAACGGGAGCATAAAGTCCATTGTGTATCGTGGGGGATTTTTTGCAAAAAAAGTTTTTAACATAAATGTTTTTAGTTTTTTTTTTAAGTTTGCAACACGTGATACAAAGAGGCGGTTGGCACGAGTAGCTATACAGATTACGATTAGGAATATTATTAATAGATCTTAGGTAATTTGAAATTATTAATGATGAAGTCATCTCGATAGAAATGTGGTCGTGGTTAGCACACCTCTCAATTTTTCTTATTATATTCATAAATCATTCATACAAATTTATTAACCTATCACATAACTATACCCACAAAACGAGACACAATAGTAAAACAATAACAGCGCGGTCTCATGAGACCGGTCGGGGATTCATGAACTAACCTATTTTATGTAAAAAAATAATGACTAATTTCATCAGCAGACAACAAAGATTTATTAAGTTAGTAACAATATTCTTACCCTATGTTAGGACTACTAAATAGTAATAGTATACTTATTATACGTAATGATTTTACCAAAAAATATCAAAATGTATCGCAAGCAAACATACTCTCTGTATAAAAAAGTATCCAATGTGCTATTCCAGGACTTAGTACGAGTATACCTGTGTGTCAAGTTTCATACAAATACGTTCATACTTAATGTCAGTGAACTCAAAACTGCAGCAGGGTTTCATTAAACAAACGGTAATTATTGAATCTCATGCAATACCTGAAAATATTTCATTCTCTATATTCAGAAAAAAATCCTACCAACCGTTATACCACTTGTGTCTCCAGTACATAGGTACATAGCTATTACATAGAATCCAACGACAGTCACATAGGAGAACGCAAACTGCCCCGACCACATACAATCCGTCGCGGACACGTATTCACTTCATTGTGAGCGCCGAACAAAACAGCTAGACACGCTTTTTTCATACAAACTAGATTTCATACATTCAAAGGGTCCTCGGGTCATGGGTCACCATCGTATTTCTTCAAAGAAAAAAGACGTTACAAACACCCCTATAGAAAAAAAGATAAGTAAAAAAGGGGCTTCTTCTAATATTGTGAATATTGATGAAGAAAGGAATCTGGTTTTGGATATTGAAGATTGTAGAAGTTCCATTCAGTGCCATGTGTGGTCCCACGGGGCCAGTTCACTTGCTGAGAACCGCGGATCGCGCTCAAACTTGATTCCAACTGAAAGTTCTTTAGAAAACTGGAATTTCATTCACTCAGACGTTGAACATCACTATTGCAATCACTAGGGAATTGACTTATAAAATTATTATTATTAAAAAACATCAAATTTGACAGTTGATAAAAAAAATTACACGTCAAATTAGCAAAGTTTTGATTTGAAGGAGAAAAAAAAGAAATCAAACATTTTATTACCAATAAAAGATAAAAACTAAAACTAACATAAAGGAACAAAAAAAAACCGTCCAAAAAATAAGGGTTACATCTCGTTTCCATCTGAACAATGCACACGCGATAGATACAGAATCCTTGCGCACGATTGTACCCTTTAGCCTGTAAAAGGGATAAAAAGGGATTGTGCCCAAGATAAACGGGTACAATAGGGGTTGAGGTATCTCGGAGGTGGGTACTATTGATCCCGGCACGCGTTCGCGGGTTAACAGAGGTAGGGTTGGATGCTGCGCAGAGGCACGAGTCGACGGGTTTCAGTTTGATTTGTATGAAAAGTGGTTTTGGTGTGTGGTGAGGTGATTTTTATTTAACCCTTTTGTTAGTTTTTGGTAGAGTGGTGTAAGTATGTGATTATGAGATTATTTGAATTTTTAAGTTTTTTGTATTTTTTATTTGACTGTATTTTTTTTTTAGGTGGGAAATCATTTAATAATTTCTCGGCGGGATAACGGGAGGGCGTGTCAGACTTTTACTGACTAAAAATTAAAATAATTAAAAATAAGTTAAATTAAAATAAAACCAATTACAGAGTCTCTTAAAAATGTTTCTTTACCCAAAAACATAAACAACAATTCATTTTTTATTTACAACTAATAAATTGTCTCTTATACATAAATAATGTAAAAACATATATCGTAACGGAACGGAACAGTAGTCTAGTCGCTAGACATACATATTTAATTTTCTTTGACAAGTTTACGAGTTCCATGTGACCCTAACGCCTTCCGTGTGAGGTCACTAATTAACTTGCGGAATAACAGAACACGTCTGTGGGGTCATAAACTACGTTGTTGTCAAAGTATAGGTTCCTGTTACTGCTTTACGTTAGTTTAATGAAGAAGAAACCATAATTAACAGGGACTAGTATAAATTGGTGAGAAAGGAGTTTGGAAATGGCGTCTACTATAGTAGGAAGTAGGTTTCTACTTCCTACTATGGTAGGCGCCAGATAAATTTGCAATATAGTATGTACATTATTTTCCTAATATCTCAGCGTAGATACCCGAAAAACAAACAAGGAACTGTTTTTAATCGACTTCAAAAAGGAGGAGGTTATATGTTGGGTTGTATGTATTTGATTTTTATTAATATTTTTGCTGATTTCTCCGTTAATTGTGAACCGATTTTGATATTTTTTAATTAACTTGTGGAATAACAGAACACGTCTGTGGGGTCATAAACTACGTTGTTGTCAAACTATAGGTTCCTGTTACTGCTTAACATGAGTTTAATGAAGAAGAAACCATAATTAACAGGAACTGGAATAAATTGGTGAGAAAGGAGTTTGGAAATGGCGCTTACTATAGTAGGAAGTAGGTTGTTACTTCCTACTGTGGTAGGCACGAGTAATAAGTAATTTGACCTTTTCCAAACATCTCAGTGTACATACCCGAAAAACAAACAAGGAACTGTTTTTATTCAACGAACAAGGAGGAGGTTACATGTTCGATTGTAAGTTTTTTTTTTACCTATTTCGCGGTCAGTCGTGGACAGTTTTTAAATATTTTTAATTAGCTTGCGGAATAACAGAACACGTCTGTGGGGTCATAAACTACGTTGTTGTCAAAGTATAGGTTCTTGTAACTGCTTAACATTAAGTAATGAAGAAGAAACCATAATTAACAGGGACTAGAATAAATTGGTGAGAAAGGAGTTTGGAAATGGCGCCTACTATAGTAGGAAGTAGGTTTCTACTTCCTACTATGGTAGGCGCCCGATAAATTTGCAATAAAGGACATTGATCTTTTCCGAATAGCAGTAACACTGAGATTACTAGTAAATGTAAAGGATCACAATGGATTCAGTCTCAGATCAGGTTTTGGTATTTTTGGAGTCAGTTTTTCCTGATAGTTCTTTTGAACCCAGGTCAAATCTAAGATATATTGCTGAATATTTTTGGCTTACACATGAGAAAAAACGATAGCATAACGTAGTCTATAATGAAATAAAGAAAAAAAATATACAAACTAAAACTTGTATTAATATTTTTAGCCAAAAAAATGCAGCTATTCTAAAAATAGTCCACACCCATCGATTTGTTTACACTCGAACAAAAAAGTTAGTTATTTATCACAAAAACCTGTCAAGTCCGAACCTTACTTCAGATAAGATTGACTTAACACCTTAAGACAGGTTGATAATCTTTTAAAACAAAAAAAAAACCGCCGCAAAACCGTTTGCCACTTACAGGAACCATAAAGTTTTGGAGAAAAAAATGTAGGAATTAGCAAAAACTGTCGTAAATTTGTCATTGTGACCCCGCCTAGCATCGTGAGGGTTTGTTTTTACAGTTAGTTTTAAATATGAGTGGCATTTCAGAGATTTATGCCAGATATGTAGGTAGAAATGTTGCAGCCGAAATGTTATAAATTGAAAACGAACTTCGAAGACGCGCAGTTTAAGCTGGCGCAAATCAAAAGTTACAGACGGGTCGGACGGGATTTAGTATAGAAAGAAATATGAAGGCGGTAGTAATATGCGCTTAACTTCTATATCGTATGTCTACCTGGTCTTGGCCATCAGACAGGGAGCGTTTCAATACTCACTAGCGGTGTCGTCAGACGTAGTCCTGCTCGAAACCTGGCTAATTATCAGAAAAAGAAATTAAGCACCCGATTGCAGCGAACTTACCGGGTATAGGTATCTTCGATACCAGAGATACACACCCAAAATAACTTTCAAATCGGTCAAAATGTTTGGAAGGAGTTCGAAGACAAACAAACGTAGTACAGAAGAATTATATACCTAAATAAAGATGCAAAAACTTTAAGACTTTGGTAGTCCTTGGTAGCAACAATAGTATTCAGCCTTTTGCCTTCCGCATCCACTGTTTCTCCAGTTCAGTTTTCTTTAATTAAAGTCATAACTAGACAATAATTACAAACTCGTACTATTTGCGACACACTAATCAGACCCCGACCCCGTTCCGTCAATACGTAAATAGGACCTTTGCACACTATTAGACATAATACGCGCTTATATCTCTTAGCTGGCTCCAATCTGATGACCCCACTAACATTGTACAACTACATGTAAATGGTACATGATTATTAACCCTGAGATTAATTTAAATAACTAATTGATCCAATTATAATTTTAATTGTAAGAAATACAATGATTTTTCTTCACGATTTTGCATCTCTATCTTGTCACGCAGGTACTGTGAATTTATTCGGAATAAAAAACCAGTCTACTGGTATTATTCAGGTTATGTCCAGTTTTCCTTCAGTGACGGTATTTTCGGAATTGTAATAGTACTTTCTTAGATTACCTACTATTTCTTTCATTCATTCCAGCCGAAAACCGTCCATTTCTGGACATAACCTCCCTTGAGACTTGCCACAACGGCTGGTCGTGTCTCACATCCTTTGGTCCACCTTGTGGGTGGCCTTCCGAAGCTTTGTATTCCGATACGTGATCGTCACTATGTCACTATGGTCTATCGGTTTAGGTGTTTAACTAAAGGTGACCAATCTTGGTACATATGTCTTTTTATATTAAAGAGGTTGTATATAATATAGGTAAATCTAGTTTATTAGCTAACATCGATTTAGGTAAATACCCAGTTGCAAAGATTTTTACATACAATTTTTAGACAACTTTTAGATAAAAAGATATGCCAAGATTGTTTACATTTAGTTAATTACCTAAACCGATAGACCATAGAACCTTTCCGCCCACGATTTGCTAGTCGTTGGGCTACATCGTCGTTGGCAATCGGGATTTAGACGAGATATCTTTATAATTATTTGCTATTCTTTTTACCTTTGACATTTTATGCAATCAATTTTTTAAATTATGTGTTGTAAAATCAAATGTGTTTCATTTTGATAAAATAAATATCTGTACACTTGAATAGTGTTTTTAATTTGTAATTGTAAATTCCCAGTGCCTGTGATGTTTTTGGTCCTTAATAATAAATAAACTTTAGGTACTAGAGTACCTATTTCAAATATTTTTAATGCGATCTTTTAATTAGACGAAAAAAATCCTTTTGACACAAGTACAAAGATCTCTCCTGATTACCATAGCAACTACAATAGAACAACAGTATTGAATGTGAGGCCTGCGGTTATTCATACTTTTTAATTTTTTCTCAAGTGAAGTCCTCCGAGATCTCCCTAATAATCAATCATCAGAATGCTGCCATATAAAATAATCGCGCCCCAATCAAGGGTAACATATTCGCGGTTCAAACGCTGGGAAAACAACGCGGCTTTTGTGTTGCCACACAAAAGAGCTTCGTATCAATTTCTTGGTTATTAAAAAACTAACTTATTATTGCTAGTCCAAAAAATAAAAATGACCTTTATGTCAATGAAATAGGGTTTGTTAAAAGGGTTTTTGATAGTAAATATAAGTTGGTGTGCTAGGGGCATAATTTCGATATGGAAAAGGATACTTGAGCCAAATTAATAGCTTATCTGTGATCTGTAGTTTGGTTATTATGTCACTCATTGCGTGGGCTTTCATTGTAGTCACCTTTTGTGGGTATAGGGTTGCCAACAAAAAAAAATATGTTCAGATATTTTGTATATTTTTGACATTATTTTTATTTTTTGTGGTGGTTTATCATCTAAAAACTCCTTCCAGTTTGTGTGGTAGAGACAGTGCCGTAACTAGGGCGGTGCGAGCAGTGCCCAGGCACAGGGCGCAGACCCTGGAGGGGCGCAGAAATGACCAGACTAAGCCTGGTTAGAGCATTTTTCAGGGCGCAGTTTTGAAAGCTCGCACCGGGTGCATAAAAGGCTAGTTACGGCACTGGGTAGAGAAAGGTAGTATCAACATTTTACTGACCAAACCTCACATATGTTTCATCTTTTGCCCTTTGTGTTCCAAGTAATATTCTTTCGAATAATCCCGGGTATTATTTATAGTAAGAAAAATAAAGTTTCTTCTTCTTAACCAATAATTTTGTCATAAATTTTATAACAGGAAAAAACACGCTTGCTCATTCAATTCTGTTTTGTTTTGTAGGATTGCCCATATAGACTGATAAAATGAAATACTCACATTATTGTAAATATTCCTTGAATTTTTAGTTTGCAAAGAGGAAAATAGGTATTCACACAAAAAACATTGTAGACGGTATACAATGTTTTTTATAAATAAATGAGTGTTTGATTTGTTCGCACAGCCGATCTTCAAGGTTAAGCAACGCTTGCCTAGGTTGGGCTGTGGATGGGTGACCATCTTAACATAACGAGTAGGTATCCTCCGTGCCTCGGAAAGCACGTTAAGCCGTGGGTCCCGGCTGTCATTTGTAGGTCTTTGGCAGTCGTTACAGATAGTCAGAAGCCAGTTAATCTGACTCCAGTCTTACCATGAAGTACCGTGTTACCCCAGTTAATGGGTTGTGGAGGTCTGGTAGGCAGCCGCTCCTCGTAAAATACTGGTATTCAGCTAAATCCGACTTGACTGGAAGCCGACCCCAATATACTAGGGGTGATCCAAAAGTAATGATAATCAATATGAAATAAGGATATTCTAACTAAAAAAAAAATATATTTCTCTACCTAGACTCTTAGGAAGTCAATATATTTAGTCCATTCTTTTTTTAAATCCATAATTCCCTTTGAAAAAAAATCTTTGTCTTGATCATCCAAAAACGCCTCTACAGTAGTTATCACCTCGCTATTATTGTCATTTTTTTTGCCTCAGAGGTGTTTCTTGAGCCGAAAAAAGAGGTAAAAGTCACTGGGTGTCAGGTCTGGCGGATAGAGTGGGTTGTCAAGCACTTCGAATCCCGTTTTTTGAATGGCAGCCATCGCAACGGCGGCTTTGTGAGCCGGTGCGTTGTCTTGGTGAAACAACACTCTAACTCGGAGTTTGCATAGTTTTTTTTCTTTGATAACCTGCCGCAATCTTCTTATTTGGTCTGCTTAGTAAGAGTCCATAATAGTGGCTCCTTTTTCCAAGTATTCCACTATTATAATTCCTTCAGCATCCCATAAAACGGACGCCATAACCTTTCCTGCCGAACTTGACACAATGAATTTCTTTAGCGACGGGGAAGAGGCTCGTTTCCAAGTCTTAGACTCTCGTTTGGTTTCTGGATCAAAATGGTGGATCCAGGTCTTGTCCATGGTCACTAAACGAGACAAAAAAAAATCCTTATCCAACTGGAACTTTTCGAGATTCGCCCTTGAAATGTCGACACGTTTTGATTTGTGCTCATCGGTTAACATTCTCGGCACCCAACGTGCAAAGACCTTTTTCATATGCAGTTTGTTCGCAATGATTCTTTGAACACTTGTCAAATGACATCCCTATGACCTCAGCTACATGCTTTATGGTCAATCTTTGATCTGCCAATACGATATCTTCGACTTTTTTTACTTTTTCTGCAGTGTGGAACGTGGATGGGCGTCCCTCGCCATGTTCATCTTCTGTGGATGTTCTACCCAGTTTGAACTCCTTTGACCAGCGCGTAACTGTGGAATATGAGGGAACAGAGTCCCCTTATGTTTCTACTATGTCACTTTGTATGTCTTTGGTAGATTTTTTTTCCAAACAGAGGTACTAAATGACAGCTCTGATTTAATTTTTCATCATTTTGATGTTTACTCTCTGACTGTCCGTATTCAAATGAATGTAACTCCCTGAAATCGTGGCCTATTTTTATGATTTTTTTATGATGAAGTACTGGATATATAAGGAAACAAAAAAGAATTATTTCATATTTTTATAAGCCCTACAAATATCCGATTATCATTACTTTTGGATCACCCCTCGTAGTTGGGAAAAGGCTAGGCAGATGATGGGTGTTTGGTTTGTCATTTAACTTACTTTTTTTCAAGTTTTACACCATTTTAATCTGTAAAAGTCTGACACATAAAAAGTTATTAAAAGATGTTCCAATTCTTCAAAAAAAAATTAATCAACACAAAAAAATATTAAATATTATTTTAGAACATGAAATAAGAGCAGCATAAAATTTCACGATACAACCCTACATCACCCTGGGGGTGTAATATACCCCAGTGCAGGGTTATCTGGCACATCTAGACTTTTGTAGTCGACGTAATCAGAGCTATATCGATGAGGATTATTAACTGATGGGGTCGGGACTACCCCTCGCGGCTTTGAATGTTTTAGCATGCGTTTGTGTAGAGTGGAATATTTCTTTTAACTTGATATTTTGGTGTAATTAGTGCAATGTAGAGATTAGGTAATTGTCTAACATTTATTAAATTATTATTTTTTTAATGAAAAAAAAAGATCGGAGAGGTAATTCCGCTGTTTTGAATATTTGTTCATAGTCTAGTTTCAGTCACAATCTGTCAAAAAACTACCAATTCAATCTGGTATACAATGTGTTTATGACAATACGACAATAAATGATAACACTGGCAATACTCATCATTATGAATAACTTTTAATATGAGACCAACCATAAAATCGCTAAAATAATTTCAGGTGTCCCATACATTTACATTTGCATAAGTCAACAAAATGTACGGAAAGCTGCAGCTGAAATTTTGCTGAAATTTTTTTCGCGGTTTCTGGGCTGGTCCCGTACTAAACGTTATTCATAATGATGAGTATTGCCAGTGTTTTCATTTAAACTCGTATTTTCATAAACACATTGTATAGAATTTTTATCATCTTAGTTTTAGAAGTTCCCAACATCTTTAGTATCCATATCAAATCAACCCTAGCAATTTTTCATAAAAGTCTTGCTTAAAATCCTGCATCTGTCGAATGAACAAAAGATCGTCACTTGGACTCAAGACACAAATGGGTCAACATACGCAAATTCCCAAATTCTTAATTCAAAACTGCATTTTTCTAAATAATAAATATGCACCGATGCATATACGGAACTAATCCGTATCGCTTCCGAAAGCACAACAATGAAGATATGTCGTCCAGAAATCCGTAAATCGTAAAAATAATACGAATATAAAATTTAGCCGTCATGGGAAACGTCACCAACTTCACGGTGCCGCTAATAAGGGCCGTCCAGAGACTACAATGGACATATCGATACAGAAAATGACATATGTTTTGAATACGGAATGTCATTTCAATTTTTTTTTCTTTATAAATCCTGTAAAGCATGAATGGCAGAGGGGGCCAAGGCAATTATATTTTGTGCCAAGTTTATGCAACGCTCGGACAATGAATGCCTGCACTTTTGTGCGGTCGTCTGCACCGTCTTTATTATGCCGACATGTTTTGCTTTCGAATTTGGAACATTAGATCGTTATCTTTTAAAATTAGAACTTTGGCGGCGATTTTTGTGGAAGTTTATTTGAATTTTGGATTAGAGAAGTTCGAAAATTCGGCGCTTCAAAAATTTATTTTTAGATTTGTGTGCCTAACTATTTCGTTTTACTTAAATCTAAGTACATATACTAATATAATAAAGAGATAAAGTTTGTTTTTTTGTTTGTATGCATTATTGCATACAAACAAAAAAGAAGATCTCTGAAGATCCTGGTTCGATTACATAAATGTATATATTGATAGAAAGCTGCGTTCTTCCTGAGTGCTATAGGCTATATTTTATGTAAAAAAAGTGAACTAAGTAAATTCAGAAAAACTTTCACGCGGGTGAAGCCGCGGGCAAAAGCTATTAATAAATAAGAAAATATTTGTCAAAAAACTCGATTATGATTAATTGCTCATTCAACTGTTCTGTGATTAATTGCATAGAATATGGAAGCAAAAATATGTATAAATAAAAAGAGATCTTTTAGTATGATACTTAATCATAAAAATGTTTTTTTTTGTTGTTGTTGTAGTTACCCAAGGGTTTTTTATATTGTGAACTTTAAGAAATTATAAAAACTGTCTACATTTACTAATAAGTGAACTTACCCAAGATTTGACGATGCTGCCGCATACAGCTGGCCCAGTTTTTTTCTCTGTCCCCTGGTCAAGGAATCTGAAAGGGCCAAAAAAGATACAAAATTAGGGAAAGATTTTTTTAATTCTCAGGGCGTGAGATGCTCTCTTTTAAATAGAGCTTGTTAGTGGTCACTCCATATCTTTTTTTACGAAAAAAAGATAACAAAAGATACGCAAATTGGTAAGCTATTCATGCAGAGTGGCTGTGAAAACATTTTTTTGTGTTGTTTTCTTAGATGTTCGACCATGGATTAAATATTTATGGCGATTTTTTATAAAAAAATGTTTACCGCTCATGTTTTCACGTATGTCGGAGTTGGGGTAGATGTGTCAATAGTTTTGGCTACTTTAAAGATTAAATATAAAAAAATAGTTTACTCACAGTAAAAAAAAACATTATTTGTTATATTTTTATGACACTAGTCTTGTTTTTTGAAAACTTTAAGTAAGTGTATAACTAAACTAAAAGTTATGTATGTGTTACCGGTCAAACCCGAAACTAGGATGAACTAGTTTCGACTGGTTCAAACCCGCGATATTAGTCGGTTAGTTTTACCAGTAGAATACCTGTACTTTGCAGGATCTAAAAGAGGCCAATGCCAAAGCCATACAGGTTGCCAAATACTGGTCAGAAAAGGTTTGATGAGAGCATCGATACGAAAAGAAGAAGACCAGTAGAATTTTAGGACACCCCGACACGGACAGGTTAGGTTAGAAGGCGGAACGGAGCGGAGTGCAGCTTCCACCTTAGCCTTCACGGTTATTTTTTTTAATACCCAGAAATAGGAGCCCTGAGTTGTGAGTGGAGTTTCACACGAGTACAACGTTACTGGGAAAGTTTTCAGATTTTAGAGCTTGTTATTCATTACTCTTAATAAAAAAAAAAATATTGTATATCCTCGTAATTTCACAAAAAAGTCCAATCAAAACGCAACCACCACCAACTCACCCACTTTCCTCCAAAACGTCATAAACCACCACTATGAATATATTAACCCCAAAATGAGGCATTTTAGTGCAAATATTATTATATATTACATCAATATCGTACCCCTATCCATCAAAGAGGGTAGGAGGGAAACTATTGACATAAAATTTACGAGATTAATATTTACAGAATGGACCCTCTTAGGATCTATACGTTATGGAGGTATGTAAGCATAAGACCTCTTGCACACGACACGGTTTTTTTCGGACGGAATTGTCCGTCCGTAAGCACGGCGCACTGTGGGAATCCGTCTGTGGGTGGGTGACCATCTTAACATAACGAGTTTCCTCCGTGCCTCGGAAAGCACGTTAAGCCCTAGGTCCCGGCTGTCATTTGTAGATCTTTGGCAGTCGTTACGGATAGTCAGAAGTCAGTAAATCTGACTCTAGTCTTGCCATGAAGTACCGTGTTACCCCAGTTAATGGGTTGTGGAGGTCTGGTAGGCAGCCGGTCCTCGTAAAATGCTGGTATTCAGCTAAATCCGGCTTGACTGGAAGCCGACCCCAATATAGTTGGGAAAAGGCTAGGCAGATGATGAAGCACGGCGCACTGTGTTGTATGGATCAGTAGCGGAGCTTGTTGACACAAACGGTGACGCTACGGAACGGCGCCGCCGCCGTGTTTCATCAGTGTTGTTGTTATCGAAGTCTATTGACTCTTGTACACGGTACGTTTTATTACGTACGTACGGTTAGAAAAACGTTCCGTGTACAAGAGGCCTAAGGATCTACGTTATGGAGGTATGTAAGCTTAAGTCTTGTGCTTCCTTTACGGAGTTCCTATTGAAAAATGTTCAAAGAGAGCGTAATTTGAAAGACTTAAGGTATGTTGCTTTCCAATCAAGGATCAAAATGTTTTTAGGCGTTTTGACGTCGATTTTCTCAGTAGTAGCTAATTTTTTTTAAAGTAGGATTACAATAAGGCCTAATGTCCACGGACGCGTTGCTTCATAGACGCGTATTCGTCATTACACACTTACTAGTGTACGTCTGCGTTAAGCTTACGAAACGACATCGCTGACACTTCGTCGACGCTTTTAAATTCACAGTGGGAAATAGCGATATCCTAGAAAAATATTAGTGAGGAGATATAGGTACTTCACCGCCAATATCCAAGAAATCCATCGTCAAAATTGCAGCAAAACAAAAAAAATACTTTTCCCTTTCTCGCGAATCTCCCCATTTTTTTTCAAACTATCGGGTGCATTATTCAAATGTCCTAAAATCTATAAGAATGGCCGCGGTCCCCAATGCCCGCTACTCGATTCTCACGGACATAGCCACCGCCGTATAATTTTGCTATAAATAAAATTGCACTGTAAAATTTCTTGGACATACGTAGTTGAGGGTTAAGATGGCAGTGGATTCTTTTGTCGACTGTTTTTTTTTTAAATTTTTTTCAGTGATAAACTTAGATTTTATTTAGGAATAATAATAATGTTTAAGTTAATAACAATACCTAATCTTTTTGTGAATAATGAAATTATATTCAAATGAATATGAAAATAATTATTAGAAATAGAATCCATTTCAAATATTATTAAGTAGTGTAATACAACTCGTTTAACCTATCAATACCCAGACCCACGAAATGAGACACAATAGTAAGACAATAACAGCGCGGTCCTATAAGACCGGTCGGGGATTCATGAATTAAAGTAATTACGAGTAGTTTACAAAGTTACTCAAAAGACGTCCATCTCTATTATGTACTTTTTATTGCAGTCTACCAATTTATCAAACAGAAAACAATTGAATGAACTATGAATCCAAATATCATCATCATTTCGGTCAGTGGACATTTTTCGTCCACTGTTGGATACAGAACTCCTCACGTGTCGCCATAACGAACGAGCCTGTGTGTCTCTCTTCCATCGGACTCCTACACCAGGTCGTAAGGCCACCTTGTACGAGGCCTTCCAAAGCATCTTCTGGTATGAGGTCATATTTCGATGGTCCCTAAGTAAAGTATCGAATCAAAAAAATAGCAACTTTTTATTATGACTGTTTTGAGCTCATTTTAAAAGGAAGTTTTTTTAATACAACTTCAAAAATTAGGAAAACTCTTAAGTTTCCCGATATTTGAAGTGGTATTAAAAAACATCCTTTAAAAAGAGCTCAAAACAGTCATAATAAAAATTGCTATTTTATTGATTCGATCTTTACTTAGGGACCATCGATTTGTTTTGCGAGCTTTTTTCTCTACAAATCATTTTTTATTTATTTATTTAAACTTCGATTACAGCAGTGGTAAGTACATACATAGGCGCACCTAATGCATCAAGGTATTCTCTACCAGTCAACTTTTGGGTTAAAAAGACAACACTGGTAGGTCTGCAAAATAAATAAATAACAGATATTTCAAATATAATAATAAACTACGTATTTATGCTAAAATTATAAACTAATACGTTAGTCACCAAAAAGTTTTTATTCAAAAAAGTCTATTCCACAGTTTCTCATGGTGATTTCCGTTGGCTAGCTAGTACCCGCGGTAGCCCTCAGCCCCGGTATGGATATCAAAATATAAATCGTGAAGGTCCTCCATCGAACACCGCTAATACTTCCTCTATGCGCATTTTATACAATTCCACTTTATTTCCACATGAATAAATACCGTACGTCATTTCTGTTCTGAAATAAATTGAAGGACCAAATACATTGGGAGGATATGCTAAGTCCTAATGTCTGAAAATAGTACGATAACCTACTTTATTTTTACGAAAAAAAATTATGAATCACGAGATTAAAATATCTTAAGCTTATAATATAATTTAAAGGACCGTTCATTTACTAACATCACCAAAAAAGTTTTTATTTAAAAAAGTCTATTCCACAACATCTCACGGCTAGTTCCGTTGGCTAGTACCGCGGTAGCCCTCAGCCCCGGTATGGATATCAAAATATAAATCGTGAAGGTCCTCCATCGAACACCGCTAATACTTCCTCTATGCGCATTTTATACAATTCCACTTTATTTCCACATGAATAAATACCGTAAGTCATTTCTGTTCTGAAATAAATTGAAGGACCAAATACATTGGGAGGATATGCTCGGTCCTAATGTCTGTATATAGTACAACGAGCTAGGTAAATGTTTTCTTTCTATCATTTCTTTTTTACTATTTTATTTTTACGAATAATAATTAGTAAAAAAGAAAATAATTATTATTTAAAGAATAATTGTTCCAGGTCTGAGTGCTTTGTGTATGTGAGTTTACAAGTTTCTGTGACGAACCCACTTTGTAGCTTTTAGAGTCTATGGGCAATAAAATAGCAATTGTGTAATACCACGACCAACCCAAGCCTACTGCGGCCATGGGTTGTACGAAAGGGAACCCAGGGGACCTAGAAAGAAGGATAACTAGGAACAGGAGTGGGTTTTAGTCAGTAAAAGTCTGACATGCCCTCATGCTTCGCGCAGAGCGAGAGTAACTGTGATGATTTCCCCCCAACAAAAAAGAAACCCAAAACTCAACATCACTTGCTGTCGCCGTCATAACATCTTCAAATCAATGCAAACCATAAACCATAGCCACAACTAATCCATGCCATAAAAATAGACGACTATCAGGCAACTGGCAAAAAATCCGCCAAACGGCGTAACTGGCATTAACGTGGCATAAATATGGCACGATTGTGTAATCTTCACGCCATCGCGATAGGAGGCCGGCTCAACGGATCAACGGACAACCCTTTAACGCAAGGAAGGGGGTTCGAGTCCATTGTTGGTGATGGCACGACTGTTTATACTGGCCTTCGGTTTTGATGGGAATAGAGACAAGGAATGTGATGTGTTTGGTCATTAATTAGGTTAGGGGTGTTTTATGAAAACATTGGGGAATATAGGTGAGATAGGTTTCAGAAATAAACCTGTGAGCTGCTTGTTTTTTTTGGGGCCGCAGAATTGTGTGTAAAAGGTACCGTAGATCTGAATGGAAATGGGCAACTGAAGGATATAGATGGTTCCTAATTAGTATACGTCTGACACTACCTCTTTTTTCACCCAGAGAGGAAGAAATTATGTGACACCCGTCATTTGTTGTGAAGCATCAGCCTATATTATTGAAGCGCAACCAAACTCAATTTTTTTTATTCCTGCTCCACTAGTGTTTTTTAACGCTTGGAAACTATCAAACAACTTGTAGACCACCACCTATTCTTTATTGTACACAAT
Organism: Mythimna separata; assembly: GCA_030763345.1. Lineage (NCBI taxonomy): Eukaryota > Metazoa > Arthropoda > Insecta > Lepidoptera > Noctuidae > Mythimna > Mythimna separata. The sequence continues at coordinate 16,268,281 of CM061183.1, forward strand.
AGCTTATTTACAAAAATTAATTGGACAATTCATGTACAAAGGCGAGCTTAACTCAACAATGAGTTTTTCTGGAATAGCTTCCAGCAACGTCTATCCGTGTGCCAAATATCATCAAAATCCGTTCAACCGTTCGAATGTGGAGAAGTAACAAACATAACTCACACAGTTAATACAAACCTTCACCTTTATAACATTCCTGTGACAAAACAAAACACATTAAGCGAATTCGCAAGCAGAAGCTAGCAATATAAAAAAATCCATATGTCTGCCGCCATATAATTAATACTATAAAAGATCCTGTTCAGATCTGTACACATATACCTACTCTTTATTTCCCACATAAACCTTCTAAATTCAAGCCACCTCATCCTAGAACCATCGTATGCTAAAAAGCCATCCTATAGTTTACGTCAAAAATACCGTCCATCCAATCTCAGTAATGGACACAATCCTGCGCTTGACTGATTCCTTCCCTCGCTGCACTCGTAAAATTTTATAACTGACGCTCAAGCCCGAGTTAAACACTCCCCTTCAATATGGTAAAGAAGATGGAAGAGCCTTATAAAAATAGGAAGTAGGTGTCGTTGATAGACTGGTGTTCCTTGAGTCTATACATGTCAACGCTTTAACTAATACCATAGATAATACTGCTGAAGGTTGGAGCTTTTTGGTAAAAATATCCAGCAAACCATCACGTGAATATGATATACTGCAATCGGAAGCCAAAAAGCAATAACTCAATCAAAATCAATTGCAATGTGACATACTCAGTTTTTATAAAAAAAATTATTGGGTATCGCCTTCATAATGACCGGTGAAATTCCAAAATAGTTGCACAAAACCACTATTTTGAAATCTATGTCACTATAAGGTGGGGTAAATAAAAAGTATCGCAAATTCGTCTCCAGTCCTTCGCTCCTTCCAGTTCCGCTCCGCCCAAGAGCGGGAGAAGTCATTCTGATGATTCCCCTTCCTAAAAAAAAAAGTATTTCGACACAAAAAATACAAGAATTAGCGAGAGATACCGTTTCTTCCTAGGCCAGTAAAATCTAGTAATTTCTCGGTAAAAAGAAATTTAAAAATGAGTTAATTTTTTTAGGAGCAATAAAAAGTATTTGAGCATAGTTGTAATTCTTTGACTTTCATAACAGTAGTCAGTAGATACCTAAAATGAGAAATCGAGTTTTTTCGAACATTTGATTCGAACAATATTGGATTATTATCAAAATATATCAACCTAATAAGACATAGGCTGGTAAAACACAAGGTTAGTGCAAAAAGCACAGCGACTAGGAGCCGCGGCAGACCAGGAAGCAGATGACGAGACGACCTGGATGTCTTCCTTAAGAATTGGAAAGAGAAAGCAAAGAATTGTGATTGTTGAAAAAAATGGAGAAAAGCCTTTGCCCAGCAGTGGGACAATATAGACTAGCTATAATGATAATACGTAATATAAATATCAGCCTAGATTAAGTAATTCAAATTGAAACCAATATATCAACAGCCCACAAAAATCAAAATACACCAAAACCATATCCAGTCCATAACATCTTCATATCCGTTCATCCACTTCAATCCTCTTGGGCATAATGATTAAAATAGCGGTCGTCCGGTCGTCCGGTAATCCGCATTGATTGATCACCAGCCCTATCGAGAATATTTTCCCATTTTTTCCCAAATCTTTGTTAAACAGGGGCGGCATGGCTATAATAAGTACCAACTTGAAGTCGATTTGATGAATTATGTTTGCGATATGAACATTTTTGTGGTGTCGAATAAATTGAGGAGTGAGTAATGTTTAATTTTGGTATTCTTTCATAATGTTATAATGTTTTTAAAGACAGTAAATTGCTAAATACCGAAAAGAATTCACAATGTCAAAAAATCAAGATGAAGAGTTTAACGTAGAAATATTTGACCATTCCCGACGGAATTCCATTTTCAAAATTATAACAAAACCAAAATTCAAATTCAGGCAACCCAATAATTGCATATTGTAAATAAAAATTTACTGCGATAAAAAAAATAGCCATAGGTCAGTTCTGTTTGCACCACCTGCTTAAATTTGAATAATAATACGATGACACTGCACCAACGACAATGGCTGACCGATGGCTCACAAAGGAATGTTTTCTTTCACCGAAGGGCATATTCAAATAGGGGTCTTTTGAGCCGCACGCATTCTCACGCATCAAACGTGACCTTTAGTCATTCGCGAAGGATTTATAATTAATGTTCTTGCAAGTCCGAATTCGCGGATAATGGCCGCGGACACAATTTATGCGTGCATAGAAAAAGTAGAATTTCTTGAATATTGATAAGGGGCCCTTGAGAACTGTCCACTTGTTGGTCATTGGGGACTTGACCTTCCGGTTTGTTTCCTTTTTTGTAGTGAGCAGTGGAAATGATTAATTGCCTATAAGTCCGTTAGATTTGAATAGGATTTTCTTATTGTTATCTTGACCCTGGGAAATAATAGTACATTACGATATTAGTGCGTAATGATGGTTATAACATGCGAGGCGGAATTTCAGCCCGAGCCGAAGGCGAGGGCGTAACTGAGCCGAGCATGTTATAACCAATACGCACGTATATCGTACGACGTTTTTTAACACATTTGCGAGGAAACAGAAAAAAAAACATTTAAAAACATTTTCATTTTAAAAATTGCTGTGCACTTATTGTGTGAGGAACATCTTAGTGTTTAGCGCCAAAGAAATCGAACGCAAATATTGTTTACCAAACAATATTTGCGTTCGATTTCTTCTGAAATGACAAAAATTACAAAAAATGACGAAAATGACTAAAAATGACTGAAATGACAAAGAGTGACAAAAAATGACAAAAATGACAAAAAATGGCAGAAAATCACAACAAATCACAAAAAATGACAAAAAGTGACAAAAATGACAAAAAATTACAAAATGCAACAAAAAATGACAAAAAATGACTGAAATGACAATAAATCACAAAAAGTGACAAAAATTACATAAAGTGACAAAAAACCACAAAAAGTGACAAAAAGTGACAAAAATGTCAAAAAATTACAAAAATGTCAAAAAGTGACAAAAACTGACAAAAACTGACAAAAACTGACAAAATCTGACAAAAACTGACAAAAACCGTCAAATAATTACAAAAAGTGACAAATAATTACAAAAAGTGACAAAAAGTGACAAAAAGTGACAAAAAGTGACAAAAAGTGACAAAAAGTGACAAAAAGTGACAAAAAGTGACAAAAAGTGACAAAAAGTGACAAAAAGTGACAAAAAGTGACAAAAAGTGACAAAAAGTGACAAAAAGTGACAAAAAGTGACAAAAAGTGACAAAAAGTGACAAAATGTGACAAAATGTGACAAAAAGTGACAAAAAGTGACAAAAAATGACAAAAAATGATAAGACATGATAAGACATGACAAATGCTAAAATGATGAGGCTATTCAAATTTCGAACTAATAATAATATAATCGCCGCGCGCGAAATGGCAAATAATGCTGTTATGGAATTTGTATGGACTATAACTTAACTATTTGCTTTGGTAACACACACGTTTTTTATGACCCGCTTTACATATCTAAAACCGGTGGAATTACATCAGCTTTACGAGCAACTGTGTTAAAAAAAAAATTACCGCACAGTATAGCATACGATGACACTTTCACATACAATTTTAAAAATGGAACAGTTCACATTTTTTTTTTGCTTTTGCTTGGCAAAATTTGTGTATTTAGCAATTTTAGGGAAGTACTTATTTCGTTTTTGGTACGGAATACAGTAATTTTGTTTTCCATTAGAACACAAAAGATTCTAATTTTGTTGCAATATTTGACAGCAAATGTACCGAGATCATCTTCTTGATAAGCTTCGCTAAGCAGTCAGTATTACTATAACATTCTCAGCTCTATTTTACCGAAACACCTGTTGTAATGATTATACTATATTTAAACAGTTATAGACGATATTTACTACGAATAAATTTTCGAATAGCTAAAACAACCACAGAACGACACTCGAAAAAATCGCGCCAAAAACTCAGTTCATGCTAGTTATAACATTCCTCAAGTTTTTTTTTCTCTGAATGTCTGTTTCCGTATTATGAATGAATATATTTTGCATTTGTACCGAAATCAAAATCTAATCAATCAAAAATGCCATGAATTTTCATACTACCTATACACTATCTTGTCATTGATTGCTATGTACTGAGGAGGATTCCGGCGACTGGGGCCGCAATTAACTGGGACCGCGGTCCCGGTCGCCGGATTCATTTAATTTTAACATTTTTTTTCCGGCGACTGGGACCAACCAAAAATTTAAAAATCTATTGTTCAAGCCAAAACAGTACATTCAAATGAATAAAATGTTTAAAGTAATAATTAAAGAGGACCGGGACCGTGGTCCCAGTTAATTGCGGTCCCAGTCGCCGGAATCCTCCTGAGATGTAACTTGAATGTGAAGCTTTTTCAAGATGAATATTGGCGTTCTAAATTTGAATGAGTACGCATTTTTTTATAACGTAAAGAAGGGATGTGCCACCAACCAGTCACAGGTTCCTATTTTAAACCCATTTGTTCTCGTTCAGCTTCCGTTCAATTTTCTGCGCATTGCTCGCCTGTCAAGAGCTCAATGGGTTCCGCAGACTAGGCGAGGCTTTGTAACGAGTCCAGCGCTGCCTTGAGTAAGACATGTAACACCTAAGCTATTGTTGTGTTGCGTGGCCATTTCGATGAGAAATATGCACGCATCGATATTCGGTTGACTGTGATATTTTATTCATTGCGTTGTTCAATTTTTAAATGACTTCAAAAAGAAGGAGGTTCTATGTTCGGCTGTGTGTATTTTTTTTTGTATTTTCACCGATTTTTCGGTCTATTGTGGACCAATTTTAAATTATTATTTTTTTGTTAAAAGCTTATACCCCTAAATATGTCCCATAGAAATATTGTTATGATCTGATAATGAACTTTGAAGTTATGAAACGGAACTCCTCATAGGATCAGAGCAGAAATGTCGTAACAATTAAAATTGCTTTGTTAATACGTGGAGTCGAAAACTGACCGAAGGGAGAAGCAGACCGCATAGGGGAGTACCACAACTAAAAAGTGTAAAAAGTTTGTATTATTAGTGCTACAACAAAGATTTTAACCTTTCGACTGCGTCAGTGAAATGTCAAAATTTTTGTGAGGGCAGGGGCGCCATAAACAAAATGGCGGCAAACACATAAATCGTATTTAAGTAAGTAATCAGGTATTTTATATTTAATTTTAAATATAAGATGCCTTGAAATCGATGACTGAAACTAACCTAACCTATCCACTGCGAGCATCAATAAAAAATACACAACAATGCAAAAATGCATTAAAAAGTACAACCACGCACAGCACTTACTTCCAATCATTAAATTACCTAGCCAAAAGAATGAAGTACAATGGTGAACAAAACGTCGTTAGCTTAGTAAAGCGCGTATTTGTCGGAAACGTCGCGCGAACGATTTATGTCGCCTGAAATGTCGCGAGGATTCGAAACCCAAATAAATACAATGAGGTGGTTATTCTGGAAATATTTCGACAAGAGCATCGTTGGGGCGTTTTCGATAGCGACAGTTTTTGGAACGGTCGTAAAAATATATGTTGGATTGGTACTCAGAAATTAGGTATATTTTTATAACTATGTTGGTTTGATACTCGGAAGTATTATTTTGATGTCTTTATACAGAAAAGGTGTTCTTAAAATTTGGCATAGTTTTAAGAACACCTTATCTGTTAAGTTAAGAAAGACGATAAGATAGGTGAGAATATTGGAGTACCTACTTTTTAAATAAATACAAAAAAGCTTTACGAATTTTATATTATAATTTATTACTATTAATTACGATGTACTTATCTATCAGTTAACTTCGATTTTCATAATATTTTTTTAAAAACTTTATTTTGTCCTCAAAAAATAATAAAAATCTTTATGAACAGTTTTAATTGATTGAGAATCATAAAAGATAAGTGTTTTTTTTTTAGTATATCAAACCGTAGTTACTTTGACGAAATCATTTCATGAAAACAACACAAAAATCTGAAGCGAATGCTTATCTTCGACTTTCGACAATTTCGTAACGATCACGAAACTACCCGATCGACACCAAAAAAACCATCCGGGAAGATGTATCTCAAAAACTGTAGTCGACCGTAGAGTATTTATGGAAATCTAAATAACGAAGAGCTTTTTTTAATGAGTTTTTTACATTTTTTCTATGCGTATTTTATTTATTTTCGTTTGTAGAGTGATTTGTTCGACAGTTAATATTGCGGGGACGGTGTTGCCAGTTGACTGTGATGTGTAAATGAAGTGTTTCTTATAAGCGTTTGAACTACTAAATATGGCGCGCTAGTCGCTAGGGACAGATTTTTTGGTGAAATATTCGAAATGAGTGTGGCCGGATTTAGATATTTGAAAAAAGAATTGTGGGATTAGTTTTTTTTTTTGGTTTGATGATTGACGTTTAGAAAAGGTGTGGTGAAGTGGGCTTTTGTCATTACAGTTTCTGAAAACTTGAGTTTATTGAACTGGAATTTAGCAAACTTATTTACTGTCTGAGATGGGAAATTATGACATAATTTACCCTCTTCCACATAAGCAACTGGCTTATGGCTATGCTCGCGTTATATTTGAGGTAACATATATTTATGTACTTTTCTTCAAAAATGACCAACTTCCGTAAGAATATTCATCACCTTTTTCAAACCCTTGAGGGTTGTATTTCTAAAAACTTCTTCCTAATGTTACTACGCCTATGTCGCAAAAGGAAGCCTTTAGCACATTCCTAGTTCCAGTCATTCTTGCTGTAGGTACATACGTTGATAATATTAGTCAGAAAGTATCTCTTTTTATGATAGATATAATGGTAAAGTTGCATCCAAATTCATTTAGCCATTTGAGCATAGAGGAGTTACAAACATACAGACATATTCCTACAAACTTTCGCCTATACGTTTCATATGTGATACATTACAGGTACCTAACCCGTGGTACATATAAGTAAAACATAAAGTCTGCTGGTACCCATTCCACTCCGACGCTCACCGTTCACGGGCAGTCGACGAGAATAAACCCAAGTAGTACTGTCGTCTGCAAAACTGCAACCGTGTTTATTGAACTACTAGTCTTCTACTTCGGGAGTACTGCGTCAAAAACCAAAACTGTCATCAGCGCCTAACCTTAAGTAGTACTGTCGTGTGCTAAACTGCAACCGTGTTTATTGGAGTACTAGTCTTCTACTTCGGGAGTACTGCGTCAAAAACCAAAACTGTCATCAGCGCCTAACCTTAAGTAGTACTGTCGTATGCTAAACTGCAACCGTGTTTATTGAACTACTAGTCTTCTACTTCGGGAGTACTGCGTCAAAAACCAAAACTCACTGACTCATTCAACGCCTAACCTCAGGTAGTACTGTCGTCTGCAAAACTGCAACCGTGTTTATTGAAGTACTAGTCTTCTGCTTCGGGAGTACTGCGTCAAAAATCAAAACTCACTGACTCATTCAACGCCTAACCTCAGGTAGTACTGTCGTCTGCAAAACTGCAACCGTGTTTATTGAAGTACTAGTCTTCTACTTCGGGAGTACTGCGTCAAAAATCAAAACTCACTGACTCATTCAACGCCTAACCTCAAGTAGTACTGTCGTCTGCAAAAGTGCAACCGTTTTTATTGAAGTACTAGTCTTCAAAAATAAAAATCAATCATCAACGTCCAACCGAAGGAAGCCCTTAGCCTTAGACCTCAAGTAGTACTGTCGTGTGCAAAACTGCAACCGTGTTTATTGAAGTACTAGTCTTCTACTTCGGGAGTACTGCGTCAAAAACCAAAACTCACTGAGTTATCAACGCCCAACCGAAGCCCTTATTAGCCTTAGACCTTGACCGCAAGTAGTAATACCGTGTGCTAAAGTGCAAACGTGTTCGTTGTAATACCAGTCGTTAACTTCAGGAAAGTTAAATAAGACTGCGTTAATAATCTCACTGACTCATCAAAGCCAAGTCCAAGCCTTTGGAGATCCAGCGGTCTAGGTAGCCCCATCGTTAATCTATGACTAGTTTCGTTTAATTATTATTTTTAAGAGATCGTTGATGAAACAGATGTCTAAAACTAGCGAGAAACCTACTTTTACACGAGCGAAACCACAAGCAGAAGCTAGTACCTAATCAATCATTCCTTTTCAATCCGCTTACTCGAAAACCCGCTGTTATCCTTGCTACTTTTAGTCACGCAATTTACTGTTTTTTGCACTAGTGCGAAAAAGGGCGCAGTATCGTATCGTATCAGGCATCAAATTTTTTTTTTTTTTTTTTCAAATTCAAATAATTTATTGCATAACACATGTGTTTTATAAGTTGTTATAAGTAATGGTTTAAAGTGCACATGGACCCTGTCGGGCACAGCAATATCTGAGAAGTAGGTAGTTGGAATAATATAATCATGAACAAAACAAAGTCAAGATAGCGAAAATCAAATACAAATAGAATAAAAAAAAATTGAAATGTCAATAATACAGTAGTTAATTATGGTAAGTTTCAAAAACAAATTCATTACAAATGTCAAAATTAATTAATAAAATTATCGTCAAAATATTTCACTACAAATGTCAAAGAAAGGATAACAAAATATGTCAAAACAATTCATTATTAGTGTCAAAATCAATCCATTACAAATGTCAAAATCAATTATCACAATTGTCAAATTATTTCAATTCACATGTCCAGAAATACAAATATCAAAAAGAATCATAAATGTCAAAAATTGTTTAAACTAAATGTCACGATCTTTTCATTTCACATGTCAAAAAATTAAATGTCAAAAAAGAATTAAAAATGTCAAACAGTTCATATTAAATGTCAAAATCAATTCATTACAAATGTCAAATAAATAATAATTTAATTTAGGTATGTCAATAAAAATATAAAATAAATTTTAAGCGTTCAAGTTATCACTATAGAATTCATCCACTGAATAATAACATTTATCGACTAGTACTTCTTTGAGCCGTTTAATAAATAATCTGTCACATTCCTCGTTTTTGATATCGTTTGGTATCTTGTTATAAATTTTTATAGATGTTATGTGGGGGCTCGAACTGTGTAATTTTAATTTTGATGGAGGAATTGCAAGCATGTTTACAAATTTAGAACGCGGTGCATATCTGCGCGGTAGGTTTGTTATTCTTTCGTAGAAGTTCGGGTTCTGCCTAACAAATTTACAATGTTGAAGAATAAATATTGAAGATAACGTAAGAGTTTGGAGTTTACGAAAATGCGGTTTGCATGTTTCATCATCTTTAATATTGACTATAATACGAAGACATTTTTTTTGTAGGATGAACAAGTCATTGCTATCTACACTGTTTCCCCAGAGAATGATGCCATAATTATGAGAGCATCAACTACACCATCCCAGTAAATTTACAATATCTTCGTAAATGTATTGTAAAACGTCGTTTGCTACACGTAGAAATTTGTCATTGCAGCTCTCGGCTTCATAACACCTCAAATTCTGCCTCGGTCGCAATGAAAAACTTTCTCCACTAGTTTCAAAATGTACTATACCAAAACTCCCAATCAGTTTCCCCACGCCAGTACTCCACAAGACGCTCCGAGAATAGAAAGTCTCTCATCCCACTCTCCGACTTCTTTATCTGATGACGTCACGCGCCGCCATTGGTCCCTCACCTCTGACCCCTCCCATGCACAAAAAAACATTCTGCCATTAAACTGTAAAAGATCTTTCAGCTTCAGATAGCGTTGCCAGGCGTTTGGGTAAAGCCGGACATGAAAAGACTTTTTGGTTGTGTGTCCGGCCAAATTAGGCAGAGTACGGCCTGTCCGGCTTTTGTTATGGTTTTTTAATTTGGTCTTTTTTAACGATTTTTATGTGTGCTTGCAAATTGCAAGCGTTTGCAGACCGGCAATGACTTGTTATTTTATTAGAATCATCATCTGCCTAGCCTTTTCCCAACTATATTGGGGTCGGCTTCCAGTCCAGCCGGATTTAGCTGAATACCAGTATTTTACGAGGAGTAGCTGCCTACCAGACCTCCACAACCCATTAACTGGAGTAGCATGGTACTTCATGGCAAGACTGGAGTCAGATTTCATTAGAATGTAAAAAGAAAAACTTAAAAATTTACAGCCTTTTTAATTAAATGTCCAGTTAAACTGGCTGGTTTGTCCGGCTTTTCGGTTTAAAGATCTGGCAACCCTATTCAGATAGGTTCCCGAAGTGCTATTAACGGGACGTCTTATCTTACGAGTAGAATAAACTGCGGGTTTTAGGAAACCAACTTATGGACCGGATAATGTTCGCTTCGTGACTTTATACATATGGGACTATGTATTTTTGGAGATACGGGTTTTTGGCAGGATTTTGGGGAAGAAAATTGTTATTGATATCGCTACCGTTTACATCACGGCATCGTATCAGCGGCAATGCCCATCAGGCATTAGAAAAATATATATATATCTATGGAATTGACAACCGCTACTGTCACTTAAATTTTAATGTCCCTTGGTAAATTTTGAAATTTCAAAAATCGATTACAAGCTGTCCGGAAAGACAGACTTGATTCATAGACCGGGGTCAAAGCCTACAAAAATGGTAAAAAATGAAAGAAAATTACAGTAGGATGAAACCCATTAGAAAAGCAAGGGAATATGATCAAAATGAAAGGAAAAATAAATTACGGTCGATCCGAGTTCGGGAAGTGGGAGGGGGAGGTTTTTAAGGGTAAAAAATGGTTTATCTTGATTTCCGGCAAAACTACAAGTCCTATGGAAAAAAGTTAAATGGCAAAGTTGTAGGCAGTAAAAAGATCTACAACTTTTGTATTTGCAGATTTTTCACATAACCTCAAAATTTAGGTGAAAAATTCAAAAAACCAAGTATTTGGTTTTTTATTTATATCTTTTTCAAATAAAATATTTTTTTCTACGAAGTTTGGTGAAAACTTACCTTATTATGTCCCAAATACACTGTAATTTAATTGATTAAAAATATTTATTTTTTCGCTTCATTTTAATTTAATATCAAAAAAGCACCCTAATTTTCAATCAAAAATTCTGACGTCAAAATATCAGCTTTTTTCAAAAAGTTTGGGGGCTTTTTGTTCGTTGAAATATCTACTTTCTGATGGTGTAAAGAAAAATATACATTACTATAGGAAATATTCTTAGAAAATGCAAAAAAATGAAAAAACCTCAAATTCGAAAAAAATATGTTTAATCATTATGTACAATTTTCAGGTACTTATTAAAATTTACACTTTAATTACTCAAAAAACGTAAGATTTCATGTTTTATTGATAAACGAAAAAATTAAAAAGTAAAATATACTTCTATAATTAACAAACAAATAAGTTAATAAAGTTAATATTTAATAAGACATCTACAATATTTTGAAAAAGTTGTAGAATCTTCTTTAAATAATATTTGTAGATGCCTATTTATTGCTGTTTTAAAAATAATTTATATACCTGAGTGACCTTCGGTGAATTTAAGCCCATTGTAAGTTATTTCATTGAGAAGTGGGGACGGACCTAGGAGAGTCTGGGCCTTACTACATACCTGCTATTTCATAGCAGCTGTAAAGACCGTTAGTCAGTATTTGAGATACAGAGTAGTGTACAACATCTGCATCGTTTTTAAAAATACACGTGCAGGCTGAGTTACTCTAAGTGATTTGTGAGAAATTTACTTTACGTACTTTACGTTTGGAATCTGCATAGCAAGGTAAATACTATCTGTATTTTAATCTATATTAATCAGCTTCAAAATAAAAATAGTAATATTTTCTTTTATAAATAGTATGTTTAACGTAACATAACCTAAAAAATTGAAATTGATTGATATTTCAGTACAAGAATAAAAAAATAGTAACTTCGTTTATTTTATACAAACAGATTTAGTTATACTCATGACAAAACTTTGAAGGCATTATTAATTTGATTTTGTCTTTTCAGATTACCAGTATCACACACAGAATCTGTTTGTATAATCTGCAATAAGTCAGACGACAAGCAAGTGTATGAAATAAAAAAAACAGCTTTGAATCGTTTAGTGGCGTCTAGCAAGAAGAGAATCGACAATAGATACAAAAAATTTGAAACTTTAACATCAGCTCTTATTCATCGAACTTGTCAAAGTCATTATAATAATGAGACTGCAATAGCTACATTCTGTAGCTCAAGACGTAAGAAATCACAGGAAGGAAAACAAATAAATAAGGACGCTCTTATATTTAATTTTCAATCTCATTGCTTTCTCTGCGGTGGGTTTTTCGGTAATATTTCTAAAGATAAAATTTCATCAACGATACAAGAGAAAATATATTACAGCATATTAAAAAACAAAATACAATTAATGATTTCGATAAAAACATTTTAGCTCGTTTAAGAAATGTGCCTGATTTAGTCGCAATAGAAGCTCATTATCACACTGTTTGTTATTTTGTATGAGATTTTCTATGACATGAATGTAATTCGAGTAAAATAAATAAACTTTTTAACTAAAAAAAATTGCAGCAATCACATTTTTTTGATGAAATTGTACATAATGATTAAAAAATTTCTTTCGAATTTGAGATTTTTTCAATTTTTTGCATTTTCTAAGAATATTTCCTATAGTAATGTATATTTTTCTTTACACCATCAGAAAGTAGATATTTCAACGAACAAAAAGCCCCCAAACTTTTTGAAAAAAGCTGATATTTTGACGTCAGAATTTTTGATTGAAAATTAGGGTGCTTTTTTGATATTATATTAAAATTAAGCGAAAAAATAAATATTTTTAATCAAATAAATTACAGTGTATTTGGGACATAATAAGGTAAGTTTTCACCAAATGTTGTAGAAAAAAAAATGTTTTTGAAAAAGATATAAATAAAAAACCAAAAACTTGGTTTTTTGAATTTTTCACCTAAATTTTGAGGTTATGTGAAAAATCTGCAAATGCAAAAGTTGTAGATCTTTTTATTGCCTACAACTTTGCCATTTAACTTTTTTCCATAGGACTTGTAGTTTTGCCGGAAATCAAGATAAACCATTTTTTACCCTTAAAAACCTCCCCCTCCCACTTCCCGAACTCGGATCGACCGTAATTTATTTTTCCTTTCAATTTGATCATATTCCCCTCCTTTTCTAATGGGTTTCATCCTACTGTAATTTTTTTTGGTTTCAAAAATTATCTACCCTGGTCTATCATATGAAAAACGCTACTAAAATGTCCACGAAGGCTGACTTGATACATTTGCTGCCAAATACTGCAAAAACATTAGAATGTATTTCATCCTTTCAACTTAATATGACTGTAACATCTAGATAATTTCTACACTTTTCGGTACGGTACTTCCGATTAATTTTTCACCTTCGATTCCGATTTCCTTTGCAATCAATTTAATATCAGAGGTACAAACAAGTTTTCTTCTAGTCGCACAGAGAACCAGCACCTTCTGTAGATTACTCTTTCACTTGCTTTGTTTCATATTTGAAATGTTGTGAGTTCACTCTTCATTTATGGTAGGTAGGATAGGTACTTTGCAAGTTTTATGATTAGTTTTCGTAGTGTTTCATTTGCCTCCAGCTCTGCCTACCATTTTAGTTCTGATTCAAGTTCCAATTTTGACAATCTAAATTTAAAAACTCCGATTCCGAATTCGATTTTGATATCTACTTTTGTAACCTATAACCCTAGTACCATTTATCGGAACACCTTTGTTTAACCTAATGTTACAGGAGAGATATTACGATATATTTAAATATATAACAGGAAGAACCAACAGATTGTTGTTGTGAAAGCAAATCAGTCCACCGCTGTCTATTTCTGATTGGACTCGTCGCAGATTGCCAAAAAAAGAATACGCGTCGATCACAGACAGTTTGTCACCTCTCTGACTTTTTTTTCATAGTGTGGCACTAGTTGTGTCTCTGTGCAATTTAGGGTACCTTTCTGACTTGGCAGATGGTTTGAAGATGTCACATGCACTGGCAAATGAATTCGGATGTCAAAGGAATAAGATTTTAGTGGATTTGTTTCGTGTGAAGATCAGTTGCTGTTTAATTATTAGCAAATAGATTCTTAGTAGATACTCGTATTGTGATGTAGAATTCGTGTTACTAAACGAATCCAGTTCACGGTCGAGTTTTACTAAACTACATAATCTTAAGTGTCTGCGAAACTAAACAGTATGTGTGGAATCTATGAAACGATCTCGGTAAAATGGAGCTGAGACTTTTTTCTCCGTAAGGACACTAGGATTTAAAAAAGATGACGCCAATTTAATATGGCAATATCCACTGAGAACAAATGAAAAAAGCTACTGAACTTCAATAGAAAAAAAAAACACCGAAAACCGACTTTCCCTAGAACAGTAGAGTTTTAAGTGTTTGTACCAATAAAAAAAAAATTGAGCAATTCTTAATTTAAAATAAAGTCATTAAGATATTGCATTCAGCCAACCCATTGATAAAAAGACACTGGCTGGCAAAACATCACTCATTCATTCTAAATTTAAAAATAAACGCTACCATATCTTCCGTCCGTGACTTCTGACCGTAGTTAATGGATACCAAATACTGATACCAGCTGTCAGAAATCTGAACTTTAGTGCTATTTTCTTAGTGAATGTTTTAAGATACGTCCAATCTTATCGCAAGCTTTCGGCTACTGCAGTTTGTGGTGTGTTCCAGACACAATCTTCGAGGAATATTAAACTTGATTGTGTCTGGCTGGATGTATTTGGGTTATCTTAGAAACAGCTGGTCTGGGTTTTGGTACGGTTCTTAGAAGGGCCACTTTATAATTTATTGTATGATCGTGGCTTGAAACCCAATATCTATGAAGTTACTAGTTAGACGTTTTAGCGGTGACGGTGGATGCTGTAGAAAAGTATTAATGGAGAAGATGTGTCGCTCTAAATAAATTAGGTTGAAGGCAAGAGAACCAAAGACTAAAGAGAACGAATGATATCAATTTTATTTGACAAGAGAACGTTTTAAGAACGATTTCCAATTAGTCAAACTGAAAATAATATCAATACCAAAATTCACAAACAAAAATCGGTATAATAATTTCTACAGGACATACTTTTTTTTTTTTTTTTTTTTTTTTTTTATTATACGGGCATTGGCAAACCATCAGCCCAACAATGATACAGTACAATCAATTTACAATCTAGAGTTAACACAGAATAATATAATTAAATTATACTAATAAATATCATTTGTGTGTGCTACTTAGAGCACACACAAATGATATAAACACAGCAGACAAATAAATTATGCTAACTTAAAATTTAATAATCAGACAACAAAAATAACAAAACTATACAAATAATAATTATAATTCATATAGATCCAACAGTGCTTTGGATAAATTGAAATATAGAGTTATATAATAAAGGAAACTTTAATAAATCAAAAATATTTTTAGGTAGGTCACATTTACCTAGCAAGTCCTGACATTGACAAATCAACAATAACCGTTGAACCGAAAACTGTTTACAATCAAAGAACAAATGTTGCAGGTCACAAATTTCATAATTACAATATATACAAGATTCGTTGTCGGTGAGTTTTAATCTATACAAATGAGAAGGTATTTTACAATGTCCAATTCTTAACCTACAAATAGCGGTAATTAACTGTCTATCAAGGAATTTCGTGCTTTTTTCAAACCAAGAAGATGTTGATGGTTTGGGAGTTATTTCTGCTAACCATTTGCCTTTTACTTGCCGAGTATGGGCAAGTGACAACTCCCAGCGCTTAATCATTAAATCTTTGATATAATCATTCAAATCAGTATATGACACAGGGCAATTACAGATAACAGAATAGGAAGATTTTGCAAGTTTATCAACTAATTCATTACCAAGTATACCCGAATGACTCGGTACCCAACAAAATTCAATGAACAGGTTCTTGATAGAGAGCTCATATACCAAACTTCTTATTTTATAGATTGTATAGTGAGGAGACAGGTTTATATTTTTATTACAGAGGGCATTTACCACACTCATTGAATCACATAATATTAAAAAATAAGACTGAGTATAATTACTGAAATTTTTAAGGACATATTGCAGAGCATGTAAAATAGCAAGCATTTCAGCAGAAAAAACAGATAAATAGTCATTACATCTATAAACAACACCATAGTTGTAGATTTGATCAAAAAAGGCAAAAGCAGTTCTTTCTGAAGTTTTAGAGGCATCAGTATAAATTTTAATGAAGTTATTTTTGGTGTTTAAAAACTCTAAGAATTCATCTTTAGAATTATATTTGTTTACATGTATAGGAATATTCATATAAGTACAGACAAAGTCAACACTATAATAAGGATGTTGTTTAGACCAGAATATAACATCTTGAAAATTTAAATTTAAAAAAGTTATTGATTCAATTTGAGAAATAGCTACTTTTATACTTTCATTATTATAATTAGGAACATCAAACCCATCAAGTAATTTAGAAATTATAACATTATCTAGGCTAATTAACTTCAAAGAATGTTTGTCAGTGATATAAGATCTTCTAATAGCAAGAGGAACAATCCCAGTTTCTACTTCTAAGGAATTTATAGGTGATGACATCATAGCTCCACAAATTATACGCAGAGCCTTATTCTGTAAGACATCTAATTTTCTTAATAGATAGCTGTCAATATCATAGTAAAAGGTGCATCCATAATCAAAACGACTACGAATAGTAGTAATATAAAGAAGTTTTAAGATTTTGGGGTCAGAACCCCAACTAAGACCAACCAAAGATTTCATAATATTTAGGCCTAACTCAGCTTTTCTACAAAGATAGTCAATATGCGGTTTCCAAGATAAATGGGCATCTAAAATCAAACCAAGATATCTGAAAGAATCATAATTGGGAATAACTGCATGGTCATAGATAATTTGTGGATTATGCGGTCCATTTTTAGAGAAAAATATGGTAGCACTCTTATCAACATTAATTTTTAGCTTCAATTTATTCCTTAATACAGAACCTATGTGTTGAAGGGCCTTATTCATAATTTGTTCCCCTTCTTTAACATTCCCACATTGTACATAAATAACTAAGTCATCAGCATATAATAAATACTTAACCTGCATAGGTATTATAGACATAAAATTAATAAGACTAAGTATGAATATTAAGGGTGAGATTACAGAACCTTGTGGAGTACCTTTATGCGATTTCATAGGTCCATACAATTGTTTCCCAGCCTTAACCCAGGTACTCCGACCATTCAAGAACATGAAAATCCATTTCAAAATTGAACCAGGGACTCCTAACTTATATAAAGCATGGATTAAATAATTATGATCAATATTGTCAAATGCACCTTGTATATCTAAAAATACAGCTAAGGTTGATTTATTAACTTTAAATCCATTTTGAATATCACCTATTAAACAGCTGAGATTGTGATGTGTACTTTTACCTTTACGAAAACCAAATTGTAGTGGGGGTATCAAATTGTGATGTTCAAATTGCCACTCAAGTCTATTCTTGAGCATGGTTTCAAAAAGTTTAGAAAAACAGGAAGTTAATGATATAGGTCTATAAGAGTTTATACAGTTTGGATCTTTATTAGGCTTTAAAATAGGGGTAACATATTGAATTTTCCAACTATCTGGGACGGAACAAGTAGACCACAATGCATTGTAAATTGACCACAAAATATTTTTGATATTAATTGGTAAATTCTGTATTACAGAGTAAGGAATACAATCGGGCCCAGGGGTGGTAACCCTTTTCTTATGCAGAGAGACCTGGAGTTCGTCAAATGAGAATGGCCTAACTAACCAGGAAAATGACTCTTTACCAGGCTGTGAGAAACAAGTGTTAAGAGAGTTAACATCAGCATTATTAATTGGAGAAGTGATTTTATTTAGAAAAGCAGAGGCATTGTCTGGATTGTGCATGAAGACATTACCTTTGCTACCTTGGACAGTAGAGAACTTTATTTTACGTATATTATCCCATATTATTTTAATGGGAGTCAAGCGGCTAAATGAAGAACAGAAGTTTTGCCAACTGGTGCGTTTAACTTGTAGCACAACTAACTTTTTTTCAGCATCCAACTGTTTATAAATCAAATAGTTTTCTAATGAAGGATACATTTTGTACGAACGAAGAGCTAACTGTACTTTCGAAACTGCTAACTGACACGTTTCATCCCACCATACAACTCTCTTTTGACGATGATGAGCTGCAGACTTTTTTTGGAATGTTAACAATACTGAATATAATAGTTGAACAAATCTGTCATAATCACCAATAGGATCATTAGTAAGAGTAAACGATGAAAATGCTGTATTGCACTTATTAGCAAAAGTATCCCAATTGATTTTGTTAAAGTTAATTTCTGAAATTTCAGGCAAATCAGAAGAAATATTTCTTGGACGGTCTGCTGAATATAAATCTGAAGCCTGATAGAAAATTTTAATAAGAACGGGATAGTGGTTACTACTCATAGGATCACCTAATACAGAAAAGTCACAACTGGAACTGAGAGATTGTGAAGCAAAAGCTAAATCTAAAACATTACCCTCTTGTCCAAAAGGAGCTAAAGTAGTAATATTGTGATCATTAATGCAAATACAGTTTTTATCATTCATGAAATTGTGAATCGAAATGCCTCTACTGTCATTTTTTTTACTTCCCCAAGACAGATGATGAGAATTAAAATCGCCAATGATTAAAAAATTATTTGTGTTTATTTTATTGAAAGTATCTTTAAGCAAGTTAATATTAAATTTACCATTAGGCGGCGGAGGACAATATAAACATAGAATGTTAAAGAACAAGGAACCTATTTCAATTTGAATTAAAATGTTTTGAAAATTATAATCTGAATATGTATCAATAATATTGAATTTATATGAACTTTTAATTGCAATGGCTACACCTCCGTGCGGTCTATCAGAGTCTCTCCTGATAATATTATAACCCTTCAGTTTAATATTTCTATTATTACAAAGCCAGGTCTCATTTATTAAAATAATGTCAACTCTATCAGTACTGTTATCAATAAAATCATTTAAAAAATCCAGTTTAGGGGAAATACTTCTAGAATTCCAGTGTATTATATTAAATTGTTTTAAAACTTTGGTATCCATAAATTATTTTATACTACTTAGATTATGTATTAACAATTCTTTTATAATCTTAGACGTAATTGGTACCCCATCTTTCCTAGAAATCAAATCTACAACAGTTTTTATAATGCCATTCAATGTTGAATCACAATTCAATATGTCGCTAATAATAAATCGTTTCTCTGGTGAAGTAGTTTTAGAAATGGAATTTTGAAGAATATCTTTTGAAACTTTGTCATTAGAAATAAGTAAAGCTGATTTGGTGCCCTTAGTAGCCGATGCATATGTTGTACCACCCAAAATTCTGTTTTTGATTTCAGCAACTTTCGAAGCTTTAAGGGGGCACTCATATGCAACTGCTACATGAGGTCCTTGGCAATTATTACATTTAATTTTATCTTTTTGTAAACAATCTTTATAGTAATGATTACCTGCACAAATAGAACAAACTTGAGCATTTTTGCAAGAACCACTAGTGTGATTGAATTTATAACATTTGAAACACTGAACCAAAGGTTTAAAATATTCTCTAACTTCAAACCATAAATGTTCATAAGTAACATGGTTGGGTCTGTTAGTATTTAAAAAAGTTACCAGGACTGTAGGCAGGCTAGTAATTGAACCGTCGGGAAGCTTCTTCTTAAATCTCTTGATGCCTAAAACCTCACACTCAGGTGACTTCAACGATGAAAGTAGTTCAGTATCATCGATTTCAGTAGGGACCTTGATTACTCCCTGACTTTCAATCTGATCGAAAGGTATCTTGACTGACCAGTTATATTTACTGTGAATGGTCTTATTCAAAATGAAAGAGTTCGCTTCTTTTTTTGTTGCAAAAAATATCTTCATATAGTAGTTACCAATGGGTTTAACATACGTGTTAGGAGGTACCAAGTCCTTAAGAATTTTATTAACTTTAAAGAGGTCAATTTTTTCTTTGTTTTCTTGAAAAAGTAAAACGGGATAATTTTTTCTGTTCAATTCTTCGTAAATAGGAAGTATATCTTTGAATAAACCCCTTTTCGTAGTCAAATATTTTGGTATCATCTTAGGAACCGGCTCATCATCATGTGTATAAGAACTTTTCCGCTTTAAAGTGGCATCGGAAGTAGATGAATCCATGAGCCCACTACTAAATTCACTCATGATGAAAAAATTAAGGGCTAAAACTCGTTAAATATAGCCCAAAACAAATTAAATTTTATACAATTTAAAAAAGAGCGCCTTATTACTTCGACTTTCCCGCCCTTTTTTTCCTACAGGACATACTGGACAAAGCCAAAAACTATATCATCTTTTTTTTTCAATAAATCTGTTAAAATCCCGCCAATTCGTCACGGTGGGGGGAGACAAAAATATTTGAATTCAGAAGCCGTGCAAATAAAAAGCAATAAATCGTAATAAATTTAAAAATGGAACGAAGCCCCATTACAAGTATGGATTTGATGCGTTCCGCTACATTGAGCGCGGAACGCGATATATTGCGCATGTAACTCGATTTAATGCAGACGCTTTGCTAGGCTTGAAGCGCTTTTTTGGTTAGCTGATGTAACTTTTAAAGTAAATAGGTCGGGCAAAACGGCAATATTTATTTGTTGTTATGCTATCTAGGTAGGTATGCTTTTGCAATTGATAGGTACTAGATAAGATACTATAGCACAATTATTAAAAACTACACTATATTTTTTTTATCAAGTAACTTCTCTAACTTTGCGTGGAGCGAGACTTGTCAAAATTTTACTGACGAAAACGCAACCCCCTTGGCGTTCCAGCCGGGGTAAATATTTAGGTACATCCTGATAGACCAATTTACATGATCACTACCTACATGAGTGACACTGTTTTTTAAAATCATGAATAAAACAAAATAAACTCTATTCAGGCCAGTATTATTCCAGCTTCCCTTATAATGTGGTTATAAAACTGACACATTTCGTCTCCGCCCCCATCTTTGCGATTTTATATCGCAACACTATCACAAACTTACATTTTACAGTCACATAACCTACCACATACCTTATTACAAGTAAATAAGTATCATTTTCCAACTACTTTATATTTTGAAAAATCATCAGTAACTTTGTTGTTGTGGCTGTAAGTATGGAAATAATATGGCGGGAAGACTACGAATTGTCTTGTTATAAAAACGTGTGTTGCCAATTTTGAGGGAATTTGCAAAAATTCAGGATGTTTCAGTTCATCAAGTTATTTATTAAATACAGTTATTAAAGCGTGGTTTAGTACCTACTTGTTGGATTTTTTTGTACTCTAATTAGATTTTTTGTATTGGAACAAATATGAATAGGTATAAGCCAGAACATACATTTTATAAGATTTAAAGACGAAGTAAGTCAACTAGTCCTCGATCTCCCTTTATCTGATCTACCTCTTGTTATAGCAAAAAGTCTTTTAGTTGCCTATTAAATCACATAAAGAAGTCTCAATAACGCAAAGTTAAATACCTACTCTTCAACAGGGAATTTTAAATTTCATAACTGGCAACTCCGTAAAAAAGGGAAATATGCTCAGTGGCAATGAATTTTAATGGCAGCTTTTAAGACAACATTTATTACGAAGCATTATGCTATTTCTTTGTAGGACCCGTTTTTTTATTTTCCAACAATTTTATGTGATTTTTATAGCTACTTATGTGGTTTGTAAAATCATACACACTTTTATCATTAGGTAGTTCCATTTTTAAATGTTTAATTTTTGTTTGCATGGTTTAATGGCATGTAAATTTAAAAATGGAAGGTTGTTGGTCTTAAATTAATGAGAAATCGGATTAATTAATTCATACATAAGTTATAAGAGCTATTAACGTTATTTTAATAGATTTTTAGATAAGACAATACTAAGAATGTTATAAAATATGCAGAAACTTTTGGGACAATTAATTTTAAGTGATGTATATCAGATCAGCCAACGTCGATGATCAAGGACGCTTAAAAATCACCGTAAGAGTCCACAGTCCACACTGTTTAAACCTACAGAAGTTGTTACTGTTAGCTGTACATTGGATAGCAACACTTTATAGTGCATTAGGATACAACCGCGTAATGTTAGTGATTACCGCTTACTTATCCATAATTCCATAGAGTTTCTAGCACTTTCTTAACGTGTAAGAAAATGTATGTCTTTTGTTTGTGTTCTGTTTTGTTATTTCTATGTGTATGGGTGCTATTGGTTGCCTGAATTAAATGATTTTTATTCATTTTATTTATTTATTTAACCTTTTTTTTTTGACTGTCTGTCCTTGACAATTCAAAGATGCGTGAAGAAGGTTTATTTAAAATTGGTTTGATTGCTTTTAGAGTTTCAGAGATAGTTTTAAGAGACTCTTAACCACATAAAATCCAAAGTCAAGTCCAACAATTAGCCGTACAGATAACTTATCGGGCGTACGTTGGAGTACCCTTCACCAGTGGAAGTGGTGTCAGTTCTCAAGTGTCCTGCTCGGAAGTAGCACGTGTCTGCGACGGTGTACGGTTACCACTGGACTTCCGGTGCTGTCTTATTGGTGGGTTACTTGGCCTTTGGTTGATGAGTTGATTGATGTTTGTATTTACATAATTATATCGAATTTAACTTATCACATACCCGCGAAACGAGACACAATACTAAGACAATAAGAAAGAAAGAAAGAAAGAAAGAAAGAAAGAAAGAAAGAAAGAAAGAAAGAAAGAAAGAAAGAAAGAAAGAAAAAATGTTTTATTTGGCACAAATAAATATACACACAGTGTAGAAAAACATTTAGGTACTTAAAAAAAACGTAAATAAAACTAACAATTAACAACCTAGGTATCACATACCCGCGTAACGAGACACAATAGTAAGACAATAACAGCGCGGTCTCATAGGACCGGTCGGGGATTCATTTCAGTTCAGTTTGGAAGAATGATGACATCATTTAAATTCATTTTCGCAGTATATTCTGGCGGACTAATGCTTGTCGAATATTATGTTCTGTCGAAGTTCAGAATGACACTCGTAGGCCGAGTGTCAGCCACATCATCGCTTACTAAACCATCACGTGAGATAGTGATCAAACGCAAGCCTAGATCTATTTATATAAAAGGAGAAAATGACTGAACGCCATATTAATACCTACACAGTCAAAACTACTAGGCTCCGATACAAAATACATTGGTCTACTATGTCAAAATGCGAAATCGGTGATCCGCCAAGTGAAGTGTGAATGATTGGACCATAAATGTCTTGAAATAAAAAACACAATATTCAACCAAATGTCTTAATTTAAAACTTCAGGGATTATTAGGTATTAGATTAAGGGCCTATTTCACCACCTATGATTAAGTTTCGAGTATCTTACTTGGTAGATAATTTCATACAAATTCTGTTCCATTTTTTATTTTTATTTTTTTTTTAATTCTTTATTATTTTAAAGAGGGTTTAATCAATACTGATTACGTCACCCTCATCGTTACAAATCAACTTAATTTACCTGTTAATTGCTATTAGGAACTTAAAATACCCCCCTGCGCTTAATCCCAATTGTCACGAGTTTATACATCATCCTGGCCGCGTCCGAAGTAGGAGCAGCCAAGACGCTGTTACATACACCAGTCTCGCAAATGTTATTAAACGCCGACAGAAGATCTCGTCTCTCCGCTTCGTTTCGGACACACTCCATCATGATGTGGTAAACATCCTCAATTGAGTCGCATTCTGTACAGTTTGGTGTTTCAACTTTACCCATTAAGAATGCGAATTTGTTTAAGGGTATGTGTCCGGAGCGAAGCCGAAGGGCTGTCACAACCGTTTGCCTCCCCATATTGGCACTGTCTAGTGTCTAACCACGTATTTTTAAAAACGCTTGGTTGTATCGTAGTATACCATATACCTTTACTGCGACTCCTTTCATTAAAAAATTCTTGCCAGCTGTCATGGCAACGTTGTCTTACTTCGAAGTAACGTTCAGTGTAGTATAGTAAACAAGAATACATTTCTCCGTCAAATATTGCCTCTTTAGCCAGCTGGTCGACCATCTCATTACCTACAATGCCAATATGAGAGGGCACCCATTGTATTATAACGCTTTTATTCTTAGCTTTAAGTTTACAGATTTGGTTTAGTATAGAATAGCCAATAGGGATCCCACGTTTGGGCTTAGTACATCGATTTAATAACTGTAACGCGCTGCGACTGTCACTTATTATTAAAAACTTGAAACATGCAATTGACTCAATATAAGACAAAGCTTCTAAAATAGCTATTAATTCAGCGTGCATAATCGAAATCACAGAATTAACTTTAAATTTCATTGATGAGTTTACAACCGAATCATAAAATGCTACACCTATTTCATTATTACAAATTGATGCATCAGTATAAATTGTGTATAGGCCTGTATAATTTATAGATAAATATGTCACACAAAGAACTTTTAAATGACACGTATCATAATCTTTCTTGGCTTGATTGACACCATCTATCGCTGAGGTTATATTTTTATCTAAATTCACGTTGCTGACCCAAGTGGGTAAACTAAACATATCTACGTTCTCACTACAGTGTATACGATCGTGCTTAAGTGAGTCATGAATTGTGACCAAAACAGGTTTTTGTTTATTTCTCCAGTAGCGATGCGAACCAACCAGCGCTGAAAGACTTTCGAGAACATCAACTGTGACATTGTTCTTATTAGCTTTACATTTTAACCAAAACTTACTCCCCAATAATTGCCGACGGATATGCAGAGGCGCGATGCACAATTCATTCTCCATAATATGTATGGGCGTACTCTTTATGAAACCACCTATTGTACGTAAACATATATTCTGTATTCTATCTAGCTTTAAAAGATGTGTCCGACTGGCATTACCGTAAAGAACACTCCCATAGTCTATTCGGCTTCTTACTGTGGCTGTGTAAACACGTCTCAGGTGTGAAGGATGCACCCCCCACCCGGAACCAGCTAGGATTCTAAAAATATTTACAAATTTAAGTAGTTTTTCTCTTAGTTCATTGATATGCTTCCTCCAAATTAATCTAAAATCAAACCATAGTCCCAAATATTTAACATTGTCCACTACTTCCAGGGGCCAGCCATTAACATACAGTGTAACATTTTCTCTTTTGTAACCTCTTTTAAACACACATACCTTACTTTTCGACGGAGATATACTAAGGCCTAAGCCTGCAATGATATTATTAAATTTATCTAGCGCTGTCTGTAACTTAAGTGAACCCAAGTTGCTGTTCTGACATGAAGTATATAGAACGAAATCATCCATTTTTTAATTTATTCAGTGAGTAGTGGCTACTCGGACATTGTGAAACAGGCCCTAAGTATATAACGTCAGATATCTATATCTGGCTATTGTCTTACTATTGTGTCTCGTTTCGCGGGTATTGATAGGTTAAGTACACCATAATATAATTATAGTAGATATCTTCTGCATACCAGAACATTTTGCCCACAATTTGCATTTCCTCTTCCCATAACGAACACACCGTACCATCAGCATATGTGTATTCTCCACACGTAACGTCACCTTTACCCCAGGGTATATCCTTCAGACACCATTAGACGTGTACAAACACCCTAATGGCGGAACTCACCCTTAACCCCACTTCCACCTTTAAATTCTTCTAGTTTATTAATAAGTTTAGACTTTAGTTCATTTTCTTCATAAATCACTTGAAAAATAAAAGCATTGTAAAATCGACTCTTTAAGATTTAAGATAAGTTTGAAATTCCCTTGATTTTTGATCACGATATTCTAAATTCAAAAATTTAAATTTGTTTTACGGAGCAATAAGATTGAAAATCGTTTACAATGGAGAGATTTGTAGACACAGCTTTGTTAAAGGACTTTGAGTCGTACTGTCATTTAGTTAAAGTCTAAAATGGTATGTGTTATTTAAGAACTTTATAAAAAACACGCATCTGTTGTGAAGACTCATGATGATAAGATTTATCAAAAGATTTTAAGTAATTAAGTATTATTATGTTGGCAATGCATCAATTTCAGGAAGGATAAGATAAAGCGTTTGAGAGCAACTGAAGCATCATTCAGTTTTTTGTATCTGTTACCTACGTGTTGATGTTTCTAAATATAGACATTATTTACCGACGACTTGGGTTCGAATAGAATGTAGTCCGTCTAATGAAAGCGCGACCTGAGAAAAAGAGGTTGAATCCAAAAAAAAATTATATAATGTGGTTTTACTGACTAGTAGGAGAATCATGTCAATCAATTTTGACACTTCATAATTTTTTTTATTTCCTACAACTGCAGCTGAATAATGTTGCCTATTAAATAAATAAAAAAACTCCAGGTCGCGCTTTCATTAGACGCACTCAAGAATCTTTGTGTCACAGAAAGTAGGTACAGGTTACAGGTCTTTCGGTTCAGGTTTCGTCCTTACTGCTCGTCGTCCGGAAGCCCGCACCTACGGTTGCCTGAAATCGCCCTGCAATTCTGTCTCTTGTGACGGCGGCTACGACATGAGGATGTCTGTTCCCTCAAGGTTGCAGCCATCTCCTTCGACAGAATCACTGCTTCTCAGAAGAAGGCGACTTCTTTCCATTCCCTGTCACTCGATAATAAGCGGACCGGTGAAACGCCATCAAATAACTTCTAACACTCTAGGGTGGAACAACAGTGCGGTTTCGATTTTTACTGACTATATATGAATAACCGACCCGTGTACCTTAAATTCACTTTTGCGCTCCAGGGTTGCGGTAACTCTCTTAAACAGTTTTTGAGGAGTTATTTAATTATGCCCTAATCGGCTTGACTCAATTTTTCATTCCCCAAAAAATCCGACCGAAAGTAAGTCATGTCGCTCTGGTTGTAGCAAAGGGTAGTATCAGACTTATACTGACTTAACCCATCCATGTTCCTTCGGTTGCCTTTTGCGCTACATGGCCACGATAACTTTCCTAAACAATACCTCAGTCTTGAAAAGCATGATTTAATTTTTCGTTCCCCAAAAAATCCGACCCATTCTTAAGCATAAATTCCCACCAATCTCAGAAACATATTCGGGCCAGCACTGCTCAGCGTCAAGTTTTGCGTGAAGCCTTAGGAGCGGCGGTTAAAGACGGGCAAGCGTAAGTGGGGGGCGGCGGGGAGGGGTAAGAGGATTGCGTTTGACATGTAATACTATTGCGGTGACTACTTCAGTGATTGTCAGGTGACCATGCTTCATGGGAGGACGTGTTGTGTCTATAGTCGATAGTATCTTATTGTAAAGTCTTATCTATCTGCAGAGCTTTGAGTAGGCGTATTAGTCTAGCCAGATGCAATTCTGGATTTATAGTCAAGAGAGAAAACAAATAAAAAACAGTAGATCAAAAATCTGTGTGACGCCAAAAAGCACCTATCTCAGCATCATCATCCGAAATCGTTTCAGCCGAAACACGTATACTTCTAGACATAAGCCTCCTACTACTAGGTCGCATATTGTTTATTTTTAATAATGATCTATTTTAACATGTCATTTTAAAAATATCTGTAACCTATTTGTGGTTATAGGCTACTGCGAGGCCAGAGGCATCCAAGCACTCTTCCCTTTCCTAGAGAGGAGGCCTGAGTCTCAGCAGTGGGAACGTTATAAGGCTGATGCTATGCTATACTATCCTATGACTTAAACCGATGACTATGCTTTGATGAAGTTGAATAGGTATTTAATGAATTGGGTGATAGAAATTGCAGAATGCGATAAGGCCACCAATTGTATAATTTTTTATATGTAAGGTTTCCATTTTAGAAATTATTATCTTGATGTTACAATAAACTACATAGGATAAACGATTTGTATGTGTGTCAAATCTTGACATCCTGTAGACACAGTCGCCACTTCAACCTGCACATAAAAAAACTAGATTGTCCGAGTGACCTGGTCACCCTACTAAGAAGCCTCGAAGCAAACGGAAGTTAAGTCACGAAAGACGGAAACGAAATTGTAACTTTTCTATGTAGAGATAGTTGTAAGTACCTACCTACCTACCGTTACGTACCGTGCCCTAGTGATACTTACTAGGGCTTCCCTATAATTAGATTCGGTCTTTAGATTGTGATGCCTTCCATATTTTAACATTTCGCAGGCATGAAATAGATACCTAGTCATGAATAATGTAGTGTTTTTTTTCTATCATTTATATTTCGGGTAGTGTGCTTTGGAATTGCACAATACCTATCAGATACCCGCAAAACGAAACACAATAGTAAGACAATGACAGCGCGGTCACCGGTTACCGCACGGGGATTCATTTAATTACTCAGATACCCGCGAAACGAGACACAATAGTAAAACAATAACAGCGCGGTCTCATAGGACCGGTTGGGGATTCAAACGTTAATTCATGTTCCATCGTCGGACTACTAGACGTATGTATGCCACCGGTACATGGTGGAAATCCCAATCGCATCTCAATCATTGTGTGTACAACTAAGGAGAGGTTTTTTTTGCTGATACAAAGTTACAAAGAATAGGTTACTTCTAGGCAAGCGTGCTCCTTTATCGGCCACTTCATCGACAATTACATGTTTTGTCTATGGGCTATGAAATCCAGCATAACCTACCGAAGACTTTTCTTTGGTAATCCACAAGCCTATAGTAGTTATTATGATTTAGGTACTGCAGAAAAAAATTAAATAACGGCAATACACTATAACGGAACCGGAACAAGAAAGAAACAGACGGCTCGTGTCAAGCAAATCACAGACAAAAACATAAAAGATAACCGTCATTCGAAATTAAACGCCCATCAAGCTTTGCCCAATATTCTCCTACAACATAATAATGACGTTTCAATA
Source organism: Mythimna separata (assembly GCA_030763345.1). Classification (NCBI taxonomy): domain Eukaryota; kingdom Metazoa; phylum Arthropoda; class Insecta; order Lepidoptera; family Noctuidae; genus Mythimna; species Mythimna separata. The sequence continues at coordinate 16,297,200 of CM061183.1, forward strand.
CAATCAACAATAGGAAACCATTAATGACCATGTAATATCCCCATAAAAAGTTGGTCGCATGCCAACTGTGGGTGGACATCGTAAATCTGTCAAAAAATACAAAATGGCTGACCGCAGCTGTCAATGAGTATTGAGACGTCAAAATTCGAACAACTTTTTGTTTGCGGCCAGTCTGTTATAGTAGTAACTCGTAAAACTAGCTGGATATGGTTCATTTTCCCATGTTTTATTGTTTTTGGTCGTTAAAGTTAAGTTGGTAATTTAAGATAAAAGAGACATTGGTCATTACCGCTAGTGTCACGCTAATTTCGGGCGGTGTCTCGTGTGAAAGTAGTTACATATTAGTGACAATTAATTTTATGGATATTTCAGTACAATTGTCGTGGAAAACCTTTGAGATGTGGGTGCGTTGTGTTCCGGTACCTTTGACGTCTCGGCACGGATGTAAGTTGTACAATGAAGTGTGGATAACAGTCTCGTGGGTCATCATTTTAGTACCAATTGGATGGTTATTTTACTAAGATGTTTTATAAATTAGGTTAGACACGATATTTATTATATTGAGACTTTGAAGTACTAAGTTACCAAAAAAAGTTGACATTAGCTATTGGCTACATATCCTCTATGGCTACAGCACTATAGTTAGTCCGTTTAGTTGGTCGGAATGGAAGTCACGTATTTCGCGGATTCGATATCCACACTTGGTGCTTTTTGTATGTGAATTTAAATCGCATCCATGTTATTAGACCATGGATTATATGAGTGGAACTAAAACTCAGACACGCCCTTTCCCTCCACTCAAGAAACGGGAGAAACCATAAGATGATTACCCACCTAAAAAAGAACATTCATCATCATTATCATCTGCCTAGCCTTTTCCCAACTATATTGAGGTCGGCTTCCAGTTAAGCCGGATTTAGCTGAATACCAGTATTTTACGACGAGCCTACTAGACCTCCACAACCCATTAACTGGGGTAACACGGTACTTCATGGCAAGACTGGAGTCAGATTTACTGGCTTCTGACTATCCGTATTGGAGTAATTCCTAGTGTAAGCCAACATCGAAAGCATAAATATTATTATATCCGATTTTACAACCCGTAGTTACCCCTACCTTTGAAAATATGAGTCGGTAACTCGGTACCTAAGACCAAGCTGACAGCGCGCCGTGAAATTAATCGTAGAAGGTTTGCTATCAATTCGGTAATGATTTATGAGTTATTATCGCACCTGAGTGTTCTTAGATTGTCTTTAAGCATATTTATAGGAAACTAGGTTTTGCCGTTGGGTCCACCCGGATGTATAGCCGAAAATCCTCCCATGGGAACGTAAGTGCAATGACCTCTCGTACCCATCTCTGGTTGATTCTCTACCAGACCTCCGGATTGAGAAGAAATAATAAGCGGTTGCCTGTTTCTGAGAAGCTAGCGAAGGAGATGGCCGCAACCGTGGGAAAACGGACACCCTCACGGCGCAGCCGACGTCACCTGAGTCGCAGCGCTATCCCCTGCCACCGTAGGTAGCAGACGACGAGCAATGGGTAGCTCGCCAACCAAGAAATACCGAGTCGCCAGTGGCTCGTAATTCACGAAGGTTTTAGACGATAAAAGTCTAATACACTCTCGTGCTCCACCTTAGAGCGAAATCATTTGATATGACTTCCCACCTCAAAAAAGTATGGCCACAAATAATTTTGAATTTGAAAATTCTCAAACTCCTCATAAAGCCAACATCGTCATTTATCTAGCTTTTTTGTAGCTTACTAGAATTACCTTCTAAACATCACAGAAATTATGATCCAAGTCTTCATAGAAAATGGCGCAATAAATGAAGTTTTAACAGCCCTTTATCAGTAGCCAACCACCTTGTTTAAGTTTAATGACTTATTTTATTGAAATATTGGAAAAACACTTAAACACATTTTGTGGCCTATTAAACTTTTATGGGCCTAAACTTTTCGTTGACAATTTAGAGCTTCAAAACTACGTTCAGTCGAATTGGAATATTCAATGTATTTTCAACAAAATAACTGTATAAAAAAAAACGATTTCAAAATTCCTTTTTCGCTGGTAAGACAAAGAAAGAAAAACTTGTATCTTCGGGCCTAAAAAGGCCACATTGAGAAATTCATCTAAAAGCAAATCATATCCCGAATTCCTAGCAATGGTTGCACAAATTGACCTAATCATACTCAATTCGTTTCATATCAGAATCCGTGTAAATAGTGCTCCATGAAAAAAATTATGATCCTAATACTTCGATTCTAATACGATCCTGCTAAAGTGGCTTTTACAAACCCGCTGGACATTACAAAATTAATGCCGATAGTCAATTACTTTCATCTGGTTATAATGACCAAAGTGACAAAACTATCATTGACCCAAATTCGAAGTCCAAATTAATTCAAATGAAAAAAACAATGCAAAGGCATTCAAATAATCGGATTCTATGCAGATTTCGTAATTCGAACACATGTGACCCATTTCGTGGGAACCAGCGAACAGGTGACGTTCGAAAACCAAATGTTTTCGCTGACAACGTACAAATCACGCATCAGGAAATGGAAAAAAAAGTTTGGACAACATTCCCATAGACTAGCTGTGGCTAATAAGTGGGGTGGCGATTGTTATGGGTCCACTCATTATTGCTTATGGTTAATTGAGTCTAATAGTATTTTAAAAAAGTTGTAATTTCAATTTCTTGTTAGAATCAGTTAGATTCTGTTTTTGAAGTTAGTTTAGTGTTCATTGCGCCGTTTGTAGACAATATGTGTATTTCTTAGTAGAATTATAGTTATCAAATGGGTGAGCTTTTTAGGTAGTTATTTGCCTACTCGAATAAACTGTGCACCACGGGGTTAAATTTAATTTTAATGTATTTAAAACAGATTATTAATATGAACGATTTAAATTATTATAAAGAATAATTTAATTATAATTCTTTGGTAATATTTTTATTTTAAGTAATTTGTAAATACTTATACTTATTTATATTATAAATAAATAAATAAAAAATGTTTTTATTTTACATAGGCCTACATGGGCACTTATAAAAAGTCGAAGCTAGTGCATTATGACAGTATTTATATAATTATGGACAGATTTTTAGTGTAAATCTAAAAAAATAAGAATTATAAGAATGTTATTTTTTTATTAATAAATGTGTTAAAAATTATTTGTTTACCTACTTCATACATTCATACTTTATTCCAAGTTACAATCCTCACAAGATTAAGTCCGAAACCTACTCATATGATTTACAGGGATACCGACGCGACTAAAAAAACAGTTATTTCCTGGTTAAGGTATATTGGTAGAAATGATGCGTCGAGCGCTCCCACGGGATCGAATGGCGGGATACAGGGTGTTGTGTGATGTTGGACATAAAAATATAGATATTCTGCTGGTGTTAACTTCGAATGGAATGGCGATTATCATACTAATGCAACCAGCGGCTTCGCCCGTGTGATAGTAGAACGTTATCTCAAGGAAAAATAGGTACTCGTAAGATAAAAAATAAAGTGTCAGATTTAAGTCTGCAAGAGAAGAATTGTATAGAGAGCTGGTGACAAACATATATAATGTTGGGCTTTTTCATCATATTTTGTGGGCACCGAACTCCAAAATTTAATTAAGCTATGAGCAGAGCTTAATTAAATTTGTGTTGTTACGTTTCACTATATAAGTAAGGTATTTACTGTATAAGCTTTGATGGGACTGGCATGTACATATTTTGTATGAAAGTCCCTAATTCAAAAAAAAAAAGATAAAAAATATCATAAAATGCTATTCCAGGATATGGTCTACCTGTATATCAAGTTTCATAGAAATCTATTAAGCAATTTTTGCATGAAAGAGTAACAAACATTCTTAAATACAAACTGTCGCGTTTATAATACTAGTAGAATTGCATTATGAGAGAAAGTATCTGTAGGCCATACAAATATTTGTTCTGTGCGGGAATCGAACCTGCATCACACAGCACAGCAGCCAATCGTTCAACCACTGCACGAACCATACCGTCCATGTTTGTAAACCCACCTACGACATAAAACTTATTCTTAATTTGAAAAAAAAAGACTAAAAAAATGTTTGTGAACGCACCCACGATACATGACTTAGGGCCTGTTTCACAATATCCGAGTGGCAACGTACTTCCCGAATAAATTCAAAAATGGAACAGAATTTGTATTAAATTATCTGCCAAGTAAGTTGAACGATAATTATCTGCCAAGTAAGTTGAACTGAATCAACTGAATCATAGGTGGTGAAACAGGCCCATATTCTAAATTTGAAAATGCGCTTTAAACAAAAACAAAAAGAAATGAAAACTTTCCAACCAGCCTGTACCATAGAGCCGTGAAAGTATGCGGATTATGCACAGGTGGTTCCGCCCCTCGGAATTCCGTACTTTTTGTATGAATTCCGCTCACCATTCGCGGTGCGCTGCGCAAGGATTTCCGAATTGGAAATAACTTTCTTTAATTTCATGTTCGTTATTAGTGGGTCGCTAATTGCAGTTTGTGAATTTGTGCAGGCTGGTTTGAGCTGTATTTATACGGCATGAGCAGTTGAGTATGGTAAGTTGTCCCACATTGAACCAGGTAAATTTCAAAGTCTCATAGTGGGCTGGATGTTCAATCAATGCCTTTAATTTTTTGTGTATAGGTAGCATATTTATTTAGCTTTAATTTTGTAAAACATTAATTTCTCATATTCCTTTTAGTTTCGGTGTAAAACAGGTTTTTATGAAAAATGATTTTTGGTTAAATGTGTACCACAGGTGGTACACATTTAACCAGGGTATCGTCCACATTGAGACACCTTATTAACGATGTCTTCTAGTTCAATTTATAAGGCAAATACTTTGTAATAATAATAGACAGTAATAATAAAAATGAACCTTATATTTATAAAAATCACTTTAAATCATATGCAATTAAACCGAGAGTCTTAGTTTTATACATCACAAAACCTTTTCAGTCAAATTCTTATCATATTTTAATAATAAAAACAAAAGTAACAGTTTTAATTATAAAAACAAAAGTACCTTCCATAATATAACAAATTAAAATGAAATTAAAATAATTGTAAAAAAACACTCCTTTAACGACTGGGGTGTACACAGTAAACCGTGGTTCAATGTGTACCACCCTCAGGTGGTTCAATGTGAGACACACCACGTTTTATCACTAAACTCAAAATTTTACCGGCAAATCAATCTCTTAAAATCACGAATTATAGCGCTTTTAATTGCTAAATAACCGTAGAAAACAGTGTATATATAAATAAATTGATATTATTTACACGAAAAAAGCTAAAAAAGAATGAAATTGGCAAAAAATATTTACTTTTTGAGTCAGTTTGCTTTCGAATACTCCTCACACAACCACTTTGCACGCGATCGCCACGCAAACTAGTGGGCAGGAACGGAACGTAAATAGCTCTCTTTCACTCATATTAGTGCGGTTTGGCAATGTCGCATTTTCGAGATTCGGCGGTGGTTCAATGTAGCTGCCTGGTTCAATGTGAGACACCCGACCCTACTTATTTAGAGATATAAATTGTGGATACGACTATCACACTTCTAATATTATAAAAGCGAAAAAGCTTGTGTGTGTCTCTCTATGTTTGTTACTTTTTCATACTCAAACAGCTGAACAGATTTTTAATGAGACTTGGTACGTACGTAGACTCTGTCCTGGAATAGCACATAGGATACTTTTTATCCCGGGAGCATATTCCCTAGCGATAATTTTGTACTGTAATTCTACTACAGAATATAATCAATAGAAGTGTGCCTATAAAATTTTAAGAGTTCCCTAAATTCCTCCAGAAAAATATATCCTTTCAAATAAGAATATATACAACGTGTAACTTTAAATGCGCAAAACCTCAGACACCCCAAACGAGTTTAAAAAAAATATTTAAAAAAAATTGAAGGTTTTATGTGCTGTTTTAGTTTGTTTAAGATTCGTATTTACATCGAAATGAGTATGATTAATATCCCGTTTATCTAAATTTAACGACAACCATTTGTGTTTGTTTACCTATTTACACAGGTTTAGGCACGAGATGGCTAGATTTGTTAATAAATAGACAAAGCGAAATATTAAATAATTTTTTTTTGTAAAATGTGACCTATATTAAAAAGTGGTTTTATTGCTTCTGCTCGTTATTCTGAACAAACTAATTTCAGGTTTTGCACATTTAACGTTACACGTTGTATATTCAAGTAGTCAGGGAACGTACCTAAATCATCTTCATCATCATCTGCCTAGCCTTTTCCCAACTGTATTGGGTTCGACTTCCAGTCAAGCCGGATTTAGCTGAATACCAGTATTTTACGAGGAGTGGCTGCCTACCAGACCTCTACAACCTATTAACTGGGGTAACATGGCAAGACTGGAGTCAAATTTACTGGCTTCTGACTATCCGTAACGACTGTCAAAGATCTATAAAAGGGAACGTATCAGAATAAAAAGTAAAAAGTTCTAGATGAATTGAGAACTTCTTTGAAGTCAGTTGACAGAAAGCTCTTAAACATAATAAAAAAAACAACTCCGCTTCTAAATTTAAAACTGACTTTATCATTCGTCCTAAGCTGTCATCGCGAAGGGTTAAGATAAGCATGGTTTAACCCTCCCCCGATACGTTTGTTCAGGCGCTAATCTACAGATTACAAGACTTACACTATCGCGACTGTTAACGCCGGGGGTAAGCAGACATCGGTGGGAATGACGTTTATTTTGCATAAATAAAGAAGAGTACGAGACTACGAGATTCCAGATAAGGTCTACCTGAACAAATACTAATAGCTGAGGTAGGCTTTCAGCTAATTTCATATAAATATTTCTTACTAGCTTCCGCCAGCGGCTTCGCCCGATAATATATATATATCCACAAAAAAGTAGCCTATATGTTAATTCAGGGTATAACCTATCAACAACCAAATCGGTCCAGCCGTTTTTGCGTGAAAGAATAACAAATATCCACACATCCATTCTCACAAACTTTCACTATTTATAATATTAGTAGGATTTCTCTAGACCAACTAGTTCAGATTAGTTTTTGATTCAAGTCTTTCAGAATATGTAATAATAGTGAATAAAATAAAAACGATTGATATGATTTTAAAACAGTGTCCATAGAGTTTCTTGCACATTCTTCTGTAGAGATCAACGCTTTGGAATGTGCAATTAGCATCATTTTTTTGACTTACCGACTTCTTGACTATACAAAAGTGCCTATGAAAGGTTTCCTTTTCCTTGATTCTTGGACATGTGCTACCCAGATATAGTCCGTCTAATGAAAGCGCGTCCTGAGAAAAAGGGGTTGAATCCAAAAAAATGTACCTATGTGGTATTACTGACTAGTAGAAGAATCATGTCTTGACACTTCACATTTTTTTTTTTTCTACAATTGCGGCTGAATAATGTTGCCAATTAAATTTAAAAAAAACTTCAAGTCGCGCTTTCATTAGACGCACTCTATATCATGCTCAAACCCGAATGTTTGACAATCGTAGTCGCTGAAACTTGGTCTAATGGCCAATAAAGAAGTTAAATACTCATATATGTGTTAATTTACCCTAACAACAAAACTCATATAATTAAAGAAACTTTAAGAAACAAGTTCTTACTACCAAATGCAAATCACAATTTCGGATAACTCACCCACCCAAATCTTCCCCGACAACATATAACAAACATAATCACATCATCACGCATTCGCACAAGATTAACACACACACACACACAAACAAACATACACAAACACAATAGGCAATCCGATCGCATTACGAATAATCCTGTGACTATCGAAATGCAAAAGAGATTCGAAAAAATCGCCCAAAAAAATCGCTTCCATCCCTATTCCATCAGTGATGCGATTTTCTACCACTCGAAGACTTGACAATCCGAGTCGTAATCTACTACCATTTTATACCGACCCCCCCTTTCCCCCTCTCCGATGCAATTTCAGGGAACTAAAGAGGTAATTCGCTGGGTCGATGCAGGTCATTTTATAATGGTTGTGCTATAATACGGGTTTTACACACTTATCGACACCCCGTTCCGATTTGTTATCCGATCTCTTTATTTGTGGTTTAAATGTTTGGATTTCATTCGAGGTATGTGTGATTACTTTTTGGGGTTTTAAATTAGAGTTGTTTGGGGCGACCCACTCCTAATTCTACGAGTAGTACAGCTTACTATACGATTCGAATAAGTGTAGGATCGAGTTAGCGCCATGTTGTGACGTCATAGTAGTTAATTGAATGAGTAGGGTGAGCAAAACTTGGGAACGCCGTAAAAATGGCGGAATGTCTCCTCTTTAAGGACTGGTTGGAAAGACAGCGTCCTCACCTTCCGCATGACGCAGGTCCTTATGGTTGGTGCGAAAATGGTTGGTGGTGGACATTTTTTGGAAGTTCGGGAGGTTCCTGCACCTGATTCGTGCGAAAGAAACGCCTGGGTATGACACCCAGGCGTTTCTTACTTTACTGTGTAGATCGCCCAGAGGACACGGTAGAGCCGAAGATACAGGCCATGGTCTGGGGTGAGTAGAAGTGGCAGGCAGTCGCCTTCTCTTGCAAAACAGAATGCTAGCAAAGGTCACAGCCGCCAACGAGAGGGTATGGCCCTCACGCCCCAACCGCTGGGACCACAATTTCCGACCACCGTAGGCGTGGGCTTGCGAACGGAGAGCAATTAGCTTGCCGTTCAGCCGTCCGGTACCCTTCCGCACTGAATCCAAGTTGCGTAGTTTTCCATGTGCATAGGGGCCCAGCAAACAGCAGTCTAGTCCTCCACCATGCAGGCTCTGCGGAGAAGGCTGTCTGACATGGCAACATCTATGTCATCATCGGCCTAGCCTTTTCCCAACTATATTGGGGTCGGCTTCCAGTCAAGCCGAATTTAGCTGAATACCAGTATTTTACCAAGTGCGGCTACGGTCACGGTACTTCATGGCAAGACTGGAGTCAGATTTACTGGCTTCTGGCTATCCGTAACGACTGCCAAAGATCTACAAATGACAGCCGGGACCTACGGCTTAACGTGCTTTCCGAGGCACGGAGGAAACTCGATATGTGAAGATGGTCACCCATCCACAGACCAACCTTGGCAAGCGTTGCTTAACCTTAAGATCGGCCCGTGCGGCTGTTATTATCTAGCCACGAGCTTCTCATGGCAACATCTATGTATAAGGACATGATTCAGTAATTATCACAAACATAATTTCCACAGTTATGTTTTGCTCATTGATCATAACGTTTACAGGGGATTGTGAACATAATCAGTCACAAATTAACATCACAATAAAGAGCTAATACATTTCGTTCAATTAGTAGCAATGTGTACTGAACGATGACTGGGAAAACTTTGGATTTTAATCATTTGAAGCGTCTAAAATTGATGTTTTATTTTCTTAAGGTAGTAAATCATTCAATGTCTTCTCGCTCTTGGTGAAGCGGGAAGGCCTGTCAAATTAGAAAACCGTCCCTGTGTCCTTCAGTTGCCATTTGCTTTCTAAGGCCGAACGGCGAGCGAGCCGTTGATCGACATCCGCAAGCTCGCGTCTTCCATGGCTAGTAGACGGGGTCGGAGTCTCAGTGGCTGGGGCGTGAAGATGTTCGTTCCGTCACGCATACGACCTTCTCTTTTGCTAGCACTACTGTTCCATTCCTTTTCACTCTGGACTATAGCCTGAACTAGGGGTCCAGGGCCCAGCGCGAGAGGTTGTTGCCGCCGATTGCTGGGCACAATTTCACCGTATGCTCCACCGTGTCCACCGGGCGGTAAACACAATGATGACACCCGGACATTTCTTCCACCTGAATCCAATGCAGGAACCTCCCAAACCTGGCTTATCCAGTGAAGCACTGCGTCATGCGGAAGGTGAGGACGCCGTGTTCCTTCTCCAGCCACTCCTCAAAGAGGAAACTTATGGCCAAGATTATAGCGTGCCCAACCAGCGTGACCTATGATGTCTAAGAATAAACTTTTTTTTTACCCACTGTCTATTCTGTCCCACTCCTGGGCAAAGGCCTCCCTCCACTCTTTCCATCTTTCGCGAGCCCGCGCTTCCTCTTGCCAGTCCTGGCGGAATCTGTCCAATTCGACACGCCTGCTCCTTCGTGGTCTGCCGCGACGTTTTTTATCTACACTAATATTATAAAGAGGTAAAGTTTGTTTTTTTGTTTGTATGAGGCGATCTGCGGAAGTACTGGTCCGATTGCTATAATTTTTTCACCAATAGAGAGCTGCTGTATTCTTGAGTGACATAGGCTATATTTTATGTACGCAGGCGAAGCTGCGGGCTAAAGCTAGTTTTTATTATTTTAAAACCCAAGTCCTCAGTGTCAGTAGTCCCAGTGGTGTATTTGCAGCCTGTCGACAGGTTGTGTTAGTAAATTAGCGCGGGTATCGCGGTTCAATCCCGCTAATTAAGTGCGCGCCTATTTAGCCGGCCTCGCTAATATTTGAGTGGAGCCACAGACTTTGACACGAATAGTAGAGGACGGTATTATTTAGAAATAATAATAATTTTCGTTTGTTCCTTATTATTATTTACAGTTTCAAATATTTTTTTAAATAATTAATAAAGAAAAACATTAAAATAATATAATATATATTAAGTTGCTAAATAATAGCCCATTGGTATCGAGAACAGAGTCCAATCTACCAGTGGTCAGGGCTCCAGAGAATGAAATAACCCACGAGCTTCACTCGCTTTAGGGTGTAGCGAAAGGTTGAGTCAGACTTTTACTGACTAAAACCATTGTGTACTTCAGTTACTCTTTGCATTCCAGAACCACAGGATTACTTTTCAAAAATTCTCTGTGACCCTAGCAGAAAAATGATGTTAGTGTGATTTCCTGACTCTCGTAGCACTTTTGCTACGCCGTAGCACGCTGTGAATCTCGTAGACCGGTTACTTTTTTGTTGTTCACCTTGTATTTGCTGTGCAATTGCTAGAGTTCCGTACCCAAGGGGTAAAATGAGACTCAATTACTAAGACTCCACTGTCCGTCTGTCTGTCAACAGGTTGTATCTCATGAATCGTTATAGTTAGACCGTTACAATTTTCACAGATAATGCTGCAATGATAACAAATACTAAACAACGGCATATAACAATATCTATATAATAAATATTTGATGGTCGGCTCGCACTTTAATGCGTTTTTAATTAAATACCATTTATATATTTGTTATAATCATTAAAAAAAACTGCAACCTCAATAGCCCTTTGAAGATTTAAACACTAGCGCATTCCCTCCTCCAACAAAATAGTTCCTCGAACCAACTACACATACCTACCAACACTTTACAAAAAACCCACAGATAATCCTCCCATCCTCCAATATTTTCCAATAAGCCCACTAGCTTACAATCTGCGTCAACCGTAGCGGCCGGATCAAAGGACGGCCTTGTGGATGGGACTAGGGGATGAAAGGGGGCGAAAGGGATGATAGAGGATCATCCCCTTACAACCTTAGCTTGCCTGTTACCGGAACTGATTGAGGTGATTAAAATATAGGTATTTGTGTTTTGAGGTAAGTTGTAAAGTGATTGGCCCGGGTTTAATTAGACGTTAATGTTCCCACTGTTGGGACAGGCCTCCTCTCTAGGAGAGGGAATATATAAAAGTATATCTTAATATATGCATAACATACTAGTGTTCGACTGCGATCCCAGCTGATGATGGTAAGCGGTGAAGCAATCGTTTATTAAGGCCCAATAGTTTAATAAGAGCCTATTCAGTCTAGCCTCGAAGACACCTAAATTATAATCAGATGGGAAAACCACAGCAGGCAGATTGTTCCAGTATTTAAGTAGAGATATGTTTTAGAATCTTTTTGTGTTGCACCGTGATTGCACCGTTCAAAATGTTAACACTTACTGAAAAACTGTTTACATAACATAATCAGCCTTCCTCTCCAAGAGTGGGAGAAGGCCATAATTCACCACGCGGACCCAATGCGGTTTGGTGGATATCACATGCCTTTCTTTTACGGTTTCTCAATTGACCACTGTTGGGACTCAGATCTTCTCTCTAGGAGAGGGAATGGGCTGTAATCCCCCGCGCGGGCCCAGTGTGGATTGGTGGATGTCAGATTTTTGGCTCTAAGACACGCCGATGTTTTCCTTCACCGTTATGAGAGCAGTGATGATGAAATAAATTACACAAAGTAATGCTTCTGGCTTGGTTTGAACCCGTGACCTGACCACTATACTAAATTTTTTGTAGGATGATATCGGTGAAAGCTGTCAGATTCATACAATGTGGCTATACTATCCTTTTCTCTCATCTTAAAGATGCATATTTTCGTCCTGCTGTCACCCAGCCCATGCTATGTAAAAAAGAGTATAGTACGTTCTTTACTAATAAGTACCAAAAAACTATCAAAATACTAAACATTTATTACAATAATACAAAATCTGTGGGCAGTTCATTAGGGGAAGTGAACCACGGCCGCGGTAATTAGCGAGACAGGTTGATGCGGCGCAAACCATGTGTAAACACGGTGCTGAGGCAATCTAAATATTGTTACAGTTAGGTACAAATCTGGACAGGACATGGTTAGGAATAACAGTAGTGTTTACTTGTAGTAATAAACTAGCTTCGTTCGTCGAGCTGAATTTCATAAAAAATTTAACACCCCTTAAATCGTATTAAGACCTCTTGAACACGGCACGTTTTTCGGTGTGTTACGGTTAATTCGCCGTGCGTAGGCATGGTGTGCAGTGTGGTATGGATCCCTGAGAGAGCTTGTTGACATAAATGGTGGCGCTACGGCACGGCATCGTGCATTGGTACCGCCGCCGAGTTTCGTCAGTGTTGTATCGCAGTCCATGTCCTAGTTCTAGCCATCGGAAGCCGAGATGAGTAATTGTTACAATTACAAAACACTTATTTGAGCCGGGGCCGTACCATGACCGTACATGTTTGTCTGTCACCAGACTGTATCTCATGAACTGTGATAGCTATAGCTCGACAGTTGAAATCATTGATTGAAGATTTCACAGATAATTATTTTCTGTTGTCGCTAGAACAACAAATACTAAAAACAGTAAAAAGTTTATAATATAGTGTGTGATGTTTTACGGAACCATTCGTGCGTAATTCCAACTCGCACTTTGCAAGTTTTCTCATTATATCCGAGTCTGAAAAGTAGAAACTCCACTAAGTTCCCACATCACAGGCTGTTTGTCTACAAAAAGTCAACTAAGGCCTTTTACAATAAAAAAAAATAACCCCAGCCTTACAAAGTAAATACTACAAGCATATACATACATACACTATCCACACACACGCTATTCATACATATCTATATCAACCATGTATCAAATGTTATAAGCGACATACAATGGACTTTTGAAATTCAACCCTCCGCTCTTCAATTACAGTTGAAAATCGCTTGTAAAAGTCTCTGTCGCTTAGGACATTTAGGATTTTTTTAGTGTATATCTAGGTATAGTATAGATATAGCAGGTCGAGATCAAAGAGGAGGTCTAATGAGGGAGCTGTGTGCCGTTTGATGTCAGAGGACTCATTCGTGAATGAGCCGGTATTATCATTTGAGCGATTTCGTGTTTTGTAAACGTTTGCCTGTGTGAGGCCTTATGTTTAGAGTAAGTACTCTATTTGTGAAATGATTGTAAACCTTCTGTTTTTTCGTTTGTCTGAAAATATGCTATTATCATCGGCATCATTGTAGATTGTCATTTGTAGATCTTTGGCAGTCGTTACGGATAGTCAGAAGCCAGTAAATCTGACTCCAGTCTTGCCATGAAGTACCGTGTAACCCCAACTAATGGGTTGTGGAGGTCTGGTAGGCAGCCGCTCCTCATAAAATACTGGTATTCAGCTAAATCTAATCCTGCTGAAACCAATATAGCTGACCCCAATATAGTTGGGAAAAGGCTAGGTAGATGATGATGATCGGCATCATTGCCGAAATTGCCATATTAGCGCTGCCAAGTGCCAGCGGCTTCGTAAACTTAGGTTTCTTACGCCCGTTTTCAATAAGCTATCTATCTACAGTTGCAGCTGCTAAAGATAAACAAATCTATCCTTTTGCTCTTACTTGCTTTCCTATAACCTACCGAAGGATAGCATTTCCTACCAAAGTTTTAGATAGATAGATAGAATCTTACTGTTTATTGGGGATAGCTCTATATCTATCTATGAACTGCGGTAGGTTATTGAAAACGGGCGTTATTATTATACTTTGATCCACCGTTTCAACACGGGCGGATAATTTCGGAAAATCCTGTCTTAGTGCTCGCCTACGTTGTAAAAGAAAACTTTGTGCAATATTTCACACTCCTAGTCTCAGTAATTTTGGAGGTCTGGTAGGCAGCCGCTCCGCGTAAAATACTGGTATTCAGCTAAATCCGGCTTGACTGGAAGCCGACCCCAATATAATTGGGAAAAGGCTAGGCAGATGATGAGTCTCAGTAATTTTGGCTATGCATTGATATTGTTACGCCGTGAAACTTGAGTACGCTACATCTTCGACAAAACCAAGAGTAGCATCAAATAATTAAAACGCATTGCTGTGCGTAGCTTCGAGAATAGGAGTACATACTCAGGCCTGGCAAATTCCAGAAAAGTCCGACATACGCTATTATTATTAGATAACATTCAGTAGGTAGTTATGTGGGTGGATAAGGGAATTTGTACCTTCCGGTGTTAGCAATAGAGTCGAAATTTGCATGTAAGGTGGTAGATAAGTACCTACTTACGAGAATAATAATAATGATTTATGGCCTCCCGATCAGACCCTATTGTTCTAGAATGTCCTTGAAACGTCGGTATCGAGAAATGTCGATGGCTTCGCATATAAATACGGGCCCCCGGCTAGAAGGGAGTTGAGTTTGATTTCGTCAGCGATACAGAGCGAACTACCTAAGTGTGTGAAGTGATACCTAGCGACCTAAGCGATACTAAACGGAACTCTGAGTGTTTATAGTGATTGGTTATTTGTTGATTGGACTAATTTGTCATTGTTTTGTGGTGAATAAAGTTGTCTGCTAGTAAACCGGCATTTAATTACTCACGTTCGTAACAACTGGTGTCAGAAGTGAGATGCCATTACTACAGAGGGACGACGAACAGGGACCACGAACAAGGAGGCAAGTGGAGATGGATGCTGCACGTCAACGTCTGGAAGCGGAAGATCGGGCTGGTATGGGAGCAACGGCAGCTGCTGAGGCGCCAACAGGGCCATCCTCGGAAATGAACCTCGCCGCAGTGTTGGCCGCCATGCAAGCTAGTATGGAGGCTAACCAGCGTAAGCTGCAGGATCTAATCGCGGCTAACCAGGAAGAAGCCCGCCGCGAACAGGAAGCTGCCCGCAGCGAACAGGAAGCTGCCCGCCGCGAACAAGAGGCTAACCAACGTAAGCTCCAGGACCTAATCGCGGCTAACCAGGAGGAAGCCCGCCGGGATCAAGAGGCTAAGCAGAACCTGATCCTCGAAAAAATCGATCACGGCCTCGTCACGTTGGGCGAGAAAGTGAAAAATCTCACCTTAGAGGTCAAGGAGGTTTCCGCCCGAGCTGATAGCCTCGAAACCAGAATGGAAGATCGCCTGCTGGACATCAACAAAAAAATTATCAAGCTCGAAGCACGCGAACCCGTTGCTGTTAGCGCACCATCGCACACCCACTGTGCATCAGCCGCAAAATTTGATATGCCGCGTTTTGATGGCACGTCGTCCTGGACGGCTTTTAAGTACCAATTCGAAACACTAGTCAAGACGAACCGCTGGGATGATGACCAGTCTTTCGCGGCGTTAACTTTGGCCCTACGAGGGGACGCTCTGCTGGTCCTAGAGAACCTTCCTCCAGACGGCAGGACGTTGGAGCGTCTAATGGAGGGACTAGACACTCGCTATGGTGACAAGCACCTCGAACATGTTTTCCGCGCGCAACTTCGCGAGAGAACGCAGAGGTCGAACGAGAGCCTTCAGCAGTGGGGAGTAGAGGTTGAACGGCTGGTCCGGCGGGCATACATGTCGATGACACCGGAGATGGTGGAAGTAAATCTGGTGCAAGCATTCATCGACGGTCTACGGGATACTGAAGTCAGGGCGACGGTGCGACTCGGACACCACCAAACTCTGAAGAGTGCGATGGCCCACGCTTTGGAAGTGGAAGCCGTACGACAAGACTCACGTACGCACAGAGTTCGGGAAGTGGTGGTCTCACCTTCAGTGCAACCACGTCACCGAGAAGTGGCTTCGTCGGCAAAGTCCCGCTATATTCCGACGTGTTATGGATGTGGAGAAAAAGGGCACATTCGTACCGATTGCCCCAAGAGGAAGAGGGGAAGTGTGGACTCCGGAACTCAAGTTAACGAGGAGTCGTTAAACTAAATGTCGCCAGGGCCGCGGGGCGGGTGCTGGCTGGTCAACTGAAGGCCCCAACCATCACCATCAATCAAGTCCACAACGGAAATAGTTTGATCATCGAGGGAACGCTGAATCAACGTGCTTGCAATTTCACCGTTGACACGGGGGCGTCACGGACTATTATAAGACCTGAGTTGCTGAAACGCACCATCTTGTGGCAAACAGAAACCCCAGCCTACCGACTTCAGACAGCCACCGGCCAGCTAGTCTCCGTCCTCGGTGATACAGAAATCGAGTTTAAAATCGGTGATCAAGTGTACACCCATTCAGCGTTAATTGCGAACATTACCGACGATTGCATACTGGGTCTCGACTTCCTGCGGAATTACCGATGTGTTTTAGATATCGATAGAGGAGTATTGAAATTCCCAGACCAAGAAGTCTTCCTGCAAGGAATTAACACATGCAACCTCTATTGCTTAAAGGATACCACATTGGCTCCAAGAACGGAAACCTTAGTCGAAGTTAAATTTCCTAAGAAAATTAGGCAACGCAGATGTGTTATGGTTGAAGACATTGGCCGGCACCCGGAACTTATCACCGCGAGGACATTAGTTATGACGAAAGGAAGATCCAAGGTCAGGATTGTAAATCTTGGGAAAAAGGAGATCCAGTTGAAGAAAAACAGTGTTGTTGGAAGATGTGAAGAAGTGAAGTATCTCCGCCAAATCAACACATCTTCAGTAAAACAAGACGCAATAAAAGGTGAACCTGATCACATCCAGCAACTTCTGGAAAATTCTAAGAGCAATTTATCAGTTTCGGAACTACAGCAAGCCAAGGAATTTCTGCTACGGTTCCGGGATATCTTTGCAACGGGAAAAGATTGCGGAAGAACAGGTCTCGTCAAGCATGAGATAGATACAGGTGATGCTAGACCAATTAAACAGAGACCGCGCCGCATACCCTGGGCTAAAGAAACTGAGGTAGCAGAAATGGTAAAGGATATGGCTGATAGCGGAATAATTGAACCTTCTACGAACCCATGGTCTTCTCCTGTCGTTCTGGTGAAGAAGAAGGACGGCAGTACCAGATTCTGTGTAGACTACAGAAGGCTGAATGATGTAACGAAGAAGGACAGTTATCCCTTGCCTAGGATAGACGACACACTGGATATGCTCAGTGGTATGAAGTGGTTTTCAACCATTGACTTGAAAAGTGGCTACTGGCAAGTGGAAATTAGCGAGAAAGATAAGGAAAAGACAGCGTTCAGTACAGGAATTGGCAACGGCCTGTGGCAATTCAACGTCATGCCTTTTGGGTTGTGCAACGCTCCAGCGACGTTTGAACGCCTCATGGATAGAGTCATGGTGGGCCTTCTTGGTGACGTCTGTCTGGTATATTTGGATGACGTCATTATAATGGGCCGCACTTTTAAGGAACACCTGAGGAATATGGAGAAAGTATTCACCAGGATACGGGGGGCTAACCTAAAACTAAGCCCAAAGAAGTGTGCCCTGTTCAAGAAGGAGGTCAGCTACCTAGGACATGTCATCTGCGCCGATGGAGTGAGAACCGATCCTGAGAAGATAAAGGCTGTCCAACAGTGGCCGGCTCCAAAGAACAAAACAGAAGTACGTGCATTTCTAGGGTTGTGCACATACTACAGGCGGTTTGTTATGAGTTTTTCGGACATTGCAAAACCTTTACATCAGCTGACTGAGGATAAACGAGATTTTATCTGGGACAAGAACTGTGAGTCAGCATTCAACGAACTAAAGCAACGGCTATGTGAAGCGCCTATACTGGGGTATCCGAGCAGAGATGGAAGATTTGTCGTCGATACCGACGCCAGCAACACAGGAATTGGTGGAGTGCTGTCGCAGGTGCAAGAAGATAGGCAAGTCGTGATCGCTTACTTCAGTAAGGCACTTTCAAAACCAGAAAGGAACTACTGCGTGACTCGACGAGAACTACTGGCTGTTGTAAAAACTTTGCAACATTTCCACAAGTACCTCATAGGGAGACAGTTTACGTTGAGGACGGACCACGCTGCATTGAAATGGCTTCTACAATTCAAAAACCCTGAGGGTCAAGTTGCAAGATGGCTAGAGCAGCTGCAGGAGTTCAACTTTGTGACGGAACATCGTAGTGGAAAAGGGCATAACAATGCTGACGCCCTGTCGCGACGTCCATGTAATGAGGACTGTAGACATTGCCAGCAAAATGAAGCCCGGGAACACGTGAACTTAATTAGGGCTGAAGGCAACTTTAAGAAGTCCCAGGAAGAAGATGACGATATTCGACCTATACTGGACTGGAAGCGTAGTGGAACTAGGCCTCAGTGGAATGAAGTATCGTCACATAGTCCTGTCACAAAGAGCTACTGGGCACAGTGGGACAGTTTAGTCCTAGAAAATGACGTGCTTTGTAGGAAATGGGAATCGAACGATGGCAAGGAGGTGACCACACAAGTGATAGTACCACGACGTGAAGTGGTCCCCCTGCTTCAGGAGATACACGATGGCGCTTCTGGTGGACACCTGGGAATCAAGAAAACTCTACTGAAAGTGAGACAGCGGTATTACTGGCTCAATTGTAGAGAAGACATAGAGCAATGGTGTCGGAAATGTACAGCGTGCGCATCCGTGAAAGGACCACAGACTAGGAGCAGGGGCAAGCTTCAAGTGTACAATGTAGGAGCCCCATGGGAACGCATTGCCATCGACGTTGCTGGACCTTTCCCAGTGACAGATGACGGAAACAAATACATAGTGGTGATACAGGACTATTTCACAAAGTGGCCTGAAGTTTTCGCCATACCCAATCAGGAAGCGACGACAGTGGCGAAAAAGGTGGTCGAAGAAGTAGTATGTCGGTATGGCGCACCTTTGGAGATCCATTCCGATCAAGGCCGCAACTTCGAATCTGCGCTGTTCCAGGAAATGTGCACTCTTCTGGGGATTTACAAGACACGCACAACACCTGCGCACCCACAGTCGGACGGAATGGTGGAGAGGTTTAACCAGACCCTGGAGAATCACCTGGCTAAGGTTGTCGATGACCATCAGAAAGATTGGGACCGGTATATTCCACTATTCCTGATGTCTTATCGATCAGCAGTGCATGATAGCACGGGCCATACCCCAGCAAGAGAGAATTTCGGCAGGGAGATGAGACTTCCAGTCGATACCATAACCGGCGTGCCACCTGACAAGACTAAGCCAGTTACGGACTTCGTAAGTGACCTCCAAGATCAATTGGATGAAGTGCATAAACGAGTGCGTGAGAATAGCCTGCACACCAGCGTTAAAATGAAAACTAGATACGACCGCAATGCCAACGCCAAGGGATTTGAGGAAGGTGCACTGGTTTGGCTCCACAACCCACTTCGACGAAAAGGGAAGTCGCCGAAACTTCAAGCTCGATGGGAGGGACCCTACACCGTGATAAAAAGGATCAACGACGTTACCTACCGCATCAAGAAAGGGTTACGAGGGAAACCTAAGGTAGTCCACGTGGATAGATTGGCGCCGTATCACGGATCTAATAATGCTCGGGACGAGCATGACTAAGAGGGGGCACTGTTACGCCGTGAAACTTGAGTACGCTACATCTTCGACAAAACCAAGAGTAGCATCAAATAATTAAAACGCATTGCTGTGCGTAGCTTCGAGAATAGGAGTACATACTCAGGCCTGGCAAATTCCAGAAAAGTCCGACATACGCTATTATTATTAGATAACATTCAGTAGGTAGTTATGTGGGTGGATAAGGGAATTTGTACCTTCCGGTGTTAGCAATAGAGTCGAAATTTGCATGTAAGGTGGTAGATAAGTACCTACTTACGAGAATAATAATAATGATTTATGGCCTCCCGATCAGACCCTATTGTTCTAGAATGTCCTTGAAACGTCGGTATCGAGAAATGTCGATGGCTTCGCATATAAATACGGGCCCCCGGCTAGAAGGGAGTTGAGTTTGATTTCGTCAGCGATACAGAGTGAACTACCTAAGTGTGTGAAGTGATACCTAGCGACCTAAGCGATACTAAACGGAACTCTGAGTGTTTATAGTGATTGGTTATTTGTTGATTGGACTAATTTGTCATTGTTTTGTGGTGAATAAAGTTGTCTGCTAGTAAACCGGCATTTAATTACTCACGTTCGTAACAATATGTCAGTCAGTCAGTTTCTCTCTTTTATATTGATCTAGATATTATAGTAGCATACATTCTCAGAATACCATTAGATTTAAAAATATGTAATACGCATGTACTTAGGTCCTGAGTCTGTATAGAGAAACCTACTTTCACACGGGCGAAGCAACTGGCAGAAGCTATAGTATCCAATAAAATAAGTCATTAAACTCTAATTAACTTGGATAATTTCTTCAACTAACTTCTGAAACCGTAGCCGTCCAACACTATCGCGAATTTTCAGCGCCTTTCAGGAGAGGCCGCAAGAAAGGCGTCTTCGGCTGAAAATCGATAGAGCGAGGGTGGTGACCCCGCCCCGCGCCGGTCAGCCTTCTACCTTGACACCGTAACGCGGGGTAAATGGTCCAGCTTTACAGGGTAGCTTCTGTTGCGTTAGGTAGTCTAGAACTGTGTACCGCATGCTAGTGTAAAGTGGTTAATAGTTGGTGTGTCTCGAAAATACGGTTACCTATCTTATAAAGTTTATTTATTTCTTTATTTATACCTACTGTTATGGAATGAAATGATAAAATGTAGTTTGTACTAGTGTTCTTTTTGTAAAAAAAATGTATTAATGTTATTTTTGTAAAAATAAAAGTTTTGCAATGAAAGACATCTAATTAATCATAATTAAGTGGTTTATTGCCATACAAAACACCCTTATTATTTATTCTTCTCCTCCACTTACATCTTCATTATCAATATCAATATCTTCTCCTTCCCCTGCTACAATTTCACATATTTTATCATAAATAATCATCTTGTGGGGTTCACTCAAAAAATGTTTCAATCTCTTAATATCCTTAGCTTTATTAGGATTTAATGGAATTTGAGCCTTGTACAATGGACTAAAATTCAGTTCCAAAGGCAGTGGACGCTTTGTCCGTACATGGATTCTTGTCCATTCTCCAGTAAAGTTATACTTAACCAAAACAATTTTTTTCACAAAAACTACTTAACTGCGTTCACATACGTCGTTTTTGTAAAATTTTCACGCAGTTGTGTAGTTTTTGTAAAATATATGTTTTTTTACAGTGTGATTCTGTGCTAAATATGCTGTTTTTGTAAAATCGAATTAAACTGTCTAGTGTAACTTTTTCCATAGATCATATTGCCATCATTAAAAGAAAAACCTTAAAATTGTTAGTTACGCAGTTTTTGTAAAAAACCCTTCAATTGATAATGCTTATTATCTAAAGTTGGTAGTATACGAGTATAGGTAGGTAACTCACAACGTTATCCACATAATGCTACCTATTATTGTTTTATTTTTTGTACTAGAACTAACGAGACATGCGAGTAAATTTATAAAGTTAATATAAAATGTAATCTAGCTACCTATACATTGGGTTACTACTACTAATGCCTTCTCCGAGAGCATTCCTATTCAATACTTAGCGATCAAGGAACAGGAAGTTGGAAAAGAAAGCGCAGATTAAAATAGAAAAGATCAGAAACTCATTTTTGTTTTGTTAATTACTAAACTGTAAAAAATGATTTTTCATGTATGGTGTATCTAAAAATCCTGTTATATTTTAGGTCAACAGAAAATACCCTAAAGATTTTGATTTGTTCCGTCTGAATCTAGTGCAGGAACCGTTGAGTACCTTTGTCTGCGTAATTTGGAAGGTAAGAACGCCATGACGCCTTTCCAGTCACTCCTCAAAGAGGGATTTACCTACTGCCACAATTATGGCGTGCCCAAGCCGACAGCAATGCGGAAGAGATTTTTTATAATAATTTGTTTGATTTTATTATTATTTTTTGTAAGGTAATTATGGGAATTGTTCGAAATAGTCATCGCAACCCTGGAACGCATAGGGTAACTGAAGGCCACAGGTGGGTTTTACCAATAAAAGTCTGACACGAAGAGCGGGAGAAGTCATTCCATGACTCCCATCCCAAAAGTTTAAAAATAAAATCGCTATTGACAAGTGATGTGCCCATAAGACTAGCGTCATTTCCACGATGCATAGCAATGCTTATGCTCTGGTAAAAACCAGATTAATATACTTACATAAAATGATTCCACTAAGTAGGTATTTCTTTCTACACGCATATAGCAGGTCAAAGACCGACTGAAGCCGTGTTAAGTGGCTGTGCTAAAATAACCCTTATTGTAAGGTAATAAGGTCGAGTGCAGTTATTTGCATTGACACTGCTTAGTTCCGTACGATTGTGCATTTTCCTTGTGCATTGTGTTACATAAAATAAGTACCTAGCGAAGTATATACTTAAAGGCCTAATACACTACTCGTTTTTACGAACGGTCTTAGTCTACGTGGCGTAGTGTAATAAGGCTAAGACGGTCTTACTTGTACGTAGACTCAACGACAGTCTACGTAGACCGTTCGTAAAAACGAGTGGTGTAATAGGCCTTTTAAGTGTAATAAGTTTACGTAGGTACCTAAGGAAGAAGTTATCCACGGCTAAGGCGGTAACTACATTAGACCGACGCACACGTGAGCCACGCCTGATTTGCACGTAGAATCACGTCGCGTGGCGTGGATCTAATGTAGCTCTACAAGTCTAGTTGCCATATGATAATGATAAATGATAAATAATGACGAACGAACACGCTATACGAAGGCGCAGCCAATGAGGTAATTTTTTTATTTATTTTTTCATTATTGAAATCGGTACGGGTGAACTACCTTTATTAAAACGCGGCCAGTCTGATACTCGCCCTATAACTGAGCTTTCACATTCACAAACACTATTTCATTGATCCAAAGCACACTAGCACTTCCCGTACGTTTGTTTAGAGAGTTATTCTGAAAACCAACTGAAATTAAAAAAATAAAATAATATTTATTATTGATTATTGACCAAGTACCTATTGTATTTTTATATGATTATTTGTGACATTTTTACAATCTCCCAATTTTTTCAATTTCAAAAAATTTTTACAATCCCAATCTCCCGAAATGCGTATGGCATTTCGGGAGATTGGGATTCGGGCACTTTCAAAACAACACATTGTATTATCTGTACATACTGAACTTTAGACTTTTATCGACAAAGGCCTATTTCTTTCATTACCTCAGGGTCACCGGTTGCTAATTGAAAACGGGAGACACCTCGACCTGTCACCTCCATCTTGATCTGCCGCAACCCTGTCTCGGAATCCCAGGGCTTGATTTAGTGTTTTATAGACCCACCGCACGATCGACATACCGGAGACATGTTCACAATCCATTCCCACCTAAGCTTGTACATATGAATGAAGTACCGATGCTCTCGCAAAAGGCAAATGAAGATCGAGCTGAAGTGTAAACACAAAAAAAAAAAAAAAAAAACCTGTGGCGGTGAGTTTTAGTCAGTAAAAGTCTGACAGTTCCTCTCGCTCTGTTCAAAACGGGAGGAGTCATTTGATGATTAAAATAGTCCCACTTACGCTAGGCAGCTTTGTGATTTACGATCTGTGTTTTATATAAAATTCCAATTTGAAATTGGTGCCTACCGAACACATCCGGACCCAAAACAACTTTCTATCGCCCATACAAATATTTACAGTATTAGTAGTCCGTAGACTACCCCCTGTACTATTTTAAGTTCTTACGATCCATCCTAAGGTTGTCTGGTAGATATCGCTGTCAGCGATAAGACCGCCGTTGTACCCATAGATTTAAGTTATTGTATAAACTGTACTGTTACTTTTTGGTGTACAATAAAGTTTATTCTATTCTATCTGTCCTACAAAAACTGTGACGTGGGCGGGCAGCGTAAACGTAGTATAAAGCCTCTATCTACAACTAACTTAAGAGACAGTTAAGTCGCGCTTTCAGTAAGTAATTACTTGAGGCGTGACCCGGCGTCATTGGCGGGTCACGCGAGTCACGACCCTACTGAGCCACTATTGGCTGAAACCGTCCGCCGTAATGATACTCACACATTGACAGTTTCATGGGCTGAAAGTTATGTTAGGTGGTTTCTATTTACGAAGTTTACGGCCATATAGGTATGTTGGATTATGCCTTTGTAAGGTTGTAGCGGATGGAATAAAGGTAGAACTATCTAAATGGATTGATCGATTTTTTTAGCGATTGGTAGCATCGCGTCTGGATATATTCTCAGATAGGTTAATACAAAGATGAATAAGGTGTTACATGCTCTTTAGTTGAATATAATGAATATCCACATCATTTTAATAATTCTGTATATGTTTCGATCGAAAAAAATATCCCCGTCCACTTTCCGACCTCAGACGCCTGTAAATAATTTTTCCTCTTATTTTTATTATATTCTCTACCTTTACCAATGGGGGAAAAAAATAATAATAGTATCTAGGATGAACTGCTATTATTTTTTCGGTTAAAAAATTATCGACCCTCGTCTAATTAACAAATTGATCAAGCAAAAGTAGCGAATAAAAACTTGTCCAGCAAATCATTTTTAATATGTTGCAAAAACTGGTCCGACGTGGCTTCGAAAGGGGATTAAATATAATGACCACCATAAAATGCTTTGATACCCTTAGTTCTTTTACCAAAAATATATATTTGACACCAGAAAAATGAAGTCTAAAATTACAATAGTACTAGCTATTTATATTTTATATTTATTTATTTTAGTAACGACTGCACCTCAAATTGTATTCGAACACCTTCTTCTTCTTTTCGAATCGAAGGCAAACTCTTCAAATTGTTTGGGCCCAGTAGGTAGCTAACGGTGCTTCTGTGCAAAACATGAGCCACACGCTGGAGTGCCCCAAGTGCCCAAACACCTGCACTTTGGAGGATCTGATGAGTGCCACCGATGCTGCAATTAATTCGAACACCAAATGTAGTAAATGATCACCAAATCTTAGCGAGCAAATTAACGCGCTATTTTTGCCTAAATAAACTACTGTGATTGCCATAAAATGTAGGCTTGGGGTTACAAACTGGATAAAATAGGTTAGGTTAGGTTAGAATTATGTTATATTATAAGTTATAAGTTTTTAATTAAAATGCGTGTTTAATTTTGGTGATCATTTACTATTTTTGTCTCCTAAATGTTACTATATCTGGTGGTAAGTTAAACATAAGCCCTTCGAAAGTATGCAATTCTTAGTTTAAGTAAAAAAAAACACAAAACAAAAACCGTCCATCAAGTACAATATCTTTTCTCGATACCTATCAACAAAAAACCGTTTATTATCATAACCGCCATACAGCCGACACTCCAAATGGTAAGAGATAGCACTCAGTGTCCTCCAGGGACTCTTTCCCTCAGAATATGATTTTTTTTCGGCACTCTCAACATCATATTATTCTTATCTGTGGAAGTTGTCGACGCCATAAATTGTGGGGCTTTGTCTATGCGCATTGACGCTTTTTATGGAGGGAAAACTAAAGTTATGGTGGGATATGGTAACAAGAAAATTCAATGTTACCTAAAGTCTTTTTGTTTTGTATTATTTTGATCCGTGGTTGTCATAAAAATATTGAAAACCAAACCGTTAGATAAAAGAGATAATCGAGATAATCATATAGATAAATGGCATATTATAGGCATAATTTTCATCCTTTTCAGAAATCAACCGAACGGTTTATTATTACTACAAATAGAGGCACACGTTTATTATGGAACAAGTCTCTGGATCAAGTTTTCATTCAAGTCTTGCAAGTACAAATGCGAAACCTTTGATTTACGTCAACTCAAATTCAAAATCATTTTATTTGACATTTGTCTACAAGGCAACTTCTAAAACATTAGAAGCTAGGGCTTGGTTCCAATTCGTCGTTCCTGTAGAGTAAAACCGGCAAGAAACTATCTGGTACCACATGGCACTTTAAAAAGAAATGGTTTTACAATCCTACTAATATTATAAATGCGAAAGTTTGTATGTATGGGGTAGGTATGGACATTTGTTACGCTTTCACGTAAAAACTTTGAATGCATTTTGATAAGGTATGAGAGGATAGTGTAGGACGATCAACACTACCCAAAAGTACAATAAAAATCTATGAATCCTTATAGTCTCCTCAAAACATAACTCAAACTAAAAACTCAACCAACCATTCTCCAACAATATAATATGAAACGTATGATCTCAACGTTATTATTATCGCCCGCGATAGCAGCACGTAAACAAGTAAGCGCTTATAACATATACCTATAATATATAACGTTCATATAACGTTATCTAGCGGACATGTCTTGTTCTTACTTATCAGACGTTAGGATGCGTGTCCTAGCGGTGGCTGGGGAATGGACTTACGTTTTTATATTTTTGGATAAGCTGTTTTTTGGGGGTAGGGTATCGGTAAATAAGTTCTAATACTTTGGGTGAAGCGAGAGGGCGTGTCAGACTTTTACTGACTAAAACCTACCCGTGGGTCGACACGAGTAAGTTTTAGTCACTCTCTGGTGACTCTTACGTATTATTCTGCAAAACCAGGTTTCTGCTAAGCTTGGGTTTAAAGCTTTTCTGTTTGCAAATATCTATATATCTATATACTCTTTTATTATCTGCTGAAAACTTGAAGAAACACAATTTGTCTCCTTTACACAATACGATGGTTTTCTTTAGGCGTATCACTTTAATAACAGCATAAACTGTTTTTTGCGCGCTATGTCGTCGTGTAACTTCTTCCATTCTGTGTGTAAAAGGAAGTTTCAGAATCAGTCTTATAATGTTTCTACTGCTGGGACTAAGGCCCAGGTGAGGGAATGGGCCATAATCCACCACGTAAACCCAGTGCAGATTGGAATTTATAACATAATGTTTGAATGTTTTGGTTCTAGGACACACCGGATTCCTTCCGATAATTTCCTAGGCTGTTTTGACCGTAGTGGTGATGAAATAAGTTACACAAAATGACGCATCTGACTGGGTTTGAACCTGCAACCTAGAACTCGCAAATTGGAAATTCTATTGGACCAACATTGCTCTGAATCTTCTATATCCTCCGTAGGGATACCAATTTACAACCCCTCCACTGCTGTTTTCATCAAAATTTCAATTTAAAAATACTTAAGGCTCCAGGAACTTACGGATACCAATTCCTTAAGTAAGTTTAAAAAAAAATTATGGAAGGTAAAGAAAACATGCCACACATTGTAATTTTAAAAGTTTATTTATAAAAATAAACATAAATAAAATGTCCCAATTAAAACAGGCGCATGATAGTCACAAGAGTGATGTTGAAATAAACTGTGCTTGATAAACTTTGACAACGGCCTGATAACGGTAAGTAACTACGGCATATACTTACTTATATACTTTGTAAATAATTATGTAAGTAAATAAGTATTGTGCGTAGGCAGTTATGTAGAATGGCGGCTCAATAACTTAGGTATATGTTATGTCTTTATGATACCTACATAGTTTTATTATGTAACAAGTTTCAAGAGTTAGGTAGATACCAATTTTTAAGTAATCATGAATTTATTAGTCTCTAGGTATATCATGTCCTCGGAAGCCAAAAAGAGAGGAGTCAGAATTAAAGTAAGTTTTTAAAAAAGGGATTTTGTAGAAAAATCCGTCAAGCGCGAGTCGCACCTATCTAAATAGTTCGATTCCAGAATCGAGTCACGAAGATTTTCTAATCTATAAAAAAAAACCGGGCAAGTGCGAGTCGGACTCGCGCACTGAGGGTTCCGTAGTAACTTACCTATAAAAACAGTTCAATCGAACAATTCGACAGTCTCGAAATGTACGTTTTTTGCAGTATAAACGGACGAATCTTTTTTTCCCGTCACTTTACCAATTGAATTGAAAATTGATTTTTGCACAGCTTCAAGGGACCACGGACCCAATTATATGGTGTTAATTTCAACTCAATACCTCTAACTTACCTATGAATAAAGTTCTATTCTCGAATCGAGCGTTGAAGATTTTTCAAAAAAATAATTCTTGTGACGTAACAACAAATTTTCAGTTTTCAGACTTTTCCCTATATGAGTGCTATAAAACGTTGCTTCATGCCAAATTTCAAGATTCTAGGTCGACTGGAAGTACCCTTTAGGTTTTGATTCCCTTGCGAGTACTTGCGAGTTTCAAAATATGCAGCTTAAATTGCTGTTTCTTTTGATTGCGTTGACATAGAAGTTTGATTTTGTTACAGCTTAAAGGTATTATAGACCTGAGTATTTGGTATGAATTTCAATTTAATACCTCTACGCGTTTATGAGGAAATGGGTAGTAAGTTTAAAATTATTAAAAAAAAAAATATTATGTGATGTAACTAAAAATTTATGGTTTTCGTAATTTTTCCTTTATCTATGCTATAAGACGTTGCTTCGTACCAAATTTCAAGGTTCTGAGTTCACGGGAAGTGCCCTGTAGGTTTTGATTCCCTTGCAAGTGTCGAAAATTTGCGGCATAAACGGCTGTATCTTTTGATTGCGTTGGCTTAGAAGTTTGATTTTTTCACAGCTTCAAGGGACAGTAGACCTGAGTAATTGATATAATTTTCAGCTTCATATCTCCACGCGTTCCTGAGAAAAAGGGTCTTGACAGACGGACGGACAGACAGACGGACAACAAAGTGATCCTATAAGGGTTCCGTTTTTTCCTTTTGAGGTACGGAACCCTAAAAATACCTATGTGACTAGGTTTGCTGTAAGAAAATCCAATTGTGGTTTAAGGTCAACTGTCCTATTTTTTATTTATGTAATTTTTTTGTGAAAAATAAAGAATAAAGATTTTTTGAAACCTTGTAAGAAACAAGGATTCTATCAGCTATCAGACCTAATTAAGTACCTTATATTAATTTGAGCCTAATACCTCCTTGTGTTCCTGAGAAAAAAGGTCTTGACAGACAACAAAGGGATTCTGTTAGGGGTTCTTGCTTTGCTTGAAATCTAAAATTATGGACTACTGTTTCGAGCCGAGGGCAGTACAGTTACCTATTCTATCTCATGAAGACCAGTTGGTGTGTAAATCAGAATAACTTATTCGAAAATTTTGTAATACCGCGTTTGGGTTTCCAAAGGCATTTGGTACCTACACACACACGCACATATTATCATCAATCTGCATGTGGTTGCGAAATTGTTCGAAAGTGTTACGAAGTACCTAAATAGCAAATGAACAAACACGGATGGATTTCATTCCTTAGAAAAAAGACTTCTCTCTTTCGCTTCACACAAAGCGGGAGAAGTTATTTAATTTGAAACCCTACTCAGGCCCCTGAGCCAGTAGTCTGATGTGACAGGCATCGACATCACTTCACAGTCGATGCATGCTAACTACTTGAATGAGACGAAATCATCAAATAACTGATTTCCCAAAACAAAAAGAACGAACCGTCGGTCGGCGTCGTGAGGTAACTGCCTCAGTAGGTAACAAAATTAGGTAGATATACAGTCGTTTTAACAAAAATTTCAATAATTTAAGGGGAAGCGTCAGGGTGCCAAGCTCACTTACGTTCCTGCAACTAAGTGAGCTTGGAGGCTTGTATTGATGATTTTTATGGTTATAATTATGTAACTAGTTACGTTTTACAGTCGCTTTAAAGTATTTTTAAATTCATTCAGCCTACCACCTGGCTTGCAAATTGCAAAAAACGTAAGAAAATATGAATTTCGCGGGCTACCCTGACGCTTCCCCCTTTATAGAGAAAACTTTAATCTGGTGGGTATGGATAATCACAACACAAGTAGAGGTTTAATACGATTTTATTTTAAATGAATATTTTATAAATAAGTACTTGCTTTAATATTTCCAGAAACACTTCGATTTGACTTGGTATCCTATAATTGTAAAGCTTTTCCACCACCTTTGCGAGATCAATAGATACGAGTGTATTTACAAAATGCTTCAAAAATATTTCAGTTGTCGTTTGGGCAATTAAGAAACTGAAATTAGAATCATCCTAGAATATATCATATTGTGGACCTTTTCTTTAATTTGTCACAAGTTTAAGACAATTCATTAAATCATAAACTTGTTTAGCGTGAAGAAGCATACCTATTTCGCCAAGATGTTATGCTACATCTTAAGAGTGGAATTAAGCAAACGAAACGACATGGTACTTCCTGGCACATCCAAGGCTTTTTAAAGCCTTAACGCACTGCAATCCATATTAACGTTTGAATCCCCGACCGGTCCTATGAGACCGCGCTGTTATTCTTTTACTATTGTGTCTCGTTTCGCGGGTATCTGAGTAACTACGAACGAATATCACTTCACATAAACACCATCACACTTTCATATACACTTTTCAACCCTATAATATCATCTCCAAGGGTGATGAACCACTTAATTTTCAGCATCATATTGTTGCCTTGAAGCTACAGTAGTTTTGAATGTCAAAACTTAACGATGTAAGTTTAAAAAGTGGTGTTTTCTGACTAAACCACTAAACGACCACTAATAACGAACTTTTTCAACCCTTTATCCACTCGAAGATGGTCAACTACCACAATTTAAACACTTTAATGCCTTTTAATCACAAAATATCACCATAACTTGCAGCTACAACACTTTTAAACCTCAAAACTTATCTCAAAATCGACATAACTTTAAAAAGTGGTGTTTTTTGACGACCAACCCCTAAACGACCACCAATACCGTGTGTTTCAAGTTAACTGGATTGACAAAACGTTCCAAAGATGCTTTATATAGGTAACCTTAAGCTTGGCCCTATGTTGGCCTAGGGTTAATAATGATACACTTTTGCGTTGGGTTCACTCACGGTATCAAGCATTCAACCACAGGTCACACATACTCACTGTATTGTTTTCGTGATAAATGAGTTTTGCTTTTTATTCATTTATCAAAGAGGTCGATGTTGTTGTTTTACAATGTTTTTTTGTTGTAAGGACGCCGTTTTCTTCGAATCCTACTAAAATTCTAGTCTGTTTTTGCAGAATTTTGTTCACTTTTAATGTTTTTTGTACATTTTTTTAGTGATTAGAATTAGTCCGCTATTGGTCATCTAGGTAAAGAAAGCTGAGTACGTACCTTAGTGATATTAATTTATTCCGTAATAACCTATCTTGTATGAATAATGTAGGTATCGTTAAGTAGTCCATCGCCCCGTATCTTAAGTCATTGACCTGTATAGGGTAAGAGCGGGATAGACGTCATACTTTTTCAAATCACTTTATCTCTCAAAATAATAGGTACCTACGTAAAATATTTAATTTATTAAACTGGCACGTACCTACTTCTAGGTCTTCGAGTTGTTATTTTCAAAATGAAAAACAAAATGGAAGTTTTTGATATTAAGAGCAAGTAGGGCTACTAGCGACTTTAGCAGACCTTTACATTTTGAGACATATCCCATAAAGAGGTTAGTAGTCTAATCTTTACGTTTGGAATAAAATAACCTGCCAAGATACGGGACATCCATAACTACCGCATTTAATAACTGTAATCGCACCTTCATTTATGCAATTGCACTTTCACTGCCAATTTAGTGGTGCGAAAGTAGTTGTAGAGTTTATACATAAATAAATTAATAACAAATTACCCTATTAAATTACATTTCAGGCTTCTATGTGTATTTACTCCTGGGCCATCTATCCCGGTGTTACCCAAAGGGTATCTTAGCACTGCAAGTAGGTGCCAACAAATGGCACAGGAGATATTATAGGGCACGAGTGTGCGCGCAAACACACGTGCACTGTCTTGCTCCGTCTCATAGTCCGATAGTTCATCAAACGCAGAGACAAACGGCTTGATGTGCTTTCCCAAACATGGAATATCAAACTATCTTAGTATCAAGGTATATGAAAATAACTTGTATATTCCCTGCAGCCCCGTTTCCCTTCTAGTCTGGCCTTCTGAACAAAGAATAGATTAGGTACCTACTAACGCATCCTGATTTTGATTCCCAGTTAGACGTTTTACCATAGTATACAGATTTATAACTACAGCAACGCCATCTATTGGTAAATATTGTAAACTTACGAACAGTGACATCTAGCGAATGCTTTAAATAACTTTATGATGGATTGTTGATTGCATACATTGTTCGTGTACAAGTAATCTACTAGATGTCGCTAAAAACAAAGTTTCTATTTAACAACACAAGATGGCGCTGTCTAATTTTCTTCGAGAGAAATTCAGTGGCTATTTTAATTATTCGCAAATTAATTCTTATTATATTATTCCAAAGTAAAATTGGTGTAGTTTCGTATGTCAAGCGTTCGCACAGACAGCTGGACAATATGTGGTATAATTGAAACAGACGCGAATCCGGCAAAATGGTGTTGAGAATGTCATAAAGTCTGTTTTTTAATCTCTGAGACAAAAATGACATTACGTGGGTTGTCAAACTTCATCATCATCATCATCATCATCTCAGCCTAAAGACGTCCACTGCTGGACATAGGCCTCCCCCAAGCGCCGCGCGCCGCCAGGTTCTGGAGTGGCGGCCACGTACCGGAAGACGCAGCGTCGGAAGGCCTCCCACAAGGTGGACCGACGACCTGGCGAGGGTCGCGGGAATCCGACGGATGCGAGACGCACAGGACCGGTCGCTGTGGCGGCGCTTGTCAAACTTGTCACAACACAAAAGAACTGGCATCATTACTGGGTTGACTGGTCCAAAAGTTGACTGGTAGAGAATGCCTTGTTGCTTTAAGTCCGCCTTTGTACCACCACTGTACATGAAGTATAAATAAATAAATTACTATTGTAAGTTTGACGGCGGTCTGAGACTAAATGTGGCGAAGACTGAGTACATGTCCTGTGGCAGCGCGGATTCAAATACCATCCGAATAGGTTCGGACCGGATCACAAGCTCCGATAAGTTCAAGTACTTTGGATCCGTGCTGCACGAGTCTGGCAACGTGGACGACGATGTCCAAGCACGTATAGGCGCGGCTTGGTCGAAATGGCGAGAGGTAACTGGCGTTGTATGCGACCGTAAAATGACTCCGAAGCTTAAGGGACAGATATATAAATGCATCATACGTCCTGTCCTCCTGTACGGCGGCGAGTGTTGGCCAGCACTAGGCAGACACACCCAGGAGCTCCGCGTCACGGAGATGAAGATGCTGAGGTGGATGAGCGGCGTAACGCGATCCGATCGCATGCGCAACTCATTCATCCGAGGTAGTCTTGGTGTCCGTGACGTGGGGGAAAAACTGCAAGAGTGTCGTCTGCGATGGTATGGCCACATCATGCGCCGCCCTATGGAGTACGTTGGCCGGAGATGCATGAATATGGCTGTCCTTGGCGGTAGGTCGCGTGGTCGCCCTCGCAAGCGCTGGCTGGACGTCGTCAAGTCCGACATGAGAGCCAATGGCCTTACTGTCAAGGATGTAGAAGATCGGGCAAAGTGGAGCAAGCTAAGCCGGAAGGCGGACCCTGGCAAAAGCCGGGACTAACGCCTAGTAGAAGAAGAAGAAGACTATTGTAAGTTTGACATTTGCCTATGTCAATTTAGTCTCAGGGTTTAAAACACAGACTTTAGTAATGTCGGGTACCGTAAAATGGGGTGAATAGGGACAAAATCGAACTTGTCACTGAAATTAATCGATGTTGTAGGACGAATGCAATATTGATAACTCTTTCCAAGGGTTTCCGGCAGTTAATACTTTTCGTAAATGTTAAAAATATCCCCAGAATTAGACAAAATTTAGATATTTTAACAAAATCATAGGCTGTCCCTATTCATACTTCAAGTGGGGTGACCTGGGACGAGACAGGGGTAACTTGGGATAAACTAGTAGGGTTGTCTCACGATAATTACGGAGTAATAGCGCCACATACAAAGCAAACAAAAAACTTTTTTAAATCATACAAGTTCGTACCTATGTATCTCTTATTAGTTCGCCTTGTGCGCATGCTTGTATATAAGTTTAAAATAAATAAAATGAAAAGCCTTATTTTAATAAAAAGTGAAATCCTGCAAAACAATGCGATAAAATGTTCAATTCATGTTGTAGCAGCCCTGACCCTATTCAAACTTTACCGTTCCTAATCAACTTTCATTCGTCCCTATTTACCAAGTATAGGCGACTCTATTTGTACTTTAGCCGTCCCTTGTCACCTCGTTACCGTATTTATTCACCTCGAAAAAAATAAACAATCCCAGAGGTTCTAAAGAAAACGATTTAAACAAAAACTATGTAAAATCTAGACTTACCTCTTTTTGTGTAGCTTCGTAGAGATATTATATCGTCGTTGGCTAACTCCACACGTTGTCAAAAAAACTAGAATTTCCAAAAACTGTCAACTTAAGGGACAATACCGCAACCTCACATCT
The DNA here is from genome assembly GCA_030763345.1 of Mythimna separata. Classification (NCBI taxonomy): domain Eukaryota; kingdom Metazoa; phylum Arthropoda; class Insecta; order Lepidoptera; family Noctuidae; genus Mythimna; species Mythimna separata. The sequence continues at coordinate 16,331,916 of CM061183.1, forward strand.
ACAGTCTTATTTGAAAGAAGATTTTTGACACCTTTTACTAACTTCACAACGCTTCGGTGCTGTCAGTTAGAAGATAATATATTCTACTTTTAGAAGAAAAAAAAGGTAGCAATTGGAAGTTCTTGCTTTTTTATTTTGTGGCTTCGAAACTAGATTCCTCGATTTGACCCTTTTCACCCCTGAGTCCTTATTCACCCCGTTTTACGGTACGAAGCTTGCTGAGAAAGCTGACTCGATACATTAGCTGCTAAATACCCTACTGCAGAAACATTAGAATATTATGTTAAGTACTCCCGCATTCTAATGGAACTCAGTGTCAGAAAAGTCATATCTACTTTGATTTTACTTTCGTGACGTCATCAGAGTAGCTGCTACTCTACCCTCGGAATTTTGTACGTAGTCTGTCAATGTCAAGCAAACCTAAATAACAAATAAATTACCTATAAGAATAATTATATGCATACCTAATTACCAAATCCAACATCATTAGTATCCACATTAATGTTTCCAACTCTTCCTGACTCACTAGTTATTTTCTCAAGTACCATATCTTTCGTTTCACTGTCTATATAAAACTTTAAACTTTAACACTTCACACGTCAAGTCACGCGCGAACACTATTCGTTCATGCACATCGTTCGCGAATTATTCGCGGTCCGCTCAATCATGCGTAATGCATGCACAAGCACAGGTGCGAATTATCTGGCGGAATTTTGTCAACTGAGGGTAGAGAGGGTTATCAGACGCGTTGTAGGTAGGTACAATGTCGCTCGGTGTCCAATTTGTAATAGTCCAGTCAAATTAGCTCAATTAAGGTAAGAATCTCGGAATTCGAGATACCCAGCTGTAAGTTTGTAAATAGTTGTATATTGATACCCTAAAAGTTGTCTCAAAACCTACATATGGTAGGGTGTACGCAACTATTAAATTTCATGGTCGGGGGTCACAAAAATCGGGTTTTTGCGCTTTTTTTATAAATATCTCATTTCCTATAGGTTTTTTGCTATTTGTATATTTAACAATATTGTAGAATATAAAATTCTCTACAATTTTTCTACAAAAAACTTTTTCCTACGGTGAACCGTTTTCGAGATATAGGGCGGAGACCGCGCGGTCAAAGCATCACTTAATGTCAACTGGTGCCTCCGGTCGAAAACGCGCCATATTTATAGTTAATGAACTATCGATAAATCAATGATTATAAATATTTGTCTGAATAGTCGTGACTATTCGGAGAAAAATACAAAAAAAAATATCACACAGATATTTTTTAAGTAATAAGTGAAATAACATAAATAAATTCTTTTAAAATTTAGATCTGTTGTGATATTTTCCTCTACCATTACCACAGTTGTTAAAATATTGCTGTTCTTTTTTTTTGTAGCGACAACCTGAATAAAACTGCTATCTACTGCTATTCTTAAAAAATCCAGAATTCCTCTAGATTTTTCACAAAAATGAATGAAACTTATGTGATTACCCAAATTTATTGAAGATTTTTACTTTTAGCCAACTTTAGCTTGTCCTGGTGTAAAACAATTTTAACAAAAAAAAAAACACCGACTTCAAAAAATAAATATTCCAAAACAAATTAATATGCACTAAAAAGTAAAAAAATAATTGCGTATTTTTGTAAGCAGGTACAATTATTTTTATTTTTGGAGTCGGTGTCAGCCAACTAGATAGGTTTGTTATTTATCACTACAAAACATCACAGTTTTACACCAGTTGTGTAAGTAGTTGTACTTAAATGTTAGTAAGTTCATATTATTATTGCTAGGTTGTTGGCGTTTCCTTGGCTGACACCGACTCCAAAAAAAAAAATAATTGTACTAATTGTGACGGAATTGCATGGAAGATTCTAAACCAAAATCGTTTGCACAGGGTTTCATCGTCTTAACCTATCACATACCCGCAAAACGAGACACAATAATGTCAACTGTTCTGTGGCCTTAATAATATGTCTTTTATGACATAGATGGCGCTAGTATAGTAGTAGGATTGGAAAATATACATATCTCTTTAAAGAACATTACTTTGTTTTTTGCTATTTACAAAATTACTTAATCTTAACACAAAGTCTCCTACGACATTACAAACCTTATAAAGCAAAGCACGTAATAACTGGGATTCGAACTCGGTGGCATAAAATTTACCGATTCCATTAGCCACTAGACCATCGAGTCATTACGCAATGAGTTGAAATTATCCTACTCTTTATTATATTGAAGTTGTTTAGCGACTTTAGCCCGTATCATAAATCTCAAAAGAACTGAGGGTAGTTTAATATTAACTGTATAAAAATTAAATCTTTTTGTTCAATCATAACGTTCATTACAATCTTTGAGTGAGTTTAGTTACGATTGCGTTTAACAAGTTTTTAACATTTATTTTATCATGAGTTCGCGATCAAATATTGATATGGCTACGAGGGCCCAAATAATAGCATTGCATAATCAAGACTTAAACGTAAGTAATATTTTAAAGTCACGGTTCGTTATTTATTTTATTATCCACGATTAACGATACACGAAAATAATAAATAATATATTATTTCCTTTATAGGTAAAGACTGTCACTTTTGGATAAAGCGGTTTCAAGAAGAGGGTTCGTTGGAACATCGTAGTAGATCTGGTAGAAGACGCCATATTGACTCAGACCAGCGTCAGGTTATGGTGCAAGGTTATGAGGGAAATGGCTTTACACCAACAAGATATTACGCAGAGTTGTTTGATACATCTTTGTGGACGGTGTATCGTGCTCTTTATAGTGAAGGGCTGCATTATCATCGACATGCTACTAAGCCATTGCTAACCGAAGCTCATAAAAGAGCACGATTGGAGTTCGCTAAATACAGAAATTTCGACTAGAGCAACGTCATCTTCAGTGATGAAATACTTTCAAATCCAGCACGGGCAAGTTAGGTTGTGGCGTAGGAATAAAACGCGTTATGACAGTGATCACGTTGTGCCTACCTCTGGATCCGGTCGTGTAACAGTGAACATGTGGGAAATGGATGAGTGCTGACCAGGAGAACTTACTGTAATACTCAGTCGTGCAAATAGTGCAAACTACATAGATGTGCTGAATGACGTCATGCTGCCAACCGTGCGGATTTTTTTTTCCTGTAGAAGAAATGCCTGTAGTGATAACGTTCGTGCAAGACCATAAAATTGTCCTATACACCGTTCCATAATTGTGCAAGAGTGTGTAATGTTCAGGGTTCCTGTTAAACCGAATAAAAGACGAACACGGCCAGTACAACCATTTATGCACAAACTCTCAACTAGATTAAGTTTAACAATCAATCCGCATAAAATAAACAAAGAAGCGCAATTCTTGTAACAAAAAGGTTATGTCCGTATGAGTCCGGATCGAACCAGCGGCATGTGTCCGCCAGACCACCGGCTGTGCCTCGAAACCAATCGCTCCTTTATAACTGCGGCGATTATGACGATGACTAGTTTGACAGACGGACATCAAATCTGTTTAGCCAGCAATCGGATATACGGATCATTCCTTGGCCTGCGAGATTACCAGATTTAGGGTCCGTTCACACAGACCGGCTCGGAGAGGAGAGCAGATTTTTTGTCAAGTTGAAAATAAAGTTTTAAGTATTTGTAGTAAGGTTTATATTTGCATGTGCACTGCGCGTTCAAGCATTCTTTATGACAAAACAGTGCACATGCAAAAATAAACCTTACTACAAATACTTAAAACTCAGTTTTCAACGTGATAAAAAATCTGCTCTCCTCTCCGAGCCGGTCTGTGTGTACAGACCCTTAATTACTCAGATACCCGCGAAACGAGACACAATAGTAAAACAATAACAGCGCGGTCTCATAGGACCGGTTGGGGATTCAAACGTTAAACCCCATTGAAAGTTTATGGGGCGTTATAGTTCAAAGGTGGGACAATAGGAACGAAAGGACTTAGGAATCACTGACTTTACGGGGTCAAAGCTTATATGAATAATTAATAAACGGCGGACACACGAAATATTAAAAAGAGAATATAAAGTGTTGACTATTGGATTGAGTAATAACAAAGACCGGGGTAGCTATAATTTATTTGATAAATTACAGTGATCAAACTTAGTGTAAGTGGGATTTTAATCACTACTTTATAACAACAAAATGTTATTACACTAATGATTTTGATTTCTTATATAATATAAGAAATTAAAATAAAAACAATATAATCTATATTTATATTGTATTCCTTTCCAATATAAAAAAAAATATTTATTAAAAATATATTTTATATATTATACAAATCAAATAAAAAAACAAGTTAAATTAATAATAAAGAAAGTCTACTCAAACAACAATAAATATGAAATAAATCAAATTATTAAACAAACAAAATCAAAATTATATGCACAAATAATAAACCGAAACAATTGTATTAAATCGCTTATATTCTGCACTGTGGCGTAGGCCTTATAGGCACGCAGTAATCATTCAATTGCATCCTACCCTCATAAGTCAAATTGTTTTGCGGTTCCTTGTGTGAAACCTACCTTCTTATTTTTGGGAAATAAATACCTTAACCGTAAGTAGAAAACTAGTTAAATACACACGCACGCACACACCACGCATACACTATACATAAATTATTATGCACACCATACTTTTAATGCACAAACCTTCGCGCTAAGAGGCAAATTAGCGTTTAGATACTAAATTAATATCTTGCCACAACAATTTTTTTGTTTTTAAATACATGTTAGGTATTTATATTCCTCGTTATGTTATACCTGATTCCGTGGGGTGAGGACCTGGTGATCTGTAATACAGGTTTACACCTATATAATAGACACCAGCTCCGCACACTAGACTGAATTTGTTTTGTTATGTTAGTTAATTTTAATCATGTAAGTCTTGTTTTTGTGGGTGAAATAATGATATTATTATAAACTACTCGATCCCAAAATTACAGCTATAACCCGGTCTTACAATTTATTATTGTTATTGATTTGAGGTCAAGCTTCAATTTCTTCCTCGTTCTGGAACGAATACTTAAGCTATGAACCTTAGTCATAACATAATGCACAAATCAATCATTATAGTCAATACCACTAACCATAATCATGCAAAACGTAATATTTTTATAATTTATGAGTGGGTAAAATATTTACAGAACTACCGTCTAATGACATTACAACACAAAAGAACTGGCATCATTCCTATAGTAAGTTTGTGTCAATTTAGTCTCAGGGTATAAACAACAGACGATAAGGTTGCATATTTATAGGGAAGGGTATTGTAACATTATGAATCAAACTAAATAATAGGAGAATGGCACAATACAGTTTTCATTTAGAATACTTATAATATCTACTACAAGTTTTATTTTTTTAATGTCTTCCATTTTGTAATAGAGTTATTCAGTTATAAATTTTGCTTGTATTTCTCATAACAAGTGAATTAAATAATTATTAATTGGGTGTAAAACTGTTAAGTTAGGTTATACATTGTATAAATAAGAAAGAAGTAAAAATTGTATTCTTCTTTGAGAATTAAATGTCTTAAACTATAATATCACTAAAATAGTTTCATTTCTTATCCTTTACTAATTCTCGTAACTTAGTAAATCTTAATCCGTAAGAAAACTATTACTAATAATGCTAATACTTACCACTATTTATGAAAGTAATTTATGTATATATATTTATATAGTGTTAATATATAGTAGTATATGTATACTTGTGTATCATGCCTTTATTACATCTTATACCTCATATTTTTATATTATTTATAACAAAAAATAATAAAAAAACGTTTAAAAATATAAAAAAGAGAATATAAATTATATTATACAATAATTACATTTTAAAAAAGTCGACTTAGAACTGGGATTTGAACCTGTGCCCTGTGGAACTAGCTTTGATATTCTGCCATGCTAATCCACCTGAGCTACCGATCTAATTATTAGAATATGCGAAAATGAGAGCTACTTTGTGAATGTAGGGATTTTATTATTTATGATCTACGCCATCTGTTGTCGAATTAAATAATATACCAATTGGCTTTTTTGCTTTAGTATAGATGGCGCTGTATTAAGTACTCGGAAATAAGAAAGTAAAATCATTTATGTTTGTTTTTTATTATATTATTATTACTTAGTAATTATTTTAGGTATTAAAAACCATATTAAGTGCCACTGCGTAATAAGATTTTTAAGCTATGCTGTGTTTTTTAAATGTTTGAACAGCGCCATCTAGCCGTCTCATGAAAGTCATGAAAGGTTTTGCAAAACCTCACAGTCAAATGTCGACCTAAGGTCTGCCATGCAGCTTTGTCAATGTTAGTACCTGCTTACAAAAATACGCAATTATTTTTTTACTTTTTAGTGCATATTAATTTGTTTTGGAATATTTATTTTTTGAAGTCGGTGTTTTTTTTTTGTTAAAATTGTTTTTTATTTCTTGATTTTTAGTGAATCTGAAAGACACTAATTACTTATTTGAGTATGGGTAGACCTACTAAACGCGCTGCTCATAGAGTCCGCGCCGTTTAAATGAAACAAAGGAAGACAGGGAGAATCGCCTATTTGAAAAAAAGGAAACTTAACTCAAGGACAATTTCAGTCGCGTGAAGTAGCAACATATGGTAGAACACTACCAGAGAACGTGATTCCCAAGGACGTCAACAGCTGTGGTGTGGTTTTCTCTCATCAATAAAAATTGGCCTTGAATACCGAGTGATGTTGAGACGCAACATCGCCGTATCAGAAGGACTAGTGAATGGAGCTATGGATATTATAAAAAAAATCAAACTGCCAGCCTTGTGGAGAGACCAACTGGAGGATGGCGAGCTACCAGATGCCGTATATATTAAATTTGATGACGAGTCTATTGGGCTTAGACTTAATTAACAATAATGGTTGGATACCCATACCTCCATCTAGTACTACGTTTCAGGCATTGAGAGGTTACGGAGATGTGGAGCGCCGTATGTTGCATCTAAAATTAAGCTGGGCGGTTACAGTTCACAAACTCCAGGCTACCATCCTTGAAAGAGCTGTAATTGACCTTGGCAAAAAAATTGCTAAAGGGCAAATATATATTGCACTAAGTCGTGTCAAAAGTTTGGCAAGCATAGTTTTATCGGATTTGAACGCCAACAAATTGTTAAATAAACCACACGACGATAGATCATTGCAGGAAATTACAAAAAAAAAAGACTACGAAATCTGTCTTCCGATAATGAAGGTCACACATAAGTACCTAAGTCATAATACACCTTTATTTTTACGAGGCAAAATCATCCAATAAGTCCCACCCTGAGTGGAGCGGGAGGGACTGTCAAACTTGTACTGACAGTCATACTACTGTCATACTCACCCACAGTGTTCCTTCAATAGCCCTTTAAGTTCCAGGGTCACGATTACCCAGGGACAGTAGTGCGACCAAGGACCAGCTAACGTAATTAGGACGCATGAAATTTGAAGAATATCTCATCAGAACAAACATCTAATTATGTTTATTTTAGTTTCAGTATTGCGTTTTTCGTAAAACGTTGAAGCGCCCTTAAACATATTTTTTTTCGAAATAGTTTTTATAACCTTTGTAGTGAGTACAGACGTGATATTATGTTGTGTGATGGTGTAAACAATGCTTAGATATGCTATAGCAACAATCGCGGTTAATCTGCTGTTATTTATTGAAGAGTTCCCTCGATTTCTACAAGATCCCATCATCAGATATTAAAATGGTGACAATGGGACCACACGGGAAGCACCAGCTTTCAAATAAAAAAAGAATCATGAAAATCGGTTCACCCAGTCGCAAGTTATGAGGTAACAAACATAAAAAAAAAAAAAATAAAAAAAAAAAAATACAGTCGAATTGAGAACCTCCTCCTTTTTTTGAAGTCGGTTAAAAAAGTATGAACACTACTATGGCAAGTTTTTTTAAAAATTGGTGCAACTAATCAAAATTCCAAAATGGTATACTACTTTATTAAAACCAGCCACAAAAAAATAATATCCATACAAGTTCGAAACAAGAAACTAATTTCTTAAATAATTTGTTACTAACTAATTGTTAACAGTAATCACTTTTCCTACGTGCCCAAAATAGGTTCTTGCTACAATTTCTATTAATGAATGACATACCCTAGTTATTTACTTTTAAAATTAAAGCAAGATAGAGATATTTAAGTTAAAAAAGCATAGCATAGTAAGAGAAACTTCAAACTAATTATTCTCAGTAAGTGAGTTCAGTTCAGTACGCACTGCTACTTTCCATCGTACATCCGTTCACAAGCCCATGCTGGCGACGGCGGACGACGAGCAATGCGTAGATCGCCGTCCTGTCGTCCAATTACCATCCGGAGTGCTTAAGTCGTCGACGACGCGTAATGATCTATGCGTACTTCAAGAACATTTCAGAAAATCGTAGGGGCCCAGCAGGGTCGAAATCCACTGGGGCCATGGGGTATGTGAAAGGGTACACTGACTGGGGCCCTAGAACAAAGGCAACGAAGGAACAGGAGTGGGCTTTAGTCAGTAAACGTCTGACACGCCAGGTAAGTGTTGTTAAATAAATGAATACTGAATAAAAAGTGGATAGGTTAGGAAAAAAAAAACCGGGCAAGTGCGAGTCGGACTCGCGCACTGAGGGTTCCGTAGTAACTTACTTATAAAAACAGTTCAATCGAACAATTCGACAGTCTCGAAATGTACGTTTTTTGCAGTATAAACGGACGAATCTTTTTTTCCCGTCACTTTACCAATTGAATTGAAAATTGATTTTTGCACAGCTTCAAGGGACCACGGACCCAATTATATGGTGTTAATTTCAACTCAATACCTCTAACTTACCTATGAATAAAGTTCTATTCTCGAATCGAGCGTTGAAGATTTTTCAAAAAAATAATTCTTGTGACGTAACAACAAATTTTCAGTTTTCAGACTTTTCCCTATATGAGTGCTATAAAACGTTGCTTCATGCCAAATTTCAAGATTCTAGGTCGACTGGAAGTACCCTTTAGGTTTTGATTCCCTTGCGAGTACTTGCGAGTTTCAAAATATGCAGCTTAAATTGCTGTTTCTTTTGATTGCGTTGACATAGAAGTTTGATTTTGTTACAGCTTAAAGGTATTATAGACCTGAGTATTTGGTATGAATTTCAATTTAATACCTCTACGCGTTTATGAGGAAATGGGTAGTAAGTTTATAATTATTAAAAAAAAAAATATTATGTGATGTAACTAAAAATTTATGGTTTTCGTAATTTTTCCTTTATCTATGCTATAAGACGTTGCTTCGTACCAAATTGCAAGATTCTGAGTTCACGGGAAGTACCCTGTAGGTTTTGATTCCCTTGCAAGTGTCGAAAATTTGCGGCATAAACGGCTGTATCTTTTGATTGCGTTGGCTTAGAAGTTTGATTTTTTCACAGCTTCAAGGGACAGTAGACCTGAGTAATTGATATAAATTTCAGCTTCATACCTCCACGCGTTCCTGAGAAAAAGGGTCTTGACAGACGGACGGACAGACGGACAACAAAGTGATCCTATAAGGGTTCCGTTTTTTCCTTTTGAGGTACGGAACCCTAAAAACATAAAATATAATATAATAGTTAATAAAAATTGACAAATATTTATAATCATTGATTTATCGATAGTATCAACTTATATGGCGCGTTTTCGACCGGAGGAACCAGTTGACCTGAAGTGATGCTGTGACCGTGCGCTCTCCGCTCTCTATCTCGAAAACGGTTCACCGTAGGAAAAAGTTTTTTATGCAAAATTTGTAGAGAATTTTGTATTCTACAATATTATTAAATATACAAATAGCAAAAAACCTTTAGGAAATGAGATATTTACCAAAAAAGCGCAAAAAAACGATTTTTGGACCCTTTAACCTTGAAATTTCATAGTTGCGTACACCCTACTGTATGTAGGTTTTGAGACAACTTTTAGGGTGTCAATATACAAGTATTTACAGACTTACAGCTGGGTATCTCGAATTCCGAGGTGAAAGTACTATAATGACTAGACTATAAGTATTTTTGAGAAAAAACATAACATGCTGTAAAAAAATTATACCTACTTAACGTTTGAATCCCCAACCGGTCCTATGAGACCGCGCTGTTATTGTTTTACTATTGTGTCTCGTTTCGCGGGTATCTGAGTAACTACGAGATTTTTATAGAAAATACGAATATGCACTCATACTAAGGGGTGATGGGTTCGATGAATATTTGAAGGACAAATCATCTGTAACGACACAATAAGCAGTGTCGTAAAGCATACACCCGGAAGAGCAGCATCGCTGTAGCTAAAAGACAGCGTGAGGCGGAGATAGCTACCACATCTGGGATTAGTCCTCCTAGATTTTGAGGTACTGAATCGTGTTTTTGTTTCAAGAAATATTGTTTTTTCTGTGGCAATGAAGCAGATAAAACGGTTAAATTAAAAAAAAAAGCGCAGCATCTTCGACGAAGAGTGTCTTAAGTTTCAAACTTTGACTTCAAGAAAACCATCTTGAAGGAAGCTCAGACTGGTTTTGATGAGCTAGCAAGTAGTGTCATTGCCCGCATTCAATATGAATGTGACTTCGTTGCTGCTGAGGCTAACCGTACCACAGTGATTGTTACACTAAAATACGACTTTCCTGCGGTCTACAGTCACGATATCTCGAAAACGATGCTTTGTAGAAGAAAAGTGCTAAGCTATTTTTTGTAGACAATTTTAAGATCTACAAACTTTATCTGAACCATTTTTCGATAGCTCTCGTATTTTCAGAGATATACGCAAATTTGTGACCTTTGACCTCGAATAAAAAACAACGCACAAGCGGGATCGATGGGGACTTTTGACATATCATTTTGTAATGACGTACTCAAGCCCTGCACAAAAGTTGGGAATTAATGCAAACTTAAATGTCTATTTTGACTAGACTACATTTTTGGTGTTTGGAAACGTAGATTTCTAGTTGTGGCACTCCCACTACGTGTTTAATTCATGAATCCCTGACCGGTCCTATGAGACCGTGCTGTTATTGTTTTACTATTGTGGGTAGGTATGTGATAGGCTAATTGCTATCTGTCCACGCTATAATTACAGCTACTGCAGCATAATTATGTAGAGTGCGTGTAATGAAAGCGCGACCTGGAGTTCTTTTTTAAATTTTATTGGCAAAATTATTCAGCCGCAATTGTAGGAAATAAAAAAAAATGTGATGTGTCAAGTCATGATTCTCCTACCAGTTAGTAATACCACATAGCTTTTTTTTTTTATTTAACCTCTTTTTCTCACGTCACGCTTTCATTAGACGGACTATAGGAATAATAATATTGCAGATGTTCCTCTAGAGGTCGACTTTTTTTCAAGTAGGGAATCATCAGAATAACTTCTCCGGCTCTTGGGCGGAGCGGGAGAGCGTGTAAGGCCTGAGGTTGACTTGGATATAACATACGAGTGACGACAAAAATAGCCGAGATACCGGATGACCAATTAACCATGATATCTAATTTAGAACAGATGTTATTACTTATCAATTATCTTACTTAAGTAAATAAAACATTATGTAACAAATCAGTTTTATTATTTTTTCATAACAAACTAAAAAATTAAATAACACTGTACATATTAGAAATAAGTTTCTGTATTTGTTTGTATATTAGTTATTTAGATTTATAGGTAAATTATTTATTAGTCTTAATCCACAAACTATGTCATCATCATCATCTCAGCCGAAAGACGTCCACTGCTGGACATAGGTCACCCCCAAGCGTCGCCACAGCGACCGGTGCCGAGCGTCTCGCATCCATCGGATTCCCACGACCTTCGCCAGGTCGTCGGTCCACCTTGTGGGAGGCCTTCCAACGCTGCGTCTTCCGGTAATCCACAAACTATGTAAGAAACTTAAATATTAACTAACCTATACTTTTATACTAAAACTAACTATGTACTAATATGTACTACTACTTATAACACAAATATTACATTTACACTATTACATTTGCATGCTACTGAGGAACTTTATTTAAATGCAAAATAGACAGCACACAATGTAATTTTTTTTAACATTTGTTTGACAACCGCTTTAACGCCCGTTTTCAATAACCTGCCGCAGTTCATAGATAGATAGCTATCATAGATAGATAGCAATCATAGACAGATAGATAAACAGTAAGATTCCATCTATCTATCCACAACTTTGGTAGGAAATGCTATCAGTCGGCAGGTTATAGGAAAGCAAGTAAGGGCAAAAGGATAGATTTGTTTATCTTTAGTAGCTGCAACTGTAGATAAATAGCTTATTGAAAATGGGCGTAATTCTAATTTCAGTTTCTCATTTTCTAGTTTTAAATTACAAAAGCCAGTAAATCTGACTCCAGTCTTGCCATGAAGTACCGTGTTACCACAGTTAATGGGTTGAGGAGGTCTGGTAGGCAGCCGCTCCTTGTAAAATACTGGTATTCAGCTAAAGCCGACCCCAATATAGTTGGGAAAAGGCTAGGTAGATGATGATGCTACCAAGAAACTTTGTTTAATTGCAAAATAGACAGTACAAAATGTTAGTTTTTTTTTAACTTTTGTTTTTCAACCGCTCCAATTCTAACTTCAGTTTTTCATTTTCTAATCTTAAATTTTCATTTTGCAGTAAAATGTTTTGTAATTGTGCATCTACACAATGTTTCTTTGCTATGTAGTATTCAGCTAGAGCAATGTTCCGGGCCGCTTTGCCATCATCTGCTGTTTTAGCATTCCTCTTTCCTGGAAAAGATATAAGTTTTATGTTAATTTTCAGAAATATGTTCTGCTCTTCATATACCAGTTAACTTGTTAGTTGGTTTTTATAGAAATGTGTAGATTAATAATATAATAATATTCCACAACTTTCACACAACACCATCTATTCATTTTAGTCAAGACCATATACTGATGGAGTGTGTCCAAAACGAGGCCAAAAGAACTTTAATTTTACCCAAATCACTAGATATAGGTAAATGTAATACTATTCTTGCGTTCCCTTTGTCAAAGTGCCATCCATATATAAACTGGCTAAAATAGGATGTAAGTCATGTTTGTGATACTGTTTGTACCAATGAGGGTGGCATAATCAGATTGTGATTAACCTATTACATACCTGCAAAACGAGACAATAGTAAGACAATAACAGCGTGGCCTAATGCAATCGGTCGGTGATTCATGAATGAAACCCTCTATAAAATAAATAAAGAAAAAGTCTAAAGACACTGGGACTGAAGTGCTAGCATCAGTGTCATTAGCCACTGGTAATGCAGCACTCATATTTATGTCAATAAATATTGGTATTGATGTACTCATACCTGGGTCTATTGACACTGGTACAGAGTGTGAGTTCTTCAAGCCTGGATCATAATGTATTGGTAAGACCTCAGCCGGTCCCCCAATAAACCCATCACCACTACCATCACCATCACCAAGAATAGAAATATCTGGCTTCTTATCAATAAAACCAGTGGCGGTACTTCCGAGTACATCTGCCACTCTGTCTAGTACATCATCGGAAGGTGTGTAATCTAGTGGGCCATCAGTCTGTAAATATAAAATTTATTAGTTAAATATTAATTTATTAGGGTTTATTATTGATCTTTGATAAAAGCAACTATGGTCTATCGGTTTAGGTAGTTAATTCATGAATCCCCGACCGGTCTCATAGGACTGTGCTGATATTGTCTTACTATTGTGTCTCGTTTCGCGGGTATTGATAGGTTAACTAAATGTAAACAATCTTGTCATGTCTGTTTATTAAAGTTGTCTAAAAATTGTATGTAAAAATCTTTGCAACTAGGTATTTACCTAAATCGATGTTAGCCAATAAACTAAATTTACGTATATTTTATACGACCTCTTTAATATTAAAAGACATAAGTACCAAGATTGTTTACCTTTCGTTAACTACCAAAACCGATAGACCATATGTAAATAAATACTTACTTGGATCTGGTTCATTCTTATATTAAAACAGCGTTTACGAGCACTCTTTTTTAAATTCTCCCATTTCAAACGCAGCTGCCGAGGTGTCCGGCGATGAACCGCGGCAGTCGCATTAAATCGTTTCGTTAGTCGGACCCATTCTTCTGCCTTCAGTTTATTGATGGTAGCGTTGGTAGTTTTTGATAGAATTATCTTATTATTTTCTATCAAACCTACCAGACATTTCGTCTCCTCTTTCGATAGAGGTTTGCCTTTCATCTACAATAAAGACCAATCGTTGTTATTGTTAAAATGTTTACGAGAAATAAATACACACAATAACATTTCCAAAGAATGAGTCAATACACCTCCAGGCAATATAGTAAAACAAAAGCACTTACTATTTCAGAGCCCATTGCTTAAATTGATAAATGGCAGTTAAAATCTAACATACAAAATAATGCAAACAAAACTAGAGTTTTAGCGGCAGACGCGACTCGAGTCTCGAGGTGTCAAACAATTTTTTTGTGTATTGCAGGAAGAAACTGACAGACAGTGACACCAGCCAAGCTACCACAGCCTAAAAAAACGAGCCCTTTTGAGTTGATTCATTCCATTTCAACCAAAACATTTAGAATTTTGTCACCAGTTAAATACACATTAAAGCGTTCAAGTTATACAAATAGATGTGTCTACAACAAAATACAATAAATTAGAACAACTGTTTATGCATAATTATTTCATATTTTGTATAAAGTACCTAATGATAATTTTATTCATAGGGATTGCATGAACCGGAATGCGTAAGAGGGATTGGATTTCCACTTTCCACTATCTGCGGATTGAGCAACAGTAGGATCACCTTTTTTCGAGATTGGGACTTGAATTGGAGATCGATCCATAGATCGGTGTATATCTGCGATCGATTTCTATCTTGGATTACGGACTGATTATTAATTTCGGCCATTAGGGCCCTCGCCCACGGCCACTTTTTGAAGCGCTGCTGACGCTCGTTTCGAAAACGCGCGTCAGTAGCGCTACTAACTCGCTACAGTCGCATTTTTGTAACGCGCTACTGCATCGCGACCGTAGCGCTGCTACACACAGCAGGGAGAGGACGAAGGGTGGCGTGTGAATGAAAAACAAAAACAATCAAACATACAAAATCTTACTGTACCGAGGTTAGCGTCGCGACTGTAGCGCTGCAGACGCGCGTTTGCTTTGCGACTGAGCAAGGGCGTCGCCAGCTTATGACAAAGGGGGGGGGGGCAATGGGGCAATATTATGGATGATAGAAAATATGAACGCCGAGAGCATGAAGCATTACATCACACACATAACATCACATTCTGCTCTTGGGCGGCGCGAGAGGGCATGTCAGACTCTTACTGATTAAACCCCACCCCGTTCCTTCGTTGCCTTCGATCTGGGAGGACAAGGACTCACCTTTCGGAATTTCCGTGTTCCCCAGAGGCTTCGGCCCTACTCTACAGTCAGCTGGCATCTCCTTGAGGAGATGTAGCTACGTACGTTGTGAGACGTAGAACAGAACGCGCATTTGACGACGGATGGCAAGCTCTCCCCGCACCATCCGTATGGCCATGACCCTCTGGCAAGCGTTCAGTTTGGCCGCCGGTCGCTTACCTAGCGACGGCGCCCAAACCAGCGCTCCATAGGGGGGCGGCAGGGGGCATCTGGACCCCCTAGGTTAGGCAGAAGCCGCTTCAGAGCAGCCCCAGTCCTGTCCAGTTTGGGAGCCAGACGTCGAAAATCCGCCCCGAAAGCCCACCGGCTGACGAGGACGAGTTCCATCGTCGACCCGACGACGATTTGGGGTCCCCCTACTGATATTTGGGAACCCGGTGGTGGCGCGGTCCAAGGGCCATGAAAGCACATGACCTCGGACTTGTACAATGCCACCTTGTGCCTCTATTGCTGGATCCTGTCTATGACTGTTGCATCTCCGCGTGTCACTGTTTCGGCCGCCGCCTGTTCCGACTCTCCCGTCTCCTTTCCTCTCAGGATCAGCGTGTCGTCTGCATAGGAGACCACGCTGACCCCGTTGGGGAGGTCGCCGCGCAGCACGTAATCGTATCCGATGTTCCATAGGGGCGGTCCTAGTATCGATCCCTGCGGAACACCGCACGACATCTCTCGCTATCTTCACTCTTCCTGGTGACTGGGGTACTCTCCTACCCCGGGTAGATGATGAATTTATCCGACAAGTAGGCCTCGGTCACGCGACGTAGGTAGGCGGGCACCTCATGGTGCTGAAGTGCCGCCTCGATGCTACACCAGGGACTTCAAGGGAGGTGATAATTGAATCTAAGTAGGTATTGCATTACTAAAGATCTCTTCCAGTATTCTGTAGGGCTTTTTGCTGAATGATTGTTTCTATGACGTTGTTTCCCCCGTAATACATTGCATTGATGTACTTTCCAACTACAGTCCGACTTTCTCCGCAACAGCAGTAGCTTCCTTTATAATTTTTTGCAGTTTATAATACAGCAGCATAAGTATAATTTCTGCATTTATTAATAGAGGAAGTCAATTGCTCGCACTTTGGTAGCTTTGCGGCTAGCTACATTTGATCTCTAGGGGGGGGGGGGGGCAGCTGCCCCCCCCCCTTGGCGACGCCCTTGCGACTGAGAATCGTGGCGTGGGCGGGGGTAATCCGCTAGCAATTGCATCGCGACTGTATCGATGCGACCGCGCGTCAGCCACGCGCTACTACGTTTCAAAAAGCCGTGTCGCCGTGGGCGAGGCCCCTTAGTGATTCATGCAACACTGCGCACCGTTCCCTACGCACGGCGAAAAAACGTGCCGTGGGTCAGAGGCCTTACTCGAAAAACTGCTCTTACGCTGCCTGCCCACAACCGACAATCGGTAAACGATTTTTCGAAGGTGACAAATAGAACACACTGATAGCAATAATGCAACGCACACGGCCTACAAAAAGTCGGTCAGAAATTCTGACCGACTTAGACTTGGCAAACTCAGAATATTCTGACTCAGAATATACTAACGCCTGCCAAAAGATGTCGCCACTGCGCTGACAGCCAGCAAGCTAAACTCCGCCGCAACGTCACGTCCCTCCTCGTGACCAAAGAGGTGGGAGGTGACCGTTGCCGCCAAGCCAGCCAGCCAGCCAAACGCCGCCGCAACGACGTCACGTCCCACCACGTGGCCGAAGTGGTGGGAGTGCCAGTTGCCAACAAGCCAGACAGCCAGCCATTACCTATAAAAGCGAATAACGCCCTATTAATATGCTCTCTTGTTCTGTTCTGAAAATCGAAGAAATATAACTTGATTGACATTGACATTTATTGAAATTTTATTGTAACGCCGCCGACCCAAGTCTTATAATAGGATAATAACATGTGACGACTAGCGGACCAACAAAAAGTTGTCGTGGGCGGGCAGCGTTTAGAGGTGGGCTGGAACAGAAAAAATTAGAAACCTGTTTCGCCTGTTCCAGTTCCAAAATAACAGCCTGTTCCTCTGAAACTAAAGATGCATTGATTGCAACAGATCCCGGAAAGGTCAGCAACAGTGACAACAGATGATCCCTTTTCTTTTACAATGAACCAAAGGAGCAGAGAGCTTGTTCCGAAGAACAGATGCTGTCTCTTTCTACAACTGTATGTCAGAAGAGAAAGGAGCATGTTTCATTTGAAACTGTTCCACATTGTTTTGTTTGTATCTCTTTCTAACAATGTAAACATCCTTAGGCTAGATAGAAAGAGCTAATGTTATGGCTAGCTGTTTGTTGTGGAACATGCGAAACAGGCAGGAACTGTTATTTCGGTTCTGAGATATCTGTTTCATGCTGTTACTTTGAAAAATCTGTTTTTTTTTAACTGTTCCGATAAATATGCCTCACTCCTAGCAGCGTTATGCCTACTGTTTTAGGCACGTACCTACCTACTTAATTTACTGTTTCCCGCACCAGTACAGAAAGTTATTGATAAAAATGATTCAAGTTTGCACATGCTTACATCACTAGAATAGGAGGGTTGAAAATAATATAGCCAAAAAATCTAGTATTTTAACAATCTGGCTGGCATAACTCCAGATATCAGCATTCAGCCTTGTAAAACAGGGGGGAAATCTAGAACACGTTTGAGTAAAGTAAACAAAAGCAAATTTACTTCTATCATTTTATTCATAGTTTACACATTACATGTCTATCTGACTCCTTAACAACGAAGATACAATGATAGAATAACAAAAAAAAAACAAACATCAAAAAGAAAATGCAACACAATATTGACGCCAAAATGTACGTAGTAAAAAAAACGTATTACTGACTAAAAAATGCACTTATACACTATCCGTCACTTTAAGAAACTTTACATCAATAATTTTGATTGGCACACACTAGCCTCCATTTACTCAAAATCTATTGGCTGCCACAGACATACATAACATAGAAATATTCTCTATACTGTAGTTGTAATTATACTAATTAGTTTCAAGACATTCAAATACTAATATCATTTACACATTCAGAATAGATTATACATTAAGATTTACTGTACAACAAACATTTATACTGACAATTATAACACCGGACTATACATTAAATATTTCAGGATTAAAAATGTACAAGAATTTGGCAGGGATTTTTAATAGTTTGGGCCTCAGACTTTTTGACTACTGATATCAAACATTATGGGAACATTTATGACTAACATGTAGTTCTTATTTGATAAACCGTAGTGCAGTGAAGACTCGATTATTCGGACTTCGCTTATACGGATTCTAGATTATCTGGATTGCCAATCGCAAGCAAAAGCGTGGTCTAAGTGCTGGATCGTGAGACTCTTTGACTCTAACGAGACTGCAGTCCCAACACCAACCTATTGCTATATGTCATGCAGACGTGACCGTGGCGTTCTGGACACATTTTCCTTTGTCACGTAAAAGTCACGATCTTTTTAAAGTAAATATACAATACAAAAATCACGCCTCATTCATTCCAAATTCTGATAGGATTTTAGTTTATTCAAATGATTTATGGCCACTGATCCGATTAACCGAATTTCCACAGCACTCACAGTGATTAATTTAACTTATTTCTTCACCTAACAGCACTCGCCGCGTCCACACACACACATCCTTATCTATACAGACAATAAGAGCTTGTACACACGAGCGGCATGTTGTCAACGGCAGAGGTAACTGTAGCCGTCGATCTATGAACGTATACTGAAACTTGACACGTCATAACGGCTATAAACCGGCGGCACGTAACTTGGCAAGAGTCGTTAGTTCCGCAATCGTTTTTAGATCTATTTGGTGGTCAAGCGGGACGCGGGTATGAGGTAGCGCCGATCCAACACGCGATTGGTGCAATATTATAATAGTAGTCATGAATGGTGCGTTAGTCGACTTTTGCCTCCGCACTGCGTTACGTCCCGTTCGCTCATTCGCTTTTTTGTGCACCATGCGCGAAATTACCCCCACTACGTCAATTTCTTGCCAACTTATTTGCTGGGTGTTATACCATTGATGTTCTTCAAAGTTAAAATGACGACGGCAGCGCCCGACCAGTGTCGACACTGCTGGCTGTCGTGTGTATAAGCTTTACCGACCATTACAATATCCTAAACAGCTGTCGAAACTCACGAAGAACTAGTGTGTGCTATAATTAGAAAATACATCACAATTACTATGTACAAAGTCAGATCGAATATTAAATTTCAACTTTTACCTACTTGTACATAATTCCAATAATCCCCTTAACTTTTAATCGATCAAACACGCTTGCTCCCTTCACAGAGATCAATCTGAGTGAACTTTTCACCAAATTTGTACCTTGATACACTGATTTTTTAAATTTTATAGTACATCAGGTATGTCCTAGCATTGCCTATTCCTCGAATTGTATCCTTCTTTTCTATATAATCTCATTCAAACCTTATTATTATAATTTACAGGAGAAATATTAGGATTTGTTATACTTTTTTGTAGTGCAAGTGTGTTTTGGCGACACTTGGAGAGGCCCATGTCCAGCAATGGACGCCTTTCGGTTGAAATGATAGTGATGATAACGATTATAAAATGAGTATTCAACACGTGTTTTTTTAATGAACCATGGAGCTTATAATAGACAAATATGATGAAGGACTAGCCTCATTAGAACTGTTTAGACAAAAATCTTTCACTGGCATTTACTGGGCTCCTAAGAATACCACTTGCACTGAGTCATAGTATAAGAACCTTATTTGAACGACACTGACACTATTGAGAAAAGAATTCCGATTAAAAATAAACAATTATAAACATCAAGTCGCCTTAATTCTAATTTTGTGACACCCTAGAGTAACATGTCAAAATAATTATACAAATACAAAATACTGTCAAAAATCCATGATTCAATCATATTGTTTTAAAGGAACGAATGTCAATTTTTTACAAAAAAAAATTAAGAAGAAATAACATTGATTATATCCATCCCACTCAATCCTATGATAGCACATAAAAAGTTTAATTGAAAAAACCTATCATATATTAACCCTACTTGCTACAAAGTGAGATAAAATCAAATAAAAATAAATAACAAATGACATGATTCTTAAAATATTGTTTAAGATAGTAATTTAAACGTATCATTAGCTCACTTTGGCTAAACATCGATTTTGAACCGACACAATTTTTCACTGATGACTGTACCAACTACTTATTCACAAAAATGACAATTTTATATAAATTCTTACGCTAAATGAGACCATATACAGTAGAATACCAATTTATTCCTATTAGATTATACTTAGCTACTTAATTATGTTATCATTCTTTTAAAGTCAGCAAGTCTTTGAACTTTTTAGTGTCATTTACTATAAATACATGATTCCTGCCCATTAGACTAGCCCTTATTTCTAAATTAAGAATTTGAAGTTAAGTATATGTCAAACTCTACTTTAGTTGGCCTGAAAATGTGAAAATCTTTGGCATTTACCGCCTCAAAGACATATCAGCAAAATAGAAGGGACCCGGTAGAGTTGATGCCTGCTAGGGCCGGGGGAATGTTCAAAACAGTTTGGAGGAGAAACGCTACAGGTAACATTGGGTTGCTGCCAGGCAGGTTTTAGTCAAAAGCCTGACATTCTTACTCGCTCCATCAAGAGCAGAAGTGAATAGATTTATTGATTATGGTACCTTAAAAATATTCAAGATTTGATAATATTTCCAACTCCAAATTCCCAATTCAAAATTTAACCATAATTTGACATTTACACCAAGAAATAAGAAGACAAAATGAGATACAACCATATACTGGTAGAGAACCAGATACAGTAAGGTTTTAAGTAGAAATGAATAGATATTATATTAGAAATCAGTCGCAGTATGTACCATTTAATTTAGAAGTAGACAATTTAATTATTCTTATTATTTATGACTTGAAGATCAAACGTTAGCTAATTCGATCCTACCCGTGACAGAGAATTATTCACATTACAATCAAAATTTGCAAATGGCGATGAGACTAATATTAACATCACGAAAATCGGCATACTGTAAAACAATTGAGGTGCTCGAAAATGAGCCTCTTTAGCTGCCGACTCAACTTTTGGAATAATGTTTGAAGTCCATGTAAAGCAAGGTAGAGACTGCTTTAACGTAACATGCAATGTAACAGTATTGTGGACGTTTCACGCGCGCGAACCGTGCACACTACGCGCGCTAACAGAGCATTCCAACTGTGTGAGTAGGTATGTGTTCCGTTCGTGCGCGCGCTGCGTGTACACTTATAAATTCTCCTTTCATGTTATAGCAGTCTGTACTCAGCTTAAGAACTTCCAGATTCTTTAAAGACCCAAAAAACACGACGCCATAGATTAACAACAATAATAAATCCATTTGACGAATACTTCTACACATTCCTTAAAAACTATTAACACCAAGACTTTCATGTTTAGAAAAAATCTCAAGTCTTTTCACCTGCACTTGCTTGCAGTAATAGTTTGTTATTTCACTTGTTTTTATCTTTCTACCAGTGGTCTAAGCAGAGCAGTAGGTTGTTAATAAAATATTTAATTTCGATTTACTTCCGCTTACAAAAATAGCAACATATCGCTTTAACTTTGAAGCTAAGCGTTTAAATGTCTTTTTGAATAATTTATAAATCTCTAAACACTGTATTAAGCTGTTACATACATGGCTATACTGTGTTAATTTATGCCTAGTAACCAATATACTTTGTACTTTTGCAACCATGTGCGTTTGGCTTAAGAAAATGTTAACCACACTTAGATATTATTCACAATCAAGTCAAAGACAGTCTGCCACGTAAACATGTGATTAAATCTAAAAGTGGTCACCGTTTTCGTAAGCCGATAATACTTAGCCCACTGGTAAAGTAGAGTTAATTTATGCACTTTCACTAAACACTAAGCGTCACTGTCGCATCACCTCAAGTGTCAATGTTCACGTATTATGAGGATCTTTTTAAAGTCCCAGGATCATTCTGGCTCCGCGAACATAAATGAGAACTTTTCGTGGGAGGTGGGGGCGATGACGCGGGCCTCTATGAGGCACTGCACCACCCACGTTGTGGACACCAGGGGCACCTGGTCCTGGTTGGCCTTGTTCTGCACCTCGTGCGGGCAGTCCCACTCCGTGACGAGCGCGAGCGCGCCCGACGTGTTGAGCTCCTCCTCGTTGACGACGCGCGTGGTGGCGCCCGCCAGCGTGCACACGCGCTCCCAGAACTTCACGAACGTGTCCTGGTCACCGCATAGTAGGATGATCTTGTCTTTGAAGAAGGTTGCGTTGCGTCGGCCTGAGGGTGGCACCTGGTAAAAATGGTATAAGTAAATATGTGTAAAAATGGGAGTGAGAGTTTATGACCAGATTTCTGTCAGGCTGTTTTAATTATTCTCAAATTGATTCCTAGTGCATATTGTAATGTAAAATTTATAGTTTTGCAGCACAATACTTGATGACCCAGCCGTGCGACACCGAGCGGATGTTTACTGGATCAACTTACCCAGTTAATGAACCTCTGCTTGAGTATAGACCAGCCCGCCGGCAGAGCGAACGAGTCGATGTCGTGCAGAGTGCTGTTGATGCAGCTCATGATGACCCAGCCGTGCGACACCGAGCGGATGTCTGCCGCGAGGCACTGGATGAACTTGGCCGTGAGACAGGGACGCGGCGCGATCAACTTGCAAACGCTGTATTTGTTTTTGGGTACGTCGTCGAAATGGCTAGAAAGAGAGACATGAAATGAAATTATTTTAAATATTTGCTTTTTTGTATAAGAAGTATGTTAAGGCCTTCATCGCTTGCCAAAATAGTTGGGCTTATCACGCCAGCCTGCACGAGAGAATGACAGCGCGCTTAGTAGCGGGGGGTGGATGCTCCGTATCAATAGCAATCGGTGGATGCGACGAATACGATTGAAGTAGAATTCCCTACCGGAGTCTGTTTCAAATAGCTATACATATCTGTGTCAAAAATAAAGAGATTAATTCCAGGTAAGCGTGCTAAATCATCAGCCACATCAGGTGAGATAGTGGTCAAATGCGAGCCTATGCAACATAAACGATAACCTACCTGTACACGGTGCCTCCGCCGGCCTCTAGCTGTTCCTTGAGGCGCTCCTTGTTGAAGGGGCGGTCGCAGAACTCCAGGTCCTCAGTATCAGTACCGGCCACTGACGAGGTGGTTTCGCCGTCTTCTTCTGACGAGTAGTGGCGGGTCTCCGCGCTTTGTGTGGCCTACAAATTACGATAGTGAACTTTAAATTTGATTGATTTGATTGGAGGCTTATGGTTGACAAGTTTTTTTTTTAATGTCCGTAAACATCCAATCAAATAAAGACTTATTAAAAGTCTGCTACTCTCCTTTAGTAGGGCAGTAGCACATTTTTATTTGTTTACTTTTTAACTGTCTTAAAAAAGGAAGAGCTTATCATATTTGGTTGTAGGTATGTATTTAATTTTTCTATGTTCATCGATTTCTTGACTTATCGTGGACAGGCTTTGATTGAATGATTATACTCCCAAGTTGTTCCCATATTTGTTATGATCTGATGGAATAGAACAGAATTCCTCAAAGGATCATAGTACAACTGTCAAAAATAAAATTGCTTTGTCTATATGCGTAAGTAGTGGATGAATGACTGAAGGAAGGAGGGATATTTCGGTTACCACTAACTCTTTTATTTGTAAAATACTATTTATTCTCCTGTGACCCTTCTATTGGGAAATACTACAATCGCAATAATATTTACCTTATCAGTGGTAGCAGCAGTCCGCGTGCGCTTGGGCGGTTCCGTACAAGTGAGCAAGAAGTGCAGCCCCGCAAACAGCTTGGACTCCGGTCCCGGTATCGGTCCCATCTTGGACACCGTGTCCTCATCGTTTTCGAACTTGGTCAGCTTCGAGTTCTTCTTACCAATGTTCTGTTTTGACGCGCCTTTTAGTTGTAGGGGACCGGCTGTGGAAAGGTGATTTTGTGACTTATTTATTGGTGGATAAGTGTGATTATTGATTGAATTGAAATGCCGATTAACTTCATAGCTACTTCTTATTGGTTTTCGAATTCGAGGTTACTTATTGTTGTGTCAGCGACACTGCTGACAAGCAAGTTTACCACTATGGTCTATTCGGGTTAAGGAAATAGTGACTCATCGTTGTCACACGATTAGCCTCGCTTCTTGACAAATTCAAGGAAAATTAGAAAGCCCTGTTCATTATTGGCCAGTTCAAAAGCAGACGCCTCTTTATGGACAACTGGTCTACTGTATCAAAAAATAAACTGTAACTTTAAATTGTTATTTTATATTGTAAATACTAAGTCTAACCTAATCCAACTGTAACTCCCAACTTTATTATATTGCTGTAGCTTGGATACTAATGATTTTTTTATATTCTTACAGTAAATATGAAAAGAAGAGTACTCCACTCAAGGCACTCGTCTTGGGCAGGCTTGGTTCCCTCACTACACTCAGGATTTTTAGCTCAACTCCCTCACTTTGCTCGGGGTTTAAATCCAAAAATCTGCCCGTGACTTCCTAATTGCTTTATCTTTTAAACAATCTTCTAATATTATCGTTACCTTTGACGCCGTCGATCTTCCTCGGAGTACGTTGCACCTCGGGCTCGACGCCGGCTACCTCCTCGAGGCGCGCGGGCGGCGCGGAGTTGCTGCTCTCACTCATCTCGCTACTCTCACTGGCGAGACGCTTGCGGCCATGCGGGGTGCTCTTGGTTTTTACACCTAGGGCAAGGAAATTAAGTTACAGTTAATATGACGTAACAAGAAAATACGTTTTGAGTATCTTAGATTCTTTTTTATTTGATTTCCGGGGATCAATTTCTGGGTCGAGCAAAGTGTAAGTCTTTTTTCATCTCTGGGTGTCGTAGAGTGCTCTGCCAGATTGGCCGCGCGGTATGAATGAGATTTGTCATGAGTTGCCTCCGTGCGTCCGGCTTCTAGTAGCCCGCATCGGTTCCCGCACTCGCGTGCCCACTACGGACCCTCAAAGTTCTTATGTTGGCCACACTCACCTCCAACCCGCGCTTGCTGTCTGGCTGAGCAGTCTACGTCCAATATTTCGAGATAATCAACTTAGCGTAACTGGCGCTTGAAACTTTTTTATTTATGCACAATCTAAATTTATAAAAGGAGAAACTGGCTGAAAGATAAATATCAATACACAAATAAAACTATTAGGACTAGAACATTAAATTTTGAAAAAGGCTTCCTTTCATGACATAGTTGAGCACAAGACTTTAAGAGGATGAAAAGCGGGAATTTCGTTTGTATGCAAGATCTTATTTCGTGTGCCAATACATACTTGAAAGTAAGTTCAAATAGTTACCTAAGTAAATAATAAAGATTGTCATTATTTGTTTTTAGAACAACTCAAAACAGAGCAGTTCTAGGGGTTTTAATTCTTAATTAATTTGCAACTGGACACAAATTCTAATCAAAATGAATAATAAAGACTGACATAATTAGTTTTTTTTAATTAGCCTCAAAACACTTATTAAAATATTCCTGCGATCGAAGTCGTTAGCAGAAGTGTTATCAAATAAATATTGTTTATAATATTTATTCGATAACACTACGGATAACGATAGTCTTGCGGATAAAAACAGTACAATATTAGATGAATCACACTTAATATTATAAATGCATAATTTTGTGTGCGTGTGTGTGTATATTTGTAACTACTCCACGCTCAAGTGGCTGAACGAACTGGGATAGCAATGTGCACACAGGTAGACAATGCCCAAAAATAACATCTAACAAATCATTGTGACGAGCACGATCATTTGTTATGTGTCTGGGTGTATTTTTGTGTGTTTGTGTTTTTGTTTGTATTTTAATTATAAGTATAATTTTAGTGTTGTCTAGTACTCATGCCAAAAACTGCTCAGTTTGGAACTAGATGGCGTTGTGTCAGTGTTACAAAACAAGGGTGTAAAGTCCAGTAAACCTGCATTAAAAAGGGAGAATCTCCGACCAGACGGGTATTGTGTCTGGTCCGAGCAACTGCCCAAAAGTTGATTTCAGATTGTTGTAACTCTAGAATTGCGATGCAGGAATTTGAATTTTAATTCCTATGTGGCATCATAGATGTCACTATACGTGTTTATTACTTCTTCAAGCTCAAACGTTTGACCGAATTTGGATGAAATTTGGTACCAGGACAAGTTATGTACATCTTGGACTAGCTCATTTTGTTTAGTTTTCATTGCAATTGATAATTTTGATACTTATAATGTTTGTTCGGAAGAAAGTCTACTAATGATACTTAGGGCCTATTTCACCACTTAGGATTAAGTTGCCAATATCTTACTTGGCAGATAATTTCATAGAAATTCTGTTCCATTTTTGAATTTATTCGGGAAGTAGTGGCTACTCGGACATTGTGAAATAGGCCCTTAGAATACAATTTTGAATCCACCATTGGACAAATATTTGTTAGGCCTACAGATAGGTGTTCCAGGTCTGCGGTACAGGAGTTATTCCTAGGGTGAGGCAAGGTTCAATAAAAAGTCATAAAGGAGGAAATTATAGACAGAATTGTGGGCGGCAGCTAGTATTTGCATATCAGACACTTGAAAACTACTTACACAATTATATAAGATACTAGAAGCCTGTTGTCATGTTAATAATGTTATCAACTCATCAAAGTTTTCTTGACCTAGTTCAATGCTTATCACCACACTTAAAATTATACAGGCGAAAGTTTGTAAGTGTGTGAGTATGTTTGTTGCTCGAATGGCTGAACGGATTTGGATGGCACTTGTCACACGGGTAGAACATGTCGAAGTTAACGGTTTTCATATATTTTAAGTTCTTTTTTATATTTTATCCTCTTATATATTTTTTCTCGTTTTTGAGAAACTGATTGAAATATAAACGCACAGCCAAAACTACTAGGATTTGGAGCACGAAATTTTGAACAAATTAAAAAAAAAATGGTTTCTTTTTATGACGCAAGCGTGCACTAAGAAAAACTTTTCAAAAACCGTTAATGAAACGGGGAAGCTAGTCTATACAAACAAATAAAATTGAAGTGTCTCTTTACCCTAAAATATATTTTTTTAACTAACTGCATCTGAGAATATTATATTATAATCAATACCAATAAACAAATAAAAAAAGTTGTTCGTCTCTGTGTTTATTCAGGCTAATCAATGTTATCTATCAAATTATTGCTTGATTTTCTTGACCTAGATCAATGCTTAATTAAATTATATTTTTTTTTAATTTATGAATACTACAGTAATTTTATTATTAGTCGGCTTTTAGTTTTAACTTTGTATTACTTCAACAATGCTATGACGAATTAAGTAGTTTTCAATTCGCAATAGAATTTATTTCTACAAGAACAATAAATATTATTATTACTATACAATTAAATATTCAGAAAAACACCAAAACAATCGAGAAAAATAAAACGCAAAACAATAAAAAAGTAGCCGCCCGAACAGGGACTTGAACCCTGGACCCTTGGATTAAAAGTCCAATGCTCTACCGACTGAGCTATCCGGGCCGTATCAAGTATGGCGAAATAGCACACGTCATTTAACAAAAAAAAATAAACGACTTTTAATCTACCGTAACCGTTGTTAGTCTTGTAGTCACAAATGTGACTGTTTAGTGTGTCTTGGGTTTGTTCCTAAGGTCGGTTATAGTATCTGGGTTTCATTTTATTTGGTAAGTTAATAGCTGCCCATATATGGGTTCATTTATTTATTTATACTTTATGTGGAGTAAAGGAATATAAATTAATTCAATACTACAAGGTATTCTCTACCAATCAGCTTTCTTTGTTTTTGGAACCAAAGGGAGCGTCATACTTTTATTCACTAACTTCCAACTGTGTTCCTTCAGTTACTTCTTCACATTCCATGACCACGCTTTCTCTTTCGAACAATCCGGCAGCCTACCAGTAAACTTTTTGGTGAAAGAGACTACAATATGGTAGGCGCAGAACAAACATAAAATCATAAAATTTCCGGTTTTCTTTTGAATAAAAAAAAATAAAAATAAAGTCAAACTCGATTTTTATTGTTCATACAGGTGCTTACAAAACAAAAGTGGTGAAAAAAATATCGGCTTATATTAAGGTGTACACAATAAAAAAAAGAATATAGTAAACCCCTTAATAATAAAAGAAAAATTGGAGTAGTCCTCATGATTACCCTTCATCTAAACCTATCTCATATATCGGAGATAGTGATGTAACGAATGATTTCTCACATTCGCGAATGCGAATATTGACTTTCAAAGTGCGCGCAAAATGTCATACAACTTTAGCATTTCTTGTCAGCCAAGTTTAAAACGAACATAGCAGTCGTTATAAAATGTTTGAACGAAGCTAATCACATTGATTTCATTAGAAAAGACTTGTTATGATTTCATGTTAGTATTATTGTATTTATTAAAGCACGCCTATAACTAATACAATAATATGTATTTACTAACATAAGAGACTAACTACATAAAATAAGAGGCTTTTTTCGCCCATCACATCACTGTTCTTGCTATCAATTATGCTATGCGGAAAAATATACTATGTACGTATTCGCGTGCATCGCGATCGTCAACGTATATATTTTCCGTATAAGACAGATGCGCATACTGAACAAAAATAAATTAGGACACACATAAAAGTTAATTAAAAGTAGTATCATTGAGACTCACTCACACAAAATTAATATGATTCATGGAGAGCTTATTTTAGAAATAATAACTTAAATATTAAAAAGAAACGTACAAGAAAGGTGAAACACTCTCTGTTTGGACAATCATTGCTTTGACTAACTATATTATTAATCACGTTAACGAATATATATCTTTAACTATACAAATCAATTGCAAAATATTCAGAAATAAACTTGTTTTTTTTTCAGTGTGTTCACATGCTGGGCGAAAAATGCCTTTTATCAACCTTCCTCTTTTAAATGTTATAAAAGCTCCAACCTTTGCTATGTAGTGTCAAAATTTGTGGAACTGAAAATGTAAAATACAGGTTGTTTGATAAAAAAATATTAAAGTAAATATAAAATTGTAATATCATATCAGTTGTATTCTGGCACACTAATTAAAAACGCATTAAGGATGTTTTTTTTTAATTGAGTTACACATACATTCTTGCATGCTTGTAAAGCACTGCAAGGAATCCGAATGCATGTGTAACTCAATAAAAATAAAAAAACATTATTTCTGCCTTTTTAATTTGTGCGGCAGTATTGTCATTCTATAATAATTATGTATATCCATTCAATCAATATATTATTTCCTTTTAGTTTGTCAAAATCATTCGCCAAATATTCGCCTGTTTCTTGCGAATAGGAATGTCAAAAAATGTGCGAATATTCGTTACATCACTAATCGTAGGTTTATATAATGTGGATATGCATACTTACTTTCATACTTTTTGTCGACTTATGCAAACGTAAATGTATGGGACATCTGAATTTTTTTTCGCGATTTCAGGGTTGGTTCCATACTAAAAGTTATTCATAATGATGAGTATTGCCAGTGTTTTCATTTAATGTTAGTGTCATATCCACATTGTATTGTACTCCTACCAAAACCCCAGTGTCCTACCACTATTATGAGCTACTAGCCCGTACGTAGGTTAGTATTCCCGCGCAGCAGTAGAGTGTACTGGAACTAGGATTTACCTGAGATCCCAGACGTGGACGCCTTGGGGCTCTTGGGCGACGCGACGCGTTTGCGCGCGCTCGAACTGCTGCCCTTGTCGCGGCTGCGGGCGCTGCGGGGGCCCTGGAACGAATAAAATGTTCTATAAGTATAACAGGATATATTTAAGGTTTTAGGAGAACAAACAAGTTAGAATATACTATGTTCTGTGTCCGATAGATGATTCGGTTATGCTAGTTTCGGCAGAAAGTCTCTCGAACCTTCGGCTGTAATTCTTCTCGTGTCGACTTGACTAAAATTTAGTTCGACCAATATTTAGCCACCTGGACAGCTCTGTCGTTAACCTTGTGTAATTCGTGGAAGGTGCAGGTAGCTGTACATGCTGGGCAGGAAATGAGGTGACGCATACGGCACTGTATTTGCGATGGGTACACACTTGATCATATTTATGATATAAATGTAAATAATAAACCAAAAATGAAGTAAACAATAGACTATTTTAAGTACTTACTCTGTAAAATTCTTAGAATAGCGATACAATTTAAGGGGAACACATACTAGCCACATGACTAGCCTGTCACAGTAAAGTCAAAGTGGTTTTATTTTACATAGGCCTACATGGGCACTTATAAAACGTCAAAAACTAGTGCACGGTTCCAAATTGGTCGTTTCCTATGGAGAAGAACCGGCAAGAAACTCCATGATTACTCTTTTCAAAAAACTATTGGGTCTACAATACTTCCATATTACAACACAGACACATATGCGAGGACAGTGTAGACCAGTCAATATTGCACCCAAAAGCACAATAAAGATAAAATTAGTCAAAAATTGGGTTCAAAAAGGTAGTAATTAAAATCTGTAGTAAATGCACATAAGAACAAAAAAAAAACAATTATAAAACTTATCAACAAATGAGATGTTAACAAAAAATAAATCACGACTTAATGAATTTAAGGTGATTGAGATCCAAGTAATATAAAAATATTGCAAAAGCAATGCCTTGAGTAAATAGTAAATATATAAAATAAAACAAACATGGAGCAGTTAATAGACATGTTTACACAATAATGCAGTTAATGAGTTACCAGGGGGCCACATGTGCAGAAGCAGTTAATGCCAAACAAGCGTGTCTTCGACGTAGTCTCTAACCTTGTGATATGCTTTTTTGGTTAGGACACGTATAATTAGGGTTTTGAACTTTCCCTCGCTAAGTTCAATAACCGACTTGGGCAACTTATTATAAAAGTGTATACTATAGACCAGGAATGACTTGCTGGTCTTAGCTAGTCTCCATTTAGGTAATACGATTTCGTGTTTGCTACCCGTATTTTTGTCATGTAAATCACTTATAATTTTAAAAAGTCCTAAGTTTTTACGTACATACCATATACTTTCGAAAATATAAAGAGTTATTTTATCAATAACTAGCTTTTACCCGCGGCTTCGCTCCCGTCAAATGACTACCCTACATATCCTACGCTACCCTACCCTACCTTCCCTACCTACCCTACACTACCCTACCTACCCTACACTACACTACCCTACACTACCCTACTCTACCCTGCACTATCCTACACTACCCTACACAACCCTACACTACCCTACACTACCCTACACTACCCTACACTACCCTAGACTACCCTACACTACCCTACACTACCCTACACTACCACACACTACCGTACACTACCCTACACTACCCTACACAACCCTATACTACTCTACACTACCCTACCTACCCTACTTTACCTAACTTTTTGTTTTTTTGAATTTTTCTCTGCGTTAGAACCATCACTGAACTTCAAGGAACATTATAAAAAAAAATCAGCCAAATCGGTCAAGCCGTTTTCATGTGATGTCGTGACAACGAAAAACGGGTTTCATTTTTATATATATCTATAGATTTCTCCAAATATATTTCTAAGGGACTCGCGAGGACCCATTTTATAGATAGCCCGGATTGCTCTCTTTTGCAATATAAATATTGATTCCGCATCAGCCGCAGACCCCCACAGTAAGATGTCACAAGACATAATACTGTGGAAATAAGCATACTACACTAATCTGGCTGTGGCTACATCTGTCAATTGCCTAATTTTTCTTACTGCATATGCAGCTAAGCTTAACTACCAGAGAGAGTTCCAATATGAGCACCCCACTGCAGTTTAGAATCTATTGTTACACCTAGGAACACCATGGCGGACAGAATTCCGGTGGGATCTCAGGGTGGCATGGCGACAGCGACTGTCGCAACCCAGTGCTGGGCACGCCGTCATTGAGGCGGTTAGGCCCCTCTTTGAGGAGTGGTTGGAAAGAGGTCACGGCGTCCTCTCTTTCCGTATGACGCAGGTCCTCCCCGGACACGGTAAGTTCGGGAGGTTCCTGCATCGAATCAAGCAGGAGAGGACGCCCGGGTGTCGCCACTGTGTGGACCGCCCGGAGGACACGGTGGAGCACACGGTAGAAGTGTGCCCCGCTTGGGCGGAGCACCGCCGTGTCCTTGTGGAGGCTATTGGGAGCGGCGACCTCTCGCGCCGGGCCCTGGTTCAGGCCATGGTCCGGAGCGAGGAGGGTTGGCATGCGGTCGCCTCCTTCTGCGAAGCAGTAATGCTCGTGAAGGAGGCTGCTGACCGCGAGCGCGTGAGGGAACGGTCCTCACGCTGCCGCCACCGAGATCCCGATCCCGATTTCCGACCACCGTAGGCGCGGGTTCGCGGACGGCGAGCACTGGGTAGCTCGCTGTCCGGCAGTCTGGAAATAATCTGGACCGAGCCCAGTCGTCAACGGCGCGTTCTGTTCCACGCGCGCCTCAAGGAGATGTCAGCAAACTGTAGGGGCCCGGCAGGGCCGGAGCCTCTGGGGGGAACACGTGGTATTCCTAAAGGTTGACACCGAGTCCCCCCCAGAACGAAGGCAACGAAGGAACGGGGTAGGGGTTTAGTCAGTAAGAGTCTGACACGCCCTCCCGCTCCGCCCAAGAGCGGGGGAAGTCATTCTGATGATTCCCCTACCAGAAAAAAAAACACCTAGGAACACAGTTTCCGTAATAGCATCAAGTTTTTTGCCGTCAAGCATTAAATTAAGGCCAACTTGAGGGACATTTGGTAATGAAAACTTTATATTTACATTTAAAAGCGAGCGCGCCTGGTCCTCCGTCAGGTACAGCTCGCTCGCCGTCACCATCAGCACCGTGTCGCTGTGCCACATGACTAGCCTGTCACTGTAAGTATGTGATGTGTACCTGTATAATATTGTCGAGGTCGAGTTCCCGGTGGTGGCGGCGGCGCGGCGTGGCGGGCGCGGCGGGCGAGCGCGTGCGCGCCGACTCCTTGAGCGAGCGCGCCTGGTCCTCCGTCAGGTACAGCTCGCTCGCCGTCACCATCACCACGGTGTCGCTGTGACACGGACAAGAAAATTAATGTCATTAACCTATCATACCCGCGAAACAATACACAATAGTAAGACAATAAGGCCTGGAACACATGAGCGCGCGGCACCGCGCGCTGCCCCGCGCGGAGTGAGTGTTCACATGACGAGCGCTAGTGTCAAGATTTGCGCGCGGTACCGCTCGCCAACGCGCGGCCATGTAAACGATAACCATGGTTTACTTTGGTCTTGTACCGCGCGGCCATGTGAATTTAGCCTAATAGCGCAGTCGCGTGAGACCGGTCGGGGATTCATGAATTAGGCTAAGTTCACATGGCCTCGCGGTACCGCGCGGTGCGCTCCGACTCGCGCGCAAGATCTTGGCACTGGCGCTCGTCATGTGAACACTCACACACTCACAATCACACAAACACAACAACACACACACACACACACAATGTCCCAATGACACAATGTCCGAGTAGCCACTACTTCCTAAGTAAATTCAAAAATGGAACAGAATTTGTATGAAATTATCTGCCAAGTAAGATATTGGAAACTTAATCATAGGTGGTGAAACAGGCCCTGAGTGTAGGAAAGACATGTAGAAACTTAAGAGACCTGCGTACACCGCGCGCTATCTCGAGTTGAGACGAAATAAAATACGTTTTTGAGGTTGATGGAATCAATCCAGATAGTATAAACAATTCTTGGACACACTGACTGGAGTAAAGTCATCATCCACACACTGAGTTGCTTGCTGTGATAGCAATGCAAATTATTGGAAATTTGGGAGATGTTCCGTAATACCAAAAATGATGAGTGAAAAATTAATGTATTTCCAATATTGTTTTGAGTATTTATAACTTGATAATAATATCTGTGTTCCTACAGAGAGATATTTTGAAATATTGTTGTTTATAATATGGAAAAAACCAAATAAAAACATGACATTTTCGCTGTCAAAATGTGCAAATTTAAATTCGCTTAGATTTCGTTTGGGGTAAGTTTTTCAAAAAAAAGACGACGTAGGAACCTAGATAAATATTGTCTGTATCCGAATAACATCATATTATGGTGTAAATATGCTTAAACTGCAAATGATTTTGGTATTACGTTTGTATGGATAATTCTAACGTCGCGGCCACCTTAAGATTAAAAATAAATAAATAAAACTAACATTGTATCTCAAGGTTGCACCAAATAGGTAGTCTAAACGTATGTAAATAAATTACATAATGGCATGCCGAATTACCGCAGATAAGCTGTAGTTTACCGGTTCCTAGTCAGTAACGGCACGCTTAGCACATCTTTGTCAAGTAGTGAATGACTTTTGGCAAAAATGATGATATAATAATATGCAAAAATCATAACTAAATTCTCTAATTTGCACAGTTTTACCAAAATTGAATATTCTATGAAGAAAAGATTTATGTGTTCTTTAAGAGCAAAAGCCTTTTTCAACATTATTACTAAGTAGTAATTCCCAAATTATCAAGTGGTTGATTACCATTAGATATCAATGATATAATATATGACTGGCCTGTTGGTCTAGTGGTTAGTGACCATGACTGCTAAGCCGGAGGTCGTGGGTTCGATTCCCACCCAGGACAAATGTTTGTGTGATGAGCACGATCATTCGTTCTGTGTCTGGGTGTTATTTATCTATAATATATACAGTAGAATCCGTTTATTATGACTCCGCTTATAATGACCCACCGCTTATTATGACGTAATTTACAGCGATGTTTGGTTTTCTTTAATTTCTTTAATTTTTTTCATAACAGTCGGATATAATGACTTCGCTTATAGTGATATACCGCTTATTGTGACCCATTTTTAATAAATCGTGTCCGGTTATAGTGGCGAACATGGTTCCTATCACCTTCGGCAGTGTTCACGTGACACCCGGCGACGTTCGGTGCGTGCATGGTGTTTTTGTTTTTGAGTCTCAGTGGGTAAATGCTGTATTTTTCTGTGTTAAAACAAATACGTACTAACAAAATTAAGACATTGTTTATTTTCTACAAAATGCTTTGTATGACGTCCGCTTAGTATGACGTGTTTGTTATTTCCCTTCGATGTCATTATAAGCGGATTCCACTGTATGTATTTAGAAATATATAAGTATGTTTATCAGTTGTCTAGTACCCGTAACACAAGCTCTAATAAGTAATAAGTGTATAATCTATACTAATCTATATCTATACTAATATTATAAAGAGGTAAAATTTGTAAGTTTGTATGTTTGTAAGTTTGTATGTAGGGGGTAATCTCTGGAACTACTGGTCCGATTTGAAAAATTCTTTCAGTGTTAGATAGCCCATTTATCGAGGAAAGCTATAAGCTATATACCATCACGCTACGACCCACGGGAGCGGAACAGTAACGAAATATGCGGGTGAAACCGCAGGGGTCAGCTAGTAATAATATATTAAACACTAGCTGTCCCCTGCGGTTTCACCCGCATTTTTCGTTACTGCTCCGCTCCCGTGGGTCGTAGCGTGATGGTATATAACCTATAGCATTCCTCGATAAATGGGCTATCTAACACTGAAAGAATTTTTCAAATCGGACCAGTAGTTCCAGAGATTACCCCCTACATACAAACTTACAAACATACAAACTTACAAACTTACAAATTTTACCTCTTTATAATATTAGTATAGATGAGTGGCATTATGTAAGCAATAAAAACAAAATAACTTACCCATCAGTAGTACATTTGTAGGTCACAGTTCCGCTATCATTCTCTTCAACGCCCAGCACCAATCCAGGTTCATAATTCTGCTCCTCATCAACCATAGCATACACCGACTGTCCCTCCAGAGGCAAAGTCTTCGTATCACCGAATATTATGAAGTCATCCAACAACACTTTGCTCTGCCCATCATCGAACTTGATCATATATTTGTTTGGCTCCGTTATCTCCAACACTTTGCCTGAATAGTAACGTTTGTCCACCCATTTGGCCAACACAACAGTTTCAGGAGGAAATCCTGGGTATTCTGGCTTTACAGCTGCTTTCTCTACTGGCGTCGCCGGTCGAGGAGACGTTGGTCGGCGTTTGGTCTTCAGTTTGCTCACAGACTTTGGCGTAGTCACCAAAGATGACAAAGGCTTCTCGTCTTTAGGAGATTTCACTGGAGACTCCTTGCCGTTTTCACCGTTGGTTGGCACCATTTCTGGAGAGTTCATCCCGTGCATGTACTCCGGTTCCTCCGGCTGGGTTGGCAGCAATGCTCGCTTAGTCTTCCCCGCCATATGCCGTCGACCGCGCACGCGGGTCTTCTTCAACGAGCTCTTTGGTGTCGCCTTATCGCATTTGTTCACTTCCTCTGGACTAGCATTACCATTACTCATAGTACTGTCGTTGGAAACAGATGTTTGGATACCAACAGACACCTTATCGTCACTCAGACCCTCGTCTACTGATGACTCTCGGATATGCGAGAATATGTCATGTAGCTTCTTCATTAGAGCTTCGTATCCCTTGACCGATGTTGTTGGGTTCGCGATGGATTTCCGCGGCGGCTGTGGCACGACAAATGCGCCGTCACTAGTCCGGTTGCTAGACGTTGACGTCGAACTGACTGTTGAAGCGAAAGAGGTTCTATTGGGCAGGTTGATCATGCCGCCACTGGTCACGCTCGACGGAGAGTTGCTGACTGACACATCAGCCATGTACGGATCTATCGTAAACCTCTTAGAGATCCTCTGGTATTCCCGACACATATCCATACCCAGGTCATTGTCAGTTCGGACGACATACAGAGACAGGAATTCGTTGTCCTCATTGTGACTGATGTGGACGTCAAACACTGGTATTTGCGGCGTGTTGATTGGCAAGGAATGCCCATTCGCCAGCGGAGATATAGTTGAAGGAGTAGCATTATTACTGGATCGGAAGGACTCGTTCTTCCCTCTCTTACTTTTAATCGAGTTCAATTTCGCCATGTCGGGAGTACTATCACTATCTTCAGTATCGATCTTGCCTTCCACAACCTCAGATGGTGTAGATGAGTCTCCATTGGAAAGCTTCGAGATCAATTTGGATGCTACAGTTGGCAGGATGTGTTCTGGGCTCTCCAAGTTGAGTGAACCAATGCTATCAGTGCTTTCCTGGTCTGTAGACTTCTCTATTTGGTAGTCCTTTGACTTTGGTTGCGAAAAGTTGCCTTGATCAGAGTCTTTGTACCCTTCGCTTTTAGTTTCACTTATTTTGTCTGGATTTATTTCTTCATCCCCATTCTTTACGAGCACCGGATCGCTGTTACTGGGTGTTTCATCTTTCTCGCCGTTTTCTGAGTGCTCAGGGGTTGGTGAAAGTGCTAAATGGAAGTTTTGAGAGTCGTCCAATTCTGAACTTTCCTCGGCAATCGTTTCGGGAACTTTCGGGGGCGGTATTTCTGCCACGAACTCTATGCTGGGCCGGGAGCTAGAACTGTCAGAGACAACTACGACCTCTTTTAGTTCCTCTTTTGGTTCCTCTTTGGCGAGTTGTAATTGTACTTTCCGCGGTGTTTTTCTTTGCTTGGTGATATCGACACTGGCCGGTCGGGTTTTAGGGGTCTTTGGTGTTATGGGTTTGGTTAGTTCAGCACTGGTGGATCTTTTGATTCTCCTTGGGCTTGACCGGAGTGGGGTGCGAACGCGGGAGGTGGATGGAAGTTCTAGGTCTTCGAGCTTCCGTTTGGTCGCGCTGGTGATCTCGGACACTTCATTGTCCAGGGTTTGGGTGGAGACGGCCAACTCGTCATCAGTCAGTTCTAGCTTCTGGATCTTTGCGCTGCTGTCTGAAGGGTCGCTGGCGTCTGATAGCTTTCTTTTAGGTTGGGCGGTTGGTTCTTCTGTAATTTATAGTTATTTTTTAGTACTCATGATAGTTATTTTGTTCACAGTATTTATGTTCAGAATGAGCTTTACCTTTTGTATCTGATGAAATAACGTTAACGTCATCAGTTCCACTGCTAATAGTCTGAAAATAAAAATGTTCATACTTTAACATTTATTTGTTTTAAGATAACCAATGACAAATTATAAACTCAAAATTTTCTTTTAATGTTTACAATATAGAGAAGTTTAGGTTAATTGATAATTTTTGGCGGTTAGAAGAAGAATGCAATTGAAATAAGAAAAATTGCATGCTTTAGTTCAACCACAAACCAAAATTTTAAACATCTTGTTGCAAAGAAGTATTTGTAATAAGATCTTTTAAAGTTAGTTTGATTGAATGCGCCAATTTCAGAAACTACAGCTTTGTTTTGGATAGCCCATTTCTTGAGGAAGGTTATATATTATAACATTACGCTTCGACCCACGGGAGCAGAACATAAGTGTTGTAAATACGCTCGAGTCGGCGCTAAAACACTCGAGTCAATACTCGAGCAGCTTAGAAACACTCGAGTCAGGGCTCGAGTCGGTTTGAAAACGCTTGCTTGAACGTTTAGATAAAAAGCTTAATTATAGCGCTGAACTCGTCGCTCGACTCGAGCTAGTCTCTATAAAGTAAGTGAAAAAATAACTATTGTATAAGTATAATAATATATATTGTATAAGTTAAGTATGCTATGCCTGCGCCTTTACCCCGAAGATTTTATTTGTTACTGAAAATTTTATCACTCCACTCGGGACTATTTCGAATTTCTGAGGTTATCTGTAAATGTATTCGTAATATTGGTAATATTTTCGAAATTATTAATGCAGAACATAAAAACAAAAACATAAAATAATGATATAGAAAATATGTAAACACGCCGATAAAAACGATTTCCAATTTGAGTCGAAGTGCTCAACACTTGACGCTCAGAGCAAATTTTTACAACATTGGCGAAACAGTAACCAAAAACGCAGGTGAAACTGCTGGGCACTGCAAGTTTCTTAGGCGTCTCCTGAACAGTAAGCAGCCTTTATCAACTTAGCCACTTATAAATTCACGGATGGTTATGTCTTAATAAAATTACCAGGTAGTAACAACCAACAACTTGTTTTACACATTTTCTATTTGAAAAAAAAAAAGAATACTATGATAGAAGAATAAACAGCAAACCAACCACAATGTCATCATCAGGCTCATAAACAGGACTGTCTGGGAACAGGTTTTCAGAGTCGTCCTTAATATCTTTAGGTCCCAGACTGTCCCCTGCAGCATCCACTACAGGAACTTGAGGCGCTGGTTCTGGAAAATACACAATTTTCTTATTATTTCATGTGTTTATTTATTTATTGGTTTAACCTTGCATCAGTAGCCGGATTCACGTGATCAAAACCGTAACGATATCGTAGCGACTAAGGGTCAGTTCACACCGAGACGCGACGCTGCGCGCACATTTTAATAGAGTGACTCAAAATAGAACTTTATTTACTACGCGAAAAGATACAAATTTCATTGTGAGCATTTAGAATACGTTGCTTCATACAGTGCTGCGCCTCGTGATGCCGCGCGGCGTCTCGCAGCGGAACGTTTTTACATTTGCGACGTCGTCGGGCCAAAGATTCTACTACAATTCGTCCGTTATAGGTTGGCGATTGTGATGTTAGGCTCTGCGAATTTTGGTGCTTGAAATATCGTACAAATATAAAGGTTTTAAAAAAATAAATGCAATTTGCAGTTCTTATTGCTGTTAAAAACAGTTATTGGCATTAATTTTTTTAACTTCACACTCGCCAACTTATAGCGGACGAACTGTACGCGCCTCGCAACGTTGCGATGCGTCTCGCGTTGGCGCACGGCGCAGTGCGAAATCACTGGCCTCTTCCAGTATCGTCGCGTCGCGTCTCGGTGTGAACTGACCCTAAGTCGCTTAGACCATCATCGTATCAACATCCATCAATCGAGTTAGAACGACACCGATTTTTAAGTCGTTCAATCGAAGTGTCGTTGACTCAAGGCGTATTCAGCTATGTCAATCATTATCCTGGTAGAATACATAATAATGTAAGGGTCGGCACCCAGTGCTGGCATGGCACGGCACGTCATGGTAAAGGATTTTATTACTAATCAAGTTATTTTGAATCTTATCCAATTGGGTTTAGAATTCATATTATTTTATTTCGATACCAAGATGTCGCGGCATGTCGTTTCATTCCACGGGATGCCGCTGCCACGAGACGGAATGGGTAATTTTGTGTCGAGGAATTATGATTGCTAAGTTAGTTGAAATATAGTTGAAACTTGCGCAGCGGTTAGGCGGAAGGCCGCAGGATGCCACGGCATGCCGCGAGACGCCACAGCATGCCTTACCGTGCCATGCTGGCAGTAGGCGCTGGCCCTAACTAGCAATTAACATAATATTGTAAATTGAATTGTCGTTTTACCGAATCCCGTTCAAGGAACACGTAAATACCGATTATGGGTAGAACTTCCATCGAACGACTATAAAACTTCAACGAAATTTGACTTGATTGATTTTACGTGTATCAGCAATTACAGAACGCCTTGCAGCAAATTACACCAATGGAACAAAAACATATAGTTCAGAATGTGCTACTTTCGGACAGTTTAAATAGAAGGACTTCTGAAAAATTATAAACAGTACCTATTGATATTAATTTCTGGCCTGATGACCTACTGATTAGTGGCCGTGACCGCTATGCTTTTTTTATTTGGCACACATTGATACACACAATAGTAACAACATTAACTTAAGATTTAAAAACATAACACTGAGACAATATGTGTGTGTGATGAGCATGATCATTTGTTCTGTGTCTGGGTGTAATTTATCTATGTATATTATATATGTATTGAAAAATAAGTATAATTTATCAGTGTTACCTAGCACTCATAACTTAGTCATAACACAAGCTCTGTTTTTATTCTTAGTTTGGGACTAGATGATGTTGTGTGAGAGTTGTGGAATATTATTTTATTTATTTGGCTCACCAACAATTGATTGATTGGTTTGATTACTGATTATATTAAATTACAGTCCTATTAATTAATATTGTATAACAATTCTAACTACCAACAATGACACCTTAGCCAGCTGTAGCTCTTAGTGAACCAGGAACAATGAAAAAGGCTAAAACACCACCATATTTCGGACTTTTCTAAGTAAAGCAAAGTAAAAGTAATAAATTGAGAAGGCACTTTCTTCCCAGGAGGAATAAACCTTAGCATTAAACAATTCTCACAAAAAACTACTAACAATTTTTCCAATAGATAACTAAATAAGAATTGAAAAAAATCAAAATACAATTTGAACTAGTTGAGGCTGGAGTTTATTAGTAGAACACTCTAGGAAAAAAACATCCCAGGGCTGCATGAATGTTTGAAAGGCTTACTATGGGCCTAACAAAGGGCAACAGAAGGAACACCAAGTTTCAGGGTCCATAGGAATCAGACTTCCATTGACTCCATACAAAGCGGGAGAAGACATCTGACGATTACCAATAAAAAATGCCTAAGGCTGCCATATAACAATTGCACAGTAGTAACTATCAGGAGAGTAAACCACAGAACTACCTACTACTAGTGTTAGTGTTATTTTTATTCTTTGTCATATCAACTTGACAATTAGGTCAGAAAGAATAATAATTTTTCAATTAAGTATTTTTATCTGTCTATTATGCCTAATAAGTAATAACATTAGGCAACAGTTATCTAATACTTAACGTTTGAATCCCCGACCGGTCTCATGAGACCGCGCTGTCATTGTCTTACTATTGTGTCTCGTTTCGCGGGTAGGTGATAGGTTAATATTTATTTCAGTTCATCAACTCATGTAATAAAATTTGATTATATTTATTTTATTGTTTAATTAAAAATATGCATATGATTAAAAATATCATTTTTAAAGTTGATACCGCTAGTGATTGAACAGACTTGTTAATAGCTATCAAGGATAAAGAAATCGAGAGGCCCATAATTTTAAAACTTGTTCACACCTCTTGTCTAGACAAAACTCAGACTAAACTAGTTTCTATGGGGACATGTTGCAACTTGTCCGAATTGGATCCGGTAGAATGACGTTATGTAAGGTGTTCACTTCAAGGTCCGTATTAAGGTGAATGCTCTTGGTTAACCGGTGTAATTCAAATTTTAGAATGTTTTCATAACGAGTTCTGCTATTGGTTTTAATGGGTGTACTGAGTATGTACATATCGTTTTACTGCAAATTTTTTATTTTTTCAATACTGAACTGCAAACAGCATAAAAAAACACAAGAGAATTAGAATTTCGCCAGCTAGCTCAGAACATTAACCTCAATTATAGCTTTTGAAATAATTATATTCTAAGACAATATTTTACTTGATAAGTACATTTTCAATAATGACAATATTACTATGTACAAGCAAGGAATAAGGAATAAGAGGGGAGGGGTAATATAGGGGTAGGAATAATGTATAAATAGTAAAAAGGCAATTATTAGCTTTTATTACAATTTATGAGTTAAATTAATTACTAAATTAAAAATTAAGTTTTATAATTTGTAAAACAAGATTAGTACTAGTAAGAAAGTTTAAAAGATGTTTGCAATCAAAGGTACATGGATAGTAATGTCATCTTGTTAATTGTAACAATTTATGTGGATTGCCGCACATAAGTGAAAGCCCAATAATACATTTTTCTGATAAACAACAACAATTATATAGAAATATTGATCATAGTTGTTGTTGTATACTTGAATGGAAGGTATGACATGAGAAAATACCCAAATATGATAAATAGTACAAGCACAATGAGCCCAACTTTCATTCTAACCTTAAAAATATTCTCTCCACAAACAGTATTCCTCTCAGAAAAACGCATAACAGATAAAATCATTCATACGTCTTAAATTCAATGCTATTTCACAAAAGAAATAACCAAAGCGATGATAAACGGAAACGTATTTGTAACTCAAAAATAGATACAAAACCTTATTGATGTTTGGATTATAAACCGACCAAAAATAATGGTCGATTATTGAGCAAGTAATAATTACGTTAATCTTACAGTTTTCCAAATTTTATTCACATCGTTATATACAGGACGTGAGATTTTATCAAAAATATTATATTGGCATATAAATTTCTTTTATATTCGTTTGTAAACAATGAAAATAAAAGGTAATTCTAATTGGGTTGAAAGTTACATGACGACATCTTAATTTTGGTCGGCTTATACGAATGAACGTCAAACATGAGTGTGAAAATAATAGGCAATTACTAAATGAATACTACAGTTACCTGACTCTGGTAGGTTACACTCCATTTCAACGATTGTATCCTTGCTATCTTCCATATTTTAATCAATCAAAAACAAGTAATTGATCCAAAAGTGGCGCGAGTTAACACCGTAACATCTGTCACTTAGATTACGTTGAATCTCCAATCATTTCTAAGTAGATAAATAAATATAGAAATAACACAATGGAATAACTGGAACTAATAAACGTTGAGATTATAACAAAACGCGGGAAACTACGTGGAAAATAATATTTTTGTAATTTTGCGAACAAACCGACATAAGCAGACCGCTCGCTTGTTGATCCGGCCTGAGTTGCCAGACTGAGATAAATCAATTCTACTACCAAAACAGTTTAAAATAATTCGTATGCTTTTTATTGGAATGACAAGTAAAAGTGTAAATCTAAAAAATAAAATAAAATGTACGTAATGGTTTTTATAACATTTTAAATAAATTAATAGTCTCTGCATAGTCTTACTAAAACAGCATTATTTTCTGGAAGAATAGCAACACCATAATCTTCGATTTGTAAAATATAAGTGACCGCGAAAACGCAAATCGTTTACATTCATTTTTATACTCTGCGAGTTGTAACTTATTTTTTGAAGTATTTACAAAAATGGCAGCAAGTGGCAGGGC
The DNA here is from genome assembly GCA_030763345.1 of Mythimna separata. Lineage (NCBI taxonomy): Eukaryota > Metazoa > Arthropoda > Insecta > Lepidoptera > Noctuidae > Mythimna > Mythimna separata. The sequence goes on from CM061183.1 coordinate 16,376,160, forward strand.
TCTTCGTCTGCTCAAAGCAATGGAACTTCTAAAACAGAAGACTACTTTTGATTATGGCACTGTTCTGAGCAAGGTATTATTTGGTTTATTATTTAATCGTGACTAAACGGATTTTGATGAAATTTAACGCACAGATAACATGTTATTGGGTTAGGTATCAGGTAGAACGCGCGGAAATTCGCTGGTAAAAGCTAATATTAATTTATTAATACTTAGGTAGTGCTTTGCAAAATTCGATAGCGTGTATATGAGATTTATGATGAGCGTTTATGTTTCTTATCAGCTATAAGTTTATGTATTTAGCTGTAGCTATCTACTACATCAAACTTGATAAGAATAGCAACGAGTTAGCCGCGCGTTACACACAAACAGAAGCATAATAATAATCTAAGTACATTCAGTGTTTGCTAGACAATGCGAAGTACAATTTGAATTAAAATGAAGCTTCAGCAGATAAAAATCTGAGAATAGACACATTGACACGGCAAGGAAGGTTAACGAACAGCTATTACTGCAATTTTATAACTTCCAAAAGTATTTAGATAACTTGATGTTTTGCTACAGGCACTGACAAATGAAGTGTTAAGTATATTAAAATGTTGGTGGTTATCCACACCATACAATTTACAATAACAAAAGTTAATTACTTAGGTATTAATATAGCTAAGTAAGTTTTTGATTATATTTATACTTAAAAATAAACACAAAAATCTTAATCTGATAAATATTCGTCATCGCCAATCATTGTGAGATCGTTTTGATCTGATGACATTGTATTTGATTACTTTACTGAATTGAGTTTAATGACACTGATACTGATCTTAAAATAATGCACCTCAAAAAGTGCCTCGGCACATAATTCTTCCTCTTCAAACTTTTGTTTTACAAGTGGCGAATCATAAGAATGACTTCTCCCGCTCTACGCGTGTCAGACTTTTACTGGCTAAATCGAAGGCAACGAATGAAAAGGGTAGGGCCTTTTCATTCGTTGCCTTCGATCCAGGGACACCGAGTTTCCGTTTCGGAAATCCGGTCCATGGGCCCAAAGGCTTTGGCCCTGCTGGGCCCCTACAGTTTGCTGACATTTCCTTAAAGCGCGCGTGGAACAGAACGCGCCTTTGACAACTTGGGCTCGGTCCGGGTTATTACCAGACTGCTGGACGGTAAGCTACCCAGTGCTCGCCGTCCGCAAGCCCGCGACTATGGTGGTCAGAAATTGGTATCGGGATCCCGGCGGCGCGGCGGGCGGTGAGAGCCATTCTCTCTTGCGCAGTCGCGCTCGCGGTCGGCCGCCTCCTTCGCTAGCATTTCTGTTTCGCGATAGGTGGTGACTGCCTCTCTTCCGCCTCCCCTCTTCGCTTCGGACCATTGCCTATACCAGGGCCCGGCACGAGTAACCACCGTCACCGTGTGCTCCACCGTGTCCTTCGGGCGGTCCACACAGTGGCGGCACCCGGGCATCTCTTCCGCCTTAATTCGATGCAGGAGCCTCCCGAACTTACTGTGTCCGCCGCAATGACGGCGCGCCCACCTAATCTTTCATAATTAAATTCACACAATTTACGGCATTTTTGTTAAAGTTTTAACTACCACAATGAATCATTGCATAAGAAATGAGATGTTATGTCCATTTACCTATAATTCTAAAAGTTTCATGATAGTGAGGTCAAGTTAGGTAATAGAAGATATTCGCAAGAGAATCAACATTACCGGTAGTCTGAAGAATCGCCAACCTTAAGTGACAGTGGGCAGGGCATATTTATTGCTGAACAGATGCTTGAAAGTGCGCGAGTACGGCGTGGGGCTTCTCCTCTCTAATGTAGCGAAGAAAAGCCTTGTCGATTGGAAACCGATCTCAGACCGGATCATGTACGCTCGCTTTAACTCTAGAGTACGGAAAATCTCCATCGTACAGTGCTACGCCCCAACCAATGCATCATCCGAGGATACTAAAGACGATTTCTACAACGCCCTGAACGCCACCCTTAGGAGTATTAAGAGGCAAGACATCGTCATCGTCATGGGAGATCTAAATGCTAAGGTTGGGAGGGTTAATGTGGGCCGTGAGCGGCATATGGGGACTCAGGGTCTTGGAGTTTGTAACGATAATGGGGATCGTTTTATCGATTTTTGTCAGAACCATGATCTTACCATCGGAGGAACATTGTTCATTCACGGCGACCACCACAAATACACCTGGAACTCACCCGATGGAGTCACAAAGAACCAAATTGACCATCTTGCCATTAGTTCTAAATGGCGTTCTTCACTGCTCGACGTTCGCAACCGTAGGGGCGCCGATATAGATAGCGACCATCATCTGGTGGTTGCTGAAGTTCGGCTTAAGGTTGCAGTAGCCCGTGCAACTGGAGGACCTGGCAGGTTGGGAAGGAGGTTCGACGTGAACAAACTGTCTGACTTGGACACCCGTAGGGCTTTTCGTCTTGAGCTGCGAAATCGATTCTCCGGACTCGAAGAAGTTGCGGATTCACTGGATGAGGAGTGGAATCGCATTAAAATGGCCTACACAGAGACCAGCTCCGTCATTCTAGGGCACAAATCGTCACACTCTCGCGAGGACTGGATGTCTCAACACACCTGGAGTCTTGTCGAGGACAGAAGGAATCTGCACCTAAAGCTTCTGGAGACCCGTAATGTTGACGAGCGAGCCGGCCTCATTTTACAGTATTGTCGAATACGCAAGGCTATTTATCGGAGCACGCGTGCGGATAGAAGGCGGTGGGCCGATGACATAGCTGATCATGCTCAACACGCTGCGAACACCGGCAACCTTAAGGAGCTGTATAGAAGCACAAAGACCTTGGTAGGAGACAACAGGCGCAAAAGAAAACCACTTAGATCCAAAGAGGGGCAGCTCATTGTGACGTCGGAAGAGCAACTTCTACGCTGGCACCAACACTTTGAGGAGGTTTTCCGATTGTCAGCGACTTCGACGCCTGAGGCACTGTTGGTTAGTTCTTCACCACCCCGGCTCCTCGATATCAATTCGGAACCACCGTCAGAATCGGAGGTAGCTGAAGCAGTCCTCTCTTTGAAGACAGGGAAGGCTCCAGGATTCGACTTGATTACTGCGGAAATGCTGCAAGCCGACTTAACCTTCGCCGTCGACGTACTGACGCCTTTAATTGAAAAGATCTGGACTGCTGAAGAACTCCCGGACGACTGGAACAAAGGGCTCGTAATTACCGTGCCTAAAAAAGGTGATCTAAGTCAGTGCGATAACTGGAGAGGCATTGCACTGCTGTCAATTCCCTCTAAGGTCTTCTGCAGGATAATCTTGGATAGGCTATCGAGGGCCCTGGAACCCTTACTACGCAGGGAGCAGGCTGGTTTCCGTTTGAGTCGTTGTTGCACGGATCAAATTAACACTCTACGTATAATTCTTGAACAGGCATCAGAATGGCAAAGGGAGATATATCTCACTTTTGTGGACTTTGAAAAAGCCTTCGATACGTTGAAGTGGTCCAGCATTTGGTCTCGCCTGCTGGAAATGGGAGTGCCACCAAAATTGGTCCGCTTATTACAGAGCATATATCGGAAATATTCCTGCAGAGTGGTTCACGACGGTCTCATCTCGGAGGACATCGCAGTGCACGCGGGTGTTCGTCAGGGTTGCCTCCTCTCGCCTCTTCTCTTTATAGTCGTTCTTGACGGAATTTTGCTTCGCATCTTCAATGAGAGGCGCCGCGGGATAGAATGGGGATTGTCCAGCGTTTTAGAAGACTTGGACTACGCCGATGACCTATGCCTGCTAAGTCATACGCACGCCGACATGCAAGCAAAATTGAACGACCTGCGTCAGGAGGCAGCGAAAACTGGGCTTAAAATTAACTCGCGGAAGACCCAGGAAATGCGTACAGGGGTGATTAATGCTGCGCCGCTGCTAATCGGCACTGAGGCAGTGGAACGCGTCCAGAAATTCACGTACCTCGGAAGCGTCGTGGCGGAAACTGGTGGAACTGAAGAAGACGTCGCTTCTAGAATCGCCAAAGCCTGCGGTACCTTTGCACAGCTGAGACCGGTTTGGCAATCACGGAAATTGACTCGAAGAGTTAAGCTAAAAATCTTCAGGTCAAACGTCAAATCCGTGCTGCTTTACGGGTGCGAAACGTGGAAGGTGACAAAGGAGATCTCACGACAAATCCAGGTTTTCGTGAATCGATGCCTTCGCCGTATCCTCGGAATTTACTGGCCCGAGACCATCTCTAACGTAGAGCTGTTGGAGAAATGCCGCGAAAGCCCGATCGACCACCAGATCAAGCGTCGCAAGTGGAGTTGGATTGGTCACACGCTTAGGAGGGATTCCAGTCATATACCTAAACAGGCACTGGACTGGAATCCCCAAGGGAAACGGAAGCGTGGCCGTCCTCGGCAGACCTGGCGACGCACCGTTTTGGCTGAAGTGAAAGACATCGGACTGACGTGGAGCGAGGTTAAGCATAAAGCGCAAGACCGCTCGCGTTGGGTGACTACTGTGGACGCCCTCTGCCCCAGCTAGGGGATTTAGGACCTTAAGTCAAGTAAGTCAAGATGCTTGAAAGCGCAAAAAATTCTAGAGTGGTGCCTGCGTAACGGTAGAAACAGACAAGGTAGACTGCTGATCTGGTGAAGACCGTGGGAATCCGATGGTTGCGAGACGCACCGAGCCGACCATTGTGGCGATGCTTACGCTTGGGGAGCCTATCCTATGCTCAACGGTACACCTGTTTCAGATAAAATGATGTTGATGATGAGAGGAAAACTAGAAACATAAAAATTATAGTAATATTTTATTTATAAGGTCATACTAATGTAGATAGGTAGAATACTGCATTATTCTTTATGAGTTACATGTTACTTGTTACTTTTACGGTCAAATTATGCAAAAATATTTGTAATTGTCCAGACGTCTGCGATTTTTTACTCAATATAATAATATAGCAATTTGTTTATTGTTATTAGTGTGACTCAGTAATCGCTGAATTTATTTTAAATTAATTTCGCCGACATCGCATACATAGATGCAGGAATACTGGAGAGCTTTTTGTTCCACGTCTTCTTGTCAGCAAAAACAAAGCCACTAGAAAGTGGCTGAGTTTTGAGTTGAGTGACCATTTTTTTGTCTCTAACGTTCTAATATTCAGGGTAATTTGGATAGCTAAATGATTTTTGATTTTAAATGCAGTTACACCAATACTCATTTTACATTAGTCAATGCGTTCAACCTTAATTACATGGAGGTGTGTATGTCAGACAAGCTTCTGCCATTGTTTTTACCCTAGTGAAAGTAGGCTCAAGCTCAAGAAGCTTTTTACTGGTTAAAGACTCTTCACAGTCGGTTCATTAGTTTCAGAGATTACCCCTACATAGAAACTTTAAAAATTTACCTCTTTTAATATTAACATATATTGGCTGGAGAAGCAAAAATAATATAGTGCAAGAAGAGCTTTGTTCGGCAGTGGCATAATATAGACCAAACAAAAAAACTGTCTCAGCAATGCACTTTTGCAAAAACAAAACAAAAGTGCTTACATGTTGTTTCGGTGGTTTCTCATTGTGAAATAGCATATAGCAGTATAATGCAAAAATCGTGGGAATGTACTAGTCAGAACGAGCGAGACTAATAAGTGTTTTTTGGCCATGGATAAAAAGGCACCTTCTCAATTATCAAACAACAAATAAAAATCTCTCATAAATTTTGAAATCACAATGATTCCTAATAGTTACATTTTATTTACAGGTAAACTTGGAATCAGTTTCAAATGGCACGTTTCAAGGTTGGTTCATCGTGGATAAATCTATGTGCAACATGGGAGGTACACTGCATGGAGGCTACATTGCGTCTGTCATCGACGTGCTATCGTTTTACACACAGCTCAGCAACACTGACGGTAGAATGTCATGGACTACCAGCATGAATGTTAAGTAGGTGTTATTTTTTCTTCTCATAAGTACTTTGTTTTAACAATGAGCAGATATAACAAACACCACCGTTATTTCGGCACTGGTTCCTAATAATTTTTGTCTTCCACATACTCGTTATCCATCAACAGTTAGGTAATTCATTATCATCGTCAAATTGCCCGACTACGGCCACGGCTGGGCAAAATCTTAGTTTGTAACATCTTGCTGCCGAGTGACCAATATTCCTTATACAGGATGTCAACCAGTCATTGCTTTGCACCACCTGATGTCACTGTTAGGTAGGTACTTAGTGTACCTGCTTCACCATCATCGTCATTTCCGCCAAAAAACAAACCCGTTAATGGACATAGGAAACCGTCACCATAACGACCGCTCCTGTGCGTCTTGCATCCATCGGGTTCCCGCGACCCTCACCTGGCCATTGATTCCGTTTGTGGGAGACCTTTCAACGCTGTCTTTACCTGCTTACTTAGTTTTAATTAGGACAATATCGTGCCTTAATGTAATTATTTAATAATTATTTTTGTCAACAGTTACACAGGAGTAGCACGTGATGGTGATAAAATAAATGTGATTACAAAATCACTAATAAGCGGCCATTCATCAGTTGTAGAAACGTACTTCCACACTGAAAAAGGAAAGATTGTGGCAAAGGGCACCACGTCGTTCCTGGCTGCGAAGGAGAGTAACCAAGGATTTATAAAAGAACTTTTGGGTTTTGATGTGTATGAGAACTAGAATACGATATTATGAATAATAATTAATCTTTTTTTGTGATAAAGGTGAATAAGGAATAATAGTAAATTAGGATTTTTAATAACTACCATTTTATACTATTTTTTGGTGATAGCTACACTGATATTTAAATTGTGCAAAAAGGCAAAGGAGAAGTGTTTGAAACTATGGTTTGAAAAAGTGGCCCTTTGACATAAGAAAAAGGTGGGATTTTTGTCATTAAAAGTTATAAACGCCATCTCGCTCCATTCTTAAGCGAGAGAAGAAAGTCATTTGACGATTTCCGACTTAACAAAATCTGTAGTTAATTAACTTTAGTCATCAGATCAAACCAAATACATAACTTTGTTTACAAGTATAATAGCGTTACAAAAATATAGCTGTTTATCGATAGCGATAATTATGATATAAATATAATAATTAATTATATTAAATTAATTTTAAACATAATTATAATCTGTTAAGTATAATAAATAGATAAGAATGGAAAAGTTTTGCATTTCATTTACGTTCAAACTACCCTTTACGACCATCTCAAATTACAAACCTCTGCCCAAGAATATACTTGATAGCACACTATATTGCGACCAACTTGGGCCACTGTGTAAGTATTCGTAGGTCCTCGAAAGATAACTTTTATTTTGATCTAATCCTATCACATACCCACAAACGAGACACAATAGTAAAACAATAACACCGCGGTCTCATAGGACCGGTCGGGGATTCATGAACTAATTTGATTAAACATTGATTTCTTTTTGATTTTTTTATGCTTTGGTTTTTTTTGATTATTTGTTTTTTTTTTTTTATTTGAATGGATTGATTACGTTAATCTCAAAAACATACCGAAAATTACGATGTCTATAGACTATACCTAAGTAAGAAAGGGACACACTACCTCTTTCTGGTTGTACCTATTGCTGGGTAATTTTTTTCCTTTGGCTTGTCAATAAAAAATATGAACTAAACGTCAATGAAAATAGAGTACAATTCAGAATGTGTAATATTGCTTTGTAATCAATCCAATCTATACAAGATCCTTGGATAAAAATACCCACACGTGTATAATATTTCAAATTACCTACATAATTCTTGTAAATATTCGCAACTTCTTAACAATGTACAGCAGTGGTATTTTCGTTTTTGGCGCTAAAACATTTTACAAAGAGACGAAGCGAGATGCCATTTCTGCTTTGCCATTGGAGATGTCTTGGAAAATATTTTCGTGAGTTACTGACGACGAAGGTCGTATTTTAAGTTGTCTTTTTTGCGTTGTTTTTTTTTTAGAATATTTTGAGTTTGGAACGTACAAAAGTTTGAATTTTACCTATGGTCTATCGGTTTAGGTAATTACAGTTCGTCCGTTATAAGTTGGCGAGTGTGAAGTTAGGCTCTGCGAATTTAGGCGCTTGAAATATCTTACAAAAATAAAGGTTTTAAAAAAATAAATGCAATTTGCAGTTGTTATTGCTGTTAAAAACAGTTATTGGCATTTATTTTTTTAATACCTTTATTTTTGTACGACATTTCAAGCGCCAAAAGTCGCAGAGCCTAATTTCACACTCGCCAACTTATAACGGACGAATTGTAACTAAATGTAAACAATCTTGGCATGTCTTTTTATCTAAAAATTGTATGTAAAAATCGTTGCAACTAGGTATTTACCTAAATCGATGTTAGGTAATAAACTAAATTTAAATAATCTGTACCTATATTATATACGACCTCTGTAGTTACTCAGATACCCGCGAAACGAGACACAATAGTAAAACAATAACAGCGCGGTCTCATAGGACCGGTTGGGGATTCAAACGTTAATATAAAAAGACATACCAAGAAACCGATAGACCATAGTAAATTTAACTTTATTTACAATTTAAAGGAGTTAGGTACCTACCTATTGTAACTAAAGCAAAATGGAATAAATTACTGCTGTACACAAACTCTTTGGTTATAGTCATAAACATAACTGCAGTAGGTATAATATTTTGTTCGTTAGTTTATTCCTAAAAATAGAATTACACCGGAGGCTATTAAAATGGAAGTTTTATTTTAACTGAAAATTTGCCTTAATTTACTTAATACATTTTTAAAATTTTATCATAAAATACCTAATTTATTCATGAATCCCCGACCGGTCTCATTGGACCGCGCTGTTATTGTCTTACTATTGTGTCTCGTTTCGCAGGTATTGATAGGTTAATCATTTTTTTCAGCTATTTAGATGACACGTCACTACAAATTGCAGCCCGTACGCACAAAACATGGGCGCGGATTATTTTGTCAAATAAAAAACTAAGAAATCGACTCAACAAATTCGAACTGGCAATTAAACTGGGCTCCGAAAGCTTAGCTAAGTTTTACAGGAAAAATAAAAGAAAACTGCGTAAAGAAAAGGGGAAAAATTATTTACCAGTTGGCGAAACTATGGGTAGGTACCTAACTAATATATATTTTTTTACTATTACAAGACGATTTATCCATTACTTTGTGTTTCATTTCATTTAATGGTCTCCAAAAAAGGAACGATTTTTAACTACTTATAGGTTTTATAGTTTGCTTTTCGTTTTATTTGCGTATAAAGCAGTGTTTTTGTTTTTTTTAGCTACGCACAAGTTAGTAGAAGAAACGATTTTACGATACAAAAGAAGAGGAGAAGAAATTACTGTGTACTCAAAGAGATACAAACTTTTGTGAAGCTCGCCTAATGGTTCTACCAAACACTCAACCTTTACCACAGTTTTACCTGAGCAAGCCAGTTTGTACGCGGAACACCATGAAAAACTGTATGAGTTTTACCTACCAACCACACGTACGGTGTTTCATGTACCTACAAACCGAGCTTTTTTTAGGTAGGAATTCGTTCAATCCCGCTCTGCGCGGAGCGGGGCCCATGTCAGAATTTTACTGACTAAAATGCATTCCTGTTCCTTCTTTGCCTTCGATCCAGGGCTCCATGTACGAGTCGGCCTGTTCAAGTAAAACTGTGGAGAAGCTTGTGCGTGTGGTAGGCTCTTAACGACGAAGATTATCCTCATTATATTGACTACAAGATTATGTTCACATTGACATTCAGAAATAATCTTTAAATTGAATCTGAACATTACGCCGATATGATCTAACTTACTATCAAAATGTACTTACGAAAATACATTATCTCAAATATTTTTCTCAGACTTTGAATTATGGCCTTTTAGCTAAGAGTCGAGATATTATCGAAGCTACAGTGGTAAGTAGATACAGTGAAGTGTAAAAATATGTAGATATGCACTTAGCAAAATTCAACGATTTTCTGCAGTAGGAGATCGTATTGATTGCAGTTTGCATACGTTCTTCGACAACATACTTTTACGCGAGAAATTCACTTCAGAATTTTCCTAAGTGTTATCATATATTTTAGCCTCTGAGTGCAAATGAACAGCGATACGATCCATACATTATCGCGTGAAGTAAATTGTAAAACATTTCATGTGTGAACCGACCCGACGTGATATACGAGTATAGGCGACGCTTGCGTTTCCACGCACATTACATGGCGTGGAAATATACCGAAATTTACATCAAAATACTTTATTTATTGGTGTTGTGAAGCTTTTGGAAATGAGGGCTGCATATCTTCGTTAAGATGTTTTATTGTTGCTATTAAAAAGAACTGTATTTCTGTTATGTAAGAACTAAAATATAACTTATGACAGGAAGTAGGTACCTACATTTTGTACTTAAGTACCTCGAATTGAAAGTTTACAGTATCTATACCATGAATATTAATTAGGTAGATCAAAGTGACAGCAATAACAATGGTTTAACATAACAGCGTGACATGGTTCATCAACAGTTGGCATTAATCGACTGCTGTAACTTTGGTCCATGTAAATAAAAAACATAGTGCCGGTAGGTAGTGTCTGTGCCCTTTTGATTTGGTGGGAAGTCATCAAATAACTTTTTCTTCTCTGGGTTGAGAGAAGTAAAAGTGTTGTGTTCTTTCATTCGCCCTTTCCATTACAGGGTCTCGGTAAATCTGACAAAAATTTACGCAGCAAGAAATATATTTCCTGCTATGAGAAATCTAACAGCTCGAATTTATTGTTGGTATTCAGGTGCCACCCAGTGTCAGTGAAAAGGGCATCAGTAAAGGCATAAATGAATTAAATACCAAAGTTTAAAGGTAAACTTGAAAATCGTTAGCCCTCGCATGAACCCGGTACTTTATTCAAATCCCGAGACTCCAAGGTGCTGTAAAGTAGTCACGTAAAAAATTAAATAAAACTTCGCTCCACTGAATATTAGTACGTGCAGAAAAAGATTACTCCAAACTTTGCTCCGTATCTTTATTTGTGTAACTTTTTTTATTGCTCTTGACTGTTTTTGGTGACTTTTGATCTTATGCCCGTGTTTTTGCGAATATTGTTTTGTTTGTTGTTTTTATTTTTGCACTTGACACAAAAACATTGAATAAATTTGGGCAAAATGTCGGATATACCAAATAATCAAGTCTAAATAGGTTGATTGTCCGTCTAGATGAAATGGATCTAAATCCATTGCTCGGGTTTAAACCAGGTTGATTTCTCATTTATATTTGTGACTGACAGTAGTACAAGGGCGTCGCCAGCTTATGACAAAGGGGGGGGCAATGGGGCAATATTAGGGCATTACACTTTGGAAGTTTTTATCTCGATGATAATTTTTTTTTCAAGTGCGGAATCATCAGAATGACTTCTCCCGCTCTAGGGCGGAGCGGGAGGGCGTGTCAGACTCTTACTGACTAAACCCTACCCCGTTCATTCCCCAGAGGCTTCGGCCCTACCTGGCCCCTACAGTTTGCTGACATCTCCTTGAGGCGCGCGTAGAACAGAACGCGTCTTTAGCGACTGGGCTTGGTTCGGGTTATTGCCGGGCTGCCGGATGGCGAGCTGTGCTCACCGTCCGCAAGCCCACGTTTACTGTGGTCGGAAACTGGGATCGGGATCTCGGCGGTGGCGGCGTGAGGGCCGTTCCCTCGCGCACTCGCGGTCGGCAGTCTCCTTCACTAGCATTACTGCTTCGCAGAAGGAGCGACCGCCCGCCACCCCTCCTCTTTCCGGACCATGGCCTGAACCAGGGCCCGGCGCGATAAGTCGCCAAGGACAAATCGTGCATGCGTGTAAGGACTGTTGTGTGTGTGCCTCCAGATCCCACGGCGGCAGGCCAGCAATGAGGCTCGCTGCTTCGCAGGAGATTGTACGGTATCCCCGCATTATCTGGATGGTCATGACCCTCTGGTAAGCGCTCAGTTTGGCTGCCGGTCGCTTACCCAGCGACGGCACCCAAACCAGCGCTCCGTAAAGGGCCATGGACCGAACGATTCCCGCGTAGAGCCTCCGGCAAGGGGCGTCAGGCCCCCTAGTTTAGGCAAGAGCTGTTTCAGAGCAGCTCCAGTCCTGTCCAGTTTGGAAGCCACATGTCGAAAATGCTCCTCGAAAGTCCACCGGCTGAGGACGAGTCCCAGGTACTTCATCGTCGACCCAACGCCGATTTGGACACCCCTACCGATGTTTGGGAACCCGGTGGTGGCGCGGTCCGAGGGCCAGGAAAGCACTTGGCCTCGGACTTGTGCAATGTAACCCTGAGTCCAAATTACTGGATCCTATCTACGACTGTCGCAACCCCGCGTGTCGCTGTTGCGGCTGCCGCCTGGTACGACTCTCCCCACGCCAGGACCATCGAGTCGTCTGCGTAGCAGACCACGCTGACCCCGTCAGGGAGGTCGCCGCGCAGCACGTAGTCGTATCCAATGTTCCACAGGGGCGGTCTTATTACTGACCCCTGCGGAACACCGCACGACATCTGTCGCCGTCTCCACTCTCCCTGGTGACCGGGGTAGATGATGAACCTATCCGACAGGTAGGCCTCAATCATGGGACTTAGATAGGTGGGCACCTCATGGTGTCGAAGTGCCGCCTCGATGCTACTCCAGGGACTTCAAGGGAGATGATAATTGAATCTAAGTATTGTATTACTAAAGATCTCTTCCAGTATTCTGACGGACTTTCTGCTGAATGATTGTTTCTATGACGTTGTTTCCCGCGTAATACGCGGCATTGATGTAATGTCCAACTCCAGTCCGACTTTTTCCGCAACAGCAGTACCTTCCTTTATAATTTCTTGCAGTTTATAATATAGCAGAATAAGTATGATTTTTGCATTTATTAATAGTTAGGAAGTCAATTGTTCGCACTTTGATCGTTTTGCGGCTAGCTACATTTGATCTCTAGGGGGAGGGGGGGGGGCAGCTGCCCCCCCTGCCCCCCCTTGGCGACGCCCTTGCAGTAGTATACTATAGTAATCTTTAATCGCAACGGAGAAATCATTGTGCAATTGGCAAGTAGATATAAGGTTAATTAAATTAGCCTTATTCATCTAACTATGCTCCTTATACGTATAATAAATACGAATTTTTATAAGAACAAATTCAGCGCATCAGTGTTTTAAACTAATCACATGGATGTTAATGAAAAGTATTTCTGGGAACGCTGCCTAGGTAAAGCCGCTACTCAGAATGAGGTTGCAGACTCGAATATAGCAATTAGAGATCTTGGAGTGAAAGCCTTAGAGGCAGTATGGTCTTAGATTTTTTCCTACTTACTTACATTATTTGGTACTCGTTGTGCGCATATTCTAACTCCTACAACTCCGCCCCTAAGACGACAAACTGATCGTAACTTGCCTAACATAAGTTATCCTTTAGTAAGAGTTGCGAATAATGAGGGTGCCCAGATAAATTCTCAACACCAGTTGGTGCCGTACATGACGTTGAAGTCTAACGTTTGACGTTGATGTTGACGTCTAACTAATGTCATTAACATAAGCGTTTTGACAGGTGCCTGGACCTGACAGCTCAGTGCTGCAACCCGGTGACCGTCATTTTAGAACACCCGCATTCTCAATAATTCTTCTTAATTTTCTAACAATCGAGTTAGTGTAAATATGGGGCCTGCAATGGTGCATCAATTTTGACCGACACAATCGCACCTACTCAATTACCCGTAAAGGTACAAGAGAATTAAAATTCAAAACTGGTCCAGTGTGCAAAGATCCAGATAAGTAATTAGTTTGCTTGTCATACCCCTGTCACAATATTTGGACGACAAATGCCCGGGAACCAACAAATTCAGTGCGGCCGCCTCCGCGTGATAAATGATCGCACACTTCATTAGTGAATGAGCTTTAATGGTGATAACTCGTGCATGGACTATTAAGTAAATCGATTATTCAATTATCGAATAGATAGTGTTGTTCTCTTGTACAATGGACAATGATCATGGTCTCTGTTCTCGATTATTGTATTGACAGGTTGTAATGTACCTTCTATCAATATTATGATAATAGAGGAATGAATGCATAAAATGACCATCCTCCATAAATATAGATACATAGAGCAGTGGTGGCCCAGTGGTAACTGCCCCGACTTGCAAGTTGTAGGTTGCGGGTTCAAACCCAGTCAGGCGCATTACTTTGTGTAATTTATTTCATCACCACTGTTCTCAAAACGGTAAAAAAGCCTAGAACCAAAAATTCGAAGACATTTGATATCCGCCAAACCGCACTGGGCCCGCGCGGTGGATTATGGCCCGTTCCCAGAGAAGGCCGGAATCTCAGCAGTAGGAACATTATAAGGCCGATAATAATGGAAAGTAATAAAAACATAAATACGTTTTTTAGATCGCGGGAATCTGGTGGATTCGAGACGCTCAAGACAGTTCGTTGTCTCCACAACCGATTCTTGGAGGTGGCCTATGTCAAACAGTGGTCGGCTTTTGGCTAAAAGGTGATGATGCTGAGAAATCGTCATATAACTCCTCCAGCACTGGGTGGAAGAGAGGGAGTGTCAAGTTTTTCCAGACTGTTTTCCTTTGCATTTCAGTGCTGGAGTAACTTTTCCGAACAATCCCGTATATTTAGTACTTACCTAAGTTATATTAAGGCGGTGATCAAGTCGTACCAAATTTGAAATTCCAAATACAAGACGGTACCACAGAAATCATATTTTTAATAAAGTAAACAGTACCTACCTCCACATGAAATACTAAATTCAGTCCCTTAAATCCAGGTCAAGTTCCATAAAAGTAGATTTCAAATCCCACACATCCCGGAGTCAACGAGATTCCAAGATGGCGGCGGCTTCAAATTGACACATCCGGCGGGCGCTTTGACGCGGGCCCTCGCCGGAAGCACACTTACAGCCTCCTGATATCCACTCTAGTGAGGACCGTCTTCCTGTAAAGTGTCGCCCTCTGACGACTTGTGTCGATCTTTGTAAGTGAGATCTATTTTGTTGTGTCCTTTGCCTCAATGGGGCCGTTTATGAAACTTTTTGGTAGGGATATTTTCATTTGAGATTTTTGTTAGTGTATTTATTTCTTTTATTAACAATTTTTACATTGTATCGAAATCTTAAACTAAGGGCCTATTTCACCACCTATGATTAAGTTTCGAGTACGGTATCTTACTTGGCAGATAATTTCATACAAATTCTGTTCCATTTTTGAATTTATTCAGTGACTAGTGCCTACTTGGACATTGTGAAACAGGCCCTAAGTGTAAGTACTTAAACACAAAACAGAGAATAATTATAATTTAAATCATTAAATATTATATTGTATCGATGCAAAATGCACACAATAATTTTATTATGACAACTCCAACTCTAGTGAGGACCGCTTCCAGTAAAGTGTCGCCTTCTGACGACTTGTGTCGACCTTTGTAAGTGAGATCTATTTTGTTGTGTCCTTTGCCTCGATGAGGCCGTTTATGAAACTTTTTTTGGCGCGGATTTTTTGTTTTGGGATTTTCGTTAGTGTTGTGTTCTATCAACCTCGATTATATTTTATACTAAAGATATCTTAGAGGTTGATTAGAATAACGATTTTATACAGTTTAAATTAAAAAAAATACCGATTAAATCCACCACTGGTGTGCCTTGAATCATGTACTGGATTTATGGTATTCCTTTGTGCGTCGATATCTGACATTTGGTGTTATGTATATTTTATAAATACAAATAAATTTAGCTTCCACCATTAGACATTTGCATATTTATAAAAATATAATACCTACTCACATTCCTACTACATAGTAGGTAGTTAACCTACTTGAGATTTCGAGAGTTAATAGGGCTCAATTTCCAAGAATTTTGTGTCGCCGATTTTTATCAGATATCGTAAATAGTAAACAATAACAATGACCAATAATTGTGCATCTTGTCACAAAGCGCTGAGATCATCGAATATAAAATGTGTCAAATGCGAG
This sequence comes from Mythimna separata, assembly GCA_030763345.1. Taxonomy (NCBI): domain Eukaryota; kingdom Metazoa; phylum Arthropoda; class Insecta; order Lepidoptera; family Noctuidae; genus Mythimna; species Mythimna separata. The sequence goes on from CM061183.1 coordinate 16,392,105, forward strand.
CTTCTGTTTCACTTGGTATGTGCAAATGCTGGAAACCAGACCAAGTTGACTAGCGAAACGAAAGCGAGCTGGATCTGCCCAACCTGTCAAAACAAGGCATCGAGAAGAACCAATAGCCCTTCGTGCACTTCTATATCCGAGGTGTCCAAGTTGACCGACGCCGGAGTCACGACGCCTAGCTCTGCGAACTGTTATCACTCTGCATCGTCTCTCGAATCCTTCACTACACCTACTGACTCGGAGATCTTACGCACACTTAGCTCCGAGATAAAACTACTTCGAGGAGATGTAGTGGATATAAAGTCTCACATTACATCCCTGACTGAACATCTTACACAGTGCTACACGCGTCTTGACGAATACGACTCTAGAATAAAGACGCTAGAGAAACGCGAGGAAGAAATAATTGCCCTCAACAACACCATCGCTAACCTCCGTGAACAACTCCACTCTCAAGCGCAGTCGTCACTACAAAACGAACTCGAGATATCAGGCATCAACGAGCTCAAAAATGAAAACCCTATTCATATTGTGCGCACACTGGCTCACAAAATAGGAGTCTCAATTGAGGATCAAGACTTAGACTTCGTGACTCGAGCGGGACCACGCAGACAACAACCCAAAGACTCAGCTGAAACATCACCACGCACACTAGCCGTCCGTTTCGTACGCCGCTATAAGCGGGATGAATTCTTGAAGGCCGCTAAAGTTAGAAGAACTCTCTCTTCGTCTGATATCGAGATAGCTGGTACCAAAAGGAATATCTACATAAATGAGCGCCTCACGCAAGGAAACAGGCAGTTATTTCGAGCGACCAAACTTGCTTCCAAGGAACACGGTTACAAATTCTGCTGGATTAAAAACGGTGCAATCCTCATTCGAAAGCAAGAGGGGAACCCGTCCATCCTCATACGAAACACTGAAGACTTGGAACGGCACCTGGGAAAGACCCCAGTGTGACGGAACCCGCTCGCGTCAACTGACTTGCAACGTGGAAAGGTTAACCTCGCCCAAAGACAAACAGTATAAACTTTTTAAAACTTTTATATTTTATACTTTTAAATTTTATAATACCTTTAGATCTCATTCAACTTATAGATCTCACATTTTATTTAGAGTTTTAAATTTCATTTTAAATTTTATTTTAATATTTTATATTTTTCTTAATAGATATTTGCTTGTTTTCTCCGTGCAATTTACAATTACACTTTGTACATTAAAAACATTGTCAATACACCAAAACATTTACACTTACATTTACATAAACTTTTTTACAGTAAACACACAATCTTCTACTTCCACTTATCTCAAGAAGACTACCAAAACTCACTCACACTTACTTTATAATTTCCTTAGCTGGCGTGCTCTTGTAACACTTGTAGTAACAATGACAAAATTAATAGTGACTTCAATTGATATTAATTTCTACAGCTACACAAATGGCTTTACTTGACATCATCCAGGATATTGACGAAAACGTTACTATACAGTGTTACACATGTAATCAATTAGAAGATTGTAGGAAAATACTGCCTAACACTAGTGACTTTAAGATCGTTTCACTAAACATAAGGAGCTATCAGCACAATTTTGACGTTTTTTACTCAGCTTTGCAGCGTCTTGATATCGAATTCGACGTTGTAGTTTTAACGGAGTGTTGGCTAACTGACATGACAATACTAGACACGCTACCAGGTTATTCTGCATTTCGTACTGATACACAACAGAACAAGAACGGAGGTGTCGTTATCTATACCAAAAACTCTTGTAATATTTCTATAATAGATACAAAAGTCGCAGATGCGGACAGTCTTCTTACAGTAATAGACGACAAAGTGGCCGTCCTGGGAATTTACCGCTCTCCTTCTTTTTTGAATATTGACAATTTTTTATTATCCTTAGATACGGTTCTTACTCAGTTAAAAAAGTATCAGAGTATTGTAGTTACCGGTGACCTTAATATCGATATTCATAACGCAACAAACATCAACCAAACCGAATATCTAAGCATCATGGCATCGCACGGTCTTTTGCCTGCGATAACTAAGCCCACCAGAGGCCCCAACTGTCTAGACCATATATTTATCAAGTCCAACTTCAAATCCGTAGGTCTCATAGGGAAATCATCTATTACCGACCACGACATAATCATGGCTGCCATAGAACTAAAAAACATGAATAGTAAAACAAAAACACGCTGGAAAATCAAAATCGACGAAGAAGCAGTCGTAAAAGAAATTAGTAGCAATGACTGGTCTAACATCTTAAGCTCTAGCTGCACTAATACGTCAGTTAATTTACTAATGAGTACTATTACCAATTCTATCGCTAAACACTCACGTAGAATTACTATCAGTCGAAGCAAACACATTCTTAAACCCTGGATAACGCCAGGGCTTATAAGGTGCATGAGGCACCGAGACAAGCTGCATCTAGAACTTAGATCTCACCCAAACGACGAAATGAGACGCCTCGTGTACAAAAGGTACAAAAATTTCTGCAACAACTTATTACATAAACTAAAAACTAATTATAATAATCAACTCGTAATGAAAAACCAAGGTAACCCTAAAATGCTGTGGGATGCCATTAAATCTATCTACAACGCAAATACAGTAAAAACCGACTCTTCCCAGCTCTTATCTAATACTCAAGACCCTATCGATGCACTCAATAGTTGCAATAGTTATTTTACTTCCATAGGCAAAAATCTCTCCGACAAAATTCTGACACGATTATCTGAGACCCAAGCATCTCTAGCGAACAAATATAAACCGCGTGAAACTCCATCAAACTCTTTTTTCTTTCGCCCTACAGATGAAGATGAAATAGAAAATCTTATAGACCAACTTAAAATTGACAGCGCCGCCGGAGTTGATAAAATTAATGTTAAATTAATTATTCAACTTAAAAAAACACTTTTAAAACCCCTCGCCCATATTTTTAATTTGAGTTTAGAAAATGGTATTTTCCCAGACTGCTGGAAGGTTGCTTGTATCCGACCTATTCACAAAAGTGGACTAAAAGAACTACCGGAGAACTACAGACCTATTGCTCTCCTGTCCATCTTGTCAAAACTTCTTGAAAAAGTTGTGAATAAGCGACTAATAAACTTTTTGGAAGACAACAATTTAATATCTGACAGACAGTTTGGGTTTAGAAGAGGCAAATCGACCGAGGACGCAGCCATCTTACTAACTAACTCTATAGCCTCTTCTATGGAAAAAGGTAATCATGTCTTGGCAGTTTTCCTTGACCTAGCCAAGGCATTTGATACGATATCAATAGATCTTCTCTTGTCCAAGCTAGAGGGTATAGGAATACGAGGAAACGTGCTGGGCTGGTTTCAAAGCTATCTATCTAATCGACGACAACTGGTAAAAGTAGGAGAATATTCTAGTGGATTACTGCCAATCAACTTTGGTGTTCCTCAAGGTAGCACTCTTGGCCCGACTCTCTTCGTCTTGTATATGAATGACATACTTAATGCCCCTCTTCAAAATGCCGAAATAATATCATATGCAGACGACACGGCAATTATATTCCACGGCAAAACATGGGAGCAGGTGTACAAGTTTGGCGAACATGGTCTGCTTTCTATCTCTGAGATCCTTAGTAGAAACTTGCTTACACTTAACATACAAAAAACTAAGCTCATCACTTTTTCCAAAACTATAGCTTCCAGTCCCTCACGTCACTTAACACTTAAGTTCCATACATGCATCAACGACCTCAACTCAGTACTCGCAAACTGTTCTTGTACACCTATAGAACGCGTTCCTTCTCTTAGATATTTAGGTATCACAATCGATGAACATCTATCATTCAAACCTCACATACACAAACTTGCGGGCCGCATCAGAAAACTTATCTTCGTTATGAAGAAACTCCGGGACTGTACACCCATTAAAATACTCCGAATAATATACCTCGGCCTCTGCCAATCAGTACTTCAGTATGGAATCTCCATCTGGGGAGGAGCCAGAAAAAGTTCGTTTATGGAAATAGAAAGAGCTCAAAGAGCTGTATTAAAAGTTATGCTTAAAAAACCCTTCAGGTTCCCGACAGACGAACTATACGAAACATTTCCGGTTCTCCGTGTACGGCAATTATTTATTCTTAGCGCCACACTTCATGCACACAAATCTGTAAAAAATAGACCCGACTACCAAACTCTGCTTTCAAAGCGTAACTTTCATGTTCCCCTTCCGAATGCAAACAGTCTTCTGGCTAGACGGTGCCCCTATTACTCACACATATTGATCTATAACAACATTAACAAGAGTTGTAACATCAAAGGCCTTAGCACACAGTCATGCAAATTAACGACAAAAAAATTGCTTCTATCACTAACTTACAATGAAACAGAGGAAATTATAAATTCAAAACACTTATCTGCATACAACACCTCCACTCTGTAAGCTCCCACCTTTCACACACACTGATAAACCCACCACACTCACACCACACTTACACCACACTCATGCCGCACTCACACCACACTCACATCACACTCGCACCACACTTACACCATCTAACACATTATTCAAATTACTTTGTTCAATGTTTTATATCGTTTTATCCCCTATTTTAGTTCAACTTTACTTCAATGTTTTACATAACTTTATTATTTAGTTTTATATTCATTCATTCATTTGATGATTTTTATGTCCATTTTCAAATTTATCGTGTCTCACATTATAAAACTGCAAACATGTCTTCGAAATCACAATTATAAGTTATCGCAACTCGGGCCCCCAAGATACAGGCACTGCCTAGTTTGGGGACCATTATTCAAATAACTAATTTTAATTTTATCTGTTACTGTAATTATATTATAAGTTAAATAATAAGGCACAATTTGTAACAATGGACCAATAAATATTATTATTTTCGGGTACATTTAATTTTCACAGCTTTTTAGCTGGTTTCGACCACATTTACGGGCTAAGCCAAGTAAATGCAGCGTGTGAAATTTTAAAGTGTCGTGTGTTGAGGTCCTACATCGTTTTCTTCTATCTGCAGGAACTTTCTCACAATTCTACATGTATTTAAGATCGCAGCCTTTTGCATGGTTATGTATAGAGATTCTTTTAAGTCTAATAATTTTAAACTATGAATGAGGTGATTGGGGATGACGCCTGTGGTGGAAAGGACTATAGGGACTACGTATACTTTTTCTTGACGCCAGATTCTAACAATTTCTTCTTTGAGCTCCGCATATTTACTTATTTTTTCGGAGATGGTTTTCTGTAGGTTGTGTGTATTGGGAACTGCAATGTCTATTAGGTAAGTAACTTTATTTATTTTATCCTGTAATGTTATATCCGGTCTATTATAATGAATGGTTTTGTCAGTGAGAATGGCGCGGTCGTAATAAAGCTTATGTGTGCTATTTTCTAGGATGGTTTGTGGTACATAATTATAGTATGGAGTGTTAGTGTTTTGAATGAGTGTGTATTTGAGAGCTAGTTTTTGATGAATTATATTTGCAACTTGATTATGTCTGTGTGTGTAGTCGGTCTGCGTGAGTGTTGTGCAGGCGCCAGTAATATGCTGAATGGTTTCTGACTGGGTGTGACATTTGCGACATTTATCATTTGTTATTGTAGGATCTTTAATTATATATTTTCTGTAATTTTTTGTATTAATTATTTGATCTTGGATAGCTATTATAAATCCTTCTGTTTCTGGGAATAAGTTACCTATTTTCAGCCATTTATTGGACGCTAATTTATTTACATAGGATTGCTCTAGGTCGTGTGGGTGACGGCCATGGAGCACTTTCTTCTTCCAATCTTCGATTTTTTGTATCTGCGGGTCTTCACTTGTAGTGCTTTCTACATCGACCTGACTATTTAAATTGAGTGGAGTGTAGTTAAAATCGTTAGTTACTATAGCTTTGTGAATGTTACTATTGCGAGATTTTGTATAAAAGAAAGTTTTTAGTCGACTAACCTGTTTCCGCCAAAGATACTGGATATCTATAAGGCCTCTCCCTCCATGTTGTCGTTTGACGGTTAACCTTTCAATAGCTGATTTAGGATGTAGGTTGTTATGTTTTGTAAGGGTAGTTCGTGTAGTTCGCTCTAAATGCTCTGTGTCTGTCTTAGTCCACTTTATAACTCCGAATGAGTAAGTTAGTACGGGGATAGCAAATGTGTTTATAGCTTTAATGAGATTTTTACTAGAAAGTTGTGTTTTACATATGGCATTAAGTCTTCTCTTATATTCTGTAATTAATGAACTTTTAATCCTAACGTGATCGAGTCCTTTTAACTGTGCAAACCCTAAATATTTATACAAGTCAGTCGGTTCCATTGCTGTTACAGCGTCAACGTTATTAACTACGTAGTCTCCGGGTCGTACTTTGCCCCTTACAATGTGGAGTGTTTTACACTTATCTAAACCAAATTGCATGTTTATATCGTTACTAAATTCTGCTGTGGTGTCTATTAATTTCTTCATATCCTTTACTGTTTTTGCATACAACTTGATGTCATCCATGTAAATGAGATGTGATATTGTTGTTTCCTCTATATTGTGCTTGAGGTTATATCCAACCCTACATTTCTGAAGCATATGAGACAAAGGATTTAGGGCGAGACAAAACCACATGGGGCTAAGAGAATCACCCTGATAGATACCTTTTTTTATTGTAATCTGTCGCGTTGTGATGACGTTGTGTCTAGTATTTATCTGTAGAGTAGTTTTCCACAGAGGCATAATACGGCGTAAAAATTCAATTATTTTTGGGTTTATTCTATAAATTTCTAATATTTTTATTAACCAGGAGTGAGGGACACTGTCGAAAGCTTTTTTATAGTCAATATAAGTGCAATGAAGATTTCTATTTTTTGTGTTGGCGTGTTTATGTATAGTGGAGTCAATGATTAACTGCTCTTTGCATCCCATGTGGCCCTGTCTGCATCCTTTCTGTTCCTCTGCTATTATATTATTGTGTTCAATGTGCAAGTTAATTTTTCTAGTTATTGCTGAAGTTAATATTTTGTATATTGTGGGTAGGCATGTTATTGGTCTATATTGGGAAGGTTGAAGTGCATTTTGGGTCTTAGGCAGCATGTAAGTAATTCCTGTTGCTAAAAATTCGGGTGCGGGCTGTTGCCCTAATATGATTTCTGTTAAATTTTTTGCTAAATATTTATGTAGTAAAGTTAACTTTTTATACCAAAAATTATGTACTTTGTCTATTCCTGGTGATTTCCAGTTATGTAGTCTAGTTGTTATGTGTGTAATGTCTAACTCTGTTACTGCTATAAACTCCATTTCGTCAATAGCTCCCCACTTGGCACCTTCTTCCCCTATCCAATGCGCTTCGTGGTTGTGTTGTATCTGCTCTTCCCAAATGCTGGACCAATATGTTTCTAGTTGCTCTTTTGTAGGAATTGTGGATTGATTTGAAAAATTCGAGCTATTGTCATCATTTGTATGGGGTTTGTTAATATTTCTATAGAATAGTTTTTCGTTTTTGGAAAATATGGCATTATCATTTTTCCGTTGTTGTGCTTTTTTATATCTTCTGAGTCTATGAACTTTAAGAGCTAGTTTTTGTTTTAGGGTGTCTAAAAATTCTTCTGGCTTTTTATTACTATTTTCGTGTCTGGTGTGTGTAAAACTACTTCTAAATATAGCCTCAACTCTCCTAACTACTTTATTTGATCTACTACCATTGATATATTGTGTGAGTCTACCACAGTCTGCTCTTAACTTTTCGATGTCTTTTACTAGCCTTTGCTGCCATGCTGGTTCTACTTTTTTCCTGGTAGGTGTGTTTTGTGTGCGGTCCGTGATCTTAAAATTAAGCTCTTCAGAAATAACTACGGCTGTGCAATATATTAGTAAATGTATGTCTAAAAGATTTGCGTCGTCAGAAAGAAAATGTTTTAATATATTTTCGTTAAATAAATGAACTAAACGAAATAGGTTAGGAGTGTATTTAAGTTTAGGTAGGGTTGGTCGAGATGCTGGGTTCATCCCAGAGTATTGTGCTATCGTGCTTCTAAATTTGTCATGTATTTCTTGGACATACGCGTCAGTTGTTAGGTTTTCCTCTTCAAGGACTAAGGTTTCTATGTCGTTTTGTAGCGTTAGGGTTAAATACTCGGTTTGAGTGGATGTATGTGAATGTGAAATTTGCGTGTAAGGATGCGAATGGTTGAGTGGTTGAGATTGTGTATAAGATGAGTATGAGAGAGGTAATTGTGTGAACGCTGGTGCTTGTTCTGGAAGAGAATTTTCGCTTAGGTTTTGGGTGATAATATTATCACTTGGTAAATTGACTGAGTCTTCCTGTAGTAATTGTGTTCGGACTTCTTCTTTTAATTGATCTATAATTTCTTGAGAAAGAAGTTTATTCCTAACTATGATTCTTCTTTGGTCTGAGATTCTTTGTTCTGTAACTGAAATTTCTGGGTATTGTCGGGTGAAAATGGTATGCAGTTGTTGTCTGTAGGTGGTCATATCGGTTTCTAACTTAGTTATATAAAAGTAGGTTCGCATGATAAACAGGTTTACATCTTTACTCCATCTCATGCGAACTCTTGCTTTGCCCGCCTTGGTGGACGCGGGTAAGAAGGTAGATACCTCCCGCGCAACATTCAAGGACGGGGTGGGTCGGACTGTATTAGAATTAGTACTGAGGGGTGGTGACGATGGTATGGATGGTGTTGATCTCCCGGAAGGTGCATACGATACTGTACTAGGACTATACGGTTCTACAGGGGTGTTTGTCCTGTCCGTAAGTCTGTCACCATCATCAATGATTTCGGCTGTAGTATCTTTGTCGGTGGGAGCCCGCCTGCTCAACTCCTCACCGCTGACGGTTCGCATGCTGAGACACCCAGCGTCAGCTCCAGGTGCGCCCCGGCGATCGCCCCCGGGCAGCGGTCCTATACGTTTCTTTTTTGAACGGGTCTCCATTTTTAATGGGTTTCCAGAGCCACGTTAGCCACGCCAGTAATTTCTCATTCGTGTGTCCGCCCCCCACGTGATTAGATGGTCAATCAGGACGTGTGGTTGTTTTATTATTATTATTATTATTAGTTGAAAGCATGAATTCCTTCTGCAAAAACGCAGGCAATACTGCGTAGCGTGCGATTGCTTAAACAAAAAGATCAGGCGCTAAGAAATTTTGGAGCATCTTGCTACCGAATTTGCTGTTGTGTTCGCTTCGAAAAAATCGTGTGCCTATTCAATGTTTACTAACAACTACAATAACATTAGGTCTGTTTAGGTAATAACAACGAAAACTTGTCAAGTTTCACCAAGTACTAACTAAGTTTGACGTTCATGTCTTTGACATAAAGTTAGCTTTATGTTTATGTACCAAATATAACAGCCATAACCTGAATTAGTTATAGGCGTAGTTAGGCATGGGTGAAGCGGCCTCTCGCTATGGCCTCGCAATCAACAAAATTTGTTTTTGTTTATGGGTAGTCTAACCTTTGATTACTATCTCACTGGATAGTAAGCGATGATGTGTATATAACTGCAATACAACTTTATCATCATCATCATCTACCTAGCCTTTTCCCAACTATATAGGGGTCGGCTTCCAGTGAAGCCGGATTTAGTTGAATACCGGTATTTTACCTATCAGACCTCCACAACCCATTAACTGGGGTAACACGGTACTTCAAGGCGAGACAGGAGTCAGATTTACTGGCTTCTGACTAGGAATACAACTTTATGAATGAGTATTTTATAATTGATCGGATCTCGATCGTCCACTATTTCCCTCGATCGCAAGCGACGATGTCGTCGAACTCTGGCTTGCGGCAGTCACTGTCTCGTTTTCGAATATATGAAAGAAAAAGGCCTCACTGATACCTTCGCCCACGCCTAAATTAGTCCAGGCTACGCCTCTGATAGGGTAGGACTTAACTAGCCATGTGTTGGTTTAGGTGAGGCAGGGTCCTGCTAGACAAATATTTGAAGGTGTTAGGTTAAGTCACGGGTCGTTTGGGTGTTATTAATGAATAAATTAGCGATCTGTTTGCTACCTTTATTTTGTACTGGGGTTTTTTTCTTTTGTAGATAGGTGTGAATCCAGTACCTACTCAAAAAGTTGGGGTTGGGGCCATGAGTTGTGCGAAAGAGAACTTTGGGGTCCTGGACCGAATGCAAAAAGGAACAGGAGTGGGTTTTAGTCAGTAAAAGTCTGCAACGCCCTTCCCGATCGAAGAAATCATTAGATAAAAAATATTTTCTTCCAACTATGCTTTAATTTCATCATAATCACACTAAAAACTCAGTACAAAGCGAGTCTTTATTGCTCTAGAGCAATAAAAATGTATGAAATTTCATTATTGCACAGTTTTTTTTTTTATCGCACCATAAGGCGCCAATCTCAATGGGTTAGCTGTATTCAGCCAGCCGATATCAATATTTTTTTTTACGTACGTATTATTTGTTTCTATCATACTTGTTCCAAATTTAAAAAAATGATTGCTGCTAAGTCTGATTTAAAAATGAAAGAAATTTAAAAAAGTGATTTGGCGGGAACTTTGTTAATATGGTTTTGACAATATTTTTGGAAACGATAATAAAAAAAAAGAAGAAAAAAAAAAGTAAAGATAAAGTGTGATACTATCTGATTTTGAGTGCTTCGGCTTCGAATTAAAATGGAATCATCTAGCGACACATTAACTCCGGAAAACATTCTAAATGAAGCCGACAGTGTTATAGAAACTTCTATTTTAACTGTTTGATATGAGTTTCTTTTATCTACTATTCCTATAGGTAATAGTTGCATGCACCTCGCCTTAAGTAATTTAATATTGCCCTCGTGCCTATTAGATTATAGCCCTCGCTATCGCTCGGGCTCTAAATCAGGCACTCGGTGCAATAATAAATTACTTTGTGCTCGATGCAATAATCTACTATAAGTTGCAAATTTCACAAAAAAACCACTTAATTTTTTTTCCACCCGATCGTAAGCAAAAAAAATGTGTAGCATACTTAACGTTTGAATCCCCAACCGGTCCTATGAGACCGCGCTGTTATTGTTTTACTATTGTGTCTCGTTTCGCGGGTATCTGAGTAATTAACATAGGAGATTGAACTTTACCCATGAAACCCTTTTAAAACTGAAACTTCCAATATAACGTGAAACTCTTAGGAAACAGTAGTAGGTACAGCGTACAGCGAGCACATTCGCGGCGTATTTCACTAAAATGAAATATGACTGCGTGAGTCCTGACCCGAGAGGAATTCATATTAGCTTCCATTGGTTGGGCAATTGGAAAATATCTCTACTACGTGGAATGTTCGGAATCGGTTACCAAGTTTTGCTCTTCCGTGATTTTCTGTAAGCTAATATAATCTTTGTTTATTTATTAGAATTATTCTTTGCACGAACAGTATAAATAATTAGTATATAATAACAATTTAAATATTAGAATTGGTTGAAAATGCATAAAAAATACCTCACAAAGTATAAAATTAAACAAAAAAAAAACCGGCCAAGAGCGTGTCGGGCCACGCTCAGTGTAGGGTTCCGTAAATTAATAATAACAACTGAATTCAATAACAGGAAACAATATGATAGGTACGTTTTAAATTTTATTTCACTAAATTGAGTCTTGAATCTTTGTTTAGAATTTTTGTTTCACACCTACATTGATTTTCTTAATTTTCTTTTTATAGCTTTGTTGGTATTTCTTATCATATAATAATGTATGGATTCAGGTGGAGACACAGAAATCTGGAGAGCATGATGTTGTGGAATCGGTTCCCGACACTTGAATACCACGCACCGTAGACATGCATGTCATGACTTGGGAACGACAAACAATAGGTAGCTCGCCGTCCACTAACCCTCCAGACCAGCTCCAGTCGTCAACGACACGTAGTCCACGCGCGCAAGAGATGGCCAAACTAGATAGATTTCGCCAGAACTGGAAGGAAGAAGCATGGGTCCGCGACAGATAATAAGATTGGAAGGAAGCCTATCCTCACGAGTGGGACACAACAGGTTAACAAAGAACACAGCTAATTATTTATAAACACTAATTACCTTGAGTGATTAGACGTAGATTAGTTTGTTAACTTTACGATTTCTCTTGTTTTGGATAGGGGCGTAACCTAGTTTTATAGCTATTTTAAGTAGACATTAGTTACACATTTCAAGGATTTTTGTTTTCTCATAATTTGTACTACTTATAATAGCTCGTAATTACGTTTAGTATTCGTCTATATTAGAATCTAGATAGACTATTCATGTCAATATCAAAAATAAACTGCACACAGCGTTACAAGGCGTCCCACAAGATAGATGAAAGACTTAGTTATAGTTGCGCGGATCCCATGGATGCGAGATGCACTGCAGGTCTAACCAAGTTACGAACGTTTCGTGTCGAATCTCTGTCTACAATCGGTAACGCCTCGGCGTAAGCAGTTTAAAAAACGGTAATTTCGTCATTTCGTTAGCGCTTGTCAACTGTGTAACTTGGCTTTATACCATAAAACTACAGGTTGTAGCGATTAAATGTTCATCACTGACTGCATCTTGTAGTTACGATTACATTTCATTTTATCATTTTGAAAGATGTGAGCTTGGCTACGGATTTTCTATTCGTTTGTTCTGACCATGTGACTTAACTTTGAGAATACACGTATCTACTAATAGCGGTAACGATTGTACTAGCTATACTAAATTTGTTATAGGATGATTTCGATGATAGCTATATATATAGTATATTTTCGTCCTGCTGTTACCCAACCCATGCTATGTAAAAAAGATTATAGTAGATTATCAACTTGGTCAATCCTGCAGGATCGTTTGTTGTGGTGACACTTAGGGGAGGCCTATGTCCAACAGTGGACGTATTTCGACTGAGATGATGATGATTGTACCAAACAATAAACAAATAGTAAAATTAAAATAAACAAAACATTACGAAAATAAAAACTCTTTATTTCAATCTTGTTATTGACCTTTTTAAATATTTTAAGCATAGATATAGACGTCAAAGTGTATCTTCTCTCCTCGGTCGCTCTTCATCCGAAGGTTCACGAAGTTGAAGCCGAGCCCGCCTTGCGTCACGTTCGCCGATGCGCCTGTGTGCGTCATGTCGAACGCCAGGATACCCTGCGAAGACAAATTAGTGTTTGTTCAAGTGGTGTATACGGAAATATTTCGTTTTAATTGTGGCGTTGTTGAATAAAGTCTAACATTGCACCGTGTATCTACACGAGATAATTTGTGCAATTTTGGTGGGGTACATTTTTACTTGCGATGGGAAATAGCCGCCGATCGCCTCGACTTCATGGGATATATATAGGTACAGTCAGCACCAAAAGTCGATGAACAGAATCAACATAACAAAACACCTGTTCGCAATAAAATGTGTTTCATCTGTTCACAATAAAATGTTTTGTTATGTTGATTCTGTTCATCGACTTTTGGTGCTGACTGTATCTACAACAAAGTGGTAGCCCACATACAAGAATAGATATTTATGTAGATATAGTGTAACGTAAAGTAGTCCATAGCCATCTTACATAGGATAAAAGCGTTCATGATAACATAAAGACTGATACGTGGAATCGTGGATAGTACATGTCGGTAATATTAAGTTACAATCAATACTCTCAATTATTCAAAACTAGTTACCTTTTATTAAGTTAAAACGCGTTTGATTGATTATTTAAAAAAAAAAATACGTTGCATTTCAACATATGCACGTAATTTTTATTTTTTTGCTACATTAAATACTTTTTAGCCCGGTCGGCCACCTCGCATGAATCACGCATCAATGCACCCGGAAAGGTGGGCGAGGATTGTTACTTGTTGGACACCTGAGGTAGGTCGACGTCATTGAGGTCGACCGCGGTGACGGTGGTATGAAGATCCGATCACATTGGCGGGGCAAACTTGGCCAGAGATCACCCAAAACAGAGAACTTTTGGAAAGAGAAAAGTGCGGCCTTTCCCAACAGTGGAACACAAAAACAATGTAAATATGGTCAAGTGTTGCATACTTAAGGCGGGCGCGACGTTAGAATTATCCATACAAACGTAATACCAAAATCATTTGCAATTTAAGCATATTTACACCATAATATGATGTTATTCGTATTCAGACAATAATTATCTAGGTTCCTACATCGTCTTTTGGTTGAAAAACTTACCCCAAACGAAATTTAAGCGAATTTAAATTTGCACATTTTCACAGCGAAAATGTCATGTTTTTATTTTGTTTTTTCTATATTATAAACAACAATATTTCAAAATATCTTTTCGTAGGAACACAGATATTATTATCAAGTTATAAATACTCGAAAGAATAATGGAAATACATTAATTTTTTGGTATTACGGAACCTCTCCCAAATTTCCAATAGTTTGTATTGCTATCACAGCAAGCAACTGTCAGTGTGCGGATGATGACTTTACTCCAGTCGGTGTGTCCAAGAATTGTTTAAACTATCTGGATTGCTTCCATCAACCTCAAAAACGTGTTTTATTTCGTCTCAACTCGAGATAGCGCGCGGTCTCCGCAGGCCTCTTAATATAATTCATTCGACACTTTCGTAGAAGTTAATAAGAGCTGTAATATTGTGTGATACCGATAACCTATGGCCTTGAATAAAGATGTTATATCACAGCAATAAAAGAAGTGAAACATATAAGTGAGCGTAACGACAGTAATATAATTACTTTACTGATAACAGCGGTTCTAAGACTCTGGGGGGAGTCAGATGCTATCGGTGATAATGACTGACAGGAGTTCAAAATGGTTGGAAAAACCACGTGGCATGTCGTCAGTGCAAGTGCAGGTTGATTAAATACGTTATTTCTTTTTTTTATTTGTTATAAACTAGTGCTTGACTGCGATCCCACCTGATGGTAAGCAGTGATGCAATCGTTGATGGTGAGGCGCACTAGCTTATTAAGAGCCTATTCACTCTAGCCTTGAAGACACCTAAATTGTATTTCAGTCAAGAGACACCAACAACTGGGTATGCCCTTCCCCAAGTGTCGCCACAGTGTAAGAGTGAGTGTGTGAGTGAACGGCCTTGAGCATCTCGTATTCATCGTATTCCCACGATCCTTACCAGATCACCCCACCACCACCACCTTGCAGGAGACCTTTCAAAGCAGTGTCTTCCGGTAAGCAGTCGTCACTCCTGGAACTTTCGGCTCCATCGACCATCTGTTCTACGAGCTATGTACCCTACCCATTGCCGCTTAAGATTGTTGAGTCTTTGGGCTATATCGGCAACCGTGGTTCTGCTTGGTTTGGACATCTTAATTCATGCATCCCCGACCGGTCCTATGAGACCGCGCTGTTATTGTTTTACTATTGTGTCTCGTTTTGGATGTGATAGGTTAATTTCTGATGCTATCACGTCAGGAAACTCCGGGCACAGCCCTTAGGGTGACTGTACTTTGAACCAAGGTTAACATTAAGAATAACCAAAATCACTATCACAAAATTCTAGGTAGACGTTTTGCAAAACAAATTCTCCAATAAGTGTTTACTTGGTAACAAAGTCAATCATGCACAGACTGATTGGTTTTACACGGAATAATTTGTTCTGATTACAGTAGAATTGGTCACTAAAAAACCTAATTAACATAAATTATTCCGCGTCACTACAGGAAAAACCATTGTTTTACAGATGTTTTTGGAAAATCTCTTTTTACTCGGGGATACTGTCATTCCCTATGCGTTAGATGACGTAGTTACGAGTTACTTATTATTTTCTTTATTATCCTTGTAAAAAACATACTATCTATATTATTAAGATCTAAATATACATATGTCTAAAGTGATAATTCTGATATAATTATGTTACGTTACATTGTGTCTGGCTATCTATAATTTTTATGTTCGCCATAAACTCAAAAACTATTGATCAGATGTTCTTGCGGTTTTCACTAACAGAAAAAAGGAATAATGAGAATGGTTTAGGTTTATGATACTTGCGTATTATAGTAACGAAAAGTCGAAAATGTCAAAGATTTGATTTATAACTCAAACTAAAATTGCAAAATCTTCTAACATTGTTTACGCACAATGGGTCTATCACATCAAATTCATACGATATTTTACAGTACGCTTGTAAAAAGTATCATATAAAGTATCAAAATTAGGTAGGCCTAAAAAATATAGGTAAGTAGGCTGTGTCCTGTCTTACTGTCTATATTGTTACTTTCTATAGGTGTCGTTTTCCTACTATGCAGGTACCTGTCCATAAAGTGGCAAGAAAGGTGCCATTTTCCTACTATGGAACTATTAACTGTATGTTCCTTGATAGCTTGTTAAAACCTGTGACTTTAGTCATGAGGGTACCTAGGCAGACCTGCGCAATCTTTGACCACATCATCGCTTATGATCAATGGTAAGCCTGTCAATAATAATTAAAGTGGTCATGGTTTTCCTCATCTGGATAGCGAGTATTTGTACCCATGAATATTTCCAAGTGGCTAGGATTATTCACAAGAAACTTGCTTTGGAGTACATACTCGTGGATTCTGAAGTACATTATCACAAGTATGTGACGGTTCCAGTACTCGGAAATGAAGACGACACGATATACCAGAATCAGACTATCATCATAAACAGAACTATTTTTGCACGTAAGCCAGACCAGACAGGCTGGTGATAGACTGGTTATTGCACCATACAATGATAATGATGTCCATGTCACCATCTAAGACGAGTCCGAAAGGTTGTCACCGTGTCCCCCAGATACCGAAAGGCTGTCACTGTGTCCCCCAGATCGAAGGCAACGAAGGAACGGGGTAGGGGTTTAGTCAGTAAGAGTCTGACACACCCTCCCGCTCCGCCCAAGAGTGGGAGAAGTCATTCTGATGATTCACCTACCATTAAAAAAAAACCATCTAAGACGAGAACCTCGTGAAAGCAAATCCAATATCTCGACTTAGCACACCTAGAGGTGGTTGGTATGTGGGATGTGAACTCGGCTGTCATTGTGTCGATTGTCTACCATTACCGCCAACAGCCTGCTAGCCAAAACCCTGGACGATAATCTGACAAAGCCATCGTTGCGTGATTGGATTGAGAGCTTGATATACAAGGCATCCATCAGGTATCAGAGGCATCAGGCTCTTTGATATGGCCCGCAGTATGAGGAGGTCCTGGGCTCGCGGACGGCGAGCACTAGGTAGCTCGCCGTCCGGCAGTCTGGTAATAACCTGGACCGAGCCTAGTCGTCAACGGCGCGTTCTGTTCCACGCGCGCTACAAGGAGATGTCAGCAAACTAAAGGGGCTTGGCAGGGCCGAAGCCTCTGGGGAACACGGAAAATCCTAAAGGTTGTCACCGTGTCCCCCAGATCGAAGGCAACGAATGAACGACCCCACCCCGTTCCTTGGTTGCCTTCGTTTAGTCAGTAAGAGTCTGACACGCCCTCCCGCTTCGCCCAAGAGCGGGAGAAGTAATTCTGATGATTCCCCTTCCAAAAAAAAGTATGAGGTCCCTGACTCTGGCACCCGGCTCCCAATAACGGTGAACTATTATTTTTTTGATTGATTTTATATTATGGTTTAAAAAAAAAGTCATTTACATTTGTTTCGAAATTGGTAATAGAATTGAAAATAAAGGTTTCTTATTATGTATTATATTAAAACTTTGACTCTTACTCTAATTGTTTCAGTAAAAAATAGACCATTAACTAATTCAGTAGGTATAAAAATATACTATACTATAATTACTTCAAGACCAGTTCTGATTACCTTATCGATTGTAGGCAACAATAAGTTTGCATTGATTAGTAATTATATACTTCAATTACATTGTTATCATATGAATCCAGTATTTTAAATATACCTACCACACTCTGTTATAATTAAAGTAGCTAAAGAAATACTGGTATCTATTTATAATCATCAATAATAACTACTGTGAGTTATTTAATTAGGTTTATAACACTTATATTTATTATGTCTAGTGAGATAAAAATCCAGTCTTGCCACGAAGTACCGTTTTACCCCAGTTAATGGGTTGTGGAGGTCTGGTAGGCAGCCGCTCCTCGTAAAATACTGGTATTCAGCTAAATCCGGCTTGTCTGGAAGGCCGACCCCAACATAGTTGGGAAAAGGCTAGGTAGATGATGTCTAGTGAGATAAAAATCATTTCCTGAAAAGACTTGGCTCCGGGGGGATTTGACCCAACATCTGTAGAAGACGGTCACGGGACAAATATTTGTATGGCCTAAGATAAGTGTTCCAGATCTAGGTCTCCTGTGTATATGAGTTTACATGTCGATGGTCCCTAAGTAAAGTATCGAATCAAAAAAATAGCAACTTTTTATTATGACTGTTTTGAGCTCATTTTAAAAGGATGTTTTTTTAATACAACTTCAAAAATTAGGAAAACTCTTAAGTTTCCCGATATTTGAAGTGGTATTAAAAAACATCCTTTAAAAAGAGCTCAAAACAGTCATAATAAAAATTGCTATTTTATTGATTCGATACTTTACTTAGGGACCATCGATGTTCGAGAACGCACCCATGATAAACCAGCTATTCCTAGTGTAGGACAATGTTAAAAAAACGATTATCTCCAAAATACAAAAAAAGGTACAAAGTTCTTAAAATCATTCGGTCACGGACTCACGGACAACTCATAGCTTAAATTTAATACATATTCGCACTGTGTTTGGAAGCATGAAGTTTTGGACATTTCGTCATATCGAAAGAGCACTAATTCTGAAAAATCCATCTCCGTAAGGCTATTTGAAGAGAAGTTCTTCAATCCTGTTTTACTGGCTGTTGTAGCATAGAAATAATAATCATCATTTGCCTTTATCTCATTTTCCTCGAGGGCACACGTAACACGTT
Organism: Mythimna separata; assembly: GCA_030763345.1. Taxonomy (NCBI): domain Eukaryota; kingdom Metazoa; phylum Arthropoda; class Insecta; order Lepidoptera; family Noctuidae; genus Mythimna; species Mythimna separata. Next base: position 16,410,937 of record CM061183.1, read on the forward strand.
TTTTCGTCTGTCCCATCAACCGTCCCGCTTTCTCTGATTCCCTTTTCTTTCATATCACGCTTTACAAAATTCATCTATCTTTTCTTTGACCTCCCTCTCCATCTATCCATATGTATACTCATAACTGTTTCAGTGACATGCGTTTAATCCTTCATCTTCACATCTCATTTTTGGATCCAAGACGAAGGTGGAGGGACGAACTGGACGATTACCGTAGTGAGTGGCCCGTAATAGCTGAGAACAGACGTGTGTGGAAAAAGGAGAGGGAGGCTTTCGCCCAGCAGTGGGACACAATGGACTTAGTAACTAACTAAATTCACATCACCGCGACCGCAAAAATACTGACGATTCCTTTTCAACTAGCACTAATTTTGAACCTGTACAAAATAAATAAAAAGGTTTACAAAACCTCACCTGGATAGCACGTCCAATATTAGAAGGCACTTGCGGTAACGCGAAGTACATATTCTCTACTCTCTTCCTGAAGATCTTGGAGCCGTATTGAACATCATGGTGGTACACCAGAGGCCTATTAACGTTGGTTCCCAAGAAAGTATGATTACACTCCACGAAAACGACTGCTGCTAACAGAAAGGCTAAAGCGTACAGCTTCATTTTAAAAATGGAATATTTAAATAAACTTTTTGGAACGGAATGGACGTCTGTTCGATTCGACGAATGGACCACGAATGATTCGTAAAGCTGAGATGTATGTTGTTTTGTATGTGTTTACCTTTTATCTCTGTGTGATAAACTGTATGTCATAGTGTGTTCAGATTACCGGTTCATTATAATTTCTTATGACTTCGTTATCATTGTGTTTTTGGTCTAGTTTATCGCAAGCTTGTTCGTGACCACGAATTTTAAATATTGCGCGTGTGTTCTTAGGAGGTAAGGTAGAGGTGTAATTATGGTATAGTAGAAAAATTTAAGCGAAATTTTAAATCTTTTTCTGTCTTGTAGTTCTTTTTCTTAATCTTAAGTTTTTACATTACTACTTGTGTCTACACTGTGTATATGTGTGTGAGCTAAATACATGTTTTTTAATTAACGTTTGAATCCCCAACCGGTCCTATGAGACCGCGCTGTTATTGTTTTACTATTGTGTCTCGTTTCGCGGGTATCTGAGTAACTACATGATAAACTATGTAGCACATATTTGTAACCATACCATTTTGGAGAAAAATCATAAAATGACTCTTTTCGCTCTGGATGCAGCGAGAGGATATTTCTTTAGTTACTAACCCGCAACCCACTTTTATCAAACTAAAAACTGAACCAAACTATACTGAAACGAGACAAACATTTCTCATTTAAAACATTTCTACTGCAAATAGCAGCAAACAAAATAAACCCTGCCATTCTAAATCTCCATTATTACCAAATAACTAATGGCTTAAAAAAACTAAATATAAAATGAAATCCGATGTCCCGTCAGTTTAGTTTAGCCGCTAGGGCTTCGGTTCGGAATCTCTGCGGCTCGGATTGGCTTGGAAATAACAAAATGGTAAAAAACTGGCTTCACCTGATAGCGTGTGACAGACCGACAGACGCGGCGGTTTGTGGCCGCTTTTACATAGAACTGTAATGATTTACTGTAAATTTAAACTTGGGTTTAAGTCACTAGTGCGCCTTACCATCAACGATTGCATCACTGCTTACCATCAGGTTAGATTGCCGTCAAGCATAAGTTTATGAGGGTTACGGGAATCCGATGGATGCGAGACGCACAGGACCGGTCGCTGTGGCGACGCTTGGGGGAGGCCTGTGTCCAGCAGTGGACGTCTTTCGGCTGAGATGATGATGATGATGATAAGTTTATGTGACATAAAAAAACCTGCTTAAGAATTACAGTTTAAACTTGAAGTGAGCAGTCAATTCAAATCATTAGGTGGATTCACGGGAAAGTGTGAGAGAAAGGACATCCCCAAATCCCAGTCTTTAAAGGAGACACTCTAAGCATCGGAAGTCTCATAGGCCTGCGGACAGTGAGCAATGAATACTTCACCGTGCGATAAGGATAAAGGATCCATATACCTAGTAAGGAATTAAAGGCTAGGTAGCTTGGCCATGAAGCTTAGAAGAAGAAGAGAGCGTTGTTAATCCTTAGAAAAAGCACACTATAGGTATGTCATTTTTTGATCTGCTGGACCCCTACAATTTTGCTGTTATCTCCTTGAGGTACGCCTGGAACACGCCCGTCGACGACTCGGGCTCGGGGTGTTTGTCATCTAACTTCTTCAAAACGGCTTAACCAATTTGAAAGTAATTTTGTGATTGTGTGTGGAGTGGGTCAATGTTTGGTTTGAAAATAGATTTGGACCCTACTGGTGGCGCTGCAATCGGGTTCTTAATTTTTTTCTGACAAAATGCTTGCGTTTGTGCAGGACAATATCTGTAGGGACCGTTTGTCTATTGACACACAGTATCATGACAGCATGTGACTAACTAACTGACACTGCAATTGAGGTCGTGTTTACACAGTAGTCAGTTAGTTAGTCATCCTTCATTTATTTGTTCAGCATTGTTCGACTTTTTCCTCAAGTATTTATTTTTACTGGCTTTTTCCCGGGACTTTACTGAAAATTCGTCATTTTAATGATAAATAAAGATAATTCTTTGCTAGGGCTTCAAAAAAGTAAAAAACAATATATATTTTAGAAATACTTATTAATAAGTAAGTTATGTTCATAATCATGTTGTGTGTTAAGTACATTTTAATAAATTCTTTTATTCCTAACAGGGACCGTGTTTCAGAGATTTGAGAAATAATCTGGAAGGATCCAATGGTTTTCCTTACAAAGATTACAACAATGCTGGTCTAATTTGATGCTCTTACAAAGATCTGGACCAACGAGACTATTGATTCAAAGATGTCACATGAAAAGTCAATAAAAAAACAAGAGTTGAAAAATTCTTATAATATAATCCTTTCAGTACAATAACAAAATCAAGCATAAATATAAAACTCATAGTCCAACTCCTTAGCGCGATCGCTCTTCATCCGAAGATTGACGAAGTTATAGCCGAGGCCGCCCCGAGTCACGTTCACTGATGCGCCCGAGTGTGTCTTGTCATATGCTAGAATGCCCTGAAATAAAGAAAAAATAGATTCGTGAATATTTAGAAAATTATTCAGTCTGTCCAATCAAGGGTTCATCATCATCCTCATCATTTCAGCTGAAAGACGTCCATTGTTAGACATAGGCCTCCCCCATATGAACGGTCCTGTGCTTTTCACTTCCGTCGGATTCCGGCAACCCTTCACAAGTCAACGGTCTACCTTGTAGGAGGCCTTTCAACGGTGTATCTTCTGCGTTTAGTAAGGGTTGCGGTTCGAAAAAGTTACAGTAGATCTTGCATATAGATGGGTTTTTAGTCAGGAAAAGTTTGATGAATTAGGTACCTCGTAAAGAAAGGTTTACCCCGGATTATTCAGAAAAAGGTCATTGACGTACCGATAGGCATAGAATTAATCAATTTCATATTCTTTCCTTCCCTTGCCCCATATTACTTGCGGCCTGCGCAACACGTGTTTTTCTGCCATTCTGTCCTGTTAACTGTCATACTATCACTAACTCCCTTTTCTCTCATATCATTCCTCACACAAACCATCCATCTTTTCTTAGGTATCAGATAGGCAGAAGCTCTATGTAAAATACTTGCGAATACTTGAACATCGTTATCGCTACCGATTATAAATGCGATATTTTTAACGATGGTAAACAAACTAAAGAGAAAAATAGTATACAGGATTGGAAAGGTGAATGCTGTCTGTCCCTCCCTGAAATATCTACTGCACGTGGCACAAGGTGGTCCAATAATATGGTCGAGAAAAAGTATTGTGAAGACTTATAGTTTGTCTTCGTCATAGTCGTTTTATGAAGAAGGCTCAGAAAAGAAGTTATGTAAGGTTATATTTCGGTTTAGACATGATAATACATACCTTTACAATAACTATCGTAAAGGAGTTTAGCTCATCAGAACGATAAAGGGAACGAGAAAGGAGAACCTCACTGACTGATATGTCAACGCACAGCCGAAACTACTGGAACTAGGAAGAACAACGAAATTTTTTCACAAGGTTTCTTTTTATGACGTAGGCGAGCACTAAGAGATAATTTTCCAAAATTCGCACCTTGAAGCCTCTGGGGGGAACACGTGGTATTCCTAAAGGTTGACACCGAGTCCCCCCCAGAACGAAGGCAACGAAGGAACGGGGTAGGGGTTTAGTCAGTAAAAGTCTGACACGCCCTCCCACTCCGCCCAAGAGCGGGAGAAGTCATTCTGATGATTCCCCTACCATAAAAAAAAAACGGATTGAAAGGGGGCCTAAAGTTTTTACAGAGAAACCTACTTTCACGAAAACCACTGGCAGTAACTAGTTCCTACCTAATAAATAGTTAAAAGATCATTTACCTGAATAGTCCTCGTATAACCAGGAACAGCGGGAACAGTATAGTTAAAAAATTCAATCCTTTTCTGGAACACCCTTGAAGGAAACTTAGCCTCTCCATGGTATAATAAAGGGCGCATGACACTGGTCCCCATAAAGGTATGATCACAATTTACAAAGAATACGGAAACTAGAAGTAACACCAAAGAGTATGCCTTCATTTTGTTAATTTATTTGAACAGTTGGTACTATTTATTTTTTTATTTTGTGTTGAACAGTTGGTACTGTTTTTGGGTTGACACTGAGAGGTTTACTTTCGGAATGACTGTGGCAAAGTGTGCTGTTATATTTTACCTGTTATCGACTTGTTTCGCATCATTAGTAACTGTAATTAGGGTTCCTTAGTCATTTGTGTAACGGTTACATTCATTAACTACAGTAAAAACATTAAGTCCGCCTTTGTAAACAAACTATATATATAAATAAATTAATATAACAATGTTAAGTTGTAATAAGTTATTACATGTATTGATATTTTTAGATTAAATATTTTAAAATGTAAAGACTTCCATATATGTATACTGTCTTCCATATGTAACTGTCCGGGCCAAGCCCATGTCGTCGACGGCACGTATTGTTCCATGCGCGCTTCAAAGAGATGTCAGCAAACCGACAGGGTCGAACTCTTCTGTGGCCTGGGTTCACGAAAGAGAAACCCTGGGACCCTGGCATTAGGGCAAAGAAGTAACAGTTGGGACGCTGACAACTATGTGAAAGATGTTTTAATGCTGGTTCTCACTCCATTAGCACCGTAAACTATTGACACAGAGACCCACTTGTACAAACAACTAACCGGAACATAATTTTACTGGCAATCAATAGTAGATTAGTCAACCTTATCAATGTGGCACCCATTCATGGGTTGATAACACGGTTGTTATGAAAACTAATGCATTGGTTACTGTCGGTCACGATATAGTGGGTAAGGTAGAAATGAATTAATGGAATTGATTTCGTACATCTTCATAGAAGTTTTGAGTTTGAGACATTGTGGTGAAAGGATTAATCAGCTAGACTCTGCGTTATCGAGTGCTAGCACAGTGCCAGTGTGGAGATTTGCGGCACTTGATGCTGCCCATCCTGCACAACCACTTGTACTTAAATTTATAAAATTTTTACTAAAAAATCTGGTCGGAGAAAATTTAGTCAAAGCCATCGACACGAAAAGAAGAAGAAGATCTTCATAGAGAACAAATGTAGTAAGTGAGTCATTTCCAATATCTTGCTATATCTGTATGTGTTGAATCATTCAGTTCCCATCAAAATCTGTGAAATTGTCTGTCAATCAGTCATGTTCGTGAACAGGTGCTGTCAGTTGAGACAGTAGTTATTTCAATTCTTACGGTTTTTAAACTTTTTGTTCTTTGAATTGTTTTTTTTTTATTCTAGATACTTTTAAATTGCGTTATTTTCTACATTATTCTCATAATTTTTACATTTACAATATAACCACTTTTAACATGAATAGAAATTTTAAAATGAGGTCTACGAGTATATGTTCAGGCACCTAAGTTAAGATTTATCATTTATCTACAATACCCTATTTAAAATTTTAATATGTACTAGCTGCTGCCCGCGACGTCGTCTGCGTGAAGGCTCTACAGTACCAAAAATACTTAAGATCGCTATAGCATTATAAGTAAACAACTTTTAAAATAGCATTAAAATACATGTTTTTTTTTCAAGCGAAGTAAGTTTAGAGAATTATATGGGAATCCTGCTGAGTTCAGTCATAAGTTGTGACTGAAGGAAATAGAGAAAATGATGTATGTGTGGAATATCATTCTTGCCATGTAGTACCGTGTTATCCCAGTTATTGGGTTGTGGAGGTCTGGTAGGCAGCCGCTCCTCGTAAAATACTGGTATTCAGCTAAATCCGGCTTGACTGGAAGCCGACCCCAATATAGTTGAGAAAAGGCTAGGCAGATGATGATGGTGATGTATGTGTGGAATGTATTCCATTCCAGGACACAAAAGTGTAAAAATACGTACAAAGATATCGTACCTTACAACACTTCCCTAAAAAAAAAAAAACACGGGATAATGTGTAGCGTTATCTTGCTCGACAACAGTGTTTATCGAGGTGTAGACCACATCATTCCCCTCAATTTCCCAGAGAATGCATTCGTTAATTGCTGCAGCCTGATCATTTATGGGCATCTAAATGGCCTACTCACACACCCAAGAATTCTACTGGTGCAGTATATGTGCGGGACAGCTTATAGTAATAGTACTCTAATGTAAACATAGGTTAAGAGTAGGTTCGGTACAACACTTTGAAATTCCAGATAATTCTTATTGTGCGGTCCGACAGTAAATATTTATAGTAATACTACTCAAAACGTAAATATAGAATTAAAATAGGTGCGGACCAATACTTTGAAATGCGAGGTCCTTATCATAAATAATTGTAAGTTATGACGCTCTAGAAAACTCGGGATCATAGCGCGTAAACAATTGTACTTATTGTTATCCAGAGCTTTCGTTAACCGGACACCGAGCGGTCTAATTACTGAACACCTGTGTTTATGTTACAGTTTTATGATTAGCTTGCATTTATTTTTGTTTATGTTTTATCGTGAATATTCTGGAATATTTTGTTTACAGTTAGCCGACTATAAAAGAGTCGATTTGAATCCCAGAAAGTCAGTATTCAATCGGAGCTCATACAGTACAGTTTCTGTTCAGAGCTCAAATAGTTCTAACTTGAAGACATACAGTCTGACAGTTTGTAAATCTTCTTAATAGTAAACGCGCCCTTTGACTACTGTATAGTACGGTGGTATTAGAAGAACAGTTTCGGTACAGTTACAGAATAAACGTCGGTGAAGAAACTTCCAATCTTTCAATATCCCTTATCCACCAATCCCAGCAACAGAAGTGTGCCAAACGGTTCATAGTCTTTTGAGCCGGATGGTACAGTATACGACTGACAAACCCGTACACACAGCGAATGAATTCTTCTAAGCTGGATACTATTTTTTTGTATCACCCAAAGGTTGACTGGTAGAAAATGCCTAAGGCATTAAGTCCGCTTCTGTACTTCTATCAAGAGAGTGTACCACTCTACCGAGAGACTCTAGCAGCACCACCTGTCCACCTCTTTCTTCTTGTGTGCGTTTGCCATGACTTAGAAGGACATCGTAAACTTCCTGAACACGTGCATTGTCTCCAAGCTGAGCATTAAAAATTAGCATTTCTAATTGAACTTAACTTCAGGTGGAATACGCGAGAGATCAAGTCGTGCCTGTCGTACGAAGCCTATCCTGCAAGGAGTTGAGCTGTTATTTCAGGCTACTTTGGGTTGGTAGTGATGATAGTGAAGAGGTCCGGGCGACCAAACTTTCGCATGTAACAAAATGCATCTTGGGTCCTCTCGTGCATGTACCACGGACCTTTTGTGAAGGTGGAGAGGAGAATGAACATGAATGAGCATTTGTATTATTCTGCATAGAGATAGACGTAGTTCTCAGCTTTGAGCTTTCTTTGGTTGGACCTTATAAATACCAAACGCTCTGTCTCAATTTTGGCGTACATGTCCTAAGAAACTGAGTAAAGAGCGTACGATAATGTCGGAGATAAGAACCATTGTTTACCCTCAGCTGGATTAAGAAGCTGTAGAAATGCATGGTGGATGGTTTTTTTATGATTTGGGGTGCCTGTCTGGGGGTCTACATTATAGTGGGCAAAATGGTAGCCAACCTCTCCGCGACAGAACTGAAATGAGAGGATATTGAAGAGAGTCGTACGCACGGTGAGTCTCGCTGATTCTTCGAAGCCGGTCATCATGCGTGCGTAAAACGATGACTCTTTTAGCAAACTTAAAGTGGTTGCGCTCGTTCTCAGGCACCGACGCGAGGGCTGCTTTGAAGTTGCTAATTTGCAGATTAACGTTATGCAACATACTTTGCAATCCTTTGAATAAACCAGACCAACTTGAGGATGTGTCTGCTTCAACACTTGCTTGTTGTTCACCAAACGAAGTCATCTGGAAGGCGCTGTTATAAGCTCGAATGTATTTCAAAAAATGGCTGGACTTCGAATGCTCGCCATTTAGTCCCCTTTTCCATTTGCGGACTTGGCAGTGGGTACAAACTTCTTCTAAAGCAACCATATTTATCTCCATGGGCGGCGTAGTTAATCACAATATTGTAGATAAATCCACTTCCTTCTTTATTTAGCCGTTTGCTCTTCGATATCGTAAACCGTGGATTCATCATCAGATGTCGAAAGTTGATTTATGTCACGACACACGCGATCTCATTCTATTTGTGCCGCACGCTGTTCTCTTGGATTCTGTCACGTTCTTGCGATAAATGAGCTTCAATGTCACTTCATCATCAATGAACATCACTTTTTTGTAATACTTAACACCGCATTTTTTTTTCTCTCTGTTCAAGATTTTGAGGGTTTTGTTGGAACTTGTATTTGTCAAACGAACTATACGATACAACTGTTATGAAGAAAATGCAAAATGCCATCTATGAATTTTAAGAATAACTAACTACTAACCTCGCCAACATGATAAAATTTTAATTGTAAATTTCCAAAAAGTGTTAATATGTAACTTGATTTGATTTTTATGAAATGTCATAGATGGTGCTGCTTTAAAATTTCCTTTATACTACTAACATTCATTAAATTATGTTTTTCTGCCCAAGTTACTTAAATGGCGTAGTTTTTATATTGTAAAGCTAAATAATAGCATGGCTTACTCAAAAACAATATTTATAAATGCGTCGTTAGATTACACGCTGCCACATAATGCGTAAGAAAAATAAAGATTCACAGCTCCTCCCCCGTAGGTGATAGCGTGATAATATGTAGCCTATTTGTTTTCCCGATCTCTCAGTAATATTCATGCAAAATTTGAAGTAAATCCATGCAGTATTTTTTGGGTTTAGCCCGGACATACAGATAAACAGACAAACAGACAAACAGACAAACAGACATGAATTCTAAAAACTATATTTTTGGCTTCGGTATCGATTGGAGATCACGCCCCAAGTATCCTTTTAAAAAAATATTCAATGTACAGTTTTGACTTTCCTACGATTTTATTATATGTATAGATTAAAAATTACAGTTTGATGTAGACGCTTCGTTCACTCGTTTTACTCGCTCACTTTGGCCCCCACTATCCCTTTCTTGTTCCTTGATACAAATAGGAGTCCGTCGGTCTTACCCAAGTCAACAGTGTATTAATATCGATGCTTGCCCGTGGGACCCTGCAATGATGGCAAGGAAGAAACAGTGGTGGGTTTTAGTCAGTACAAGTCTGACACGCCGTCTCGCTCCTACCAGAGCGAAAGAAGTATTTTTAATAAACTATGGGCACTACTTTGTTGTGCGTTAAATAAGTTGAAACACTAACAATGGCAACTCCTTTAAGTCAGTAAAATTCTGAAACACTATTAACCTAATTAACCTTTTTCTTTTTTAACTCGAAAAATATGAGTTATCAGTATTTGTACCTATGTAGGTAGAACCGTAATCAAACAAATTTGACCGTAAACAATTTAGACGCAAGTGGTTTTTGGCAAAACGGATGCAACTCTGACATACACTCGTATAAATATCATTTTAAGGGCCTCACCACCTATGATTAAGTAGCCAATATCTTACTTGGCAGATAATTTTATACAAATTCTGTTCCATTTTTGAATTTATTCAGGACGTAGTGACTACTCGGACATTGTGAAACAGGCCCTTAACCTATCACATACCCGTGAAACGAGACACAATAGTAAAACTATAACAGCGCGGCCCAATGAGACCGGTCGGGGATTCATGAATTAAATGTTACAGATGTCCTTACAGTTGTTACAATTCGGTGTGACAGTCATCCAGTCGTTTTGTAGGAAAAACCACATGGTCTCGTTTGCCGGGAGGTATCAAAATATTTTCCCAAAAATAGATTTGTCGGCTTTGTACAATGCGATAGCACGATTTGACTGGTGACGTGATATTTATGAAGATTTACTGGCATTCGCATAAACGAAGAAGCATGTTTTGTGTCTATTTAGATTTTCGTATGAGTACTTTTAGATTTTTTTACGTAAATAATAATTAATTTGTTTTTGTGGGTCCCGGCTGTCACTTGTAGATCTTTGGCAGTCGTTACGGATAGTCAGAAGCCAGTAAATCTGACTCCAGTCTTACCATGAATTACCGTGTTACCCCGGTTAATGGGTTGTGGAGGTCTGGTAGGCAGCCGCTCCTCGTAAAATACTGGTATTCAGCTAAATCCGGCTTGACTGGAAGCCGAACCTAATATAGTTGGGAAAAGGCTAGGGTGATGATGATGAATAATTAATTTGTTTAAAAAATTATATTTGATACAGCGTACGTTGAAGGACTGACCGTCTTTCTGTTCGATTATAATTTGGATGTCTTAGAGGCTAGAATGAATAGGGGCCTCGTAAACTAGTGCGCCTTACCATCAACGATTGCATCGCTGCTTACCATGAGGTAGGACGGCAGTCCAGCACTAGTTTATATTTTTAAAAAGAAAAAATATTTATTACTTTTGTTAAGTTAGGTTAGAGTCGTGACGTAGGTGTCTTTGAAAATGGTTTTAGGGTACAAAAGAGAACATAACATAATTAAATTTTAGCAATATTTTTAAATAGACTCGTGATGACACAATTATAGCACAATACACACTAAGCGCTCTAGTCTGAAATATAAGGGTCAATATAAAAGTATTGTAAACCCAATAACTTTTTTGAAAAGAGTAACCATGGAGTTTCTTGCCGGTTCTTCTCCATAGGAAACGACCAATTGGAACTGTGTACTAGCTTCTAACGTTTTATAAGAGCCTATGTAAAAAAAAAAAAATTTGACGCCGTTCGGCTGAATTTATTTATGTATCATCTTTAAAAATATCTTTACAAGCCTTAACTTAATGCGAAAGTGCAGCTAGAGTGAATAGGCTCTTAATAAACTAGTGCGCCTCACCATCAAAATTGCATCACTGCTTACCATCAGGTGGAATCGCGGTCAAGCACTAGTTTATATCAATTACAAAAAAAAGACCTAAAAATACATTTATGATAAAAACTAAAAAAATGGTGATGATAAGCCTGGCATAACCTTAAATCTCTCTGCGAACTGGAATTAAGAAAAAAACCCCAAAAAACTGACAAAACCATAATCAGATACAGCGCAGTACCCCACTAGACTACAAAATCAGTAAACTAATCGATACTACTTCTAAACCGGAGTTCTTACGCTGAAAACGATACAGATTTACCCGGAATATTCGTATCCTATCACAGCTCCCATTGTTATCAAGCTTATCAACTTGCTTACCATACAAATGGGTTCACAATACGCGATAAAAACTTCCAACAACATTGTTCAGGCATTTGGGTGCTCAATTTGTTCGTTTAAGCTGAGACGGGCAAGTTTGTAGCCTGGAGGAAAAGGGGCACATCTGATGTATACTCAAAACTGATACGTAAAAATATTTTAGCACTAGCTTTAGCCCGCAGCTTCGTCCGCGTACATAAAATATAGCCTATGGCACTTAGGAATACAGCAGCTTTCTATTGGTGAAAAAATTTTAGCAATTGGACCAGTAATTCCACAGATAACCTCATAAAAAAAAAACTTTACCTCTTTATTATATTAGTATAGATAATTGCTGCTGGAGTCTTATTATTATTATTATCTTATATTTTTTCTTGATAGCTAATACAACTTACAGGATTTTAAGTCAAGATTATATAGGTTATTTCTAGGGCAAGCGTGCTCCGTCGTCACTATATCACCCAATGGTAAGCGATGATGCGGCTGACGATGGAGCATACTTGCCTAGAAATAATTTATTGACTCTTGATTTAAAGACCCCCCAAGTTGTTGATGAAATACAATAGCTATAGTACAGCTTACAGAACATAGAAGCCTATCATCGTCCGATGTATTCCATCTCGTCTCTTTATGTATCCATCCCCTTGGACAAGCAACCCGAGGTATCGATATCGGAGCAGATCAATTTGAGCGTTCTAGTGACAGCTAAGGGCCTAAAACTGGAGAGTCTGCGAAAATAGAAAAAACCAATGTCATAAGTGTATGTAAACAATCAGTTTCCTTACATATACTCCTATATAGTTATAGGTGGGTTGTGGAGGTCTGGTAGGCAGCCGCTCCTCGTAAAATACTGGTATTCAGCTAAATCCGGCTTGACTGGAAGCCGACCCCAATATAGTTGGGAAAAGGCTAGGCAGATGATGGTGATGACTCCTATATAGTTATAGATGACGTTGGAAGGCCTGATCAAGGTGAACCCATCTGGTGAGAGTCGCGGGAATACGATGAACGCGAGACGCACAGGACTGTTCGTATGGAGGGAGGCTTATGTCCGACAATGGACATCCTTCGACTGAAATGATAATGATGATGTACCCATGTGCATTATTTATCAAGAGAGGAAGCGCTAATTCCAGTAGCTAGTAAGTGAGTGAATTTTGTCTAAACCGCTAGATACACCTTTTCGTTCAAAGACGGGCAATGTTCAACAATGGCCACAAGTCCCGAGCAGGTATGGCTAAACTTGTATAAATTAAGTTGGCAACTTAAATTGACTCCGCTATCACTACCCGGGGTAAAGGTGGCGACACACACGATAAACTAACCTACCTACAGATTAAACACTACACGTACCTATATTAATGTCAAAACAGTAACTGTTTTAAAAATGTTATTTTTGTTTTTATTTCTCGATTTTTCTGTGGAATTGGAGTTATATCTGAAGAGCCTATACATAGAATGTATATTTTTTAAATCTTTGTAAACAATTTGTTGATATCTTTACACGTGTCTCTTCTAATTATCATAGGCGAACAAGGTCATTTGCTCAGCGCGTTTTCATTAAAAAATCATACCAGTATGAATATTCGTGTTTTAGGTCAGGAATATTACTGTTTTTGCTTCAATGATCTGCTGGCAGAAAGACGATTTTGTAACCATTTCCAATTGCCATTAGAGTTGGAGACTGCTTAATCTAACAGGATGCAGCTTTTACATGGAGCACTCCTTATCTGATCTCCACTCCATTAAAAAGGTCAATCTTTTGAACAAACGGGAGTTGTTTTTAGTCTAGATAACTGCCCGATAGTTGATTTTGGCCTGTTGTTATAGTTTTATAACTCGCGCAGAACCTTGATACCACTATAAAGTAAAAAGACCCTTAACGAAAACGAAAACCCCTTATTCTACTCATCACTGAGATAGTTTTTTCTTCTAGACCATACATACCTGGGAATTCACTGGTTTTGGAGATATTGCAGGTCAAAGTAAAAATTTTTTTTTCGTTGTTTTTCAAAATCGTATTCCAAGTATCATTAATAAACTTTCTTCCGAACAAACATCCAAAATTATCAATTTTTCATAACAAATTACGCATTTGAAGTTACAAAAAACAATGAAAATTTTTTAAAGGTGAAAAAAAAGTTTTTCCCAGCCATATTTTTTGGTCTAAGTTACTCAATTACATGTACAGAATGTGTAGTTATCGGCTTTGTGATTGGTCTTTTTACACCCTGTATAGGAATTTGCTAATTAGTTCTCTTGTGGCAACATAGATGTCATTTCAACACTACCGCTTTAAGCACCAATACCCGCGCTCTCAGTGTGGCCCTAACCCAACATCACCTTAGTCAAAGTTCGACATTGTGCGGAACAAACATTGTTGTACAGTTGACTCGAATAATTGTTAGTTGCCGTGTCCTTCGTGATACATTGTTGATGAAGACGAATCCACGTGATTGATGCTGGCCGATTGAGATCTTGCTTGATTTTGACGAAAATTATTTAGATGGATTAAATCAGAAATCAGAAACATTTATTTCAAATAGAACATGCACAGGCACTTTTGAAAAGTCAAAATGTAGATCAGTCAAAAAAAATGAACCTCTTTTGCACGTTCCATAGCGTAGATTTATATGGAGAAGAACGTGCAAGAAACTCCATGAACTCTTTTTCTTTGGCTTAAATTATAGCTACATATTTTCTTGTCGCTTCTATTATGGAAGCACAATGTAGATAAATAATGAAAAAAAAAACAGTAATTAAAAAAAGAATTACTGTTTTTCATCATCTTCAATTAGTTCCCATGACACAACATAGATGTCGCTTCAACTTGCTTTGGCGTCAAATTCTCAGTGTGGCCCTAACCCAACATCACCTTAGTCAAAGTTCGATATTGTGCGGAACAAACATTGTAGTATAGTTGACTCGAATAATTGTTAGTTGCCCGTGTCCTTCGTGATACATTGTTGATGAAGACGAATCAACGTGATTTATGCTGGGCGATTGAGATCGCGGTTGATTTTGACGAAGATTATTAAGATGGATTAAATCAGAAATCAGAAACATTTATTTCAAATAAAACATGCACAAGCACTTTTAAAAAGTCAAAATGTAGATTAATAAAAAAATAGTGAAGTTATTTTGCACGTTCCATAGCGTCTATTTATATGGAGAAGAACATGCAAGAATCTCCGTGAACACTCTTTTTCTTTGACTTAAATCTTAGCTACATATTTTCTTGTCGCTTCTATCATGGGAGTAAAATGTAGATAAATCAGTAATAAAAAAAAGAATGACTGTTTTTCATCACCATCAATTAGTTCCTATGACACAACATAGATGTCGCTTCAACTCGCTTTTGGCGTCAAATTCTCAGTGTGCCCCTAACCCAACATCACCTTAGTCAAAGTTCGATATTGTGCGGAACAAACATTGTTGTATAGTTGACTCGAATAATTGTTAGTTGCCCGTGTCCTTCGTGATACATTGTTGATGAAGACGAATCGACGTGATTGATGCTGGCCGATTGAGATCGTGCTTGATTTTCACATGTATTATTAAGATTAAGGCGGATGCTCCGAAGAAGCTCGAAATTTCTTAAGTTTTTTGCATTTTGAAAGTCAGTGTCATGTTGTATTCGTATATTGATTGAAATTTATAATAATTATGATTGGTGGCGGTAACACGTATTTATTTACGGAATTATAATCCCAGAGCAGTAGAAGTCCGGCGAGCAATGAGTTGCTCACCGACCGACCGGCTGGTAACCGTTTGTACCGAGCCCGAATCGTCGACGGTGCGCAGTATTCCACGTGCACCTCAAAGAGACATCAGCAAAGCCCTAGGGACTGAGCAGGGTCGAAGCGTATTAGGACCACGGGTTTTGTGAAAGAATCTGGAAGGAAGGTCCTGGAACTAAGGCAAAGAAGGAACATAGGGGTAGGTTGAAGTTAGTAAAAGTCTGACAAGAAGCGTGGGAGAAGTCGAGTCTTAATCCCCAGTCCCCACCTACAAAAACAAAATATTAACTACTAGCTGTCCCCTGCGGTTTCACCCGCATTTTTAATTACTGCTCCGCTCTCGTGAGTTGTAGCGTGATGGTATATAGCCTATAGCATTCCTCGATAAATGGGCTATCTAACACTGAAATAATTTTTCAAATCGGACCATTAGTTCCAGAGATTACCCCCTACATACAAACTTACAAACATACAAACTTACAAATTTTACCTCTTTATAATATTAGTATAGATATAGATATTGCAGCTCGCTCAAAATTAACAAGATCAGTTTTAATATTTCGCTTGATAGCATTTTATTAGTAACAGTACCTACTAGCTATTCGAAGATATAAAATATGGTTAAAAGTACAGAATTCAATATACGTCGGTATGTGTACCAGCATTTCGCTGCAAATTCCCAACATTCGTCATACCAAAATATTTTTGCGAGTGCGGAGCGAAAACTGCCTGTGACGAAGTGAAAATACATCGCGAAATTTTACTCGAATCTCTTTGTATATTTGGAAAACCCAAGAGGAGTCTTCGTGTAGTATTTCTGATATTTGAATTTGGTTACAGTTACCTATTCCAACCATCAGAAAAAAACCAGGCACTCTTTTTTTATGGGAAGTCATCAAATAACTTTTCTCGCTCTGAAGTGAGAGGACGTGTCAGATTTTTACTAGATAAAACGTACCTGTTTTCCCTTAGTTGTCCTTTGCATTCCAGGGCTGCGGGATCTTTTTCGAAAAATCTCATGGCTCTAGTGGGCATAGCCCTACTTAACTGTACCCCCATGGTTTTACCGCCAAGTCTTTCAGTCCTGCGTGAAACACAAGGCGCCATCGACAGTTCGGGCTTATTGTTCCTCATCATCCGTTTCATGTCAGACTATAAGGTTTAATTGTCTGCTGGCGACCCTGGCCTCCCACAAGTTGGACTGACGACCTGGCAAGGGTCGCGGGAATCCGATGGTTGCGAGACGCACAGGATCGGTCGTTGTGGCGACGTTTGGGGGAGGCCTATGTCCAGCAGTAGACGTCTTTCGGCCGAGATGATGATGACCCTGGCAGGTATCGGCCCTAGCGGGTCCCTTCAATTACCGCTTGTATCGCTGGGTTAGAAGTTCAGCCATGTTGATGTATTATATATGTATATGTTTTTGTATCACTTAATTACTCAGATACCCGCGAAACGAGACACAATAGTAAAACAATAACAGCGCGGTCTCATAGGACCGGTCGGGGATTCAAACGTTAAGTAGTTACAATACTCAAATCTATTTCGTAAGTGAAGGAAAGATTCTCGACTCCATTTTATCGCCATGACAACGGATTTTTTTTTCGAGACCCCTTATCTCGAAGCCTTTTACTATATGGCAATTGGGTGGTTTTGGTCACGGGCACTTAAGCATCATCTCATCATCATCTATCTACCTAGCCTTTTCCCAACTAGATTGGAGTTGGGTTCCAGTCCAGTAATACCAGTATTTTACGAGGAGCGGCTGCCTACGAGACCTCCACAACCCAATGTTGCGATGACGTTTCGCGCGGTCTCATGAGACCGCACGGGAAGGAATAGGTATGTGAATAAATAGCAAGCTTTCCCTAACGGCCTAATCATGGAAAGCTCCTCTAAACTCAACCACGACTCAGTCTTTTCCATTCAAACATTTACAGCTTGTGAGATCTTTCTAATTGACAAGATACATTGGAATTTATATTACAGAAAACTTAAAAACAATTGAGCATCGTCTATTTACATTTCCACCAACCATCCACACCAGAACGAGTGCAATAATATTCAATAGGAGCATGCGACCCCGCCAAGATGATTGCAGAAAGGAAATTAAGTTTAAAACTGTGAGAATTTGGCACTGCATGCGGCCGTTGATAAGATCGCTCGCTCTCTGACGACCTTCTTTTAGTTGCATCTACAGTTCTGAAAATAGGTTTTGATTGCTGTTTAATAGGAATTTTTATTAGGAAAATGTGCTTATTTGTACAATACATGATCGTTACATGAAAGTTCCTATTTCATGTAACGATCATAAATTGATTATTACTACCTTGTAATGTTCCCGCTGTTGGGACTTAGGCCTCCTCTCTAGGAGAGGGAATATATTACTGATATTTATTTTTAATTCAGCAGAGAGAACACTACAATATTTGTTAGAAGTTTCCCGAATCTTCGCCCCGTTGACCTGGCCTTTGCTTTTTGCATTCCATGGACACCCACAAATCTCACGAAGACACGTTGTCGTCCACGTTGTGGCAAACTTTCCCACAATATTTCGATTGGCGGTTATGTCTGAGACATAATAAATGGCACTCATTCATCATAGATTGCAATAATTTTATCCATATTACTTGTAGGCAAGCCTATTATCCACCATCAACCACATCATCGCTTACCATCATGTGATGATATCATCGGTCAAGCATGAACCTTCTTTCTTTCTTTTCTTTGCCAATATGAGAAAAATAATAACAATGCGACATACCTACTTTCTTATCGAGGGTTACGGAAATCTGATGGATGCGAGACCCACTCCTGTGGGTACAGTACTAGTACCCACAGTAGTAGTGGGTACTGTGGGGATAGTTCGTTGTGGTCACAGAACAGTTGTGGCACACTTGGGGAAGGTTTATGTCCAGCAGTGGAAGTCTTTCGGCAGAAATGATGATGATGACGATAATTTCTCATAATAGGTATTCTGCGTTCCCATACCTACCTCTCAAGATAGATGGCCATGATAACACTCTAAATCCAACTCCCAGTTTTCAAACTCGAAGTAAGAAAACTTGCAGAAACTCGGAAAGAAAGTAGATTGGAGCTGTTAATATTAAAATCGATAAGGAGGGACGCTGGGAGTCGTGAGGGAGCGAACAAAACTGATTTTGAAGTTGTGTTAATTTTGTTTCAGCCGATTATCGAGTCAGTAACTTCTGTAAGGTCTGTTAATTGCTGATAACTGGCGAGGGTTGGCTATGTTGATTGTTTCAGTTACATTGCCCATTGGTAACTCATTTGAGTTTTGCTTGCGGAATTTCCAAGTATTATTGCCTGTGATTCGAGGAATTAAATGTATTAGGGTTCATTTCTTTGATTCTTCTTTCTTATGGTTTTAGTTTTAGTTATGATTTTTGGGTGGAGATTGAGATTGTAAAACGTTTTTCATTTTGAAAAGCCAAATGATTTGTAAAAGGGTTAAAGGGCTCGTGAAAGGAAGGTTTAAGAATGTGGTGGAAAATTGTAAAATGTCTTCTCCTGCTCTGAGTGGAGCAAGGAGGGATGTTATATTTTTACTTACTAAAACCCGCAGTACCATATGGTGTCGTTCGTAACACCACCCTACCTCCAGTGGTTGTCAAACGCCCATTTTCAATAAGCTACCTATCTAAAGTTGCAGCTACTAAAGATAAACAAATCTATCCTTTTGCCCTTACTTGCTTTCCTATAACCTACCGACGGTTAGCATTTCCTACCAAAAGTTGTGACATTGACAACAATCTTACTGTTTATCGGAGATAGCTATCTATTTATAAACTGCGGTAGGTTATTGAAAACGGGCGTAAGACTAAGAGGCACACCAAAGATGGAGTAGCAGCATTACGACTTCACTCTATGATATCCATAACCGATTTGCCAAGCGTAGCGATTTAGGCTAAGTAATAATAATATTATAGTACTCAATACTCATCATCATCATCATCTCAGCCGAAAGACATCCACTGCTGGACATAGGCCTCCCCCAAGCGTTGCCACAGCGACCGGTCCTGTGCGTTTCGCATCCATCGGATTCCCGCGACCCTCGCCAGGTCGTCGGTCCACCTTGTGGGAGGCCTTCCAACGCTGCATCTTCCGGTACCGGTTTTGAACCTACTTTCAGACCAGTGTTACTGGTCCCTTTGACGATATCTTTTTTTTTAATTTTGTCTCTCTTTAAAGTTCTTTCAACGGATTATTTATAATTATGTATTAATATTATGCGAAAGTTATTCTGTCTGTGTCTTATGTTTTCTCGTTTCAACAGCTGAATCAATTTGGAGCAATTTTAGTACAGACATATATTTATTTAACGATTGCGACAACATAATTTTAGTTAAGTGACATCATACATTGCTATTAACATATTTTATAAACACTTAACTAACCTAAGAGTACTTATGTTGTACTCGAATTACTGATAAAATATGTTTGTATAAGTATCCATTCTCACTATCAAAATTTCAGCCGAAAGATGCCCACAGCTGGGCATAGGCTTCTCCCAAGTATCGTCACAAAAATCGGTCCTGTGCGTGAGAGCATTGGACTCGTAATCTGCGCTGGTCCAATGCTTTTATCCAAAATCATAGCGTCAGCCGTTTGCAGAAACTAGTTTAAAAATAAAATATTTAGCTGATTCGATCAAACCGGTAAGCTTCAAACGATGAAAATCGCAACGAGTTTGCATTGAGCTAACAAAATCAGCACAACTTATAAATATACAGATTCTATACAACCATTTTCTAAATAAAAGATCTTATCAATACGCTTGGGGAGAAGCGAGCCTTCAAAACTAATTCAGAAAAGACGGAAAATTTAAAAATTGTGTGTTTTTTACCTTATTTTTCAATATTAGAGTGAAAATATTAAATTGCGGGCGTCGTTACGTTCAGAAATAAACATTACCGTAAAATGAAACGGACTGGTGAAGATACCAACCGGAAAAGTTGGTTCTAACATAATTTTTAACGTAATTAAAACTGTTATTGCTTCGGGGACCCTTTTCTTTATATTACGGTTAACTCTGTTATTCGCTTTTAGATTTTTAGCCCTGAATGTGACCTAATTAGTCTTTGGAGACGGTATCTCGTTAGATTAGCTAAATACTTTTGCGGTTTTTTTTCATTTTTTATCGTAGCATCACCCTTTGTTTTTTCGGATGATGTAATTTTAACGGTTATTCTTCATTTGTTAGGGTAACGGGATTTTTGTTTTTATTATTTTGCTCAGTGGGGTGCGAATTTAGAACTGTTTTGTTTGGATCTTAATGAATATTTTAGTTTAACAGGATGGTTTTATAATGTTTTCTATCTCTTGCAGCCAGGGTAGTCAACCCAAGACCCTCAATCCCAATCATAAGTTAGAAATATGGCCTTGGACAATCGCTACAGAAGCAGGAGCACGACTTCCTCCTGCCTGCTCGGTAGCAGGGTAAGTGCACACCAATCCCGCTCTTCCATCGCCACTACACAGAGGGTATATACCCTTTGCTATAGCGAAGAGACACGCGTCCCGTAGTCGCTCTCGCAAGCGCAGGCTGGACGTCGTGAAGTCCGACATGAGAGCCAATGGAATGACTGATATGGATGTTAAAGATCGGGCAAAGTGGAAGAAGCTTAGCCGGAAGGCGGACCCTGGCAATAGCCGGGATTAACGCCAGGTAGAAGAAGATAGCGAAGAGACACGCGTTGAAGTGACCTTCAGACAGGTTTATTATCTCATCATCTGCCTAGCCTTTTCCCAGCTATATTGGGGTCGGCTTCCAGTCCAGCCGGGTTTAGCTGAATACCTGTATTTTTCTTTTCTTTAAACCTGTCTGAAGGTCACCTTCAGACAGGTTTAGAGAAAAGAAAACCTTGCGCGCCGGGCCCTTGTCCAAACCATGGTCTGGAACGACAGGGGATGTATGCGTTCATCTCCTTCTGAGAAGCAGTAATGCGAGAGAAAGAGATGGCTGCAAACGTGTTGGGATGGAGATCTACTAAATTTCAGATCGACTACTTACTTTTCCTGCCCATGTTTTTCCCTTTTACAAATAAGTTATCAAGTACAATTTTATTAAAAATATTTATTTGCAACACAGCAGTTCTTCGAAAAGATTGCAATACCGAAAACAAATGAAGCATATCATTACCTAACCATATAAGCACTTATCATTTGTTCCTAAAATAGCTGTAAAAGATAACGCGGTTTTCAAAATGATGTCATTACTTTCGGTGCGACATCTTATAATGCTATTAGAGTTCCCTTTCAACAGATTTATTTACTATAAAACCTATTTTATGCGAGTGTTTGTGTATTTCGCGACGAGAATGGCGGATAAAGATTATCATAATAGGTTTTTTATTTCGCGAATGGGTTGTTTTTAACACAAAATATTCAAGTTAATTCTCTATTTGTTCCTAAATGGAGTGTGTTTGGTATTTGTCACTACGTCGGAGGTAAGCAGAATAGGGCATAAGACTAACATAAAAAATGTGTGTCTGGTCCATGCAACTGCCTGATAGTTGATTTCAGACTGTTGTATATGTTCTAATCGTGCGGAGAACTCTGATACTGCAATGAAGGATTTTGAATGTTTTGTTCCTTCTTGGCAAGATGTTGTTACACTAAAGTCAATAACAGAAACTTAAAATAAAATCAGCCTTCTGATGGTCCACAGCTTTGACTGAGGCCTGCGTTCTAAAAGAGGGCATGGGCCGTATTCCAACCACGTGGGTCTATGCGAGTAGGCTAAGGATAATTTAAATACAACTGGAAACAAACAAACATCTTCATATCCCAAAAATATTAAGATGGGATAAAGTTAAGCAGATTGACAAAATGCTGTAGAATAATTAGGTACTTAACCTATTTTTAGGGTTCCACATCGGCAAGACTTATTGAGAGAGATTTATTGTACATCTATCAATATAATTCACACCACCACCATAATTAACTACCTATTACAACTAAAATTGTACACATTAGAATGTCTTCGCCCGCTCCCGGGCAGAGCGGGAGGGCGTGTCAGACTTTTACTGACTGAACCCCATACCGTTCCTTCTTGGCCTTCGATCCAGGGTCCCGGCTTTTCCTTTCAGTAACTAACCCACGGCCCCAGAGGCTTCGACCCTGCTAGGCCCCTATAGCTTGCAGGCAACTTCTTGAGGCGCGCGTGGAAAGGTTTTCGCATCTAAGTCGGCAAAAACGAAACCCTATAGGATCAATTTATTATCTATCTATCAAAATAATTCACACCACACACTAAATAACACACTATATATACTAATTAATTACCTTAGATTTAAAAAAAATATCTTAGCATTATTAGGAACAGTGGTGGCCTAGTGGTAACTGCCCCGACTTGCAAGTTATACGTCGCGGGTTCAAGCCCAGTCAGGCGCATTACTTTGTGTAATTTATATCATCGCCACTGCTCTCAAAACGGTGAAGGAAAACATCGTGAGGAAACCGTTAACGTTCCGGAAACCGAAACCGCATGTCTTAGAACCAAAAATTCGAAGACATGTGACATCCGCAATCCGCACTGGGCCCGCGCGGTGGATTATGGCTCATTCCATCTCCTAGAGAGGAGGCCTGAGTCCCAGCTATGGAAACATTATAAGTCCGATAGTACTGATGCTTATTAATTACCTATTACAACTAAAATAGTAAACAAATATGTACTTGGGTCTTAATAAATGTTTAATAACACGGTCACAGGGGACGGGTTGTTGGCACATAATCAAATATTACACCCCGAAACATATTGACGGTAACAAGCAACAGTTATTGAGGAAATTAGTACAGGTTTTGTATTATTAGGAAGTTTGTAAATTGTTTGTTTATTGTGTACTTGGTGACCCATGTCCACTTGGCTGAGCGTCAAAGATTTTTGGAGTATAGCCTGAAATTCGTAGAAGGAACTTGTTGGTATCGTAAATATAATCTTGGAATCGTAAATATAACGATCAAAATATGATGAATTATTTCATTCGTATTATTTGTAATTTTGAAATTCAGCACTGATCTTAGCATAATTATATTGTGATCTTCCAGGATCCCTATCATCATCCTACCTATTATCAATCTTTTCCTTAGCGTGTCGACGGCAAAACAAAATTTTTGTTTTTCATTAAAATTATTTGCCTGGCCCAGTATTTGGCCACGGCAATGCCATCCTCTGACTCCACAATTAGGCCCCTATGTGAACAGATGACACGATACGTGACGCAGGATGAAAGGTAGGACATGGGCTACGGAAAAATGCCGCACAAATAAGGAAGATGGGAACCGTCTGAGAACCCCCATCTGTGGAGTTTTCTTGGCTGCCCCCAACCAGGGTGCGGAGTCTGTTTATAGTTTTCCAGGTTAGCCACTACTACTTGGTTTTTCGAGTACTAATACATACTACTTGTAAATGGTTTCCTGTTACTTTTCAAGTCTCCAGAAGTGTCACAAAATAAGAGGGATAAGTAACTACTAGAGAAAGTGATCTGACCCTAAAACCTAAGAAGTTCCAATTTCAAAGTTTGAAATGTTAAGATGGTGGTTGTATCCTCTTGACATAACCTCTAAGTCTTTTACATGACACCTCTACAAGAACAGAAGACTTCATTGACCTTCCAAAGGTCCCAAAGGTCAACGTTAACACGAGTATTAATGGAAAAAAAACTTTTAATACGAAACAGCGATACAGTATTATTGCACACAACAACAATAAAATTTGCTTTATCGCGCCAATATCGTACGTTTTATTTGTCGCTGATATTTGGCGGGTTAGTGCTGGGTTGCCAGTTTTTAAAAGTCATGTTGGAGAAATCATGGGGAAAGTGTATTTTGAGGATTTTCTAAATTTAAATTAATTTAAAATCAAATTAATTGTGCAAGATAGGGTTTGATTAGTTATTTTGTAAAATATGTTAGCTTTGCCTACCACATTTTGGAAGTGGTAGACACAGACATTTCCTTCTCATATAATTTAATCTGAGCTGTTATTTTTTAAATGTTTGTTACATTTTTTTGTATGTCTTGTTCATGTCAATGCAAATATGGAAAGAATGTTTAAAATAAATGTAGAGAATGAAAGTATTAAAACCTTTGGGCATATATTATTCCAGCAATGGGTAGGTAGCTCGTCATTTGATTAGAACTAAGCCCTCAGGCTTAGCCCTCTATATCATCGGTAACGTTACGTCGTGTTCCAATCGCGCCTCAAAGAGCTGTCAGTAACATTGCCAAAGCCCGCTAGGACCAATGCCAGCAAGGGATGTGGGATTATTCAATTTAGAGGTATGTGGAACAGAGAGTAAAGACCAACATATCTCCACTGAAAAGGGAGGATCCTCCAATGAAATCAAACTTGTGGTATATCTAGTGGGCTACTGCCCAAGTGATGATTTTGAGCTGTTCCATAAATGTTTTAATTGCGCGGAAAACTTTAATTGCGCGATGCAGAATTAGTTTTTAAGTGACCACATAGATGTAGCTATATTCGAAAGAGTTGCCGCAGTCCTGGAATGCAGGTGGTAAATTTATTTCCTACAGAAAAAAGAAAATGATAACTTCGAAGACATAGCTGAGTCAAATATTCTTTCAGAAAATGATTAGAAAGAAACACTAATACACACTTTTTCCGGAGATTTTACATCTAAATCTGGCAACACCGACTTAGCCATCTAAAGCGCTCGCGCTTTCGACATTTATAGCAGTAATTATGACTGATTTAGTGACTGACCAGCCTGCCTCAGTGTTGCCCGTTTATCGGAAATGAACGAAAGCGATATTTATTACTTATATACCCTGTGTGTTATTGTCTTTTAGAATGTGTTCGCTCAATATGACGCCACATAATTTTGAATTGACGGGTAGTTAAAAGTTATGCTTGGAATGAAACTGAAAGTAACGGGTTATTGGAACAAATAATTTATACGAATGTTATGATTGGGCTTTAGTATAACAAATACAAATGGGCTTTAACAGAAGGTTTAAATTCGCCCTAGGCCCCTAATGGAAATGGAGAGGGCTCGGAGTTTTGTTGCTTGGTCGAATCATAAATAAAGAAATACTTAAGAAAATCAAGGTTATCGACAAAGAACAGTGGCAGGACACAATGCTCGCAGAACAGATGGTCGATGAGGCCTAAAGGTTCTAGAGTGGTGTTCGCTAATGGAAAGACACACCATTCGAAGGCCCTCACCAGATCATCGGACTACCTTATGGAGATCAAGTGCGCGCCTTTGCTTACCATCAGATGAGAAAGTGGCACGAGGCTATCAATAATAATGAAAAAAGAGAAATAGGCTCATCAGGTTTATACAAATGATTTGTAATTATCAACTGGGATATCATTTTTCCTCTATGACAGGACAAAACAATAGCTTAATGTTATTACAAGGGGAAGTTCCTTTAAACTTTATAATTATGAAGACAGATAGGCAGTCTCTTAAGAGGTGAAAACGCTATAATTACTGCCTAAGCAACATTAGAAGTTAACAACACTAAATAAATACATCCAAAAGGACCAAACACTTAAAAAAATCTTTATCTTCTTTAGAAATGATACAAAAAAAAAACATTTACTGATGTATAAAAATCTTGTAGCATAGTGTTTGTTCGTTTTTTTTTTATTGTGCATAGGCTTACATATGACCACTATCTCACCTGATGGTAAGCGATGATTAGGCCGACAATGGAACACGTTTGTCTAGAATAAGTACAATATAAAACAAAACATTAAAAAAGGGACATGAAATTATACAATAAATAAATCCCATAGTGCGGTGTGCATCTCAAAGTTCTTTCATCTCGGGGAAAATCACCGGACACTGTTAACTAAACAAACACTTCTACACAATAGGCGTCATGGATGTACAGAACATGCATAGACATGGAGAAACCGATCATGCACATGAAAGTCCTCCTTGTATGAAAGGCTCGAACATATTCAAAATACTCATGCAAACCCCTATGATCACTGAATTTCCTCATAGAGGCCTTCCCTGAATAAACCGGGAGACACAATCTGCTTTTGGAGTGAGGCGTATGGATTTAAGCCCGCTTTGGCAATATGAAAGCCTAACCCTACATTGTTTAGGCAAGGATTGCGTTTGATTGAGAATCAAGACAATAAACGCTTCGGTATTTTGCCACCTGGAGGCGCTAGTGTAGCATGAGGTCGACATTGTACCACCGTAGGCGCGGGTTCGCGGACGGCGAGCACTGGGTAGCTCGCTGTCCGGCAGTCTGGAAATAATCTGGACCGAGCCCAGTCGTCAACGGCGCGTTCTGTTCCACGCGCGCCTCAAGGAGATGTCAGCAAACTGTAGGGGCCCGGTAGGGCCGAAGCCTCTGGGGGGAACATGTGGTATTCCTAACGGTTGATACCGAGTCCCCCCCAGAACGAAGGCAACGAAGGAACGGGGTAGGGGTTTAGTCAGTAAGAGTCTGACACGCCCTCCCGCTCCGCCCAAGAGCGGGGGAAGTCATTCTGATGATTCCCCTACCAGAAAAAAAAAAAAAAAAAGGTCGACATTGTAGGTGGACTTTTGAGGCGAGTTTACTTATTTTTTTTATTATAATAACCGTTTGATTGTCTTACATTACGGTTCTAACAGTTACTTCTTTATTTATGTATGTATCTATTTTACAAGCTTTATGCACTAGTAAACAGTTTACAAGTGCATAAAGCTTTTAAGGCGGACTTAATGCCTTAGGCATTTTCTACCAGTCGACTTTAGGTGAGTATCCACGTTGTTGTTAGTATACATCTCTACGGCTGAGATCAGATTTAAAAGAAAAGTTTCGATGAGTCTTATGAAAACTTTGTCCAAGTGTTGTACTGTCGTGTTTTGTTTGAAAAAAAAAACAAATATACAGTGCTTCTAATGAAAGCGCGACCCGGAGTTTTTTTTTTAATTTCATTGGCAACATTATTTAGCCGCAATTGTAGGAAATAAAAAAAATTGTGAAGTGTTAAGACGTGATTCTCCTACTAATTAGTAATACCACATACAACATTTTTGGATTTTACCTCTTTTTCTCAGGTCGCGCTTTCATTAGACGGACTATAGGTATAACTGCGCAAAATTGGGACATAATACAACTTTGAAAAGGTACTCTGAAGGACCTTTGTGGTTGTGCTACCAACAGGTGAGTACAAAAATTGTAGCTCTCATTGTAAAATTTTCAAACGTTTAATAGTCGGCTTAAACACTCTTGCTGTCTCGTTCACTTTAAAGTATTTTGTAGCGACAAAAAGACTTTTAAGGACGTCTTAAAGCGAGTGCCATTTGAAAATTCGAAGGTAAGTATGCTATGTTCCAATGGTCGATCCTCTTCTCAGATGGTACCTTAGCCTTTTTGATCTGTGTTGAGACAGTGATGTATTGTACTTATACTTATGTAGTAAGGGCCTGTTTCAGTTAAGTAAGATATAGAAAACTTAAGATTAAATTGCCAATATCTTACTTGGCAGATAACTTCATACAAATTCTGTTCCATTTTTGAATTTACTCAGGAAGTAGTGGCTACTCGGACATTGTGAAACCGGCCCTTAATCATAGATGATGAAACAGGCCCTTTACTTATACATGTAGTACGGGACCTGTTCTTCAATAATCGATGAAAGTCCGATCGAAGTCGTTCCATAGATGTGTAATCTTTCATTAGATCAATATTTTGTCAGTTTACAGATTTTTAACGGGTAAATGGGTAGTCAGAAGCCCAAAGATTTTATGTGCCGGTCTTGCCATAGTGAATTTATCACGTTACTCAATAACTGGGTTGAGAAAATCAGATAGGTAGTTACTTCATATAAAATAGTGTTCAGCTGAATGAGGTTAAACTTAAGGCTTTTTTTTACTATTTATGGGCTTACACTTAACTGTAAGGGTGTATGTGTAATCTCTAGTAGGTATGTACCTAAATACCTATATTATACTCTATATTGTACTCTTTAGTATATAAGACTGATCATTCTAGTAGTTACTCAGATACCCGCGAAACGAGACACAATAGTAAAACAATAACAGCGCGGTCTCATTGGACCGGTTGGGGATTCAAACGTTAAACAGTTTAGTTCTAAAGCAGCATTCAAGGGTTTCATTTCGCTCCTAATGGGTCAAACCTCACATTACCACTATCTTACCGATGGAAACCGAAGATGTGGTTGACAATGGAGCACGCTTGTCTAGGAGCAAGCTATTTAGTCTTGATTCTGATAGCTCAAGAAACTGTATATCCGGCAGAAAATTCCAGTTCTTATTTGGATGCACAATTAATGTGTTCCCAAAACATTCATCACCATCATCATCATCTCAGCCGAAAGACGTCCACTGCTGGACATAGGCCTCCCTCAAGCATCACCACAGCGACCGCCTTAATAGAATGAAACCCACCTTTATTCTTTCAGTTCCTGTTGCGATCTAGGGCTAGTTGTAGTTTGATCAAAGTGAATATTCTGATATATTTGCTCAACGATTACAAGCTACATTTAACTTGGTACGTAGTGAGCACTAGAAAGTTGTACCCCAGGGTTGCGTAACAGTTTGGGATGATGCAACTTGGTAACTGTGAGCACTAGTTATGTTGCCAACATAAACATAACTAACAATATGGTAAACTCTGCGGCTAATCGATACAGTTGCTATTGGACTTCATCATGGAACTATGTATTATAGAAATGTTTGAAATAGGTAGACTGATGTGTCTGAATTTACATATAATAATTCCAACCGAATTTCAGTCACAGTGGCCCTGTGACTGAAATTCGGTTATGGAAGAATAAGAAACTTATTAAGACCAAATAATAAATATTAGACAATTATAATAATAAAAAAATTAAATAAAAAATCTACAATCTTTGAGAGGCCAAAAAGGCTCACTTCAATATACGCCACGATATTACAAACAATAAATAATTTACGCGATGGTATTCTGGTCGGGCCCGCTCTGTGGCCATCATCATCATCATCATCTCAGCCGAAAGACGTCCACTGCTGGACATAGGCCTCCCCCAAGCGTCGCCACAGCGACCGGTCCTGCGCGTCTCGCATCAATCGGATTCCCGCGACCCTCGCCAGGTCGTCGGTCCACCTTGTGGGAGGCCTTCCGACGCTGCGTCTTCCGTTACGTGGCCGCCACTCTAGAACCTTCCGTCCCCATCGACCATCTGTTCTACGAGCAATGTGCCCTGCCCACTGCCACTTAAGTTTGGCGATTCTTCGGGCTATGTCGGTAACCTTAGTTCTCTTGCGGATCTCTTCATTCCTGATGTGATCGCGCAAGGAAACTCCGAGCATAGCCCTTTCCATTGCTCTTTGGGTGACTTTAAGCCTTCTGATGAGGCCCATTGTGAGCGACCACGTTTCCGAGCCATATGTCATCACTGGCAACACACACTGGTCATAGACTTTTGTCTTGAGACACTGCGGTAGGTTGGACGAGAAGATACCGTGCAGCTTCCTGAACGCTGCCCAGCCGAGTCGGATTCGACGATTGATCTCTTTCTCGAAGTTAGATCTACCCAACTGGACCGAGGCTGACGTCCGGGATATCTTCGGTATAGTGTCGGGTCAATCTAGCTCTTGGATCGTTCGCTAGATTTGCCGTGGGTTTAGAGATAGACGTGTATAACTGTCCATAGAATGCCTCGATCTCTCCCAGGAGCTCCGATTTAGCGGATATGACTCTGCCATCGTCGGTCTTCAGTTTCGTGAGTTGGCTCTGCCCAATAGACAGATCCCTCGCAAAAACTTTGGAGCCCTTATTCCGCTCTATCGCGTCCTTAACCCTTTCGGAATTAAAGTGGCGAAGATCGCGTTTTAAGGACTTCGAAATCTGTCTATT
The DNA here is from genome assembly GCA_030763345.1 of Mythimna separata. Lineage (NCBI taxonomy): Eukaryota > Metazoa > Arthropoda > Insecta > Lepidoptera > Noctuidae > Mythimna > Mythimna separata. The sequence continues at coordinate 16,441,306 of CM061183.1, forward strand.
GAGCTGACGGTATCTGCACGAATCGTCTGAAGACTGCAGAATCATCTCACGCCTCTTCTTCATGAGCTCGAGAGTCGGATTCGAGAGCATCTTGTTCTTATTTGTACGGTGGGTCTTGAAAAACTTAGACCCGACCGTATGGACAGTTTCCACGAACCCATCGTTACATTCGTCCACGGAGCTACCTAGGCACTCGAAACGATTGTGGAGCTCGAGCTGAAAGCTCTCGGGGTTTTGGAGCTGGATTTGTGCTGGACGGAGCGTAGACTTCACCAGTCGAGACCTTTCAAGCTTGATGTTGATATTCAATGTGCCTCTCACCATGCGGTGATCACTACCAGTTTTCACCGCATTGATCACAGAGACATCATTGAATGTTTGCTTCTTCGTCGACAAGATGAAGTCAATCTCATTTTTAGTTGATATAAGTTATCAGTATTTGTATGTAGGTAGAACCGTAATCAAACAAATTTGACCGTAAACAATTTTGGCGCAAATGGTTTTTGGCAAAATGGATGCAACTCTGAGATATACAATATGTATCGTAATTAACGCACATCCTCTTGGGGGATTTATGATCGCTTATTTCGTCAAAATGTATGGAACAGCAGATTTTTTTTTCGATTTCATGTTTGGTCCCATAATATTGAGGAGCTCGTGGCTAGATAATAACAGCCGCACAGGTCGATCTTCAAGGTTAAGCAATGCTTGCCTAGGTTGGTCTGTGGATGGGTGACCATCTTAACATAACGAGTTTCCTTCGTGCCTCGGAAAGCACGTTAAGCCGTTGGTCCCGGCTGTCATTTGGAGATCTTTGGCAGTCGTTACGGATAGTCAGAAGCCAGTAAATCTGACTCCAATCTTGCCATGAAGTACCGTGTTACCCCAGTTAATGGGTTGTGGAGGTCTGGTAGGCAGCCGCTCCTCGTAAAATACTGGTATTCAGCTAAATCCGGCTTGACTGGAAGCCGACCCCAACATAGTTGGGAAAAGGCTAGGCAGATGATGATGATGATGTTTGGTCCCATAATAAAAGTTGTTCATAATGATGAGTACAATTACCCCCCAAGAGGATGTGCGTTAATTATGTTACATTTAAATATCATTTTGAATGTTACAGATGTCCTTACAGTTGTTACAATTCGGTGTGACAGTCATCCAGTCGTTTTGTAGGAAAAACCACATGGTCTCGTTTGCCGGGAGGTATCAAAATATTTTTCCAAAAATAGATTTGTCGGCTTTGTACAATGCGATAGCACGATTTGACTGGTGACGTGATATTTATGAAGATTTACTGGCATTCGCATAAACGAAGAAGCATGTTTTATGTCTATTTAGATTTTTGTATGAGTATTTTTATATTTTTTTTACGTAAATTATAATTAGTTGGTTAAATCGTATATTTTATACCGCGTACATTGAACGACTTAATGTCTTCCCGTCCGATTATAATTTGGGTGTCTTCAAGGATACGTCCGGTAATAGTCCGGACCAAGCCCATGTCGTCGACGCGGTGCGTATTATTCCACGCGCGCCTCAAATAGATGTCAGCAGACCGTAGTGGCCCGCCAGGGTCGAAGCCTGCTGGGGCCTATGTTGACGAAAGAGAACCCCGGGACCGAAATTAGTGCAAAGAAGGAACAAGAGTGGGTTTTACTTAGTAGAAGTCGGACCTGCCCTCCCGCTCCGCCCAAAGTGGGAGAAGTCACCATCGGGGCTTTGCCAGGTCCACCTCCTATGCTCACGCTTTTTGAAGAAAGAGTTCATCATGTAGAGGCCCTCCTTCTCCATAAAGCTAGCCAGTAGGTGTCCCCGGTGGTTCCGACGTCCAAATCCAAATTGCCCCACTCGCAGCTCATCACCGTCTCGTTTGCCCAGTTTAGCGTTGAAGTCCCCCATGACCACGGTGAAGTGAGTCTTATAACCATGTATGGCTCTGGATATATCCTCATACATGGTCTCTACTTCGTCGTCGGAGTGTGTCGAGGTTGGGGCATATACCTGTATGACCTTCAGCGAATATCTTGCCGATATTCTGAGTATAAGGTAAGCCACCCTGGTCGACACACTCTCGATCCTCACCACATTGTTCACAAGGGACTTGTGGACGAAAAACCCGACACCATCCTGGGACTGCTGGTTGCATTGCTGGTCGCTCTGTGGCCATGCTCATCATCAACCACGATAGGAGATAAAGAGTATAGGACGATTTATTTTTTTCGTCAATAGTCTCACCCTTGACCATTATCTCATCTTATGGAAAGCGACAATGTGGTCGACGATCTATCACCCACAGGTTTGCTGTAAGAAAACCTAAATTCTGGGATAAGCTCGCTTTTGCGTAATGATTATTATCCTACATATTTGAATTCTCCTAGAAAAAGCAATTATATATTTCAACTGGCTACCCTAGTTTTACCCAGTTCTAATGATTAAATACAATATAGATCAAAGAATCAATAGATGACACAAGAATTACAGTTTCACATTTAAAAAATCTTATTATTTTCTTCTGTGAAGCCTTCATTTGTATTTATATGCTTTTATATGCAACAACGCTTCTTAAATGCTTCTAATATGTATCTGCTACAACGTATAAAGAATAAACCTCATTCCCTGTTTCACTTAACAATGTTTATGCCACAGTCCATCGGAATCCTTTTACAGTGTCGGCGTTGTTCAAGACTTCCTTGAAACTAGATTTTTTCTATAATTAACTGGATGCTGTCTTCATTGGAGACAAAATAGAAGGAATGATGGCAAAAAGTGTGATAGGTATTATTTAAAGTGCTGGTTTTTTACTGATCTGCTTTTCATAATAATTAATTTACTGAGAATATTTCATCTCCGTGCCTCGGAAAGCACGTTAAGCCGTAGGTCCCGGCTGTCACTTTTAGATCTTTGGAAGTCGTTACGGATAGTCAGAAGCCAGTAAATCTGACTCTAGTCTTGCCATGAAGTACCGTGTTACCCCAGTTAATCGGTTGTGGAGGTGTGGTAGGCAGCCGCTCCTCGTAAAATACTGGTACCTATTCAGTATAGTTAGGAAAAGGCTAGGCAGATGACAGTTTCACTCCTTTTTATTTCTTCTCGCCCCGTACCGTAGCCTGAACCAGGGCTGGACGTGACAGGTCGTTGCCGCCGATTGCTTCCATGAAAATATGGCGATTCTCCGCTCAAGCGGGACAAACATCTACCGTATGCTCCACTGTGTACTGGAGACATTGAGAAAGCATTTTATGATAAACTACGATGCAAATCAACACGAAGCCTACATCATCATCATTTACCTAGCCTTTTTCCAACAATATTGGGGTCGGCTTCCAGTCAAGCCGGATTTAGCTGAAGACCAGTATTTCACGAGGAGCGGCTGCCTACCAGACCTCCACAACCCATTAAATGGGGTCAACACGAAACGTACGTAGTTTACAAAATAACGTTATGAAAAACTAGTCTAGACGTATGGCGTTGCTTACCCATGTTTACAAAAAGTTTTGGGAACACAATTATTGTGCGTGCAGCTAGAGAGTGGAAATTCCTGAAATACAGACTCCGGGTCTGTATTTTCTGATAGCTACAACCTAGAGGTAAGTCAAGAGTGAATAGGCAAGCGTGCTCTATTGTCGACCACATCATCGCTTACCATCAGGTGAGATAGTAGTCAAACGTGAGCCTATCAATTTGAAAAATATCAAAATGAAACTTTGCTTTAACTTAGCAACTTTCAGACTATATCAGCAGGAAACTTAGAAAGAAATCGATATTGTGAATTAACATCTATTTCAGAATTGAGCCTCATTTCATAAGATGACGCGACTTGTGTTTTGAATATATCGCACCAGCTTCTTGTCAATGGTTTCACCTTAAAATATTTAAAATCATCCTAAGAAACTATCGGCCTTCCGGTAACCGGCCGGACCGAGTCCAAATAGTTGATGGTGGATAGTGTACCACGTGCGTCTCAAAGAGATGTCAGCAAAATGGTAAGGACCCAGCAGAGCCGAAGCCTATTGGGACTGTAGGTTGACTTCCGTTAGGTAAATCTGGAGTCCTGGAACTTCACCCTAGTGCGGGAAAAGTGGTTGGATAAACTATATATAAAATAATCAGCTGTTCCCTACATTTATGATCGCTATTTCGTCAAAATGTATAGAACATCTGATCATTTTTTATCTATTTCACGTTTGGTCCCATAGTAAAAGTTGTTCATAATGATGAGTACCTACAATGATAACCCAAGAGGATGTGCGCTAATTATGTTACATGTTGTACAGTTCGAGAATCGCCAATTTCTCATACTTTATACCTGAAACAAGTCCGAATATCGGCGTGGATTAAAAGCGAGCGTTCTGCTTTATTCAACGACTGTGCGGTCCACGATAGCGTCAGTCCAATACTGCTTGATAATTTTGCTGTTAATTATAGAATGTTCATAATTTGTTCGCGTATAGCTGATTAGATTTATTTATGTTACAGGGATATTTTGGTGTTACAGAGTTAAACGGGACAAGATTTGCATAGTTTTCTTAATACATAGTTTAAAGTGGATTGTTTATTTACGACGATACGAAAATTATTTTGAAAGTTAATAAAATATGCTAAAATAATTGCCTTCATGTAGTTTTTTTTTATATTGAAGCTGAACTGTTGCTGAACAGTTTCACCGTCTTTGTTTAATTTTCCGCTCCCATAAGTCGTAGCGTGATGTTTTATTTTTTTTATTTGAATGACAACATTGGTGCAATCGTTAGTAACAACGTATTAAGTAACGGGTTAGTAATCTTAAACAAGCTAAAAATCATAAATTACTGCCGCACCAGCAACCGCAACCAATAGAAGAAATGGAGGGAGGTCTTTACCCAGCTGTGGGACAGTAAAGGCCACATATGATAAAATTATTAACAATACAAAGAAGTGAAACTGTTTGTTTTCCATACAAATGAATGAATCGTTGGAATTACGTACGTAGAGTTACTGCTCAGATTTATGATTCATTCACATATTATTTTTAGATTCTTTATCTTTATTGCTATTACTCATCTGCCTAGCCTTTTCCCAACTATATTGGGGTCGCCTTCCAGTCAAACCGGATTTGGCTGAATACCAGTATTTTACGAGGAGCGGCTGCCTACCAGACCTTCACAACCTTTCCTCTAAATCTTTATTGCATTACTATATTTCATCAATCAAATGCACACGTTCATTCGGACATGCCATGGTGATACAATCACTAGTCATAGAAACCAGTTCATATTTGATAAAGGGCTACAAGATTGCTACGCGTTACGCCTGCTACATTTTCGTAGCACGTAACTACAGCGCTACGAATTCTTAGTAAAATGTATGAAAATATTAAAAATAAAATAACTAATGAGTATAAAGGCTAGGACTAGAGTAATTTATTTCATTGGAAAATTAAATACGACAGAATTTTCAAAGACTTCCTGCACTATGTGGGGCCTGTTTAGCAGGAAGCTTACAATATTTTCTATGAATTATAATTATGAGCAGAATAACAAAGGAAGATGCAATAGCTTTATATTAATGTTAACATTGCAAAATTACAATTAATAAGTGCAAGCTTACAAGGAATTCTGTAGATACAATGTTAGAATGTAAATAAAAAAAACTTTTTCGTATCATAAGTACGTTTAATGCGTACTCATTATTTATTTTAAAAACTAATTATTTCATTTATCATCACCATTTTAGTCAGTTAATAAATAATAAATAATTTCAGTCGAAAGACATTCTTCTTCTTCTTCTTTTCGTGTCAATGTCCTTAACTAATTTTTTATGACCAGTATTTGGCAACCTGTATGGCTTAATCATATAGATCCTGAAAAGTACAGGTGCTTGTGCAGGATGGGCAGCTCAGCAAGTGACGCATGTCTTGCGTAGCAGCTCCACATTTACTGCAGATATAAGCCTCCCCTTCCCCAAAACTCGCCACAACGGTCGGAGATTTTTTTTTATTACAGCGTCTGGCAAATGCTTGCCTAAAAAAATGCAATACAACTCCGGAATTCCACAGAATATCCGAAACAGTAGGCATTGTGTTGTGTAGTTAGCGACTCGACGGAATCGCCGACGATGTGATTCGCTCAATTGATTGGCCGCCGTACTCTCAGGGTTGACACGAGGCAGTTTTAGAAAATAAAAATCTACAATCAATTACGGTATACCTTTTATAATGTTTAGATTTAAGAAAAAAAAATAGAGTTTAAAATTGGCGTAACAGTGTTTTTAGTTTGTAGGTGCTGAAAAAATAAATTTGAAGGCTTTTGAGTTTCGTCAGTAATGTTATTCAGATTTATAACTAAAAATAAATTCTTTAAAATGCATTTTTAATTTCTGTCATCTTAGATTTAGCTCTCATAAAATAACTGGCGACTAGCGTCATCTCTGACATCTTTGGCAATTCAAATACAAAAGTATATAAATAACATTACTTATTTCAAACAGAAGTGCCAACCCTAACTCGTTATGATGAATTAAGCAAAAAAAGCAAATAACGTCTCCATATAATATTACGGGCATGATTCAGGCTGTATAAACGTTATATTAATATTTACTATACACAGAAACTGTCTACGCATTCCAACGTATATTTAGGTACAGTTGACGAAACAGATAAGCTAGCAGGTGTTGAAAAAGGCCCTATCTGAAACAACTGACAATGTGACATATTTGTTAAAAAGTATTTTAATATTCCATTTTTGTTACAGGTGAGTGAGACTTTGAGAAAGTCTTTCTCATGACATAACAAGGAAAAAACCGGAAAGTCTATAAATTTTTTCTTGCAAGATTTCAGTACAGACAGACACCCCGCGACAGGAGAAATTGAGTAAATAAACATGTAATATAGAAATCACACTTAAAAGTATGCCTACAACGCACAAAACTTTTTCTGAAAACATTCATTATACGTACTTATGGCTGAATTCTCTACTGGAGTCTGTGTTACCTGACAGCTACAACCTTTAGGTCTTTAAGTCAAGACTGATTACTTCTAGTCAAGAGAGCTTCAACATCGGCCACATCATCGCTTACCGTCAGATAATTTAATAGATAATAATAATAATCTTTATTTATTTAACTTAGGACATTGGTACAATTTTTATTTAAGTCCCTGACTTCTGTGCTGGGTGATGAACCTGTGTTACACAAGCCAGTGCCGTAAGAAATACAATAAGTTCCTAGGTGAGGCACAAGAGCGAGCTTACTATTACTAAAAACACCAAACCATTTCGCCATCTGTACATTTAACGTCTATTTATGTTTTGGCAAGTAATGGAAGCTTGTTATTAAATGTTGCTGTTCGTTTTGGTCATGAATTATTTACAGCTATTCGCGTACATTTGTTAGGCATTTCTCTGAATGGGGAATGAAGAATTATTGAAATGTCCTTAATAGTTTTCGATCGTTATTTTTTTTTGGGGTGAGAAATCATGAAATAACTTCTCATTTTCTGGGTAGAGGGGAGGGTGTCTCAGACTTTTACAATATAAACGTTTATATTTAAAAAACTAACAACCAGCGATACGTGTTTGACGCCCAGCAATTGTTGAGTCGGTTTGGGCACGCTTCAGCACAAGCGTGTTGTATTTCTGTACTCTCTTTTTTATTACTTTGTGTTGTACTATAGTAGAGGCCTACTATGTTAACAACAAAAAACGTCGAATAAATTATATTTTATTTATATTTAATTAGCCGCCCTTTTTGTTTGTGATTAGATCGTCCCACTTTAAGAGGGAGCAAGAGGGTGTGTCAGACTTTTACTAAGTGAAGTAAAGTCGTGTTTTTTCATGTTGCATGCCGAAGAAGGTGATTGTTTACCATGCCCTCTCGCTTCGTACCATGGCCTGGATCAGAGCTAGACGCACGAGTTTGCAGCTGACGATCGCCTCCATGATGAAGCCCAAGCAAGGAGACCACCACCGTATACACATAACCCTCCACATAATCATCATCATAACAATCGGGTTTTTTTTTCAGCTGTATCCGAATTAGGACTCTCCTGAAACAACCGTGTTCGATGAGGACATGCGGCAAAAAAAAAAAACGAAACTTTGTATACCGGTAGACCATAATTATGGTCTCTGTTCCTCTGTTCGAGCGTAGAGAAGTAACAGACATACAAACTTTAGTCTTTATATAAGTATAGTAATAAGATTATGTAATGTTAAAAGGTACGATGGGGTTGGCATATCTGTTTAGATAAAAACCCCAATAAAATAAAGAGAAAAAAAAAGAAATAATATACGTAATACATATAATAACGAAACGAATATCATAATTGAGTTCAAAGTATTTGTATTAAAAAAATGTTCTGTTTTTTAAACCCAAATATAAAATTCCTCAGAATTTACAACATAACGTTTATTTTAAAAGCCTTGCTTTTAAATAAATTTCAGACTGTTATATTGTTTTAATACATTTTCTTTTGAAGAAAATACAAGAATTGAATTTTAATGTAACATGTTGGAATATTTTGTGAATCTATTCAACCCGCAGATGTTTCAAACTTATGTGACAGTTTGTGAACGTGAATGAAATAAGATTTCACATTCGAAACGTTTCAAATATTATTTACAATTTATCTGCTAATATAATAAAGAAAATAAAATTGTCTGTTTGCTTGAACGAGGTAACTTTTGAATGGACTGATTAAGAGGGCCTACCCCGTCCGTCTGCCGTCAATGTGGGCACGGTTTAAACGCTTGTTGTTCCGTGAGTTCCGTCCGACGTTATTCAACGCCATGTTTGATAAAGAGGCATCGCGAAAAAAGAGAAATATCGCCTGAATGTTCGGTTGTATTTCGGTAACTTCTGTAGCTCACTCGAATATATCACAAAATTTGTTGCAATACATGTTTTTTTTAATCTTAAAAGATTATGGAAAAAATATTTAGTCATTCAGAGCCTCACCTAAATGTGAAAGGTTAGGATAAATATGTGTATGTTTACATTTTTTTATTTAACACGTGGTTTTTTATTGGTTTAGTTGTACGATAGAAAACTAGATAATATCCAAAAAATATCCGTGTTTCCAAAATATCCAGAAGAAGATGTTTAATTACACCATAATCACGTGGAAGCGGTTTTATGGCAATAATATTACGGGTTGGGTGCTCTTAAGTTAGAAAAATACACTGAAAAGCCAGACAGTAAATTTTCATGCTTGTTTTTATTTCGAATACATGGACGGTTTTTGTAAAGTACGGTACGGGAGCGAATTCGCGGGAAAAGCTAGTTTATAAAGCCTAAATAAATGTTTTAGTGAGATTTATTTGATTTAACTTTGTTTAGTTTTGTAATTGAAATCAGCTGCTGTGTAAATTGTTCGTTTGTTTTATCTCAAAATTAAATGTAAGGACTACTAACCAGATGTGACTGTGTACCTGTGTTTTACAAGAAATGACAGCCTATCAGACCTCTACAACTTAATTACTGGGCAACACGCTACCTCATGGATAGTCAGGATAGTCTGATGGTTGGACTTTCTAGAAGTGACTTCCATTCAAACCAACTAAACGGACCAACTAGTTGGGCCGAATGGAACTCATCGGATCACCTTTTTTTCTTCCTCTCCGACCAACTGAACCTCGACCAAATAGTTGTGCGGAATGGAACTCATAAGATACAACTTTTTAGTAGTTCTGTTCCACATATTTTTTTTTCATAATTTTGAATCTGACCATCTGATATCTGTATCAACTGTCAAAGATCTACGAATGACAGCCACAGCAACGGCTTTACATGTGTTTCACGGCACAGGATGACCCGTAATGTCCTAGATAAACTTAGAAAAGGAAACATGAATTGAATAATTCACCATCATCATCATCATTCCCAACTATATTGGATCGGCTTCCATTCAAGCCGAATTTTATTTAGCTGAATACCAGTATTTTACGAGGAGCGGCTGCCTACCAGACCTCCACAACCCATTAACGGGGGTAACACGGTACTGAATTGAATAATTCACACGAGAAATAAAAAAAAAATAACCTTTGAATCCCCAACCGGTCATATGAGACCGCGCTGTTATTGTTTTACTATTGTGTCTCGTTTCGCGGGTATCTGAGTAACTTAAGTTTTTTGCTATTTGGTTATGAGTATTTAGCTTCTACCAGACCCATCGCCAACGTGAATGTAGGTTTCTCCAAGCAAACTTTGGACCCCTGTTTCATCTCCTTAGGGGGTGATGAGGAGATGATTTTTAGACATTCTTCTGATAGTGCTCGCCTAGGTCACAAAATAAAACTAAGTGCAAAATTTCATGTTTGTAATCTCGGTAAGTTTGGCTGTATGTTAATTAATCATATGTCAGTCAGTTCCTCCTTTTATACATATAGATATCATCATCAACTGCCTAGCCTTTTCCCAACTATATTGGGGTCGGCTTCCAGTCAGGCCGGGTTTAGCTGAATACCAGTATTTTCCGAGGAGCAGCTGCCTACTAGACCTCGACAACCCATTAACTGGGGTAACATGATACTTCATGGTAAGACATAGACTTATACATATATTTATATCTCTTCAGAAAATAAAACATGTCCCTCATTAAGTCAAAAAACATCACATATCATTTAGCTAACATTCCAAAATTCTACCCAAACATGTTCAAGTGGAAATTCTATTGTATTCCAGCATGTATCGCCCGCTTATATTTACGGTTCGGATAAGCCAATCCGCGTTCAACTGACATGGGGTTTTTATAAAAAGGGTGTGAAAAGGGTCCCTCAACACATCTCGGGGCGTCAAATTATTGTCAACGTCATTATTTTCCACGTAATTTCCTCCTGGTTCCAGGTAAGACATGTTTTTATCTGTTTAGTGACATGGTTTTCAAATGTGTTTTTGTGCTTTTGTTTTTGTGTGTTTTATGGTGCTTTCGCTGATGTTTATCGTTAATATGATGGGATCTGAACGTTGCTTTTAGTGTTTTTTTATTCAAAATTTATTATGGTTCTGATATTTGAGCTTTAAAATATTTTGACTCAATTTTGGGGTACCAAATGTTTAAATACCCTTTACTTTTGAGGTGGGGGAGATCATCTAATGACTTATGTCACTCTAAAATGGAGCGGGAGTCGCTGTTAGGCTTTCACTGACTAAAACTAAACCTTTTCAGAAAATCCTCTTGGCCCTAGCGGGCTTCAGCTTTGCTGGGCCTCAACGGTTTGTTGACATCATTGAGGAGCGCTTGAAACACTGCGCGCCGTTGACGCGTTGACTTGAGCTCGGTGCGGACGATTATACCGGACGGCCGGACGGCGAGCTACGAAAATCGACCCGTATTTCGTCAGTTACTTTTTACGTTCCAGGTACGCGGTGACTGTTTTGGTCCTGATATCTATTAATATTACTTACTAGCTTCTGCCAGCGGCTTCGCCCGCGTGTAGAGTTAGTTTAGTCTTAGCGTGATTATAGATAACTTAGAGCTTTCCTCGATAAATAGGCTATCTAACACTGAAAGAATTTTTTAAATTGGAACAGTAGTTCCTGAGATAAGCACGTTCAAACGAACAAAGGCTTCAGCTTTATAATATTAATAACTATGTGTACACTTTTGCTTCCGAAACTGGAGCTTAGCATTGATGTCAAAATAAAATCAACCAGAAAAAACCCTCATCTCTCAAATCAAGTCACCCAGCAAGTAATCCAAAATGTTAGAACCCTCCGCTACATTCACAGATATTTTGACAAAATCTCTCATTATTATGACAAACTTCAAAGCCGACAAAATTAATTTCCAATGTTTCTTTTTCATCTCGTTCAAGTTTTTCATCAAGTGTCTTTGTCTGTTCCGAGATTACTTATTTCACAGCCAAATACCTACTTCTTTTTCCTGTTTTAATCTTGTTTTAATTTAAAAGTATCGTCGTGACGCTACCTGGCTGTTTCAGGCGTTAATTTGATTTTTGTTTTGTATTTAACATTTTAGCGCGACGCCATTTTGTTGCAGTCAGTGATTGTGTTTACTGTTTTTGTTTGAATTAATCGTTGTTTTTACAAACAAAACTTAATGTACAACGTTGAGTGATATTTGTCACATTTTGTAAAGGTTTTATACTATACAACAAGTGCGAGTCGGACTCGCGCACTGAGGGTTCCGTAGTAACTTACCTATAAAAACAGTTCAATCGAACAATTCGACAGTCTCGAAATGTACGTTTTTTGCAGTATAAACGGACGAATCTTTTTTTCCCGTCACTTTACCAATTGAATTGAAAATTGATTTTTGCACAGCTTCAAGGGACCACGGACCCAATTATATGGTGTTAATTTCAACTCAATACCTCTAACTTACCTATGAATAAAGTTCTATTCTCGAATCGAGCGTTGAAGATTTTTCAAAAAAATAATTCTTGTGACGTAACAACAAATTTTCAGTTTTCAGACTTTTCCCTATATGAGTGCTATAAAACGTTGCTTCATGCCAAATTTCAAGATTCTAGGTCGACTGGAAGTACCCTTTAGGTTTTGATTCCCTTGCGAGTACTTGCGAGTTTCAAAATATGCAGCTTAAATTGCTGTTTCTTTTGATTGCGTTGACATAGAAGTTTGATTTTGTTACAGCTTAAAGGTATTATAGTCTTGAGTATTTGGTATGAATTTCAATTTAATACCTCTACGCGTTTATGAGGAAATGGGTAGTAAGTTTAAAATTATTAAAAAAATATATATTATGTGATGTAACTAAAAATTTATGGTTTTCGTAATTTTTCCTTTATCTATGCTATAAGACGTTGCTTCGTACCAAATTTCAAGATTCTGAGTTCACGGGAAGTACCCTGTAGGTTTTGATTCCCTTGCAAGTGTCGAAAATTTGCGGCATAAACGGCTGTATCTTTTGATTGCGTTGGTTTAGAAGTTTGATTTTTTCACAGCTTCAAGGGACAATAGACCTGAGTAATTGATATAATTTTCAGCTTCATACCTCCACGCGTTCCTGAGAAAAAGGGTCTTGACAGACGGACGGACAGACGGACAACAAAGTGATCCTATAAGGGTTCCGTTTTTTCCTTTTGAGGTACGGAACCCTAAAAATGGAGTAATAAATACAGGAACTTGAACAAGACAGTAGGTAGGTACCATTCATTTTCACAGCCAAAATAACCTAATATTCTACTCCAAAAACAGAGTACCTACACAATACTAAATTTCTACATTACGCTTCCCATTTACGAAAACAAGAAATAACAAGGATCAGCTAAAACGTCTGCGAGTATAAACTTATTTCTCTCATAACCTAACAATTCCATTTCCCGCCAAGATGCGGTCGGCATCTAACGAACTGTCACATTTTCGCGCCAAAATGAGCGTCGCCATAATTAGGTTCAGGCCTCAGTACCAAGGTGGTGAAACGATACGCAATATAGGGAAAGTCAGTTTTATTGGAGGTCTTGTTAAGATATTTCTGGAAAGGAGTCGGTATTGCGTACCAAATGTTATAAATATGTATGACCATCTATTTCGCGGAAAAATCTTATTATACCTACGTCTGCTGAGGTTGACATTTTCATTAATATCTCAAGATTTCTGGTAACTTCTGAGTATTTCAGGTTAGCTTTGAGTTTTAAACTAACCGTCATTTTATAAATTTAACTTTTTAAATTATCTTTATACAAAATTTGTTTTGAAGGAAAGCTTTAATTAATATTATCCTCCTTATCATTTTTAAGTATTCCATGCGCGCCTCAATGGATGAATTGAGATGTCGGTAAAATCATAAAGGTACAGCAGGGGTGAAGCCTACAAGGGCCATGGGTTTACTCTTAAAATTAAAATCTGAGGTCCTGGAACGCAAGCCAAAGAAGGAACACAGGAGTAAATATTAGTCAGTAAAAGTCTGACAGACCCTCCCACTCCACCCAAGAGCAGAAGAAGACATTGGATAATTTCCCATCTAAAAAAAAGTCTTTGTAATATTATAATAATCAATGGTCACAGTTCCTTGGTACAGGGTCATAAGATTTCCATAATAAACATCGGGCCGGGCAAACGAATAAATACAGTTAATGAGATACATATATGAAATTATTTAATTACCATTGTCTGTATTAGAAGCTGCTGTTTCGAGGAATTCTCTTTGATTATGTTACGCAGTGTTTGCTGGGCTTGGAATATGAGTAAGGATTTTGGGATTGTGGTTTGCTGGCTTGTAGATTTATGGCTAAATAGTATCTTTGATTATTTTATTAAATCAGACACGTTTTTGTGCTTTTGATTGTACTATCGTGCAGTTTACAGTTTTGGTCTCGTAGGCAGCCGCTCCTCGTAAAATACTGGTATTCAGCTAAATCCGGGTTTGACTAGAAGCCGACCCCAATATAGTTGGGCAAAGCAGATAATGATGATTATTGTACTATCGTGCAGTTCTAAAATCTATTTTTTTAAAATTTAACTATTTATAAATAGCGACCTTCTTCAGATTCTTATTTTACATGGTGAAGCATACGGTGGACCCTGTCTCTACTGTGTCCTCCGGACGGTTCGTAGAATGGTGCCACTAAAGTGGTTCTTTCGCACATATCTGGTTTAGGAACCCTCCGAACTTGCTATGACTGGTGAGGACCTGTGTCAGGTGGAAGGTGAGGATACCGTGATGTGTTAGATAGAGCAACCAAATCGGGTTTATTTTTGGTAAATATATTATGTTTTTGAAAAAGTCATAGAACAATAATTGTTGTTTATGATGTCATTAATACAGTTCTGCAAGGTTGTTAGTTTTTTACAAATAACCCTGTAGAATACTTTTTATCCCGGGGGTGTGCACGCAGAAGCCAGTAAAATCATCATCATCTGCCTAGCCTTTTCCCAACTATATTGGGGTCGGCTTCCAGTCAAGCCGGATCTAGCTGAATGCCGAGGAGCGGCTGCCTACCAGACCTCCACAACCCATTAACTGGGGTAACACGGCATTTCATGGCAAGACTGGAGTCAGATTTACTGGCTTCTGACTATCCGTAACGACTGCCAAAGATCTACAAATGACAGCCGGGACCTACGGCTTAACGTGCTTTCCGAGGCACGGAGGAAACTCGTTATGTTAAGATGGTCACCCATCCACAGACCAACCTAGGCAAGCGTTGCTTAACCTTGAAGATCGACCTGTGCGGCTGTTATTATTTAGCCACGAGCTCCTCTAAAAGCCAGAAGCCAGTAAAATGTAAACAGATAATTCTCCACACTTTATTTTCTACCAGACGTTTAATTACTTAGTGTTTGCAAAAGAACCTGAAACATCAACTTCAGTTTTCGATGAGTTTCAAGGCACTTGAGACGAAGCATTTGGTTTTATGATTAGGTCTGGAGTTGGTCTTGTGAGGATAACGATCTTCTGCAGACTATAGCCATTGATTTAACTATTTCACTTCTTTAGTCCATTGCTCTCACATTTTTAACTGTTAATAAAATGTCGGTTCATCAGTACTATTATGTAGTATTAATGAAGATATCCGCAAGAGAACTAAGGTTACCGACATAGCCCGAAGAATCGCCAAACTTAAGTGGCAGTGGGCAGGGCACATTGCTCGTAGAAGAGATGGTCGAAGACGCAGCGTTGGTAGGCCTCCCAAAAGGTGGACCGACGACCTGGCGAGGGTCGCGGGAATTCTATGGATGCGAGACGCACAGGACCGGTCGCTGTGGTGAAGCTTGGGGGAGGTTTATGTCCGCCAGTGGACGTCTTTCGGCTGAGATGATGATGATCATGATGATGATTATGTAGTACCAAGAAGATCATCGGCAATGATGCACTTGTTTAGTCAAAACTCCAACGTCTTGAGCATAGACGGCGAGTGACTAGCTTGTCAGTTTTCTATCATTTACGCTTAATTTCTTTCCGCTAAGTCAGTGTTTGGGAACATATTCTTTATACTAAGGAGTGGAATCAGGTGAGATAGTGGTCAAAAGTTACCCTATGCAAGGTGCGGGGTCGCGGACGGCGAGCACTGGATACAACGAAGGAACGGGGTAGGGCAGGGGTTTAGTCAGTAAGAGTCTGACACGCCCGCCCGCTCCGCCCAAGAGTGGGAGAAGTCATTCTGATATTCCCCTACCGAAAAAAAAACCCTATACAAGGTGAAAAATCTCTTTAAAGCCGTGGGCGTGGCTGTATGGCTCGCTGCCTTAAAGCTTGGGGAAGTGATGATGACACCTCGATGAAGCATGCGCTGATGTTCATAAGCTAGGGTTTTGGGGGTATGCGGAACAGAGAGTAAAGTCCCACATACCTTCGTTGAAAAGGGAGGATCCTCCGACCGGACGAGGTGTTATGTACGCTGGGCTACTGCCCAATAGATGTTGTCGGGCTATTGTATCTATTCAAATCGCGCGGAGAACTTTGCTTGCGCGATGCAGGATTCTATGACGTCATATGCAGTAGATCGTAGTCGCTACAGGTTCATCAGTAGGGAATCACATACAAGATCCATGGTATTTGTTTGTAAGTCAATGTCTATACACACGGTGTATACAGGGTGTAAGGAGAACGCTTCCGAAGCCAGAACGTAGATTATATACAACCTAAATGCAAACGAATACCAATAACCTTTCGCTTTAAATTGATTATTTTCAAAACTTCATATTTCATAAACACGCAATGGAAACGAAAGTACAAATGTGAGGTCACTGACACGCAAGGCAACGTCGCGCCACTGCGCGCCCGCGCTTATCAGTTGCCGAGCGGCCGCCGAGCGCTCCGCCCGAGTCGCGGGATTTAATACGGAATTTACAAACATCACTTTCAAAATGCCTAGGCCGCCGCCCCCTACAACCCTTCATAAAATTATGAATTTTAATCGCAATTGTAGTCCATTGTAAAAACCTGACAGAGGCATTTTACGTACCTGTCTAAATCCTTTGCGACCTTATGAGGTTTGGCTCGAACTGGGCTCCATCCATTTCAATACAAAGGCGGGCCCGTCGCTGTGTCGACTCGTGAACACGAGGCATTAGTGTTGGATCCTCAACACATTCTTCACGTAGTTTATTAAAAACGCTCACTATTCTGCCCCGCATTTCATCAGCACTGTCACATTCCCGATCAAACACTCTTTCTTTCACATACCCGCACAAAAAGAAGTCCAATGGCGTTAAGTCGGGTGAACGAGCCGGCCAGGCGTGCGGCCCCAGCCTTCCGATCCAGCGGTCATTAAAAAGTTCAGTGAGACGCTCGCGGACGGGACGCGTAACATGCGGAGGAGCGCCATCGTGCTGGAACCATGCTCGACGATATTCAGCCAGCGACACATTGTCTAGCATATCATCTAAACGTCCATTTATAAAATTAAGATATGCTGATCCATTGAGGCGCTGCGGTAGAAACACTGGTCCTAAAATTTTCCCATTAAAAACACCAGCCCATACGTTGACGGACCATCTGGTCTGATGGCCGGTTTCTTGAGTGGCGTACGGGTTAACGTCTGACCATACATGGGCATTCCTCCTGTTCCACATCCCGTTTCTCGTGAATGTGGACTCGTCCGTCCAGATAACGTGCTCAATGAAGCCAGGCGCACGCTGTTGTTGATCTAGCAGCCAACGACAGTACGCACGACGACGAACGCGATCATTGGGCAGCAAAGCTTGTACTTTGTGTATTTTGTAGGGCCGCATTCTGTTCCGGCGCAAGACTTTATGAACTGTCCAGTGAGAAACTGTCGGTAAACCCCGTCGCCGCAATAATTTCGCCGCACTTCGTGTGCCTAGGCGTGGATTTTGGCGAATCACATTTAAAATACGCTCCTCAGTCTGAACATTCACTTGTTGTCCACCACCTGCCGCCATCGGAGCAATCGGTCGATTTTCTAAGACTCGCTGATAAGCTGCCGTTATCATGCGAGAATCAGACGGATGCCGGACATTCGGAAATCTGTTCCGGTAAATTCTCAACGCTAGAGATGCATTCCCAAGGGCTTCTCCTAAACACATCAACATGTTGCCGTATTCACGAGCACTGTACACGTAGGCCTGAGGCATTATTTAAAACAACAAAAAATAATAACTAAAAAAGAATAAAACAGCACTAAAAACGTAACAATAATAACTAAACACAAATTTAAAACTAACAAAACAATAATTAATTACGATGCAATATCGATCGGATAAACGTAACGTACGTTAGCTCACGAACCGAGTCGGAAAGGAACTGACTAGATTACTATTATTTACTAAAGAAGTACTATGAAGATCAAACGACGCGCCGCACTTGCAGGTGGCCGGCCGACAAACGATACCGCCGCACGTGCCGCGTTGCGATGTGCAAAGACCAACAATTTACAGAGGCGAAAATGTTAAAAGAATAATTTTAAATGTTAGGAAATTGTACTTATGCTATTACAAACTGTTTTCATTTTCTAACTTTTAAATAAGATTGAATCGGTTTCTTGGATTCAATTAATTTAATTATTCACTTTAAATTGGTTTACTTACTAAATGAAGGATCCAGTTCTTGCAATAAACAAGCGCGCATCGTGTGACTTTAATTACATTGACATAAAGTTCAAATTCAATTGATTCACGCGCTCTGGTTGCTTTAAACTGTACATGCGATGAAAATTTTTTAGTCAATCACAGCTGATGTCGACGATCTTTTAATTTATTTCATTTACTATCGATTATCGACATAATACAAAACTGTTAATAAATGCACGACATAGTGCATCAATTTAAAACTGTTGACGCCTCTGTAATGTTTCTTTTTATTTATTTTGGCGGCGCTTTACAAAGGATACTTTGACCACGCCGCGCCGGCGCGCCGGCGCGCCGCGCAGCTGTACAGTTCGTCCGCTATAAGTTGGCGAGTGTGAAGTTAGGCTCTGCGAATTTTGGCCCTTGAAAATATCGTACAAAAATAAAGGTTTTAAAAAAATAAATGCAATTTGCAGTTCTTATTGCTGTTAAAAACAGTTATTGGCATTTTTTTTTTAAACCTTTATTTTTGTACGATATTTCAAGCGCCAAAATTCGCAGACCCTAACTTCACACTCGCCAACTTATAACGGACGAGTTGTAGGTAAGTACGTAGTAACGCGACTCGTTATTTTTACCGAATTCACAAAAACGAGGAGGTACTTTAATACTTTTTTTGTATTTTTGTTCATCGATTACTCAGCCGATTGTCGACGGATTTTCAAAATTTTTTTTTTGTTAGAAAGTAGATAGTTCTGAGGTAGTCCCACTGTCACCAAGTTAGGATCTGATGATGGAATCTTAAAGAAATCTAGGGGAAACCCTCAAATTCACTTATTGTTTTTCGCATATTTTATGAAGTATCTCGTGTATTTGCGTATGGATGTCACCATCTCAGGTGGCGTGGCTGATGATGGAAGGTAGGTACAACTCCTTGACAGTAAGAAGTTACTCGAATAGGCAAGGACTGTTTATTTAGTAAATTGTTTTGATGTTCGATAGGGTATTTACCATTTGGTCTCATGATCATCAAGTCATAACCTGATGCTGCAGTCAGGATAGTCTGCAGAGTACCTAACTCCTCGACAACTAACAGCAGAAATATCGTGTTTAGGCTCATTGAAAAGGGTTCGATGTGTGGATAAACGTGCTGTGTAAACACCGAAGTACATAGCGACCTGATGCTGAAGCCAGGCGCTTCAGAAAAAGTACAAACCTCGAAATTACAGCACCGTAGTCGTGTTTGGGCTCATTTTAAACAGGACTAAACTAAAAGAAAAAAAAACGTTTAAAAAAACACAACCGACTTCAATTAAAAAAAACACCGACAAAAAAAAAGTACAAAACAACTAGTTTTGTCTCTTCATTATTTCACCGACTTCCGAAATTAAAGTTATTTTGTACTTTTTAAGGTATTTTTTTTTTTAATTGAAGTCGGCTGTATTTTTTTGCAAAAAGTTTTTGTTTCGATATTTATTGTTAAGTTTGCCGATATGAAGTCATCGACGCCAGGTCTAGAGATAATGTCGGGATGTAGGTTGGTAAACATTTTAGTTTTGTTGCTATGCAAAATTTTAGTGACGGAATGACAAGTTTCTTGTAAACTCAATGTCTTTGTACATAATCAACTTTTTAACGTTTGAATCCCCAACCGGTCCTATGAGACCGCGCTGTTATTGTTTTACTATTGTGTCTCGTTTCGCGGGTATCTGAGTAATTAAACGTTTCTTTCCCAATCACATAGTGAGTAGGTAGCTAAGTATCTTCGTTATGGGCCTCAAGGTTAAGCAAAGTAAACTGGATTTTTCTGACTTGTAAGTTTAGGACCAAAAAATTGTAACCCTGTTCAAGGGGAAAATTACTTAATTAATTAACATTACGATCCTTGCACGAATGGAACCCGAAAGCAGATGCCACTACTAGGTAGAAGTGAACTGAAAACACATTTGCTTCCAGCGATCGAGTAAAGGTTAGTAGTTTAGGAGCGCACTACATAGTCAACCGTTGCGTCGTACGTTGGGTCGCGTCGGCTGCGCGGCTAGCGGCTGTCGGCGACCGCGCGCGGTCTTTGAACCCGAGGTCATGCGCGAGCGTCAGATGATTTATTTATTTACGAATACATTGCTTGTTAGAGTTTTAAAGAAAAAAAATTTGTTTAATCGCAAATAATGGTTTCATTTAACTGTTCCCACAGCATAGTGTATGAAAAATGATAAAAAAAATAGGTAAAATTGTAAAAAAAAAAACTGTTTTTTTGATGGTATCGTATCGAGAATCACTAGCCTTATCACCTGTCTTCGTTTTCGGAAGCGTTTCCCTTACACCCCGTATAAGTTTACATGTTTGAGTACACATCCAGATCCACGATATATAAGTATGATCAACCCCTACAGTGTACCAACATTTTAAAATAAAACGCCGTTAACACATTCATTACAATAATCGTCTATTCCCCTCCCGCTATAGAAACCGACTTTGTTTTTTTATTTTACGAGCAGATGTTCCTTCAAATTAATTTTCTTTCATTCCTCGTAGAGCTGAATGTTGGAATCTTTTATTTTGCTATTATCTATGTCTGAGGGAGTGTCTGCCCCTGATTACTGTGAAGTATTCCCGATTCGGCACCCAGATTTTCGGCACCAACAGTTTCGGCATCCAAGCTATTCCCGATTCGGCACCAATAGGTATTTTAAATAATAATAATATATCTTTATTTCCCAAAAAATATACAGATAATTATATCTTCTGTTAATAATTTTATGGTAGAGGAAAAATTACATACAAATTTGAGCTAAGTATAGGAATTTGTACACAAAAAGTATTAAACTCTGTCCCTTAAACTAGGTTAACCGGCGACTTAAGGGGACAGTGTTTCGCAATGACGTTCTAGAAAAGCCTTAAGCCTTAGAGTGGACTATGTCGATTAATTATCGGATAGGTAGTAACCATAATACAAAATACCAATCCAAAATACCTCTTGGCTATTAAGAAAATATTCGGCACCCAAGCTATTCCCAATTCGGCACCAATAGATATTTTGGATAGGTAGCAACCATACAAAATACCAATAGAAGAATGGGTGCCGAAACTTTTGGTGCCGAAAATCTGTGTGCCGAAACGGTAATATTTCATTACTGTCTCTGGTTGATTTGGGGGTTTCATTCATGCTTTGAATGGCGGCTGTGTACTTGCTAGTTGATAATTTGGACCCTCTTTGTGACTGCACCGCTCTTTTGCATTCATTTTTAGTTAGTGCGTTCTTCAAAAGGTTTTCATTACTTAGAAAATTTGTTT
Organism: Mythimna separata; assembly: GCA_030763345.1. Taxonomy (NCBI): domain Eukaryota; kingdom Metazoa; phylum Arthropoda; class Insecta; order Lepidoptera; family Noctuidae; genus Mythimna; species Mythimna separata. Next base: position 16,463,026 of record CM061183.1, read on the forward strand.
TTGTGTAGGGGTTTAGAATGTTTAGGTAGTCATATATTTGTATTTAAGTAGTGAGTATTTTGGTACGGAGAGTTGGGAAATCGTCAAATGAGATCTGGAGAATCTTCGTGACTTTTTTCTGTTGTACTAAATTAGCTGTATTATGTTTTGAACACACTATATCAAGGATTTATTCTGAAATGTGAATGAAATATTATATTTTTCTTATTCTGTTTACTTCAGTGTATTCTTTTACGCATTACGAAACTCGCTATTGGCGCCTGTATCTAGTGTTTCATTTTTTTTTTATTATTTAAGGTCCAATATTACGATAAGGGATAAGGGCAGGAAGAAGAAGATTATGAATTGCAGATTTCAGAACAAAACTTCGTATTATTGTTTGTTTATTTGTGCTAAAACATACCTATGTCGAAAAAGTAAAAAATGAGCTGATTAAAGAATCTTAAGTGGCCTGCGGACACCGCGCGCTATTTCGAGTTGAGACGAAAAAAAATACGTTTTTGAGGTTGATGGAATCAATCCAGATAGTATAAACAATTCTTGGACACACTGACTGGAGTAAAGTCATCATCAGCACACTGACAGTTGCTTGCTGTGATAGCAATACAAATTATTGTAAATTTGGGAGATGTTCCGTAATACCAAAAATGATGAATGAAAAATTAATGTATTTCCAGTATTGTTTCAAGTATTTATAACTTGATAATAATATCTGTGTTCCTACGTAGAGATATTTTGAAATATTGTTGTTTATAATATAGAAAAAACAAAATAAAAACATGACATTTTCGCTGTAAAAAAGTGCAAATTTGAATTCGCTTAAATTTCGTTTGGGGTAAGTTTTTCAACAAAAAGACGATGTAGGAACCTAGATAATTATTGTCTGAATCCGAATAACATCATATTATGGTGTAAATATGCTTAAACTGCAAATGATTTTGGTATTACGTTTGTATGGATAATTCTAACGTCGCGCCCGCCTTAAGAAAGTTTTATTTATTTACGTACCTATACATGTACCATTTTCATGAAATCCTTCTTACGCAAAATAAGAGCAAACTCATCCTACAAGAATACATCACAGAAAACATTTCGAAACACTATTCCGAAAATCTATTCCATACTCCGACCATACCAAAGTAGAGGTAAATAATAAAAAATAAATGTGAAAACACAAACAGGCCCGATAATGTGGGTATCTGTGATGTAGGGGGATTTTACCCCGAATGACGTCACGGGGTAAAAAAGAGAGATTTACCCCGACCAAGACGCTTACTGACGAGTCGTGATTGATGACACGTGCTTCCTGGAGGCGTGAGAGGTAACTGTAGTTGGCGTGGTGAGGAAAAAATAATAAAAATATAGGTAGATAGTAGTACCGTCTAACAGCAACGGCAGCCGCTCCTTGTAAAATACTGGTATTCAGCTAAATCCGGTTTGACTGGAAGCCGACCCCAATATAGTTGGGAAAAGGCTAGGCGGATAATGATGATGAGTAGTACCGTCTAAACATTTATAAGATTTATTGCCAATTTATAAGGTAGAAGAAGAGTGTCCTGGCGTCTTAACTACATAGGTTGCACAGTAACTTGTATTATGGTACACCAGCCCAAGATCCCATTATTACAAGTTTACCGAAGACGTTGGAGATTGAAAGCAGCAGCAGAGACATACGGCGAGTATAGAAAAAAAAGCACATCGAAGGACTGGAATGATTTGCCTGCTGCATTCTCCCCGTACGGTTATAATTTTAGTGTCTTCAAGACTAAAGTGAATAGATTAGAATAGTGTGCTACATAGTCAAACATAGCATCACTGCTTACAATCAGGCGGGATCGTAGTCAAGCACTAGTTAAGAACATTATTTAAAAAATCTACTTTATTATTGGTTATAAAATCAATTTAATTTATCTGCTGTCTATTACTTGTTCACATACCCCACTTATTGAACTTAACTCGACGCGTTTTTGTAAGGTCGTCATTGTATTCACAAATTGAGCTCTAAAAACTTACTTCACTACATACATATTATAAAACAAAGTCGCTTTCTTTGTCCCTATATATACGTAAATCTTTAAAACTACGCAACGGATTTTGATGCGGTTTTGTTTAATAGATAGAGTGTTTCAAGAGGAAGGTTTATATGTACTAATCTAATGTACAATATAGTAGGAAAACACTGATAATTTTGTACCCGTGCGAAGCCCGGTCGGGTCGCTAGTGGAATAATTATATTTTCTAACTTTATTAATATTGTATAAAATGGCATATACTCGTAATTATACTCGTATGAATTCGCTGACTGACAATACACAAAGAATTTTTTTTTCCATAATTTGTACTTTTCCCGTACTGTTGAAGTATCAACTTAAAAATCCTACCTGGCTACAGCATAACCCAAACTGATTTCATAAACACGCAACCCAAAGCCATGGCTGTGACGCGAAATGAAAGGGTTAGGTGGCTAAAACGCAATCAATCTGCTTGTCAGTCAGTCAATCTTTTTGTCAGAGTCTGATATTAATTTCTATTGACGTTTGACTTTGATTTACATAATATTTTGGATGTGGATGACTTGATGTGACTGTGGAGGAAATTCAGATGCGAAATATTGAGAAGTGTATTGAGAATATGTAGATATTTGGTGGTGTGCGGAACAGAGAGTACTTATAGTCACGCAAACCTCCGTTGAAAAGGAAGATTGCTCCGGCCAGACAAGCATCATGTCCGGTCGGCATCTGCCCGATAGAAGATTTCGGGCTGTTTTATCTTATCAAACCATACGGAGAGCTTTAATTGCTTGATGCAAGATTCGTAGTTCTTATGTGATGCCATAAATATTACTGCAAACACCTATATACTGGAATCAAAGCACGTTTCTTTTCTTCGAATTGGTGAATGTCTAACGTCTTCAAAGTTTTGGTTCTAGAACATGTCAGTTTCCTCACAATGCACAATGTTTTCATTTTGAGAGCAGCGGTGATGAAATAAATTACATAAAGTTATGCTCCTCGCAGGGTTTAACCCGTGACCTACAACTTGCAATGTTAGAGCAGTTACCACTGGGCCACCACTGCTCTCAAAAGACGGTTATTTTGTACTAAAATAAGCACGTACTTAAGGCGATACTATTTGCCAGCGACCTTGCGCGATCGGGCCGTAGCTAGCACCCGCGTCCCGCGACCGCGCATGCACCCCTCTTCGTACGCTCGTTTCGTCAGTTTCGTAGGGTAACCATCCGTTTCAAATAGAAAGGAATTTACTGCCGGATTTTTTATAGCTACCTAACATTTTTTTATGATCTACTTATTTTCTTAGTTACATATTTTTACAAGTAAATAATATCTCATAATAATAAGTTAAAACCTAAAAATATATACATACTTATATTTTATTATTTACCTCTAAAATACGGAGTAGTTTAAAACCAAAATTGTGTGTTTCAAGTGCAATTACTTAAAAGAAGTAAAATTAGTAGGTACGTAAGGATCGTAATGCTGGAACTTGACTTGACGAAATATTCGCAGTGTTAAAATAGAATAGAATAAACTTTATTGTACTTACACCAAAATAAGTAGTAGCAGTGTTATCGGGATAAAGTTCATTTTATATACCACTTATAGCTTTACAAAGCATGCCTCGTTAAAACCCCATGGGATGTCACATTCCCAACTTCCATACTCCAGACTGCTACTAAGAATCATTATCATCATAATTATTCATCATCATTTCACCCAACAGACGTCCACTGTTGGACCACAAAACCGTAGTTGCCCAGCAGGGTCGAAGTTTACTGGGGTTATGTTAAAATGAACCCCGGAGCCCTGGATCGAAGGCAAAGAAGGAATAAGAGTTTTTTTTTTCAAGTGATTAATCATCAGAATGACTTCCCCACTCTTGGGCGGAGCGGGAGGGCGTGTCGGACTCTTATCGACTAAAACGCACCCCGTTCCTTCGTTGCCTTTGATCTGGGGGACACGGGCTCACCTTTCGGAATTCGTATTCCCCAGACGTTTTTGGCCCTACGTGCCCCTACAGTTTGATGACATCTCCTTGAGGCGCGCATGGAACAAAACGCGCCGTTGACAACAAGGCTCGGTCCAGGTTATTACCAGACTGCCGGATGGCGAGCTACCTAGTGCTCACCGTCCGCGAGCCCGCGTCTACCTGGTTCCTGGTATCCTGGTTGGAAATCGGAATCGGGATCTAGGCGTCGGTAGCGTGAGTGCCGTTCACACGTTTGCAGCACTGGGTTGCGACAGTCTAAAAAGGCAATGAAAATATACAGGCAGTAAAACAGACTTCAATATGAAATAATTTATTTTGTTAAGAGTATAAAGGTACAAAAAATGGCTCAATCTAGAGTTTATCTACACAATCTACACTTTATCTTATTACAGCTTTTGTACGGAACCCTATTGTTTTTTTTAAATAACATATAATCAGAGTCATAAACTAATTTTCTTACTTGATTTTTTTTTCTTACTTGAATTTTCTTACTACTGATAAATGATATTTATTTTGCAAGTTGGTTTTTCCACTTTTCACGTCATTGTTTTTTGTCAGTTTATATGTACTAGATGAGGCCGGTGTTTCCTAGCTAACTACCCTGAGAAGGAACACCGAAACAACCTAAGGGGTCACAGTCTCTTATAAAGTCTATACAAAATGTACCTAATGGTCAAATCACATGAATTTCCTTAAATTTATCTGTGAGGGAGTATCCGGGACTTAATTTATAAATTGAATTAATAGCCATTTTCTGTAAATAACACGGGTTTTGTTCAAACTACTGTGTATTTAAAAATCCTTAAAATTGAGCACTGTCACACACACAGAATCATTTGATTGATGTGGTGTCTCTTGATTGTTATCGCAAAGTGGTTTTTGCTTTTTTGGAAGTTCTTGTGTGACTTGACAGACAGACTTCTTGACAGACAGACGGACAACAAAGTCATACGGAACCCTAAAAACTGAATTTTTGTACGCGATTTTCATCAAATCGGTAAGCTTTACATAAAATTAGTAAGTACATACAAAAATTACACAGTACAGATAATTATCTACAAAAACGTCTAAAAACATTTTTCCTAAGTGCCACCGTTTTATTTTATTTTTCACATTTTAGGAAGGCTTACAGACTAATAACAACATAATGACTATAGTAGGTAATTACATTGCTTAATTACAAGCTTCCTCATGTATGTAGTTATAATGACAACAAAAAAAAGTTTTTGAGATATAACGTTTTCAAAAGTTGAAAGAATTGTAATTCTTATCACTAATTTGATATATAATAATGTATATGATAAAACTTACCGTTTTGCTGAAAATTGCAAAAACTGGAATAACCAAAAACTACTCTGTAACAACCAATAACAGCTCACAACGCAGAAAACACCAACACTATGCAACAACAACACCTACTACAAATCAATAAAAACCAATAAAAAATTAATAGTAACCAACAACAAACAACAACAACATCCAACAGTAACTCAATATTAACCAACTACAACTAAACAACAGTCACCTACTACTCTACAGCCAACACAATCCAGTCAACTACACAACAGCCAACAACAACTCACTAACAACAACAACAACTCATTCATTTCAGTAGCTTAACTGATATGGTGGAAAACACAGCACACGTTCATAGACTGTAAAAATGATGAAATTCAGTTTTTCCCCGGACACCCAGAAAAAAAATATTACAATAAAAATAAAATGTATTCAATTAATTACTCAGATACCCGCGAAACGAGACACAATAGTAAAACAATAACAGCGCGGTCTCATAGGACCGGTTGGGGATTCAAACGTTAAGCAGCTTGTTTGCTAGTTATTTATCAACCGTCATCGGCTATTTTGAAGCGTCGCCGTCGGAGTTAGCTTAGTTGCGGTTACCAAGAATTTTTAACTAAGATTTGTTTAGATATCGCTTATCTTTTAATTAATCGGGAATGCCCCTGACACTAAAAGCGTCCGGGTTTCACCCGGACACTTTTTGAAACCCCGCCCGGACGCTCCCCGGACGCCCTCTAAACTAGGACAAATCCGGGGAAACCCGGACGGATGGCAGCCCTATCTTCACATATCTTTGGAGTGCATTCTTTCTGTTTGTGTCTTTTATCACTTTACGCGACTTTTTTCGCCTGCGTTGTTTATTGTCCATTATAATTTATAACTGAAAAGCAACAAATTCTCAAAAAGAGATGATTTGGTGCGCGTAGTTGTCGCTGAAGAAATTGACACAGGTCCGTCGTCGACAAGCGCCAGCGCGCGACTTAACGGACCTGTCTGAGCCGCCGCGACCGCTTTTAATTCTTATTAAAACATAGTAATTAAGAAAATCATTTTATCAATTCAAACTCTGCGAATTTGTTTGTAACTAATTAGTTTCTTTATTATAGTACAAAAATGAAACGTAACAAATCAGTAATATAGTCATAATATTGAAAAAACGTTTTAAAAAGGGGTAACTTTGCGATTTTTTTCTATCGAGTGAAGTTCATCAGGTCTTGCAACTGAATGCGATTTTAACTAGATAAGATCCTTAACTAAAACATATATATTTTTTTAAATTTAAAACACTGTAGTTTTTGTCTCAGATTGTTTTAAAAAACTAAAATTTGGGCCCTAATCTGAAGTGGCGCCTTAAAAATAATAATAATACGGTTACATAAAGCAGAAAATCTCATTTTTAGTTAACAAAACTAACTCATTCTTAGTTCCAGCAACAGAGTGTGGGACATAAAAAGGCGCCAACATTTGCCAATATAACCGTTCTAGAACGTTCGCTCCGCACAATTGCAACAAAAACGGAGCTCGTTCGTCCAGAAACTGCCGTCACATTTTTTAGTTTTAAACTTGGGGCTCTTAGAGAAGCGATTAAAGAGAAAATTTTCTTTTTTAGGGTTCCGTAGCCAAATGGCAAAAACGGAACCCTTATAGTTTAGCCATGTCTGTCCCTCCGTCCTCGCTTAATCTCTGTGACCGTTAGCAATAGAAAGCTGAAATTTGGTAACAATATGTATATCAATCACGGCAACAAAGTAGTAAAATAAAAATTGGAAAAAAATGTTTTTTTAGGGTAGCCCCCCTACATGTAAAGTGGAAAGTGATATTTTTTTTATTTCAACCCTAACGTGTGATATATTGTTGGATAGGTATTCAAAAATGAATAGGGGGTTACTGAAATCTTTTTTTTAATAATATCAATAATTTCGGAAATATTCGCTCCAAAAGTAAAAAACAATGTGTCCCTCCTCTCTAACTTTTGAACCATAAGTTTAGAAAATATGAAAAAAATCTGGAAAGTAGAGCTTTATAAAAACTTTCTAAGAAAATTATTTTGAATTTGATGGGAAGAACAGTTTTTGAAAAATTGGGGACAATTATTGTGACGCACGGGAAACTACGGAACCCTACACTGAGCGTGGCCCGACACGCTCTTGGCCGGTTTTCATGGTCTGCGATCCCACCTGACGGTAAGCAGAGATACAATCTTCGATGGTGAGGCGCACTAGTTTATTAAGAGCCTGTTCACTCTAGCCTTGAAGATACCCAAATTATAATCGGACGGAAAAACCGCAATAGACAAATTGTTCCAGTCTCTCGATGTACGCGGTATGAACGACGAGGCGAAACTTTTAGTCCGGACCGTAGAGGTTTGAACAACGACGTAAGAGTGAAATATTGAAATTATTTTAGCTAGCTTTTACCAGCGGTTTCGTCAAGGTATATATCCGTGTCCGATTTATTATTGTTGTCTTGGTCTTTATATTTTTCAGGAACCTAAGGTACTACACCTTTGGAAGGTTTACGAAGGGGTTTTTCTCTACGAGAGGGGATGTACCGTAATCCACCATGCGGGCCAAGTACGGATTGGTGGATGTCAAAATTTCTCGTTTTTTTTAAGGAATGGCGGTTTTGTGATTAACCTTTTCAAGAGCCTGAGTATCAAATTTAACCCAGTTAATGGGTTGTGGAGGTCTGCTAGGCAGCCGCTCCTCGTAAAATACTGGTATTCAGCTAAATCCGGCTTGACTGGAAGCCGACCCCAATATAGTCGGGAAAAGGCTAGGCAGATGATGTGTGTCAAATTGAACAGTACTGAAATAATAAGTACTATTGGCGATCACATCCCTATAGTTTTGACGAGGGTATAAAACCCGGTGCTCACCAGTCACCGCCCTTTACTTTGCCTTTGGCCGTCGCGTCGCCGAGATAACATCATTTTCATAATAATATTCTTGTGGCTGACATTTTTCTACCTACATTTTGTTTGTTAATTAATTTTGTTTATGTTTGATTATTTTTGGGATATTTAAAGTATTAAGCGATAATTTATGGGAATTTTAGGGTTCCGTACCTCAAAAGGAAAGACCTGGAAGAGATTCCCCAAAGTGAATTCAATTTGAACAAGTTAATTTATTTAAAAAACAACATTTCATATAGGCCAACATTCATTTGAAATTCAATTAAAAGAAAATAATTATCTGATACTTACTAAAACTGAATTGAATGAATGAAATTGGTTTGATTAAATGGCTTTTTAAATCAAAATAATTACAGAATCCAATTTCAAAGAGTGTGAGTATGTGTGTATAAGTAAAACAGAGAAACAGGTTAGTTACCTACTTGATGATGTTGTACTGATCTTTAAAATTTTAGGAGTGGGAAATCATCAAAATGACTTCTTCCACTCTGTGCGGACCGGAAGGGCGTGGCAAACTTCTACTAACTGCCTCCTGTGCCTTGTCCTTCGTTGTTGTAGTGTCTTGTCTTCTTCTCCTGTTCCTTGCCTTAATTCCAGGGTCCCAAGGTTCTCTTTCGTCAACCCAGGGCCCAAAATATCAAGAGGTGACTAATACAAAGGGTATTTAAAACCTTACTTAAGTGTGTAATACTATTATTCATAGTTTTTATTTAAGATGGGGAATCATCAGAATGACTTCTCCCGTTCTTGACGACTTGGACTTGGTCCGGATTATTACCGGACTATGTTTACTTGCGGTGGTGGGTCCACATTGACATATTAGAAACCAGGAATAATTTGGTTTATAATTAATTCATTGAAAGTTTCCGCAAGTTTCGTGGCCTCAAGCGATAAAAACTGAAATGAACAGCATAAACAACAATGTCCTGCGCGGACCGCGAACGGACAACGGATTTATAATGGCTGGAACTGAAATAGTAGGCATTTTGTAATCAGGAGGGGGGTAAACTGTCAGCGCGGTTGGCGCAGAGGTTGAGTGGGTTCGATTCTCGTTTGGGAATCAAATATTTGTATGTCGTATTGATAGTTGTCCCAGGTCTGGGCGTCTTGTGTATAAGCATGAGGATAATCAGCCCTATAATGTTCCCACTATTGGGACTCAGGCCTCCTCTCTGTAAGAAGGAGTACAGGCCGTAATCCACCAAACGGAATGCGATAAGGCCGCCCTTTGTATGTACATTCAGCACCAAAAGTCGATGAACAGAATCAACATAACAAAACACCTGTTCGCAATAAAATGTGTTTCATCTGTTCACAATAAAATGTTTTGTTATGTTGATTCTGTTCATTGACTTTTGATGCTGACTGTACCTATGTGTTTAGTTTTAGTTTGCTTTTTATGTGTGTACAATAAAGTGTGTAATAAAAAAATAAACGGCCCTAGTTCACATGTCGCATGTCTTCGAATTTTTGGTCCTTGGAAATGCCGGTTTCCTTAGATGGTTTTCTTTCACCGTTTTGAAAGCATGTTTTGTGTTACATAGAAATCTGTGGTATAGAAATAAGGGGAGAGAATACAGAGGTGAGACAGAAGTCTGCAGGGGATAACGGGGGCTTTAGTCGCTCACGCACTTTATCCTATACTAGCTGTCCCCTGCGGTTTCACCCGCATTTTTCGTTACTGCTCCGCTCCCGTGGGTCGTAGCGTGATGGTATATAGCCTATAGCATTCCTCGATAAATGGGCTATCTAACACTGAAAGAATTTTTCAAATCGGATCAGTAGTTCCAGAGATTACCCCCTACATACAAACTTACAAATTTTACCTCTTTATAATATTAGTATAGATATAGACTAGCTGTCCCCTGCGGTTTCACCCGCATTTTTCATTACTGCTCCGCTCCCGTGGGTCGTAGCGTGATGGTATATAGCCTATAGCATGCTTCGATAAATGGGCTTTCTAACACTGAAATAATTTTTCAAATCGGACCAGTAGTTCCAGAGATTACCCCCTACATACAAACTTACAAACCTACAAACTTACCCTCTTTATAATATTAGTATAGATCTCTTTTCACTTTGAAAAAAATAAGATATTATCATTTATAAACTTACCTGATGGAAACAGGTGTGTTTAAAAAAACATCACATCCAGCCCACCTCTACCTCTGTGACCGTCGTAAGCTTGTCAACAGTGTAACCGCACTATTTTTCTTACGCTTTCAGGATTATTGTTGTCATACTCTATTTATTCTTTCTTTGCCAATAAAATATGGCAAAGACAGCTTTTTCCTATGCAATTTTCTTTTAAAAATTACATTGTATTATTTCCCTCTTACACACAGTGTAAGTGGGGTTTCAAACTGAATCAATTAGTAACATTATTACTGGGAGTTTTCCTCAATTTCCGAGAGCTGTGATTATTCATTTTCATACGTTTTTCTTGTTTATTTTCTGGGAGTTCGTTACTTGTTTTTTAATAAAATCTTTTTATAAGAACCAGAGAATTTTCATCTTTCATGATCATTGCAATGTTTTATTGAACTACTCATCATCTACCTAGCCTTTTCCCAACTATTATATTGGGGTCGGCTTCCCGGCAAGCCGGATTTAGTTGAATACCAGTATTTTATTAGGAGCGGCTACCTACCAGACCTCCACAACCCATTAACTGGGGTAACACGGTACTTCATGGCATGACTGGAGTCAGATTTACTGACTTCTGACTATTGGTAATGACTGCCAAAGATCTACAAATTACAGCCAGGATAACTTAACGTGCTTTCCGAGGCACGGAGGAAACTCGGTATGTTGAGATGGTCACCCATCCACAGACCAACCCCAGCAAGCGTTGCTTAACCTTGAAGCTCGACCCGTGCGGCTGTTATTATCTAGCCACGAGCTCCTTCTACTCATTGGTTGTAAACTCACTCAGTGCATTACAATCAATTTTCTCGCCTGAGTCCCAGCTGTCCAGCAGACAATATAAGAAACGAACTGTTACTAAACACACACTTTTAGCACATAGGTAGACAGTTGTTTTTTAGGAAATTATACAATGACTTTTTCCGCTCTAGAGCGAAACGGAGTGTCAGACGTAAAACCCACTCCTATGTTTCTTCTTTGCCTTGCATTCCAGGACCCGGTGTCGCTATCGGAAGCTGACCCAGTAAGTTTCGGCCCTACTGGGTCCCTACGGTTTTGCTGACATCTTTTTGAAGCGCGCCTGAAACACGTTGGTTACTAGACGGTAGAAAAGGACATAGAATACATTTGTCTCGACAATATGTTCCTTTGGGATTTGTTTTTTACTTTCACACAACCGAAATAGGCGCTGGACTGGAATCCCCAAGGAAAAAGGAAGCGTGGCTGTCCTCGACAGACCTGGCGACATACCGTATTAGCAGAAGCAAAGGCCATCGGACTGACGAAAAGCGCAAGACCGGTCGCGATGGGTGACTACTGTCGACGCCCTCTGCCCCAGCTAGGAGACATATGATTATAAGTCAAGTCACACAACCGAAATTACTGGCTAAAGCGGATATCAAAATCAGAACCTCATGCAATTATGTTGTACTAGCTGTCCCCTGCGGTTTCACCCGCATTTTTCGTTACTGCTCCGCTCCCGTGGGTCGTAGCGTGATGATATATAGCCTATAGCATTCCTCGATAAATGAGCTATCTAACACTGAACGATTTTTTTAAACCGGACCAGTAGTTCCAGAGATTACCCCCTACATACAAACTTACAAATTTTACCTCTTTATAATATTAGTATAGATTATCTAGACAACACAATGTAATTACGAGTTGATTACTCATAATTTACCTTAATTCTGTTATCAGTGCAGCTATTTCCAGCAGTTATTACAGACCCCAGGGGCATGTTCAGTCGCCATTACCTAAAAACCTCGTCAATAACAGTCACTCACTACAACCCATCGAGGACAATAACTCTAATTCAATAATCGATTCCGCAGCAATCGAATTATTCCCTTCATCGATTATGAGCTTATGTAACAATTTCCCAGCACTAACACTGAATAAATATGTATAGAAGGGTAACACTGTTACAACGGGTGAAAACAAGTACTACTTTTCTTAGCGGTAATTATCGAATGATTCCCTCCTTTTCTTTCGACTGTTACTGTATAAAACACACAGCTGTGTTCCTTCAATTACCTGTTACGATCTAGGAACATGGGCAACCTTTTCAGAAGTCGACTGCTGGGCCTGTTCGGTTTTGTTGATAACTCTTTGAGGCGTATGGAACACTACGCGCCGTGACTTGGGTTTCTCCGGACGGTTAATGGACTGAGTGGAGTATAACTATGTGTGCTGCTTCTTCTTCTCGTGTCGATTTAACTTATATTTAGGCACCTGAACAGCTCTGCCGTTAGCCTCGTGTAAGTCGTTGAAGGTGCTTTTAGTTATACATACTAGGCAGGAATGGCAGGAACGCCAAAGACAGGAACAGATGGAGAAACATCATAAGGGCTAAGGTGATTAAGCAGGGAGGTCACGACCCTCAGCATTGAGGAATACGACGCAAGGAGGACTAGGCAGGAATGGAGGTAACGCATGTCTTGTGAAGGAGTTGGCATTGCATTTGTTGTTTGGGTCAAGAAACCGCCATTTGGTCAGATTATCTATGCAGCGGCCAACCTGATACCACAGTCGGTTCAGAGATTTCCAGATTTGATTTGTTGGTTGATGTTCTGTCTGAGAGATAAAGTTACATTTTTCTTCACGTTCTGTTCACGTCTCTGTTCTGAACCGCTCTTCTGAAGAGACTGTAAATGTGAGCTGTACGAGTATGCACGCATTTTTGCTCCGTGAACAGACCTGATCTTCTTACCTACTTATTCCGTGGCAGCAGTACACAAAGCTGGTGCTATCTAAACGTTAACAAACGCGAGTGGGAAATAAGCTCACATGTTGTGTCGCTACCATTCCCCTTGGGGTGAACGAGCTGGATATTGTGGGGACAAGGATTTGTAATTAGCTTTGCGAGAATCGATTGTGCTGGGTTTCTTACTACCCTCTACTTTGGGAAGCTTGTGTGCAATGGAATACAAGCAGATAATAAGTCCCAAATCTTAAACTAGGTCTTGGTTTACTCGTATGTCACGAATAATCTAAATCCGTTCAGCCATATAAGAGACTCTCATATTTATGAATAGGAAGAATTACACAATAACAAAACAGTCAGATCGAGAAAAACCGGTTAGTTTTTCTTTATCTGCCGGAAAATAGATAAAAGTGTGGTCCATGGTTACGAAAAGAAGATGTCCCAAGGTATAATAGGTGTATAGTCGAAACAAATCCACTGACGATTTGGAGAGGGTTGCGTGAATACGACATTTACGCAACCCTCAACAGATCAGTCCACCTTGTAGAAGGCCTTAAAACCAGTAATGTTAGTAGCATTGAACGCCCTATATAGCAGTTTTAATAGTTACCAGATGCAAAATTGTATAGATAGTACAGGAAAAAAATCGTGTGAAGCGAGAAATGACGCGATGAGTATATTCGAACACTTGAACTCAAACGTTCACGGGAAAATAGACATTAAGGTATGCATGTTATTTTGCATCGCCCCTTACCTTTACATTAATATTATTTGATTCCGATTCCGTGGTTCCTTATAGAGGTTGTGAGTTCAGATATGAATAAATACTGATCTGTTATGCACCCTCACGTGACTTGCATATCCAACTTTGGCTGCAAAACTAAGAGCATAGAGCGGACATGTCAGAACACCATTAACGACATGATAAATTACAGCTGTTGGTCTAGCTTTGAGGTCGGTATTGTACTGCTTATTGGAGTATTTTACGGCTCAACAACGCTGCAGCACAAATATATCTTCAAACCACCAGCAACCGCTCCGGCCGACCGTCCGATCTTGACTGATAGGTGTCAAATAGGTACATTATGTCACAAAGGCTTAAAACAACCAATACACCACAATGTTGTCGCGTTTTTGTCCAATTCCAACATTCTTTTTATCTTCAAAGTCTTGTATGTGCTGCTGCACACGAAGATATCTCCATTCAGATCGATTTTGTTCCAGTTTTTTTCAATTCGAAGGGTCAATGTCGCGTCTCTTCAAGTGTCTGTTCTGATCATCTTCGACGCTAACCCAACCATCACAACCAGCCAGCCATCGTATAAGCATCATAATCGATTTCAATAAAATCTTGACTCGATTTTTTCGACGACAATCTCACTGGTCCCATCCCTAATGTAAATACGAGTATGTACAAAGCCTGCGCTATTTAGGGAATACCTTTACCGCGGTTTAAATATATATTCAACTCTAATAAGATTTAGCACATCTAAATTGACCTAGTTTAAATCGTGATGTTGAAGTGAGCATTTAATAGAGGCAAAAACGTTTAATTTCTTAAACTTGTTAGTTAAGAGATTTTGGCCCTTTTGCACAGCTACAGGATTTTTTGAAAGAGTTACCGTGGCGGTAAAACGAAAAGGGCAATAGATGAACAGGTGGGTTTTAGTCAGTAAAAATCTTTGACGATTTACCACCTCTAAAAACTGATTTCAAAATATAAAAAGAACAATTTAAATTGTCACTTACGGGATATCTTCCGTGATTATTAATTACTTCGAGTTCCCGATTACACAATAACAAAACAGTCAGATCGAGAAAAACCGGTTAGTTTTTCTTTATCTGCCGGAAAATAGATAAAAGTGTGGTCCATGGTAACGAAAAGAAGATGTCCCAAGTAGTCCAGTCAAAATAGACTAAATTATTATTCAAGTTTGCATTAAATCCCAACAAACTGGATTTTTGTGCAGGCCTGGAATACATCATTACGAATGATATATCAAAAGTCCCCATCGATCCCGCTTGTGCATTGTTTTTTATTCGAGGTCAAAGGTCACAAATTAGCGTTTTTTGCGTATATCTCTGAAACAATGAGAGCTATCGAAAAATGGTCCAGGCAAAGTTTGTAGATCGTAAAATTGTCTACTAAAAAACTAAAAAAAGATATCTCATCTCTTCATATGTCTATTCTGAACATGTTTTAAGCCAACTCAACCATCACCTCCAGTCAGTCATCGTATAACCAGTAAAATCGATTTCAATAAAATCTTGACTCGAATTTTTCGACGACAATCTCACTAGTCCCATCCCTAATGTAAATACGAGTATGTACAAAGCCTGTGCTATTTAGGGAATACCTTTACCGCGGTTTAAATATATATTCAACTCTAATAAGATTTAGCACATCTAAATTGACCTAGTTTAAATCGTGATGTTGAAGTGAGCATTTAATAGAGGCAAAAACGTTTAATTTCTTAAACTTGTTAGTTAAGAGATTTTGGCCCTTTTGCACAGCTACAGGATTTTTTGAAAGAGTTACCGTGGCGTTAAAACGAAAAGGGCAATAGATGAACAGGTGGGTTTTAGTCAGTAAAAATCTTTGACGATTTACCACCTCTAAAAACTGATTTCAAAATATAAAAAGAACAATTTAAATTGTCACTTATGGGATATCTTCCGTGATTATTAATTACTTCGAGTTCCCGATATTTCGACGATTAATATCAAAGACTCCGAAAAACTTGGTGATACTGTGAGTGTGTTTTGCCGTGATTTAGTGTCGAGTTGCAATAGTGCGCGTAGCAAGAGACATAGAAAGAGGGTAGACAGATTTGTCTGCTCTTAGCAATTTTTTCCATCGACCCGCACTCTCCAGTCATCCCGCGATCATGGCGCTTGCAACAGCGTCGAAATATCGGGAACTCGAAGTAATTAATAATCACGGAAGATATCCCGTAAGTGACAATTTAAATTGTGAAACAAACCGTGATAGCCTAAAACAGTGTATAAAAAGAACACACTAAAAGTCTCTGTTTAATAAAGCTGATACGTCCTCTGGTTCTACCTACTGCGGGAAAACTTATTTGATGATTTCTATCCTTAAAAGATATCTATATTATCTTCTAGCTTCTTCCAGCAGCTTCTTGACGCAAACTTTGGGCCCCCGTTTTATCCACTTGGTCACATCCCAAGTGGATGGAATTTTGGGAAATTCTCTCTTAGTCCTCGCCAACGTCATAAAAGGAAGCTTTGTGCAGAATTTCGTGTTCCTAGGCTCTGTAGTTTTGGCTATGTGTTGATATGTCCGCCAGTCAGTTTCTCCTTTAAAACTAGTAGTAATATACTCGTATTGATGATACTGACTACATTACCTTTGAAAATGTAAGCAACAACATCCAAACAGTCTTCTCTCTCCTTTCTCATTTTCATTCAACACAGCGAACTCGCCAGCACAGTTGTTCTGATTTCAATGGCATTGGTCCTAACTTTGGCCCGTCGCAACATCGGTAGCGACTAGATTAATCATTTAGTCCAACTTGTTGTGGATTTTTGGAATACTGGAACCTGGAACAATGTTTGTCTCTGAATCAAAGCGAAGGTTGTTTTAATTTTTTTTTTTTGCTGAACTGGACGTATTTTGGTGCAGCCGTGAATCAAACAATGTTCTTATTTTCACCAGTTTAGAGGTATGCGAATCAGAGTGTAAACGTCTCGCAAAGTTCCATTGAAAAGGGAGGATTCTCCGACCAGACGAATGCTTTGTTTGATTTGGACAACTGTCTGGGAGACTGATGATATCAGGCTGTTGTGTGTGACCAATCATACAAATCGACCAGGAAAGGAGTTACCGCAGCCCTCACAATAAAAAGCAACTGATGGAACATTGTGGATATTAATAACTAGCTGTCCCCTGCGGTTTCACCCGCATTTTTCGTTACTGCTCCGTTCCCGTGGGCCGTAGCGTGATGGTATATAGCCTATAGCATTTCTCGATAAATGGGCTATCTAACACTGAAAGAATTTTTCAAATCGGGCCAGTAGTTCCAGAGAATACCCCCTACATACAAACTTACAAACCTACAAACTTACAAATTTTACCTCTTTATAATATTAGTATAGATTAAAAACCTGACACTCCATCCCTCCACCCAGAGCGGTAGAAGTTATTTGATGTTTTTTACACTTAAAAAAAAGGCGGATTGATAAAGAGCAGTTTTTTTTTCTATATTTCTGCCATCAGTTACAAAAACCGTTTCAATATTTAACCACAAATTAAGAGTCGTTTATATCTTAAACAGTGCAGGATAGAAATCCAGAGACAATGTAGAGTGACTCGCCTATCCCAACGAGACATTTATGCTGATTTATTCACCCCCCATAGATCTATGGTTCGGTTTTCTCGTAAACCTCTATCCGCCATCAACCATCCTTCACTACGGTGTATTGAGATTTGTTAGTTCGGAAAATGGGGAAAACAAAGTGTTTCAGCAATTTTGCTTGATGATGTAACTTTACATAAGTAATAAATCTTTATTTCTTAAGGTGAAAGTACCATGCCAATGTTTGTAAAAAAGCCATAACTTTTATTTTAATAACAATAATATTTTAAAACTTTCACACAACGCCATCTAGTCTCATACTATGCAGAGCTTGTCCTATAATAAATAGAATTTAGTTTGTTTTAAATAGGTTATTAAAATAAATAATAATAAAATCAATTTTGCACGTCAATTTAAACTAGATGAAGCCGGTATTTCCTGGCTGACTGACAATAAAAAAATAAATAAAAAATAAAATAAAAAAAACTTTTTATTTTACATAGGCCTACATGGGCACTTATAAAAAGTCGAAGCTAGTGCACGGTTCCAAATTGGTCGTTTCCTATGGAGAAGAACCGGCAAGAAACTCCATGGTTACTCTTTTAAAAAAAAATGATTGGGTTTACAATACTTTCATATTACAAAACAGACACAATTCTCCGCTCCGCCGTCACTGGAAGTGGACGTGTGTCGTGTGTTCTCGAATTGTGTGCAAATAATTAGTTATACTAAATTCCTATTGGTTGAAATCTTTAAATTAAATTCTCGTTTCTTCCTACGGACATTTTACGACAGGTCTCCGCCCCCCGAAAGGGATAGACTCTGTTCTCGGAGTTGTGCCGTGGGCGCACCAAATAATTTTTTTGTGATTGGTGTTTTGTGGGATTTGAACTCGAGACTCGTGCGCCGCAGGTGCGTGCCTTTTCCTCCGAGCCACCGTAACGTAAGTGCAGAAGCCGAAATCGAAAGATACTACGCGCGGTCGGGCCGCTCTCTGACGCATCGGCTACGAAGTGGCTCATTGAATAATTAGCGGCTACGCGGCTACGAGTTCAGAAGGTGCGCTACGAGTGCTACGTATGCTACGTTCTACGCGTTGACCCATTGATTGTTTTGTATTTAATTTGAATACGTAAAATATAATGCCAAACATTCAACGCTCACCACCTGCGGGTGCTGGTATGAGGACTCAACGTGTAATGTCATCACCTGATATTTCGACAATTGAAAATGAGCCCGGTCATATCAACGTATCTTCAAGAAACAAACGTTTCAAGCCAGACTCCTCGCCAGGCCAGTCACCACGAAGTGAGAACGAGACGTTTGAGGATAAAATTATGAATTTGTTGACTACGTGGAAAAGTGATCAAGATGTATTATTGAATAAACTGACATCTGATATCAATGAAGTGAAGCTGCAGAACAAAGAGATACAGAGGACAAACATCGAGATTGAGAAATCTATTGAGCATATAAATCTGGCGTATGAAAACATGAGACAGTCGGTACAGAAACTTGAAAAGGAGCGACAAGAGCAACGAGCTTATATCATAGAACTTGAGAAAAAGGTGGGTGATTTGCAGAATAGTTCACGCTCCTCAAGCTTCGAAATAAGAAATATTCCGACAAGTGAGAGAGAGACGACAGAAGACCTGGCCTCCTTAGTATTACAAACATGCAATGTCCTCCAGGTCCCACTCAAATCAACAGATCTACGAGACGTCTATCGTATGCCGGGGAAAAAAGGATCAAATAGGCCAATCGTTGCAGACTTGATCGCCGTTCCTCTTAAGAAACAGGTTCTAGACGCTACTCGGGCTTTCAATAAAGATCGCCCCCCCGCAGAAAAATTAAATAGCACTCATATTGGTATGAAGGGAGAACCTAAACCAGTGTACG
The DNA here is from genome assembly GCA_030763345.1 of Mythimna separata. Classification (NCBI taxonomy): domain Eukaryota; kingdom Metazoa; phylum Arthropoda; class Insecta; order Lepidoptera; family Noctuidae; genus Mythimna; species Mythimna separata. Next base: position 16,482,320 of record CM061183.1, read on the forward strand.
TGGCCGATCACCTGCCAAACAGCTTGAGACAATTGTTTTACGAAGCCCGTAAGTTCGCCAGCGCTCACGATTACAAGTTTTGTTGGTCGCAGAACAATAAGATTTTTCTTCGCAAGCGTGAGGGTATGGACTCGGTCATCGTCTCGTCAGTGTCGTGTTTGGCTAACCTATCCAAAACCCAGCAGCATTAACTGTGGCCAGGAATTGATAACTGTATTTTATTGTGTTTTTTGGACTACAGTCTCTTCTTTATTTTGTTTTGTTTTTGTAATTAATTTAGTTTTCAAACTATGTAAACGTTTAACAACACACTTCACACTTTCACAATACACATTTACAATGACTCAGAATCTCTTTAACCCGTGTACGGTTTGGTTCCCGCAACAGCCACTCTGTTTATTCCTCAAATATGATGTTTGTCTAGAATACCTTGCTGGTTTTAATACCAACAACGCGGAGTATGATGTTCTACAAAAGTTAATTTTAGTGCTAAACATTTCTCTGACTTTTTTCTCAATTATTTTACTAAACATAGCATCTGGATATAGAAAGGAAATTAATCCAATGTTGTACCAACGTGCGTTCTTTTATTTTACTATAAAATGCTAGACCTGGCCTCAATAACGAATGAGCTGGATGCTATAGGTGCAACCCAGTCTTATATTTGTAAGCCAGAGCAATGTTTAAATTTCTTAAGTGATACAAGTCATACAGTAAATATACTACACGTCAATATACGCAGCGTAAACAGAAACATGGATGAACTCACTGTCTTCTTACAAAATCTGAATACACTTCCGGAAATAATCATCCTAACTGAAAGTTGGTTGAGCAAAACGCCATATATTCCAACGCTTGATGGTTATATAAGCTATCATACAAGAAATAATATCAATCAAAACGATGGTATTATTGTTTACATTAAATCATTCCTTTCGCATACAGTTACTGAACCAAATATATTAGATACAAATTGCATGTTATGTAAACTGGAATCTACAGACCTGGTAATTATTGCCTTGTATCGCCCCCCCTGCAATCGTAATATTGATAATTTTCTACACGGTATTGATGATATTCTGACATCCACAGCGAACTACAAAAACATAGCATTACTCGGGGACCTCAATATAAATATTATTCCAGATAATTTAAACCATCAGGCCAACGAATACCTAAACCTAACCGCCCTTCATGGACTTCTTCCTACTCATAGGCTGCCCACTCGAGGTAAAAATTGTTTAGATCATATTTTCCTTAAATCTGAACTTAAAAGTGTCACATTGATCTTTGATACATACATAACCGACCACGCGCCAACACTCCTTAATATTAAAACTAATAAAAAAATAGCGAATCCTAAAGCTAAAAGTCTAAAAGTGGACTATCCTTCGGTATATAGTACAATTTTAGAGACTGATTTCAGTTCAGTCACAGATATTAACGATGCTGAACTGGCAGCGGAAAAGTTGGTTTCAATACTTGGTTCAATAATTAAACAAAACACTGTAGCTAGATCTATTCCATCAAAATGCAGAATCCTCAAGCCATGGATGACAAACGGTTTATTACGCTGCATCCGTAATCGTGACTCTATGTGTCGACAGTTAAAGATTGACCCTGAAAACTACACTCTTAAAATCACTTTTCTTCGGTACCGCAATTTTTGTAATAAGTTACTTAAGCGACTGAAACATGCTTACGAGAAAAGTGAATTTGAAAAGGCCAAAAATAACCCTAAAGCAACTTGGAAGGTTATTAAAAATATTATACAGTCTGACAGCTCTAGAAACCCACCGACTGAACTTTTGAAGATAGACCCCGACAAATCCAAATCTGTAGACAGGGTAAATGCCTACTTCTCTAGTATAGGTAATGAACTGGCTCGGAAACTTCTATCCACCGCAAGAAACTCGGACCATTCCCTAGATGACAAAAATGTCACAAATTCCCTCGTACTCATGCCAACTGATGAGTGTGAAGTAGAGCGAATCATCCATGGCCTACGTAGTGACTCTGCTGTTGGTTGGGACTCTATCCCAACGCAGTTGTTACAGAAGTGCTCTAAGAGCCTAGTACCAGTGATTACTCATTTATGCAATGTTTCCTTGTCTAGTGGCATCTTTCCGAAGGCTTTCAAAAAGGCTATTGTCCACCCTATCTACAAGGGCGGGGACAGAGACAGTGTCAATAATTATCGGCCAATATCTGTTCTCCCGGCATTGTCAAAAGTCCTTGAAAAATTGCTCAATACCAGACTGCAAAACTTTCTGAAAGCGAATAATATCTTAGCACCAAATCAATTCGGCTTTAGGGATGGTAAATCCACGGAGGACGCTGTTGGTTCTCTTATCGACCAAATAGTTGACTCCCTTGATCGAAAACAAAAATGTCTCGGCATTTTCCTGGATCTCACAAAAGCTTTTGACACTGTCTCTGTTCCTCGGCTCTTGTTAAAAATGGAAAGGATGGGAATACGTGGATATGCTCTTCAGATTTTCAAGGATTATCTCTCTGATAGAACCCAGATTGTGCAGATCGACTCTTTTGTAAGTGAAACCGCTTCCTTAAACTATGGGGTACCACAGGGATCGATACTGGGTCCTACTCTCTTCCTTTTATATATTAATTCCCTTTGCTTACTATCCTTCCCTAACTGCGCAATTTTTACTTATGCAGATGATACGGCGCTACTCGTCCATGGCAGTAACTGGTCTGAGGTCTTTCCTAGAGCTGAGCAAGCTCTAAGACAAGTTATGCAATGGTTGTCAGATAATCTATTAACTTTTAATCCAAATAAAACGACCTACTTGACCTTTTCGCTAACATCTTCTTCTCAACCGTCTGGTGATCACCTTAATCTCAAAGCCCATACTTGTGACCCAAGTACTTTAAGTGTCTCTTCTTCACCCTGTGGCTGTCCTATCATAACCAGGTCTACACAAGTAAAATATCTCGGAGTATATATTGACCCTTTAATAAATTGGAAAAATCACCTATCGGTCCTTACCGCTAGGATTCGTAAGACGATCTATATATTTAAAAAACTTCGCTATTCTCTAGAATTCAAAACCCTTAAAATGGTATATTGCGCCTTATGTCAGTCTATCCTGACTTATTGCATAACAGTCTGGGGTGGTGCTGCCAAAACGCTCTTGCTGCCTTTAGAGCGAGCACAGAGAGCTGTGCTAAAAGTTATGACATTTAAACCCTTCAGGTATCCGACAGTTCAGCTCTTGGATGACTGCAAAACATTATCAGTAAGGCAATTATTTATTCTGGGAACAGTTTTGAGAAAGCATAGCACCTTAAAATACGATAAAAGTATAACAACCAAGCGCCGTTCACGTGTTGTATGCCAAACTCATCGATGTCGTAGCTCTCTGGCAGCACGGCACCATAATGTGATTAGTTGTCGTTTGTACAATAAAATAAACATTCAGTGCAACATCTATCCGCTTTCCAGATTCGAATGTAAAAGGAAGGTCTTGAACTGGCTTCTGAATAAATCATATGAGTATACTGAGAGCCTACTTAAAATATAAACACAGTGAGTGATAGGAACCACTACCCTACATTATCATACAACTATACATTTTAAATTTACATCCATACACACACCACACACATGCACGCACCACACACATACACACACCACACACTCTTACACACACTTTCATAATAACTTTTACTTAGTTGGTTTTACTTCTCCTATTTTAAACATGTTCCACTCAATTCAATATTTGCAATGGATCAACAAGAGCGAAGGCCCTGGTACCCTTAACACAAGTTGAATCTTAATTTGGGTACCAGAGTTCAATAAAATTAGCACTTCAAGTATGTAAATTGTCTTCGGTGTATATGCTATGTGTATTTTTTGCAATAAATATTATTATTATTATTATTATTATTACATATGCGAGGACAGTGTAGACCAATCAAAATTGTAACCCAAATAAAAATAGATTCAATCAAAAACTGGGTTGAATTAAGTAGTAATTAAAATTCGTAGTCTACAGTGTTCTCTCATTCACACTTTAAGAGAGAGGCTATATAAATATGAGAGAAAAAAAAATCAAAGCTAACTAACTAATTTGTTGATAATTAGTTTTTATCAAAATGAAACCACGACTTAATGAAATTAAGGTGATATCCAAATAATATAAAAATATTGCAAAAGCAACGTTTTGAGTAAAAAATAAATTTATGAGTAATAATATTTTATGAAATAAAACAAACATGGAGCAGTTAATAGATAAATTTACACAATAATGTTACCAGGGGGCCACATGTGCAGAAGCAGTTATTTCCAAACAAGCGCGTCTTCGATATGGTCTCTAACCTTGTAATATGCTTTTTTGGTTAGGACACGCTTAATATGGGTTTTGAACTTTCCCTCGCTAAGTTCAATAACCGACTTGGGCAACTTATTATAAAAGCGTATACTATTGACAAGGAATGACTTGCTGGTCTTAGCTAGTCTCCATTTAGGTAATACGATTTGGTGTTTGATACGCGTATTTTTGTCATGTAAATCGCTTCTAATTTTAAAAAGTCCTAGGTTTTTGCGTACATACAATATACTTTGCAGAATATAAAGCGAGGGCAGAGTTATTATATCAATTTCTCCGAATGTATTTCTAAGGGACTCACGGGGACCCATTTTATAGATAGCCCGGATTGCTCTCTTTTGCAGTATGAAGACTGATTCCACATCATCATCCTGCGGACCTGAGAAGAAACACCGAATCAAACTCAGCTATGAGCCAAATCAAACTTACTTTTTCTAAATACATAGATAAATTACACCCAGACACAACAAATGATCGTGCTCATCACAAATACATTTGTCTTGGGAATCGAACCCGTCCTGCGTTCGATATAGCAGTCAGGGTTTTAATGATTATAATTCCATAAATGAATACGCATTAGGCCTGCCAATCATATTTTAATCAACATACAAATCAAAAATCTTTCTTTACCCTTTTCACGGGTTAGTTTTGAGCTTTCACCTTAATAGACACATCACAATAATGTGTGTGTGTATATTAGTTAATCCTTCAAGCAAAAATGTGTATGAAAGGTGTGTGTACGTACGTTTTCTGAATATTCAATAAAAACCACATTTAAGCTATTAGCTGTACTAAACCAAAATCATTGATATCCTAAAGAAGCCACAAAACGTCCTATATGCGACTCATCTCACAAAACCAATACACAATAACATAAAAAACCGGCCAAGTGCGAGTCGGACTCGCGCACCGAGGGTTCCGTACAAACCTGCAAGGTTTACAAAGTTCGTTCATTACGACAATCGAGTCATAACTATGGTCATTGCTGTACCTACAATTATGTTTACAATCACAATTTTTTTGGTGGTATAACTACTTAAAATTTTAAGCTTTCAGAATTTTTCTGTTACCTGTGCTGTAAGCTATTGCTTCTTACCAAATTTCGAGATTCTATGTCAACGGGAAGTGGTCTTTAGGTTTTAATTCCCTTGCGTGTAGTTGCGAGTTTCAAAATATGCGGTATCAATGGTTGTACTTTTGCGTTTTTGCGTTGACTTAGAATTTTTTTTTCACGGGTTAAAGGCAATTAGATCTAAGTATTTGATATGAATTTCAACTTGATAGCTCTACGCGTTCATGAGGAAAAAAGTAATAAGTTTATATTTATTAAAAAATAAATAAATATTTTGTAATGTAACTAAAATTTAAGGTTTTCGGAATTTTTCCTTTATGTGTGCTATAAAACGTTGCTTCATGCCAAATTTCAAGATTCTAGGTCGACTGGAAGTACCCTTTAGGTTTTGATTCCCTTGCGAGTACTTGCGAGTTTCAAAATATGCAGCTTAAATTGCTGTTTCTTTTGATTGCGTTGACATAGAAGTTTGATTATGTTACAGCTTAAAAGTATTATAGACCTGAGTATTTGGTATGAATTTCAATTTAATACCTCTACGCGTTTATGAGGAAATGGGTAGTAAGATTAAAATTATTAAAAAAAAATATATTATGTGATGTAACTAAAAATTTATGGTTTTCGTAATTTTTCCTTTATCTATGCTATAAGACGTTGCTTCGTACCAAATTTCAAGATTCTGAGTTCACGGGAAGCACCCTGTAGGTTTTGATTCCCTTGCAAGTGTCGAAAATTTGCGGCATAAACGGCTGTATCTTTTGATTGCGTTGGCTTAGAAGTTTGATTTTTTCACAGCTTCAAGGGACAGTAGACCTGAGTAATTGATATAAATTTCAGTTTCATACCTCCATGCGTTCCTGAGAAAAAGGGTCTTGACAGACGGACGGACAGACGGACAACAAAGTGATCCTATAAGGGTTCCGTTTTTTCCTTTTGAGGTACGGAACCCTAAAAACCAATTTTAAAAACACCCATCAAATCAGAATATAAGTCTCGATACTCCTTGAAGACTTTTCGTAACAACTTTAGGACACAGAATAGTTAGAGGCACAGAGAGCCGGCTTCTTATGTTATTACTAACTCTTGTAAGCGGTGTCACTCACGCGACAGTACATAATTTTCTCCATACACACTTTGGACCCCCGTTTCATCCACATAAGGAGGGAACTTTAAATTCTCCTTTGTTTGTGCAAGGAAAGCTTGAGCAAAATTTCACATCTCTAGTCCCTGTAGTTTAGGCTGTGTGTTGATATGTCAGTCACTCAGTTTCTCCATGCGTCCGGTACGCGGTTTTGCCTCCAGAACCTTTCGGCCCCATTGGCCAGCAGTTATGTGTGCAATGTGTTCTGCCCACTGCCACTAAGTTTGGCAAATCTTCGGTCTAGATAGTACTGAGTCTTGATAGTAATCCACAAAAAAACTGATAAGATTATGAAGGGAAACTGCATTTTGGATGGTTTTCTACTTTTTCGAGTCTAACTATCTATTCTGTGTCCCCAGTCTACGTATTCTGTGAACTCTTTTTCCATGCAAATACGTCATTAGGTTCGAACGATAACAATTTGCTGTGGAGTCGGATTTTAATACATGATAATGCCTCCTTCGATAAACGTTGCGATGTTCCTTAAATCTTTACTGGAAAGGCTCTGTTTGTTTGGTAGTCTGAATTTAGGTTTATTTGGCAGTAAAGTTTTTTTCTTGTGGTAACATTATTTACGATTGGTTTTAAAAGAGGAAATGAGAAGAGGAAGATAAAGCTTATTTTTATACTAGCTGTTGTTCGTGATTTCGTCCGCATCAAGTTCGGAAAACTGTATTTAAATAAAACTAATCATTTATTTAACTAATAACCAAATTATTATGTGCTATTATTACATCTACCACCAAGTTTTTTATAACCCCGAGGTTTTTTTTTGTCTACCTTTCATCGAAATCTATTCGGTAGTTTTTACATAAAAGAGTAACAAACATCTATTAGTATGGTCATAACTATGTTAAACATAGCCATACGCACCTACAAAGCCTTTTGGGAACGCACAATGAATTGGTGCGTTTAGCTAAGGAGTGGAATTCCCTGCCGCAGTCTGTGTTTTCTGTTTTGTGTCCTTTGAGTTAATACTACATAGATTACATCTAGGGAAGCTTGCCCCATCATCGGCCCCATCATCGGCCACATCATCGCTTACCATCAGGAGAGATATGAGAGCTCGCGGTTATCCACTAAACTAAATAATATATTTGAAAAAATATAAAAATTATAAAAATACATTATTTAGTTTGATAACAGCAAATCCTTAAAAAGCGGTTTTCTATCCAACATTTTTTCTAATCAAACATTTACTCCCCTTCTCTTTTCTAATCTCTCCAACTTAAGCTGCTCAAACACAACTAAATTCACCCTCATCTCTCGACACCATCTTTCAAAAAGACACATCACACAAGTCAAGTCAAAAGCCGCACGAGGAAAGTGCAACTTTGAACTTGTCCGTAAAGGGCTGACGCAGACATCTCGACGAAATTTGACGACTTTTAACGAGAATACCCGAGTGAACTTTGTGCTGTAGACAGATGTAGTGAGAAATGCGGAGGATATGGTTGTCACGTAGGTATGTCTTGGTCTTAGGCTTTAGACAAACTTAAGTTCTACCTATAAATACATAGAAATTAAACTAAATAAAAAAATATTATTAAAATAACATTACGGCTCGGTCCGGAAGATTACCGGATGGCCGGACGGCGAGCTTCCTATTGCTCGTCTTACTTATGCAAGCATACGCCTACGGTTTTTTTTTTCTGTCTTGCGATTTGTTAAGCCTATGGTAGTGTACATATTGACTACGAAATCCTGCATCGCGCAATTAGAATTTTTCGTGCGACTTGAACATAAAGAACAACCCGAAACTCATCTCTCTGTCACTTGCAAAAACCGGAATGCCACCCGAGTCCCCCCCAGATCATAGGCAACGAAGGAACGGGGTAGGGGTTTAGTCAGAGTCTGACACGCCCTCCCGCTCCGCCCAAGAGCGGGAGAAGTCATTCTGATGATTCCCCTACCAGAAAAAAAAAACCTGTGTGGGTTGAATTTGGTCGAAGAATTCTGTCTTTTCAACGGAGGTTTGCGAAACTTAACATTTTGTTCAGAATACTTCCAAAGTAGTTGACAGGTGTATCAACAACTCAAAGGCAACTCGCGCGGTTCTCTCTTAGGCAACTGCTATGTAGTTGTCTGGCATTATGCTGAACTGGACCTATTTTATGTTTAATTTAAGTTTTCAATACTTGTTTGATCATTGTGTGCCAAATTAACAGGTTTTCTTTCTGCGATCTCCTGACGCACGTTGTCGTTTGGCCGAATGTAATGATCGTCAAAGAAAATATTCATTAATGTTTACATTTCTTTCTGTCTTTGTATCAAACCTTTAGCCGCGTATTCTTCATAGTGTCTGCACGCGCCTTAACAAGAATATCCGAGTGAACTTTGTGCAATTAGTGGCGGGAACCGAACGGTAATAACCCTATGGTTAATGATGGTGTCGTAATTAAAGCATATGGGATAGTTTTATGAAAGGAACGCCGGCATTCATGGAATAATGAGGGGCTTGCGAACATTTTAATGGTTTGCAAGTTTTGTTTTTAGTGCTGAAACTTGTGTTGCTTCCGTGTCTTCGTTTGTGGGGTTTTGATTTGAGCGGTTTGTTTTTTGTGTGCTGTTTATTAAAACTGGTATTATGTACAAATAGTTGCCGATTTCGACTCGGCTGGGCAGTTCAAATTAGCAGTCTCTCAAGACGAAAGTCTATGACCAGTGCGTTTTGTCCATCATTGCATATGGCTCTGAAACGTGGTGGCTCACAATGGGCTTCATCATAAGGCTTAAAGTCACCCGGAATCTCGTTTCGTGATCATCAGAAATGAGGATGTCAGCAGGAAAACTAAGGTTACCGATATAGCCCGAAAAATCGCTAGAGTAAGTGGCATTGGGCAGAGCTTATTGCTCGCGGAACAGATGGTCGATGGCAACGAAAAGTTCTTTGTTAGAGTACCGACTACGTGTCTAAAGACCCAGCGTTAGAAGGCCTACCACAATGTAGACCGATGAACTTATGAGGGTCGCGGAAAACCGATGGATGCAAGACGTCCAGCTTTACAATTCCCGTTTAGTCTTCCCAAGTAGGCAACTGCTACGTTGTTGCCTGGCATTATGCTGAACTGGACCTATTTGGCGAAGACGTGAGACCTTTTTATATTTTTAATTTTTCTTCTCATTTTTATTTTTTATGTTTCATTTTAGTTTTATTTACATTAGGTTCGTGAATCATGGTGTGCCAAATAAACGTATTTTCTTTCTTTCTTCTTTCTTTAATTTCGCATTATTTTATTGTTTATCGATGCAGTTGTGAATGCAAGATTGGTTTCGGAAACTGCGTCGCGAATGAGTGATGTTTTAATTACGCGATGGAGCAATATAACTGTGAAGTTAGGAGTTCGCGTTTTGTCGCCTCCTTTGTTAACATTCGGAAAGTCTCGGTTCACAGTTTTGTCGCGTGTGTTTTTGTTAATGTCTGTGTGTTTGATATTTACTCATCATCTGCCTAGCCTTTTCCCAACTATATTGGGGTCGGCTTCCAGTCAAGCCGGATTTAGCTGAATGCCAGTATTTTACGAGAAGCGGCTGCCTACCAGACCTCCACAACCCAGTAACTAACAGTAGTGTAGTATTTACTAGGGGTTTTAATTTTGAAAATGTAATACAAGTAAATAGAAGTATGACCTATATATATTTTTTTAAATTAATACTGTTATACCGCCCTATTGAGACCATCAAGCCAAAAAATGCTAAGTTAATGAAAGTAAATTTCGAGAAAAAAGGTTATTGTAAAGAATACTGAATGAAAGCTTCCGCCCACAGCTGTTCGAGTGACCTTTGTGAAGGGTTTTTTTACGGGTGGAGTTTAAGTTTACTAACTTAAACTCCACCCGTATATTATAGTATAAATATTATAGATAAATTATACCTCGACACAGAACAAATGTTCGTGGTCATCACACAAACATTTTTGTCTTAGGTAGGAAACGAAACCACGACCTCCTGCATGCAACATATTGTCAAGGATTCTCTGCCTTTTCTCCAAAAATTATTTGGTAGATTATCACTTGCAAAATATCGTTTCGCCGAAGTTTCACTTCGACAACTAACGATTAGAAAATTAACAACGTTTCATTTGGTAGAATTATTGTTAAGCTGATTATTATTAATGATGACACAGAACGTTTGGGACATATTATCTTTTGTCAAACATTTCACTATGCCACATAACTATTAGACGAATGCAGTTTTTTCAGTGTAACAGTTCCCTTTTCATATCAAGACGAACATCAAAGGATCGAATACTGCGACAGTAACTCGAGTAAATCTTTTAAGCAGACTCGCATCGGGGCGGAATTGTTTCGCGGCGAAAGTTAACAAACGCGGAATTTTGATGAACCCATACTCCGACAGTTATTTTTGTAATTACAACTTTAAATAGGCGACGGATGTTAACGAGGCGACTATGCAGTTAATGGAGAAAGGTTTAAGTTGTGTGGTTTCCAAGTTAATTTGATGATCTTTGGGTTTTGGAAGTAGAGATCGGTAAGATAATTTGAGATTAAGGGTGAAATGTTCTGTAGAGATGTATGGAAAAATGGTTAGGTGACACCAATTAAAAAAACTGGCCAAGAGCGTGTCGGGCCACGCTCAGTGTAGGGTTCCGTAGCGTAGCTAAGTATTTTAAATTAATAATTCCTTGTAGTCACTCTTTATCTAAGGAGTATGATCATCCCTTGAGGTAATTTTATACTATCAAAAAATCTGAAGTCGAAGAAAATACGTGTCGTGAACAAAAATGTAAAAGCTCAAATAACTCTAAGTAAAAAACGTAAACTTGGTATTGATACACAAAAACTAAAGCTAATAACACATTAGTCGCTGTCCCCGCGGTTTTACGGTCGTAGCGTAATATTATGTTAATCGATAAATGGGCTATCCAATATTGAAAGAATTCATCAATTCGAACTAGTAGGTCAATTGATTCAAATCGAGACTATTGGAAAACATTAACGCTATGATGATACTACTTAGGAATTTGCTCGCGAACTTTAATTTTGAATATTCGGTCTATGTGTAGTTTGTGTATGAAAGAAAAAACAGAAGGCACCGTTTATTCCCAAAATTAAACCCCAGTTCACGTTTCCAATAAATAACTAATACCAAGTACAATAAAAAATCGCTTTTCAATATCCCAAGACATAATTCAAACATTAATATCTTGAATAGCAATTCATGGTGTGATAAAGGCAGGATCAGTCTGAACTGTGGGGGCTGGAGACATAATCTATATTTTATGCCGTTCGGTTTCGAGGTTCGAGCTGCTATAATGTTTTATTGATAGGTCTATATGGTTTTCGATTTTTGTACTGAGTGTTTTTTTTTTGATTTGACGAGAATATTCTGGAAGGGATTTTGAGGAGCTCGTGCTTAATACCAGCCGCACATGTCGATCTTTAAGGTTAAGCAACGCTTGCCAAGGTTGGTCTGTGGATGGGGGACCTTAACATATCGAGTTTCCTCCGTGCCTCGGCAAGCACGTTAAGCCGTAGGTCCCGGTTGTCATTTGTAGATCTTTGACAGTCGTTACGGATAGTCAGAAGCCAGTAAATCTGACTCCAGTCTTGCCATGAAGTACCGTGTTACCCCAGTTAATGGGTTGTGGAGGTCTGGTAGGCGGAGGAGCGGCTTCCTCGTAAAATACTAGTATTCAGCTAAATCCGGCTTGACTGGAAGCCGACCCCAATATAGTTGGGAAAAGGCTAGACAGATTAGGAAGGGATTTTGATGTTACACAACTAGGTTTTTTGTTGGGATACCATCCAATGACTTCTCTTACTCTTAAGCGGAGCGAGAGGGCGTACTTTTCTGGGGCTTTTCTTAATAAAACCGACTCTTATGTTTCTTTTTTGCCTTGCGTTGGAAGGCTTCTGGTTTTCCTTTCAGATAAAATGGGAATCAGGAACCCATTAGACCTGGAATACTACGTGCCTTCGACAACTTGGGTTCTGTATGGACGGACACCGGACTGACGGATGGTGATTTACCCACAGCTCGCCGTCCGCAAGCCCAATTGATACCTTTAGTACCCCAAAAATATGTGAAATATGTCAATTTAAAATGAATATCCAAAATTACGAGTACAGAATTTTGTTATAAAAACACATTCTCTTATAGATACCACGAATCAAGAAGTACATTGGCACAAATTACAATCAGTACCTATTATTTTTATGTATTCCAAGCGTAATACTCGTACAAGGCCCCGCTGGATGCGTAAAAGAAAACTGTTTATCCGTGATCTGGCGGTTTACTGTAATTTCTATCAAAATAGTCTATCTACTCGAAAGAAAATAGTTTTTTAATGAAACGCTGCTCCAAACTAGTAATTAGGTACTTACAAACATGTTAACTCACGTACACATCTGTGTATATTACACAGATCAAAATATTTATTTCGTGTGGGAATTGAACTTGCGACACCTAGCGTAGTAGCCAATTGCTCAACCACTGCACTAATCGTGCCATAAAACTAAGTTATTTTTAGTACTAACAAACAAGTAAAGCGTTCTCAAAAAGGTTAAGAACTCAAACTGAACGAACTCTGATAAATATCAACCAAAATTTCGTCTATTTAATTCGAGGCAAACCAGCTGAGTTAACGAATGTACTGGCTATCGACGCGACCGTCGACATTCACGGTGTCTGCACATTCAATAGACGGTTGAATTCCTGCAATTATACGCGGAAACTGACACTTACTTGGATGCTATTTATACCGTTTTATAAGTATGCTGATTTCAAAGGAGATTGCGTTAAGATAGCTGAAGTATACATAAATATAAGGTTTATATTTGTCAAATCAGACAGTAAGTGAGCCGCTCCTTCTAAAATATCATCATAGTTTCAGCGAAAAGCCGTCGAACTATAAAAAATACGCATAAAAAAAAGCGCTGAAACAAAAATAAATGCAAAAGTAAACGCTGGAAATAGGCCTCCCCAAAACAATCTTCTTTAACGTATTAAAAGTCCGTACTTACAAAAAACTAAAGCGATATCTGTTTTTATCTTTCCTATGTACCTACTGGTTACCTACAAAAAATATCAGAAAATCGCAAAGGATTTTTGAAAAGTAGTTTTTATTTCGTACTTCTAATTGTGATTGGTTCTGAAAACCTTGAAATCAATTTAAGTTTTCACCACAAATAAAAAAATAATCCAGTGAATCGATACGACCTAATCAGCCATTAAAGAAACCTCTAGTCTAGCAACATAAAAAGTTAATTACATAAATTGACTAGCTATCTAACATTAAGAAAATTATAAAAAGGTGCAGTAAAAAGGTGGAAGCTATACTTTAAGAATTTATTGTAACATCTGGCGAAGAAAATGGATATAACAGTTTATTAATGAACTAATTACAGCGAAAATTAGCTTGGATTAGATTAGAAAGTTTTTTTTTGATATATGACTCTGAAACGTTGTCGCTCCAAAGGGCCTCATCAGAAGTCTTAGATTCATCCAAAGGGCAATAAAAAGGGGCATGATTGCATGAGGAATGAAGATATTCGCGGGTTACAAGGTTATCGATATAGCCTGAAGAAGCGCCAATAAGTCAAATTGGGCAGGACACATTATTCACAGATCCATTAGTGTATGGGGCTGGAAGTTTCTGGGGAGGCAACCGCGTACTTACTGGTGGACACAATGTGGACAGGGTCGCGACCTGGTGAAATTGGAGGGGAAAGTCTTCTTGCTTTCATAAATGCTTAAATAAAAGTAAACAAATCTTGTTATAAACAGCCATATTTAAATGTTAGTGAATACTTTATTTTAAGCCCAGCTGCTTAGTTAATTTAGCGATGAGCTGTGAGAAACTTTCAAGGAATTGCCAAGGCTCCTGAACGCAAAGGGCAAATGAAGTCTCAAAAGTCATCTTGCTCCACTCTAGACACATAATTAAGAAACAGTTGCCCTAGAGCGGAAAAAGTCATTTGATGATCTCCAAACATAAAAAGAGGCTGTATCAGCGATTTTTGGAGAATTTCTATAAAATCTTAACACGTTTATCACGCAAAATAATAATCCTTTTCATCATCATCTGCCTAGCCTTCTTTCCCAACTATATTGGGGTCGGCTTTCAGTCAAGCCGGATTTAATATAATAATAAATTCTTTTATTCGGCACAACATAGGAACCATTTAGCTGAATACCAGTATTTTACGAGGAGCGTCTACCTACCAGACTTCCACAATCCATTAACTGGGGTAACACGGTACTTCATGGCAAGACTGGAGTCAGATTTACTGGCTTCTGACTATCCGTAACGACTGCCAAAGATCTACAAATGACAGCATAACGTGCTTTCCAAGGCGCGGAGGAGTTATGTTAAGATGGTCACCCATCCACAGCAAAGCGTTGCTTAACCTTGAAGTTCAACCCGTGCGGCTGTTATTATCTAGCCACGAGCTCCTCTAATAATAATCCTTTTCTTCCTCTAAAAAACTGTAATCGAAACAAGTTTTTTCTCTTCCTCTATAATTTAGGGTAATCTTATACAGGCTATCAAATAGCGTTGCGGTCGCATTCGGAACGCATTTTTCTGCTGTATATATTTTCTGAAAGTAAACTGGAAGGAGACATCGGAATGCGGAACGATGTCCCACCGCGTGCTTTATTATGTTTTGCTCTGAGTTATAAACTGTAGCTGCAAAAATTTATCCGCTTTTCTTGTGATCCATGCATTGCACAAAGAGATAACAGCAGATGCCCGTTAGGACCAAGGGGAAATGAAAACTCGTAGTCCTAGAACACAAAGGACAACTGAAGGACACAAGTGTAGTTTTAGTCTGTAATAGTCTGACACCCATAGTGGGAGAAGTCATTAGTCATTATTAGATGATTTCCACGCTTGAAAAAAGTTATTATACCTCCTCAAGAACCGCTCTGACTATTGGTAAAAACTGCATGAAAATCCGTTCAGCAGTTTGTGAGTGAATCGTGTTTCTACAGACAGAAACACGCGGTTGGGGACTTTGTTTATGTGTGAGTGTCGCTTATAACTTGGGGCACAACCCTAAACTTGCATGACCTACTAACAAGAGCAAATTCTCAAACTATTTGTAGTCCTCAAAAACGGTTTCCTAAACGTAATGCAGTGAAGGAATTAGACTTTTTTCACTCAAGTGTGGTGTGAAGTGAAAACGCCTGCAATGTAATTAACATTTTCCTCGCAGCAAAGAAATTCTGTGTGACCTAAATTATGTAAGTAGTTTTTCATACGAAGCTAAAATAAAGAAAAAACTGACTTTAGGTGAAAATGGATATAACATACATGTAAGTTAGAACTTATTTGATGTAAGTAGATACAATTTTCCATTGCAGATGAGGATAAATAGACGCCCGAGTTGAGAGATGGTGTAAGCGTTTGTTTAATATAATCGAAAGGCTCGCGTTTGACCACTATCTCACCTAATGGTAAGCCGGTGATCTGGCTGACGATGGAGCACGCTTGCCTAGAGGTAACCTGTTCACTCTTGACTTAAAGACTCCTAGGTTATAGTTATCAGGAAACACAGACAGTCAGAGAATTCCGCTACATAGATGTACGCATCATTAATGTGTGTGTTTGTTTTATGAAGTTTAGGATTGCAGTAATAAATGCGCACGTGTGTCAAATGTTGTTTTTCAACACAAACTCGAAAACTGTCTTTGAATGTCTCAACTGATAGGTTCAGAATCCAGTCTACCGGTGTTTTTTCTAAAATAAAATCAGGGAGGATCTCGCACCCAAAGGTCTAAAAGTGTCATCATTATAATCGTTTCAACCGAAAAACGTCCACTGTTGGACATAGGCTTCACCCAATTATCACGATAGTGAACGGTCCTGTGTGTTGTATCCTTCGAATTTCCGAAAACCTCATCAGGACATCGATCCACCTTGTGGGAGACCTTCCAACGCTGCGTCTTCAAGTTTACAGATTCACTGTAATTTTTCTATTATCAATTTTTCAAGCAAGATTTATCTAAGGAATAAAAATGTAAAACAGTAAGACAGTGTTTTTTTACAAACCATGTGTATTTTTTTAGGTAAAAGTAAAAAAAAACTCTGAGATTTTTTTTGAAGACTTCGAGTACCTACTATTTATTTTATTAAACAAGGGGCACGTTGCTCGTAGAACAGATGGTCAATGTGGACGGAAGGTTCTAGAGTGGCGGCCACGTACCGAAAGACGCAGCGTTGGAAGGCCTCCCACAAGGTAGACCGACGACCTGGCGAGGGTAAGGAATCTCATGGATGCGAAACGCACAGGACCGGTCGCTGTGGCGACGCTTGGAGGAGATCTATGTCCAGCAGTGGACGTCTTTCGGCTGAGATGATGATGATTTTATTAAAACTTTAACGTACTTTCAAATAAATCTATGCCTAAGTAGTGACAGCGATACATTTCAATTAAACTCAAATATTATAACTTCTATTTAAATGAGCGTAAAATGTTCCGTGCCTCGGAAAGCACGTTAAGCCGTTGGTCCCGGCTGTCATTTGGAGATCTTTGGCAGTCGTTACGGATAGTCAGAAGCCAGTAAATCTGACTCCAGTCTGGCCATGAAGTACCGTGTTACCCCAGTTAATGGGTTGTGGAGGTCTGGTAGGCAGCCGCTCCTCGTAAAATACTGGTATTCAGCTAAATCCGGCTTGACTGGAAGCCGACCCCAATATAGTTGGGAAAAGGCTAGGCAGATGAGATGATTATAACTTCTACTTCTTTAAAACTCAGACAAAGTCACCTTCTCTCTCATACTTTTTCCAGTATTTCAGGTCACAGAACTCATTTAAACTAATCTTATAGTTTAAAAGTTATGTTCGCTATTAACTTTATCAGTAGCGTGTCTATAAAAATGATATTTCAATGGCTCGTAGGTAATAATATAAGGAGATTATTGAGCTATATAAAAAGCAGTTTATGAGAACATCTCTAGACTTCATAAAATTATTTTGGATTATTCACTTAGAGCGAAAATATGAAAATGTACAGAGAAAACGTAGACTTTAAGAAAATAAAAACTGTAAAACTTTTTATTTTTGAGCTGTGAAATTCTAATGACTTCTCTCGTTCTAAAATAAATTGTGAGAGTGAGTCAGATTTTTACTGACTAACGCCCGTTTACAATAAGCTATCTATCTACAGTTGCAGCTACTAAAGATAAACAAATCTATCCTTTTGCCCTTACTTGCTTTCCTATAACCTACCGACGGATAGCATTTCCTAAGAAAGTTGTGGATGGATAGATATAATCTTACTGTTTATCGGGTATAGCTATCTATCTATGAACTGCGGTAGGTTATTGAAAACGGGCGTAAAACCTACTTGTGTACTTTCATTTACTTTTTACGTTCTAGGTCCGCGGTAAAGCCCACAGTCTACGGCAGCGTAGCTTTATAGATGCGTATTCGTAATTATTATACGCTTGTTGTTCGCCTACTCTGTCTCTTCGACTTCTACTCTATCGACGATGGGGCTATGTCGTGCCGTCGCCGTCATTGTGTCGTTGCAGTTTTGTCCACATAGTTCCATAATTTTGTAACTAGATTGCGTCTAATGAAAGAGCGACTTGGAGTTTTTTTTTTAAATTTAATTGGCAACATTATTTAGCCGCATTTGTAAGAAATAAAAAAAAATTGTGAAGTGTCAAGACATGATTCTCCTACTAGTTAGTATTACCACATACATTTTTGACGTGACAACGTCTTAAATTAGGTTGCGGCTGGGAGTACTGGGAGTACTGGGACTATGATCGGTCTGCCGCGCGCGCAGCACTAGAGAATTTTAGTAAACAAAATATATTTCTATAGTTAAAATTTGTGCAATTCTTATTTTCATTCAATTCCTTGTTCCTATTGTGCAATTTAATTATATTCATATCAATAAATATTCTACCGAGAAAAAGACGTTGTCACGTAAAATCTTCGCCCGTAAAAACGACTTTACAGGCAACCATTTTTTTTATTTAACCTCTTCTTCTCAGGTCGCGCTTTCATTAGATGGACTATATATAAGCTCTGAGCAGGCGTACACAAACCGTAGACTATGACGCGTCTATAGAGATACGTATCCATAGACTGTAAGCCTAACTCTTTCAAATGTTCGCACAGCCCTAGCAGACAACCTTACAGCTTAACTATTCATTCATTTAACTTTAATAATGTCGCTACATCCACAAAAAACTTATTTTCATGATAAAAACAACAATAGCTTAATACAATATAACTTTTTTCATAAACAACTTGTCTCGTCGCAAAATGGTGGAAGCACAAAATGGCCGCCGTACAAAATGGCGGCCTAACAAAAGCATAGACAAAAGAATAAAGGTCTGGCTCTCCTCACGGCCCTTTAATGAGGGTTTTGGTCATTTTACGCTCATTTCGATGCAAATTCAAGGGTTTCATGATATTTAGAGGGCTATGCAAATACGACCGAAAGATTTTGATTAAAATTTATCAAGATACTTGTTATGTTGCACTGGTTTGCTTGCGTGATTTGTTAAAGAAAAGCTAAAGGTAACTAGGTATTTGTTTTTTTTTTTGGGTTGAAAGATGCTGGCTAAAAAATACTTTTTCTTGTTAGCACTTTGCCGAATGGCTAGCTTTGTCTGCTTGTATTTGATTATGCAATTTCATCTAAACGGTTTTGGATGTTTATTTTTTTGGGTGGAAATCATCAATTGACATCTCCCGCCCTGGGCGGAGTGGGAGGGCGTTTCAGACTTTTTGTGGAACACTGGTAGCGTGTGCCGAAGCCTATAGTTAAACATAGTATACTTATACAAATCATCATCTTCCTGTCCTTGCACCATAGGTATTACTAGGGGTCAGCGCAACACATTCTATTTCTTACTTTTCGTCTTCGTTGTGCTATCACTCACACTCCTTCTCTCTCTTCATACATCTGTATATAATTGTTTTAGTAACACGCGTTTCATCCCTACTCTTCACATGACCATACCAAGACAAACGATTCCCTTACCACTTTTCAGTCACTGTTGCCACTTTCAAACTCCCTCTAACACATTTCATACATAGTATAGTTTTACAAATAATTTTCGAAATTGTCGAGGTTGAAACCGCTACTAAAGTTACTTTGTTAATAAAGAGAAAATTAACAGTACGTTTAGTGGTATAAACATTTTAATGTCCGTTTGTATACTGTGCTGTATATTTTAAAGGATCTTAACAATATATGGGAAGTATTAGGAGTGGCTATTAAAAGCTTTTAGTAAGATTTAACACACTGTACTTGAGAATGTTAATAATATAATACTATAAATGTGAAAGTTTGTAAGAGTGTATGTATGCGTTTGTATGTGGTCGGTTTGTTGTTCCTTCTCGCTGGAATGTTTTTTTTATATATAAACTAGTGCTTGACTGCGATCCCACCTGATGGTAGGGTGATGCAATCGTAGATGGTGAGGCGTGATCGTAGAGGGTGTATTCATTTTAGCCTTGAAGACACCCAAATTATAATCTGACGGGAAGACCGAAGCAGGCAAATTATTCCAGTTCTTCAATGCACGCGGTATAAACGACGAAGCGAAGCGCTTGGTCCGGACCGTAGAAGCCTGAAACCTTATAGTAGTATAATACTGCCGTAAATAATAATAATTCGCTGATCAGGCATTGATGAATAGCCATGGGCTTGGACCACCACCTCAGGCCCCTCTCGTAAGGCGACTGAATCAACGGCTTGATTCACAACATTTTTGGACACGGCTTGTATAGTTAGGATGGAGGTCTTTTTCTCTAGAGCCTTGACCACTGATAGTTTGTATATATTCAATTGTTTTTTTTTTGTATATGTCAATATTTAAAAACGTGAATTCTTTGCAAAAAAGAAACTTTGAAATTCCGTTTCATCCCCTTAGTTAGTAATTCAACCTGAATTATGGAAAATTCTTTCTTGGACTTTGTATACATTAATTATAAGAAACTACGGTACAGAATTTCAGCATTCTAGGTCCAAGGGTTTAGGCTGGGCGTTGATGAGTCAGAGAGTGAGTCAAAATTTAGCATTTTATGTTTTGTCAGAAGATATTTGCGTTTACTATTTTTGCTAACGGTACATTATTGAATTTATTGATTAAATGGTTGTAATTAATCATGCAGTGCACCATTTATAAACATAATTTCTGAAATAAAGTGTATTTTGAACAGTTTCTAACTATACAAAACCTGTACAACAATTGATTGGTAAGATTAAACTGCCCGTTGACCATTAGACTGACACATTCCGTGCCTATTCGTTCGTTTCCAAATCGTTTCGAGACCCCTCCGAGCCTTCGAGAGCACGGTAAGCCGTTGGGTCCCTACCCCGACTGTCATACGTGTATATCTATGACAGTCGTTCGGCAGGCCGAACTGTCTGAAGCCTGATATGTGACAGGTCACCGAATCGTAGAATATCGGTTTTCCTCGTTTTCCTTAACAATAGATTCGGGGAAAGTGGAAATAGAATTGTCAGCAGAACATATAAGTTACCTTAGCTAAATTTAGTCTATCACATTCCTGCGAAACGAGACACAATAGTAAAAAAATCGGGCAAGTGCGAGTCGGACTCGCGCACTGAGGGTTTCGTACCAACCTACCTATAAAAACAGTTTAATTCTCGAATCGAGTCTTGAAGACTTTTCAATTTTTTTTTTCTTGTGACGTAACTAAAAATTTTCAGTTTTCAGACTTTTCCCGATATTAGTGCTATAATACCTTGCTTCGTGCCAAATTTCAAGATTCTAGGTCAACGGGAAGCACCCTATGAGTTTTGATTCCTTTGACAGTGTCGAAATGTACGTTTTTTGCAACATAAACGGGCGTATCTTTTTTTCCCGTCAACTTACAAGTTTGGTTTTTGCACAACTTCAAGGGACCGCAGATTTCAATATATGGTTTTAATTTCAACTTGATACCTTCACGCGTTCCTGAGAAAAAGGGTCTTGACAGACGGACGGACAGACGGACAACAAAGTGATCCTATAAGGGTTCCGTTTTTTCCTTTTGAGGTACGGAACCCTAAAAATAACAGTGCGGTCTCATAGGACCGGTCGGTGATTCAAACATTAATGTAATGTTTTTTTTTAATTATCATTAGTACGCCAAACCATAGACCAATACATCACTACTTACCATCAGGTGGAACCGCAGTCATGCACTAGCTTATAAGAAAAACAAATGTAATGGTTTGATTTTCTTTAATTTTATGTAAGTAGTTTTTTTATCATCTTTAATTTAATAGTTTTTTGATTTTGTTAATTTTACATTTTCGATTTTCGGTCGTCGGGCAATCTGAAGTCTGAAAATGTAACAGGTCGCTGAATCGTAGAATATCGGTTTTTTCCGTTTTCCTTAACAATAGATTTGTGGAATGTGGAAGCAGAATATTGTTCTACAGAAAATTCTTTAGAAGTTTAATTTAATTTGTTTTGATGTTATTGTCTTGTTCAATTTAAATTAATGTATTCAAATTGTATTAAACAAAGTAATGTTGTTTAATACAATTTGATTTAATGTATTTGTTTATATTCATTTAATTAAGGGTTCCGTACCGTCTGGAGCTAAAAACATTTAAAAAATGTGTCTTCTTACTGTTTTTTAATTAAATATTTATTTTATTTAGTTTTTAGTATTTTTTGTTATAGTGGCAACAGAAATACATCATCTATGAAAATTTTACCTGTCTACCTATCACGGTTCAGATGATACAGTCTGGTGACAAACAGACGGACAACAGAGTCTTAGCAATAGGGTCTCGTTTTACCCTGTGGATACGGAACTCTAAAAACCATTGCATTTGCATTGCAAAATGAAATAAAATAACAAGCTTCTCACGGTATTAACCTAAGTATACACTGTTGCAATAGTTTTACTCGTCCAACTGTAGTCAAAGTTTCATCAACACGCTGCCGACATTGTAACTCGCAATATTATTATTTTTATCACCCCATTCTCTTAACGCAGTACAAACAAACTTGGACTCGTTTTCAAATTAACTTTCACGAAGTATCTGAGATCGCGTTAAAGAAAATGCGCCCTTATCTGGTTATAAAATCATTATTATTTACAACAGAATCGTTTGCGGTCTGATTTGTTTGTTGTATTGTTTACGAATCACTATTTTGTGATTTTAGTGTTGTTTTGGGTGGAAATGGGCTGGTAAGAGCAGAAATATTGATGCTGGGGCCATTTTATGATGGTCGTTACAAACATAAATATTTGAACTTAATTTCTTTACATGGAGTAAAATTTTAAAGAAGTTTAGAGTTACTTCCCACATGATACAGGTCCTCACCGTACATGGTAAGTTAGGGAGGTTTCTGTTCTGGATTCAGATAGAAGGAACGCTCGGCTATACGCGAGCATAAGGTATAGGTGTGCTTCGCTTGGGCGGAGCCACCGTGTCCTCGTAGGGTTGATCTGCGGCGGTTATTACGGTTCCTGAAATACAGCCTGGTCACAGACAGACGGACAGTGGAGACAAGGGTTCCGTTTTTACCCTTTGGGTAAAGAACCCCTAAAAATGCATGTAAGGTCAAAACTTTAAGCTTTGAAAATGTACATAAATCGTCAAAAAAACGCAAAGGCTTTCAAATAACTTGTCCTGTGTATAAAAAACAAGATTATGTTCGATATTAAGTGGGTATAACAGTGTAAGCGTAGATGCTTGGCAGCTAATGTTTCAGATAAAACGAACGGCCTACAAAGACTTTGCTAGAAATTGCTCTGTAATTTCTACATTTAGTACGTACTTTGTTTGAGTGGGCCTAAAATGTTACACTGCTTATCTTGGGTAAGGTATTTTTTTGTTATGTTCAATTGTTCATGTATATTTTTTTCGCTTTTATTTTCTTTAGTTAGTACAACTTACCGAACTTAAGTAAATATTTCGGATATATTGACAATGAGGGACAGACTACTAAAATAACATAGACCGTCTGAATACTATCTCACCTGATAGTAAGCGAAGATGTAGATGGCGATAGAGTATGCTTGCCTAGAAGTAACCTATTCACTCTTGACTTAAGTTGTAGCTATCAGGAAACATAGCTTTACACATAATAAATGTGTTCCCGTTTTATACGTATACTTAGTTCTTAAGATATTCATTCCTTTGATAAGCATTGATTGTAGCCAAAGAGATTTAAAAAGGTACAATAATGTCTTTGATTATAGCTAAATGTGCGATAGATACAAGTACACATAGAGTCAACCTTGTATTGTTCCCACTACTGGGACTCAGGCCACCTCTCTAGGAAAGTAAATGCATAACGTTAATTCCTAAACTTTGATATTGAAATAAAAAAACACAAAGCGCAATTTTAGGCGCCCAAGACTAATAATCATGGGGCAAGGTCCACCCCTTTTCACCCCGGATTTATATTAAATTCCTTAGTCCAAATTTGCCGAAACAATCCCTATGGGGCTACCTAGCCGCGATTTTATTATTTCTTACCCCTATTTGTATACCTAGACGTATAAGGGAGGAAATTCTATTAGACTGGTTTATTGCTTCGAGAGGAATTTTTATGTTCGAGTTCTAGGATTTGGTACTAAATATTCAAATTGAGGAATAGGTTTTCATAGAAATGGGCGAAAGGGTGTCCTGAAAAAATCTTTGTAATTTCCTTAATCTGTGATAGCTACCAATATACATGTTTATTATGTAGTATTTTTTTGTTGTATTTGTTATTATTGGGGGGGGGGAGCTTTAGATGGTCGAGTAGGGGGGTTTTAAAATTAATTTTTTTGAAGTAACTGAACTATTTGCCTGTGACTTCGTTCTCGTGAATGATTTCATAAAAAAGAGTAAGATTTTCCCTTAAAAAGTCAAGTCCGAGTTGGACTCGCACACGAAGAGTTCCGTACTACGATAGGATAATCAAGCAAAAAACGCCACAAAATAACGATTCTTGTTTGGAGACCCACTTAGAATTTTGGGTGATTCATCACCCATGATAATGTAATCAAATAATAAAATTTTATTATTTGATGTTATAACGGCAATAGAAATAAAACTTTTGTAAAAATGACAACTTTCTACTTCTTATGGTTTGTAAGTTACAGCCGGACGGACAGACGGACAATGGAGTTAGTAATAGGCTAATAATGTATTGGCAGCCTTCAAGTACAAAATTCTAAAGAAGGAAATTACAAAATAAATTATAGCAAACCCTGAAGGCTAGACCAAAGAATATTAAACTACGTCTGGAAACCGTTATACTCAATATATTCCGTTCTGTTTATTTGTGTCCGAATACAAAATGTATGAGTCGAAAGCCCGTGACCGAAAGGCCACACGTTAATAATAAAATGATTGTACTCCCTGACTCTTAGGGTTGCTAACGGACATGTTGAAATTATAACAGCCCTTTGCCCAGTTTGTCAGTGGCAAAGTATAGGTTAAATAAAAAAAAAAACATAATCAGCCTTTTTCTTATGTTCCCATTGCTGACACTCAGGCCTCCTCCTTGAGAGGAAAGAATGTAATAAATAATTCGTATGTGTTTAACCCGCTTCTTACATGTACTTTTCTAAGTACATCTAGGACAGACTTCTGTCACTCTGGGCCTCGAAAAGCACGTAGGTGGGTCCCGGTTGTCATTCGTAGATATTTGACAGTTGTTACATGTAGTCAATCACCAGAAAGTTTGACCTTAGTTTAACCAAGCTGTGTATCGTGCAGTCGAGCAAAGTGTCTTTGCAAAGTGGGGTTGCAGAGGTCTGGTAGGCAGTCGATCCATGTAAAACACGGGTCTTCAGTAGCATCCGGTGACACTGGACTGACCCCACGCTATGTGGAAGAAGGCTAGCTGCCAGGGGCTTTTCCCGCGCGGTAGTAGATTTCTTCATACAAACTTTGAACCCCTTTTTGATCCTTTTAGGGAACGAATTTTGGAAATTCCTTTCTTTTCCGATAAGAAAGGATTTTCCTATATTCGTCCAAGCATGAATCAAGAATCCGTGCTTACGTCACACAAAGAATATACTCTGGAAGTTTCAGATCTTTCCGATGAGCAGTTTGGGTTATTCGTTGATCCGTCAGTCATTGAAGACAAAGCATTTTATATAAGTACAGGTAAATACTTGAAGTTTGAATAATAGTGGGTACTATTTCTAACATACCCTTTCACAAGAAACTTTGTACCTACTTGACTGTAACTTTGATGTGACTATAAAGACAAAAGGTGTTAAAACCGACACCATTTCAGGAAAGTTGTTTTAGGCAACCCTAGCTAAATATCATGATTACATGTAAAGTCCTGAAACATTATTCTAGAAATTTCACTTAAATATTTGAAACGGTTTCACAAAATTTGCCGACGTGGAATTGTCAAGTACATAGGTCAGAGGATCGAATGGCTACGTTTTGAAACTCTGTAATGTATTTAAGTGGAAGATGTGTCGAGGCAAGACCGCGGGGCCCCGCTCAATAAGTCTATTAGAAAATAAAAGGTATTATTTGAAAATTTTTATTTTACCCTTCATAGCAAAGTTTGTATTAAGAGTAGAATGAGTATCTACTTTTTAATTTATAACTTATTAATTCAAGGACACGAGATCAGTAACCAATGCATGGTGTTAGTAATGACATCTGGCTCTAAAACGTAGTCGCTCACAATTGGCCAACACAGTGGGCAAGGCACACTGCACGCAAAATAGATGGTCAATTAATAGGGTCGAACAGTTCTGGAGTAGTCACCACGTACCGAAGACAATGCGTGAAGACCTCTTATAAAGTGGACCGAGCTCGGTGAAGGTTGCGGAAATCCAATCAATGTAAGACATACACTTCGGAAGTACAGGACCAGTCATTATGGCGACACTTGCGAGGCGTATAACAAACAATGAACCTCTTTCAACTGTAATGATGATGATGAAAATTTTGAGCAATTTTATCTGATCATAATATTTATTTATAACTTTTTTTTTTCCAAAATAAATAAGATTTTGGTAAAACACAAGATCACCCTTTTTTGCAAATTACAAAAACCTTAACGTAATAAAAATAAGATGTAAAATTAAGTTCTTTACCCAAAAAATGTTAGAAATTACTTCAGATAAATACTATACTTTATGTAATCCCAAGTTTATCCGATGCATAAATAATCAAGGTTTTCTCGTCACGTTCCATGTTTATGGGGTAACAAATTATTAGGTAAACACAGAATTATAATATATTAATAAGGGAAGAGCAAATTAATGTTCATTCGGAATTTGAATAAGTTTGTTTTGCGGAAACATTTTGTATGTTTCCTTCTTAATAAGCAAATGTTCTTTTTCACTTATCAATTATATAATCTCCTCTTTCATAGCGTTTGATTATCTATCCGCAATCAACTTAAAACCTACTAAACGAATTTGTGCCATTTTCATCAAAGCCGAGAACTTAATACTAGGAAGGCCAAAATTTTAAACTATCTATTCACCAAGTGGTGTCCCTCTTGGTCCTTATAGATAGTTTAAAAGTTAAATGTCTCATTCATAGGACGTAATGCGCTAAGCCCAGGAACCTGGACTACCACGGAGGGTTCGCCAAAGGTACATGTCTGCCCAGTAATGATGATGATGATGATGATGACGTGTCTGCCGAGTACACATAACATTGATGGCAAACGAGTCTATAAGAACGGGTCGGGTCTCCCCCATTACCAAAAAGGCGAAGCTGAGTTCAGCAAAACCATGAATGTATTTGAAAAAAGTACAACTACCCCAGGGGGATGACCTTAGTGTCTGTAACTGAATCTCTCTCTGAATGTGTTAAGAAGTTGATCTCTTAGATTTCGCTTTGATTTCCTCACACCTTTATCCTCTCATTTACTACACTAATGACTGGAAAAAACTAGAAGCCCATAAGCTGTTAGCGACCTCAATAACTCTTCCCCATTTAATTCCAAGATTAAGGATTCAACCCGAAAATTCTGCAATATTTTTTTAAAAGAACCTAGCCTAAAATCCAGACTTTTATTTCAGGTAAAAATGGCAAAACGGCCCTTTAATTCCTTGAAATTACAGTAACATCTGACAAAAAGCGGCGTCACCCGGCTTATTAGGACATAGCGTCCACATTTCAACGTGGATTTGAGCGGGTCCGTAATTTGGGGAAAAACCCGGGGTGTAAGGGGCGTACAGGGGCGTACGGGCGTCCGTAGACTCGGTCCGGTGGGATCAGGGAGAGGACACGTCTAGAGATTTGCTCCGAACAGGTTGATGAATGACGCTCAATGTTTAAGGTAGGCTCTTGATTGGGTAGTGTTTTATTTGGGACGGATCGATTTTAGAAGTCTACTTTTATTGTAAGACTTTACTCACATTCAGAAATCAGAAATGTTTTTATTTTACATAGGCTTACATGGGCACGAAGGACCGGCAAGAAATTCCATGGTTACTATTTTCAAAAAAAAAATGATTGGGTTCAATCCCTTCCATTATTTAACGCAACCGTTAGATACAAAATATTACTTATTTCATCTTAATGTTTGAATCCCCGGCCGGTCCTATGTGGCCACGCTGTCTGTGTCTGTGTCTCGTTTGGCGGGTATGTGATAGATTAAGTTATGTTTTTTCTAGACTGTGTGCAGCTAGGTGTGCTAAATAAAATATTTTTCTTTCTTTTTTTCACGTATGGGATTCTGAACTACTAACGATATAAAGAAACCTTTATAAGGTAACTCGCCTGTTTTTCTGTCTGCCTATGATAGCTAATATGCTCTGAATTTACTGGACCGAATAACTCATTCGTTTTATAGTATACAAATATAAATATTTGTGAACCAAATATATACGTCGTGTATTGAAATATACTGTTATTCATACAGCGAAATATCATGTTATTGTAACAGCTTTTCATTTTTTTTTGTTCGTATTTTACAAAACAAATAAAATAAGACCATCCTTAATTTCAATACAACTGTTTTAAATTTTGAAAAAATTCCAGGAAATAGTTGTTTACCAATCAATTGCAGGT
The DNA here is from genome assembly GCA_030763345.1 of Mythimna separata. Lineage (NCBI taxonomy): Eukaryota > Metazoa > Arthropoda > Insecta > Lepidoptera > Noctuidae > Mythimna > Mythimna separata. The sequence goes on from CM061183.1 coordinate 16,510,841, forward strand.
AAATCTAAATGTAAATAGGTACATATATAATGTATTTCGTCGAATTTCGTCAAACTAGCGAGCCGAACTTGCACTAGGACGGTTTTTTATTTAAATCATTGGTGTTATATGGAATATTTGGCATAATTTCTCTGAAACCAATAAAATTGCTATGATTAAATAACTATTTTAATTAACATTTACACGATCATTTATTTAAGTAATAATTAACTTGAAAAACACCCACAACATGTAACTTAAGTCTCCTAATCACCTACGTAGGTTAGATAAGGTTAAACAACGCAATTTTTTTTTTGGCATACCTACCTATTTTTAAGCCGAATAGGTACCGAATTAAAGATGGCCGAATTGGGAACAAACGCGACCACAGCTCAGCTTACGAACGTGAGCAGAATAAGTAGAATTCCTTTAAATTATGTAACGTGAAACTGTAATGTGCACTTAGTAAGCTTTATTTATGCGATTTTGTTAAAAATATATTCGGGGGACCGTTATGGGGGATAAAATGTCGTAACCGAATTTAAGGCTTTTTACTGAGGGTTTAAATTGGTAAGAATTACAAAATGTGATTAATTTACAGCATAATTTAATTTCCTTTTATGTCCTACAACTAGAATCTACCTAAATGATCAGTATATAGCCTGTTTCATAGGTTCCGTACCTTCTTCTTCTACAGATGTTAATTACTACCTTTTTCAACCCAGTTTTTGACTCATTTTATTTTTATTGTGCTTTTGGGTACAATATTAACTGGTCTACACTGTCCTCGCATATGTATCTGTGTTGTAATATGGAAGTATTGTAGACCCAATAGTTTTTGAAAAGAGTAACCATGGAGTTTCTGCCGGTTCTTCTCCATAAGAAAACGACCAATTTGGAACCGTGCACTAGTTTTTGACGTTTTATAAGTGCCCATGTAAGCCTATGTAAAATAAAATCATTTTGAATTTTGAATTTCTACCTAGCGTTAATCCCGGCTATTAATAGCTACTAAATTACTCATTACTAAACTAAATTACTAGCTGAGTGCGAACTAGGCATAATGCCTAGTTCGCACTAAGCTAGTACTTTACTTTAGTAGCTATTTAGTTTCCTTACCAAATTAGTCGACTAAATTTTTGGTGTTCAGACGCGTTTAGCTACTAAATTACTCGCTACTAAACTAAAGTACTAGCTTAGTGCGAACTAGCCATAACAGGCATTGGCCCTAGTGGGCTCCCTCTCTTTAAGTCGTGCAAGGAACACAACGTACTTTCAAAACCTACAAACTTTACAGTCGATAACTCGAAACAAACCTTTCTTAAAAGCAAAACTTAAAAAAGCTCCATCCCATGTTTACAGAATAGGGTAATAACTTTTCAAGGATACACCTTGAACCCTTTAAGATGTAGATGGAGGTACAGTCGTAGGCAGTTAACTTTCCTCTTTAGAACTTCAAAAGCCATGTTTTTAATTTCCAAACGAGTGAACACGTGACAAAGTTAGAGCACTTTTCTAACTGAATGTACATACTGGCGTTATGGTTGGGTAGCTGGCTGGGTTATTTGCATATTGTTCAAGGTTATTGGAGTACCAGCTTCTGCCAACAAGCTGTGAAAATGTCAAAATCATTCACAAACACTCACAAACTACTGTGTGTGTGTGCTGTGTGTATGTGTGTGCTGTGTGTGAGTGTGTGTCGTGTGTGTGATAAGTGTAATAAATGTGACCCGAGATCGCCACTTCAGTACCAGGTAAGGTCACTGGTTACCATATCATTCCGCGTCCTTTCTCTGCCGGAGTCTGTGTTTCCTGATGACTACAACCAAAGAGTTTTTAGATTAAAAGTGAATAGGTTACCTACTTCTAGAGCTATCTTTTCTATATTTTTTTTTCTTTTTTCAAACTCCAATACGGGAGTAGGCGCGTTCACAAACATGTAAACTCACATACACAAGACACTCAGAACTGGAGTAACTGTTTGTAGGTCATAAATATTATTTTGTTTCGGGCAGAATTCGAACCCGTGACACGCAGCGTAGCAGCCAACCTTCCAACAAGTGTACTACGTTCGTCAAACGTCAATCAATGTGGATAACGTTGAGATATATAGCGATATCTATGGCGTTATGTAAGAACTAATTCTAAATCGCGCAATTAAACTTTGCCACGCTATTTGAACATATAGAAAAGCCCACCAGACATAACACCCGTCTGGTCCTTTTAAACGGAGGTATGCGGAACTTTACTTTCTGTTCCTTACATGTATCTCTAAAAAATATATCATCCTTCTTCCCCGTATGTATCACCTTGGTTAACTCGTGTAAAAGTTGGCGCATGTTCTATTACAGCGCGTATATTAAAAGTTGGCGAAGTACCGCGCATTAAGGAGCTTTCCCACCGTCCTCCGTGTTTACTTTAGTTCACATCCAAATAGAAATGGTGAGTGTGTAGTTTACTTCTGAATTGAATGAGTTATGTTCGGCACGTGTTTGAACTACATTATTTTTATATTTACATACAATTTCATCATCATCATCTCAGCCGAAAGACGTCCACTGCTGGACATAGGCCTCCCCCAAGCGTCGCCACAGCGACCGGTCCTGTGCGTCTCGCTTCCATCAGATTCCTGCGACCCTCGCCAGGTCGTCGATCTACCTTGTGGGAGGCCTTCCAACGCTGCGTCTTCCGGTACGTACTGATACAATTTACAATATCCAATATATATATGTGCAGACTAACAGTGCGTTGAGATCCACACGCACCTCAACTACAAAAGGTGTAACTAAAACTGAGGAAGCGCAGTAGGCCGGTGCCTGCTAGGACACAGGAGACACAGAGAGTGTGTACAGGAATTGCACAATTTAATTCCTCCCAGCCCGTTTCATCATCGGACTACTACACGTATGGCAATACGCCACCGGTACATGGTGAACATCCGACCCATACGTACAAAGCGTTTTGGGAGTACATTTATTAAACGTAAAGAGCGGAATTCGCTGCCGGGGTCTGTGTTTCCTAATAGCTACAACATAGGGATCATTAAGTCAGGAGTGAATAGGTTGCTTCTAGGCAAGCGTGGTCCATCGTCTACCACATGATCGCTTACCATCAGGTGAGATGTGGTCAAGCGTGAGCCTATCAATAATAAAAAAAAGGGCAGCGGGAACATTGGAAAGAGTGGCCGTGAATATACGGGCAAAATTCAACACAAGCTGTAATGGGAATGAGCGGGCCTTCATCATCATTATTATCATTGCAGCTGAAAGGTTTTCATTGTTGGACATAGGCCTTCTCCAAGTATCGCCACAGCGAACGGTCTTGTGCGTCTCGCAACCATTGGATCTTCACCTTTCACCTGGTCATCGGTTTTTTGTGGGAGGCCTTTCAAAGCTGCGTCTTGCAATACGTGGTAGCCACTCAAGAAATTTAAGCTTCGATCAACAAAAAAATCATTCGTGAATGATGAAGGCATTTACTCAAAGATCGAAAAATCCATAATAACACCTATTTACAATGCTTAGCACGTGGCTAGATAATAACAGCCGCATAGGTCGATCTTCAAGGTTAGGCAACGCTTGCCTAAGTTGGTCTGTGGATGGATGACCATCTTGACATGACGAGTTTCCTCCGTGCCTCGGAAAGCACGTAAAGCCCTATGACAGGTCCCGGCTGTCATTTGTAGATCTTTGGCAGACGTTATGGATAGTCAGAAGCCAGTAAACTGAGTTACCCGCCCTGTTAATGGGTTGTGGAGGTCTGGTAGGCAGCCGCTTCTCGTAAAATACTAGTATTTAGCAATATAGTTGGGAAAAGGCTAGGTAGATAAATGTACATTTGTAATGTACAATGTTCAATGTATTTCAGCGAAATATTTAACATTTAGCTGAAATATGCCTATTAGTAGTACTAAAGGGCCAATATCAGGGGATGCAAACTGCGCAAACATAACTGCGGCAAATAGCCCACACCTACTGGAGCAGCCTCCGGCGTTATGTGAAGTGTTAATATATGAGTAGCCACGAAAACCGCGACACGAATTTTCGGGAAATTGTACCGTTTCCGCACATACCAGGGAAGTTTGACACAAAAAGGTGGAAGCCTTATTTTCTGCAGTAGGCTGCCAATGATTACGATAATCAAATCAAAATATTTTTATTTTAGGTAGGCTTACATGGGTACTTGTAAAACGTCAGAAGCTAGTGCAGCTAGTGCGTAATGTAGTTTTATTTTATTTTCCTGATGTGATAGAATCAGGAAAGGTGTTAAAAACCCAGCCCTGTTGTTGCCGCCAAATAGTTTGTGTTGCGGTTTGATAGGTCTCAAAAAAATTTTGTAAGTATTTGCGTAACTATTTCATGAACAATTAACTTATATTTGAGACACGGACATAATATGGTAGGAAGTAATTCGCTGTCGCGAGTACCAACGCTTACTTTTGTTATAGAATTAGGCCTTGTACAGGTAGGAAAATAATTATTAAGCCGTAACCAGAAACGTTGGTATGGATATGATAGATGGGATACCTGCTGGTATGAAAAAACATAAAAAAGACTGTCTACATAACGAATGCTTCAATTTTATTTTATAGGAATTTTAATTTATAGGAATTTTTTTTTCTTTATCTTTATCTTTATTAAGGACAAACAAGACCAATTAACGCGCAAATTGATTAAAATTAAAATCCTTTGTTTAACGAAAACGCTCTCACGTAACGTTTGGTAATTATTTTCTTACTAGCTACTGCAAGTGGATTCACCTGCATGATAGTAGAAAATTCTAAAGGCTACACAAATATTTGTTCCATACGGAAATCAAACCCAGGCAAGACAAAGAAGGTACATAGGTGTGTTTTAGTCAGTAAAAGTCTGACACTCCCTTCTCTCTGCCCTAGAGCAGATTATTTTTTTTTTGCTTTTAAAATATGCACAAATAAAAATCTGGTGGTTTAACCAACAAACGGATAGTTTCTTGTAGTTTCAGTTTAAGTCTCAAATAAAAAGTTATTCTATTCACCAAAACCTTACATCTTAAACCATGTTCGCCATTTTAAAAGCCCTACTTTCTCACTGCGTTTATAAATCAAACGTGAGAAATGGTCTCCAACTATTGCGCGCCACTGTAGCGATGGCATAAGTTTTGACGTACACTTTGCAGAACCCACCCAACTTTTTAGTGCTACTACAGTTCCCTTGATTTTTAGGGTTCCGTTCCTCCAAAGGAAAAAAACGAAAGCCTTTTTGGATAACTTTGTTGTTCATCTCTCTGTCGGTCAAGACCCTATATCTCGGGAACGCGTGAAGGTATCGGTTTTAAGTTAAAACCATATACTCCCCGTCTGCAGCCCCTTGACCCTTCCCTAAAAATCAAACTTTAAGTTAGAAAATAAACGGAAAACGGACGTACCGTTTATGTTGCAAAAGGTATTTCGATACTTTCAATGAACCAAAATTCATTGGTCACCTTCGCACGTCAGTACCAATGAATTTTGGTTCATACTGGAATTTTGGTAAGTACAGTTATTATTATTAATAATAATAAAGTACAGTTACTTTTCGTTAAACTAAGAACCCTGAAAGGCATGCAATAAGGTGTTATAGTACAAGGATAGGAATAATTCTGAAAACGGTGTAGATGCCTACGTAACACAAAAATACTTTTTTTGTTTTGGGAAAATCTGCGAAACTCGATTCAGGAATTGAATTATTTACATAAGTTACTTTGTAAGGAACCCTCAGAGCGCGAGTCCGACTCGCACTTGCCCAGTTTTTACTTGAAACTTTCAGTTCTACTCATTAGCGCGGCCTCAAAAATGTTCTATTTGACAGTTAGAAACTAATTAGTGCGAAAGTGACGGTCAGAAGTGCCGATGACTTGCGGAAAAGAAATAAGTTCCAAGTTGTGGCGAAGTGCTAAATAGTTCGGTGAAATGTTCGACGTTTCCTGCGATATTTCTGCCACTTAACGGTACCGTGGTTAGAGGAAATTATTGCTGTGTTTTATTCCTAAAAATAAACTTATTAAACATTATATTTAAGTCTGTTTTTTATTCCCTTAGACTAAATTTACACAGGCAAATGTCAAACTTGCAGTAAAAATGATGCCAGTTCTTTTGTGTTGTGACAAGTGTGACGACCCACGTAATGTCATTTTAGACTCAGGGATTATAAAACAGACTTAAGGCGGGCGCGACGTTAGAATTATCCATACAAACGTAATACCAATATCATTTGCAGTTTCAGCATATTTACACCATAATATGATGTTATTCGGATTCAGACAATAATTATCTAGGTTCTTACATCGTCTTTTTGTTGAAAAACTTACCCCAAACGAAATTTAAGCGAATTTAAATTTGCACTTTTTTACAGCGAAAATGTCATGTTTTTATTTGTTTTTTTCGATATTATAAACAACAATATTTCAAAATATCTCTCCGTAGGAACACAGATATTATTATCAAGTTATAAATACTCGAAACAATATTGGAAATACATTAATTTTTCATTCATCATTTTTGGTATTACGGAACATCTCCCAAATTTCCAATCCTATCAGAGCAAGCAACTGTCAGTGCGTGGATGATGACTTAACTCCAGTCAGTGTGTCCAAGAATTGTTTATACTATCTGGATTGATTCCATAAACCTCAAAAACGTATTTTATTTCGTCTTAACTCGAAATAGCGCGCAGTGTACGCAGGCCACTTAAGGACTCTTTTCTAATTTAAAAATAAATAAGTAGGTTTAAATTTAGAACGGAGGTTGAATGAAAAAAAAATGTGTGATGTTTGACATTTAGAATGAAGAAATATTTTAAGACGTATTTTTATAAGGTTATTTAGCCAATCAATACCCGCGAAACGAGACACAATAGTAAAACAATAACAGCGCGGTCCAATGAGACCGGTCGGGGATTCATGAATTAATAAAAAAAAGGAGTTCATTTCAAGAGAATTCACGTGTATATATGCCCATATCCTACCTACATATATATTTTTTTATTATTAATAGGCTTCCGTTTGATCACTATCCTATCTGATGGTAAGCGCTGCGCACAATAAATGTGTTCCCAAAACGCTTTGAACATAATAGTTGGGGTGTAAATTATCTGGTTTTTGAACAGAGTTAATGAACTACATATTATACTTACGTGTAATGAATAAGAAACTACCATCCCTTTAGTCTTACCATCCCACAAAGCTCAGATAAGGGATCTAGACGATACTAAACAATTTTCCTAGAAGACTTAACTCGTAGAAAGATCTTAAAACACTCAACAGTGAACAGCGTTCAAAAGACATCACCCTGACAGCTGTGGACGCATACATGACACGCGCTTCATACGAAAACACTCAGTATTTCATGTCTAAAGCAGCGGCAAACGACCATTCTAACTAGAAACACACTCAAATAAAACTGCGAAGAAATAAAGGGTTTCTCAACCTGGTCGGGGAAAACTTGAAGACATGTATCGCCCGCAGCGGACAAACCCCCCTTTGTCTGTTGAAAGAAACAAAAAGTGAGCGATTGTTTCCCGCGCTTTTTGATGTGTTCTATTTTTGAATTTGGAGTTTCTGCTCATCTTTTTCGTGGCCAGTGTGTCAAGGAAAACGAAAGGTTTGTATTTTTTTTTTTAAAGAAAAAGGTTTGCAAGAAAAATAATATTGTTCCGCTCTCATTAAATTTTGCGAGTAAAAACTCTGTAGCGAAAATTATCCATTTTCGGATTTTCCCCGAGGGCCTCTTTTACCGTTTACTGATGAAATTACAGATTAATTTGTAGATAAAATACCTGTTTTACGAAATAAGATAATATTTATAGTAGCAGTTCGTTGAAAGGCTTATAATTTAAATACATCAAAGATTTCCTAATTACGCAATCACGGACGTCCGGTATTGTGATTAGTCAAAACATTAATAATAATCAAAGCGGACCAACTAAAAGTGAAAAGATTACAGTTGATCATAATAAATCGTTTTGAAACAAGTTCATTGCTTTTTCTATTTGTTTGTTCGTAAAATCAACGCTAATTGACACAGGTTGTTCTTTCGAATGCTCCTGCAGACCTAGATAAACATACAAAAGAGATACTCGTGGTCCTAGACGAAAGGGTTACTAGTGGTCCTAGAACAAGAAAGGCAATTGAAAAAACTTAGGCATGGTTTTAGTCAGTAAACTCTCTCACTTCAGGCTAGAGCAAGAGAAATCACTTTATGATTTGCCACATAAAAAAAATCTTATGTTAATAAAAAATATAATTATGATAATTCATGTCAATACAAATATTTACCAATCACTGAAAACTGCGATGAAAACTGAAGGAACCTTCTCATTCTTTAATCCAATCATTTACAAATCTTGTAATTGCAATGAAGGGCCAGCTGATAGGTAAATGGTTAGCTGTAATTAGTAAGTACGTAAGACCATTAGGGGCTTAACTACAAAATAAACCTAGATGATAGATATACTCGTGCTCCAAGATAAAAGGGATACTTGTGGTCCTAGATGAAAGGATACTCGTGATCTTAGAGGAAAAGATTACTCGTGATTCTAGAACGCAAAAGGCAATTGAAGAAATAAGGGTGTGGTTTTAGTTAGTAAAAGTCTGAAATACCCTTTTGTTTTACCCTAGAGCGGGTGAAGCCATTGAAACGTTTTCCCACATAAAAAAAATTCTAGGTAAACATAATCATGATACTCGTAGGATCACTTGTAGTCCTAGATACAAGGGTAACTCGTGGTCCTAGAACGCAAAATACAATTGAAGAACCGTAGGTTAGTCAGTAAAAGTCTGACACGAACCATCTCTTTCTTTAATCCAACCATTCATAAATCTTGTAATCACAATGGAGGGCCAGCAGATATATGGCTAGCTGTAATTAGTAAGTACGTAAGACCATTAGGGGCTATGGCCCGTGCTAACATGGCCAACTTAATGGGTTATTGTGTGAGGCCCATAAATACTTATTACCGCGTGTTGTGAGAAAAGAGGGGCGGGAATGTTTGTCTGGATTTTATTTCGGGTTCTGTAACACAATTTTGCGATTTATGGAAATGTTTTTACGGAGTAATGTTCAATGAAGTGTGATGTTTAACTGATCTCTAATTCGTGGTGTGCATGTTTTAGGTGGTGTATAATTTAATGCTCGCCGCTCTTGGGCGGAGCAAAATGCATTCCTATGTTTCTTCTTTGCCTTGCGTTCCATGGGCCCCGGGCTTTCCTTTCCAAAATGTATGCATTTCCTGAGTTATAAATTAGAGTTTCCTTTAAGTGCATTGTTCACCGAATGTTTTGCTCTTCATCACAGGTGCCTTCTCTAAATAGTATTAAATAATACCCCCTCTTACCGTGTCTGTGTGTCTGGTTGTTCGCGATATAGGTTGTACTCATAAATGATTGCATCACTGATTACCATCAGGTGAGATCGCAGACAGTAGTTTAGATATATATCTATTAAAAAAAAGCACATAACGGATTTTCACGTGGTTTTCAAATAGACAGAATGATTTATGAGAAAGGTCGCTATAAATATTATAGCTAGTAGACTCGTATATATATTATAGAATACATATAACTATTATATCAGAGAAAAGCCGACAATTACAAAGATTACTTATACCTTTGCGAAGCTGGGGCAGGCCACAAGTTTAGATAGCAGATCAGTTTAAATGAGCACTCATAAACGAACCTAGTGTAATCGAGGTTACCAAACTAGATGTTTTAAGTTTACCTTCTCTCTTTATAAGTTAGTAAAGATTATTTTGTGTGTTCATTGATCAAAAATCTTCACAGAAAAATGAATGAAAATGAGGATGATTCCAACAAAAATTTGTATGGCGTAGAGATAGTAGGTTTTGTGGTCCGGGACTGCATGTTTTGTGAGTTTACATGTTTGCGATCACATCCATGATACAGGAGTAATTCCTGATGTGGTCAAAAAAACATAAAAATTAAAATAATACAAAATATTATAAAATGTTTTTGCCGTGCCCTATTTCAAAGCGAACAAAATAAAAATGATTGCAATCGGTGAGTCTATTTCGACTTTTAGTGAGACATATAACAACAATTACGATTAAATCTGCTTAGATTTTAGACTAGTATTACTACAACTAATATTATTAGAGAAAAGATTTGATTCGTTATTTGTTAAGATTTAACTCAAAAACTTGACCGATTTCAAAAAACTTATAACAAAGCTACATCTTCGCTAACTATAGATTATTTATTTTCTACTTACATGCGGGCGAAACCGCTGTCAGAAGCTAGTTTACATAACAACAAAACCTCACAACAGGGAACCCCAAAATTTAGGCACCCTACGAACGATGCATTGTAATGCTGTCTTCACACTGAGTTTTATGACAAGCACTATCGTGTGCAAGCACCCTTAACACGTTCCATTGCGGTTACATTCCGTTGTGTTCAGTTATTAATAAGGGACGTATGCATGGGGTGAGCAAAGCAGGGAACTAAGTGGTATGAGGAAATGTTGGTCCACCATAATCATTAAGTCATGGTTGAAGGGTTTAAATGACGTACCTTTGTAACACTGGCCTGTAATTTTGTCTCATTATAGGGCAGAAGCCAGAGGGTTGATGTTAGGGGTGGGGGATTGTTCGAAAGCATCATCGCAGACCCCTGAAACGTAAGGCAAAGAAGGAACGTATGAGTGGGTTTTAGTCAATAAAATTCTGTCAGTCCCTCTCTTTCCAATCAGAGCTTAAGGAAAAAGGTATTTGATCGATTGCCAGACTAAAAAAACAGATGTTGAACTTTTATTACCTGGTGGTGGTATCTTTATTATACCGATCTGTAAATTGGTCTCAGTGTTGAGCAAAGGCCAGAGAGTCGAATGCCATTTAAAAAAATCATTGCATTCTATGTACAACTAATCACAGTGTAAAGTTAAACAAAACACTCCTTTAATTTTTAATTATTAAGTAATTTTGTTTACTTTTGTGGTTGCTAAGATGAATTTGTGACTATTTTTTGAAAGAACAATGTGTGATTATTTTGTATTCAAGTTATTTTTTGATAGTCAGACAAGAACAAGATAAATTCCAAACGAAGAAAAGAAAACTGCGATAAGTCGTCGCATCATAAAAATCTGCGAGTTTGCGTGACGCATCGCGAGACTTCGCGTACAGATTCGTATCAATGTTGTACTGAACTTGCCGCACCTATTGATGCTAACATCGCATCACAATTTTTTATGGGACCCCAAAGGCTATTTTCTACTTAAATAAAAACCGACCCATAAGTAAAAAAAAATACAGGGTAAAAGCAGAATCTTATTAAACAAAATGAAACGTATACCAACAAAAAGATCACAGGCAGTGCAAAAAGGCTACCTTTTCAGTAATACAGATTACTTTGTGTAATTCCAACATTTTATTAAGCTACATTCAATTTCGGGATTACTCCTACCCAAATCTATTCTTAACGGTAATAAATAATTCAGCTTTTTTTCATGTAGATCTTTCCAACTAATCAACGTTTAAAGTCCTGAATTACGCAAGAGCTGTATAATCCTCATGAATTACCAATCGGCCCGAGTAGACTTCAGTCGAATTTCGAGTTTTTGGCCCCGAAATTTCTGGCAAAGTTAGGCGGAGTATAAATTTCTTCGCCCCCTCTTCAGTTCCCCCTTTTTTCCTTTAAAGTTATTTATGTGACAATCTATTGTTTCGAGCTCGGAGCATTTAGTTTTAAATTAACGATGCTATGCGAAGAATTACGAGAGCGGAGGAGACAAGACCTCGGGCGCCTTCCGTTTTGTAATCGCCTGATATCGGCACCTAATCCGATAAAAGGTGAAATTAACTCGATTTGCTAGAGTCGTACTCGATCCTGTAGGTCACACTGAGCCAAGTTTTATGTTATACCTACCAGCTATTGGATTTTTTATCGTTGTTCTGTTTTAAACGTATTTTTATTGAGTTTGAATTTTATTGGATTTGCTTTTTCATGTCCGGTTTAGATTATGTTTTTGATGAACAAACATGATAGTTTTTTGTGATATCATTTGTCCAGGTAAATTTAGTGAGGCATATAACTATGTGAAAATATTTAAATTGGAGTAAATGATAGTGTGATTCAGTGTTATGGTAGACAGGACAGACTGATAGAAAAAAGTGTAGCGATGACCCCAAGTGACACAGGACAAGAGTAGGTAGTAACTTTTTCAACAAGAATTTTCTTGCAAAATCTTTTAGAACAATGAACTTTAAAGCTGTTTTAAGTTTCTCAACAAAAACATTTGTAACAAGACGATAAAGTTTAAGTTCCATAAATACGGCGTTATTACTCCGTAGTTATTAAAATTTACTTCTCCCATTAACTACGTTATTTTAGTTCATCATAATAGAGTTCTTTGTTTGCCGACGGTGTCGTGGAAATATTTCGCGTTCTTGAGAAATTTTCACGAGATTCTAAGTGCAATGTTTTACCTTTCTTTTTAATTAATATTCCAACTAGTAGTTTTTAGGGTTCCGTACCTCAAAAGGCAAAAACGGAACCCTTATAGGATCACTTTGTTGTCCGTCTGTCCGTCCGTCTGTCAAGACCCTTTTTCTCAGGAACGCGTGGAGGTATGAAGCTGAAAATTATATCAATTACTCAGGTCTACTGTCCCTTGAAGCTGTGAAAAAATCAAACTTCTAAGCCAACGCAATCAAAAGATACAGCCGTTTATGCCGCAAATTTTCGACACTTGCAAGGGTATCAAAACCTACAGGGTGCTTCCCGTGAACTCAGAATCTTGAAATTTGGTACGAAGCAACGTCTTATAGCATAGATAAAGGAAAAATTACGAAAACCATAAATTTTTAGTTACATCACATAATATATTTTTTTTTATAATTTTAAACTTACTACCCATTTCCTCATAAACGCGTAAAGGTATTAAATTGAAATTCATACCAAATACTCAGGTCTATAATACCTTTGAGCTGAAACAAAATCAAACTTCTATGTCAACGCAATCAAAAGAAACAGCAATTTAAGCTGCATATTTTGAAACTCGCAAGTACTCGCAAGGGAATCAAAACCTAAAGGGTACTTCCAGTCGACCTAGAATCTTGAAATTTGGCATGAAGCAACGTTTTATAGCACACATAAAGGGAAAATTCCGAAAACCTTAAATTTTTAGGTACATTACAAGATTTTCTTTTTTGTAAAATCTTTAAGACTCGATTCGAGAATTGAACTGTTTTCATCTTGATAAATTGGTACGGAACCCTCAGTGTGCGAGTCCGACTCGCACTTGCCCGGTTTTCCTTTATAATGATCATAAGTGATCATATTCAATCATCACAACGGAGCTCGTGGCTAGATAATAACAGCCGCACAGGTCGTTCTTCAAGGTTAAGCAACGCTTGCCTAGGTTGGTCTGTGGATGCGTGACCATCTTAACATATTATAACGAGTTTCCTCCGTGCCTCGGAAAGCACGTTAAGCCGTTGGTCCCGGCTGTCATTTGGAGATCTTTGGCAGTCGTTACGGATAGTCAGAAGCCAGTAAATCTGACTCCAGTCTTGCCATGAAGTGCTGTGTTAACCCAGTTAATGGGTTTTGGAGGTCTGGTACGCAGCCGCTCCTCGTAAAATACTGGTATTCAGCTAAATCCGCCTTGACTGGAAGCCGACCCCAATATAGTTGGGAAAGGCTAGGTTAGATGACAGCGTTGGTTCCAATGATCTGACGGATTATATTTTATTCGCATGAAATGAAGGTATTGGTAACACTAGAACTATGCTGTTTGCGAATAGAATTCTCATTTTTTTTATGCAATGATATACGCTCTCTAAATTTTTTTTGCAAATACCTACATACAGATTCTGTCACCAAAATATTCCCTAAAATCCGGTAACAGGTGAACTTGTAGGCTTTTTTTTAAACAACATTGACCAATCCTCTATCGTGAGTTTTTTAAGGAGGAAAATCGTCTAACTTCTTCTTTAGCGGAGCGGGAGCGAGTGTTGAACTTTTACTAAGTAAAACTCACTCAAATATTCCTGTTTACCTTTATTATTGTTTGTCTTTAAGAAGTATCCTGTATCGTGAGTACGTTTACAAACATGTGAACTAACGTACACAAGACATCCAGACTCGAAACAACTATCTTTAGGTCATACAAATATTAGTTTCATGTGGTAATTGAATACGCGACATATACAATGTATTGTTTTGAAAGTGTATGGCATTTCGGGAGATAATTATGTTAGTGATACCTACTCGACCCGAATCAATAATAAAATAAAATGAGTAGGTAATTTTTTAATTTATTTTTTCATTATGGAAATCGGTACGTGTGAACTACCTTTATTAAAACGCGGCCAGTCTGATACTCGCCCTATAACTGCGCATTCACACACACAAACACTATTTCATTGATCCAAAGCATACTAGCGATACTAGCACTTCCCGCACGTTTGTTTAGTGAGTTATTGTGAAAACGACGCGAAAACCGACTAAAATTAAAAAAATAAAATATAATTTATTAATGACTAGCTTTTACCCGCAGCTTCGCTCCCGTCAAATGACTACTCTACATATCCTACGCTACCCTACACTACACTTCACTACCCTACACTACCCTTTACTACCCTGCACTACCCTACACTACCCTACACTACCCTACACTACCCTACACTGCCCTACACTACCCTACACTACCCTACACTACCCTACACTACCCTACACTACCCTACACTACCCTACACTACCCTACACTACCCTACACTACCCTACACTACCCTACACTACCCTACACTACCCTACACTACCCTACACTACCCTACACTACCCTACACTACCCTACACTACCCTACACTACCCTACACTACCCTACACTACCCTACACTACCCTACACTACCCTACACTACCCTACACTACCCTACACAACCCTATACTACCCTACACTACCCTACACTACCCTACACTACCCTACACTACCCTACACTACCCTACACAACCCTACACTACCCTACACTACCCTACACTACCCTACACTACCCTACACTACCCTACACTACCCTACACTACCCTACACTACCCTACACTACCCTACACTACACTACCCTATTTTACCTAACTTTTTTTTTTAGAATTATTCTCTCCGTAAGAACCATCATTGAACTTCAAGGAACATTTAAAAAAAAAATCAGCCAAATCGGTCAAGCCGTTTTCATGTTATGTCGTGACAACGGAAAACGGGTTTCATTTTTATATAAAGAAGATAGATTATCGACCAAGTATTGTATTTTTATATGATTATTTGTGACTTTTTATAACCTCTCGAAATGCCATACACTTTCAAGACAACACATTGTATAGCGCAGCAGTCGATCGTTCAACCACTTCACCGACCAAATCAAACGCGTGTAACATGTTTAAGTAATTAAATAACACGACTTCCCATAAATCCCACACCAATGCACACCATTACCATTTCGCAATACAATTCACCATACTCTCCCCCAAATACAGACATTGGTCCCCCATAACACAATACATATTCACGTAAACCCCTATTAAGGGCCGGTTATCATGGTTTTTCATCACCATAGGTTATGTAGTAAGGAAATATCACATACGATTTTATTTCGCGTGTGGGCAACAAAAGTAAATCATATATGAGCGTTATTGGACGTTATTATTGCCTTAGCCAATGTTATTAGGTACGTGTTGCGGAGTCTGTGTGATTTCGGACGATTAGTGGAATGACTGGGTGGTCAGTGTGTATAAGGTTTTATTAAAATTGTGCGCTGTGCTTCGCGAGGTTTATGGTGGGATGTTGTTTTTATTGAGAGTTTTTTTGTTAATTAATTATTATCTATACTTATAATAAATCTGTAGAAGTGAAAATTCGGGACATTGAATAAAATAAAAGATTGGCTGGGGCTATTACTAGACCGACACCGAACTCAAAAATGTGAATAAAAAAAAAATTGACTAAAAAATTGAATGGGCAGCCGCTCCTTGTAAAATACTGGTATTCAGCTAAATCCGGCTTGACTGGAAGCCGACCCCAATATAGTTGGGAAAAGGCTAGACAAATAAAAGAAAGAAAGAAAAAAAAATTTTTCTTTCTGTGTGTGCCAAACACACAACAAACACAAACAAGCAAAACAAAAACAAACAAATGGACTATCACACACAACGAAGATAATAAAAAATATTTCATATTTTCGTATCTTAAGATGAATTTCAATACCTTTTCACCTTTCAAAAGTGCCTGCTTTTGAAAGATGAAAAGGTCAATCTATCAGACAAAATGATGCTAATTACTTTAATTTTGCGCGGGCAAAGCCGCGGGCAGAAGCTAGTAATTTAATAAAATGTTTTTGGGGTGCAGTGGTGACCCTGGATTCGACTTTTGAGTTGTATTTCACAGGTTCAAACCTAGACAGGGTATGCTCAAAAAATTTAACGAGGAAATCAATTTGAAAAGACGAAGAAAAAATGATAAAAACCGGCCAAGTGCGACTTGGACTCGCGCACGAAGAATTCCGTGAGTGCGGATCATGTTTGTTGTATGGGATCCCTACTTAAATATAAGCGATAATAGAAATACCTTAATCAGCTTATTTCAACTACTAACTAGCTATTACGGTTTATGAGACAGCCTACTGACTGACATATGGACACTTGAAATTAATTAAAAACAACTTCGTCGATAAAACCTCTATTTGAAGTATGTCTTATTTATTTATTGTGCAGACCTACCACAGTGTTGTCTGTTTAACCCTAAGGTTGACTGGTAGAGAATGCCCTGATGCATTAAGTCCGCCTATACATGAACTTACACTACACACTACACACACTCAGTCGCGTGCGTGTAACCTAGACCCTATGCAAGCCCAAGAAATCTAGACTAACCCTGATGCCATTGATAAGAAAAAAAAACACGAGTAGGTCATATAGCCGCGGAGAATCTTAACACCGCGATTCAGGTTAGTGACGTAATAGATCAACGCCATCTATCGAGCAATTAAGAACTAATATTTAATAGAGTCAACTTAAATGTACGGTTGTACTGCCATCTATAGATTTTTTGCGGCAACCTTTGCTTCGCTACAATCGCGGTCATAACAAATTGCATCGTTTGAGCGCCATCTAGTGTAAACTAACTACAAATTATTTACGATATTGATAATATTAGTACTTACAATGTAAACAAGCAGTTTTTCTTCGTTTCTTACCACGAACAGATAACAGAACACACAGAAGGCACATTATAGTTTATTTTGATTTACTTTATAGGTAGGTACATGAATTGAAAAAATACTTTTTGAATTCTAGTTCATAGTAGGCACTTATCTTTCTTTAAAAAAGATGTTACATGAGCGTGACGATGAACGTTTTACATCAATTTATCTCTAAAACTTGATAGTATTTATTATGCCAATTAGTAAAGTCGTTACTCAGTCACACAGTTCACACACTTTGATTTCCAAATAACATTCTTTCACATCGAACATTACACGCGTTTCCGAATTCATTTCATAGATTCATTTCATTTCAAGAAACTTTAGTTAGTTCAAAACCAAGCAATTTACACTTTACAGTAAGTAATAACTAAACAAGTAAACACAAAACTTTAAACGACTGAACTTTTAAAATTGAATAAAACGAAACAAACAACCATTAATAGCAATTGAAACTACATTGAAGTTAGCAACATTTCAAAAACGTAATTTGCGCAAGTTTACTGCGCATGTCATAGTAGACACTCGTAATTTTCGTGAACTTACAAATTCTCATTCATTAAATATCTGAAGTCAGGCTTATCCGCTAGAACAAATTTAAAAATTTGTACTTGCACACAGTATCAAATTTTACCCACACTCAGTCACATTTTTACGTTTTTATAGAACAGACAGAGATGGAATTTAAGCCATATACGGAAGCCAGTGTGTCGTTTGAGACAGAAACACACTGGTGTCTTGTGGTTGTGATCTCTTTCTAATTTTAAGTGTTAGAGTGAGATGGGAGAGAATGCTCAAGGCGGCAACATTGCATAATTGAATGAATGAATTTCGTATTGAACACGAATTGGCAACTAAGCGTAGCCGCATAGGCGCGCGAAGTTTAAAGTTTTGATTTAGATTGCGCGCGAAGTTTAAAGTTATGATTTTTAATAAATTAATTTATTTGTTGTTTTCTATGCTTTAGGTGTTAGGTATCAATTATTTAGCCATTACAAGCCGGGCTTATTTACATGTATTGGCCTTCCGCCTCTGCACACACTACACATGAACACTACTATATATGCACTGTACATGAAGTTTAAATAAATAATTGAGTTTTAGCAATAGGATTCCGTTTTTACCCTTTGGATATGGAACTCTAAGAAGAAAAATAATATCTTTTAAACCTCCATACTTCTAAAAGATCAGTAATAGATATCTATTGAGTAAACAATAAAATAGTTTAAACTAACGTATTTTATTTTGTATTCCACAAAGCACTGAGCTGAAAATGAAAAACGGTGAACACATTAAGTACTGTGTTTAAAACGTGGGTAACATTTAAAACGCGTTAAATCTTTATTCTAGTGTTGTTTCATTTAGAGTTTTAGTTTTACCACCGCAATCTTATTAAGTACCTTCTACTAGCTTCTGCCGGTGGCTTCGCTCGCGTAAATGTAGTTTTCTCCATACAAACTTTGGACATATCCCTTTTGGACCCATACTCTCTTTGTGCTCGTTGATACTACTTGGTGACAGACGGATGGATAGCGGAGTTTTAATAATCCCATTAAAACTCTATTTCTTCCTACTCTAATCATAGGGTCCCATTCCATCATTAGGGTACGGAACTCAAAAAAATATATGTGACGTTTTTAGAAATTCTTTCAAAACTACGATTTCCAAGTCTACCAGCAACATCCGTATATATCTATTTAGACGTAATACCGAAATAAATACAATTGCTTTTGTGTAGCACCAGTTATTATTTTCTTTTGTAATTTTCGGCCATTTCCCTCGGCGCTATATATTTTCTTTAATAATTTACCGGTTGCCCATAAGTGGTTGTCGATGTTATTAATTTATTTCGTCCTCAAAGGTCGCAATGGTACTTATTACCTATTCATGTAAACAAACGGTAGCGGATTATCTTAATTAGAGAGACGTCGGGAAATAATTAGGAGACAATTTTATGTGGGTACCTGCTGAGCCTGCCTTGAATATTGTCGGTATATAACTGTGGCTGTCCCATTTTAATGTTATACTTGCTTTATATATTTGTCTTATTATATTTGTTTTGGTTTTCGTCATTGATACCGCGTACATCGAGGGACTGGAACAATTTGCCTGCTGCGGTTTTCCCGTCCGATTATAATTTAGGTGTCTTCAAGGCTAGAGTGAATAGGCTCTTAATAAGCTAGTGCACCTCACCATCGACGATGACTGCTTACCATCAGGTGGGATCGCAGTCAAGCACTAATTTATAGCAATAAAAAAAAATGTTCGGTGACCTTAAGTTGGCACAAACATTTTATAGTGAAACCGAGCTTTTCTCAAAAGAACCACCATAAAGAAATTGTTGTTTTTTTTTAATTGGGAAATCATCCAAGGACTTCTCTTGCTCTAGGATGAAGTGAAAGGGCGTGTCAGACATTTACTAACAAAAAACCCAGCTGTGCCCTTCTGTTGCTCTCAAGTTCAGTTTAACGTTTGAATCCCCAACCGGTCCTATGAGACCGCGCTGTTATTGTTTTACTATTGTGTCTCGTTTCGCGGGTATCTGAGTAATTAAAACGCGTGTCAGCCACGAGTTGTCTTGTATTCATTCTGAACTGGACCTACACGATTGCATCACTGCTTACCATCAGGTGGGATCGCAGTCAAACACTAGTTTATATAACTTAAAAAAAAAATTGGCGCAGCCTTAAAAGGCAACATGTAATTCTGTTTTTTTTTCGTTTTGTGTTTACATAACTACTACTATAACTCTATTATATGTGTGCCTTATGTTGTGTCAATTTTTATTATTGATAATCTGGCATTCATTCCCATCTCATGGTAAGCGATGATGCGGCCGAAGATGGATCAGGCTTAACCACGCTTGCCTGGAAGTAACCTATTTACTCTTGATCCCTAGTTTGTAGCTGTAACTCTCTTCCTTTTACGGCCAATTTCTTCATAAAAGCTAAAACTATCACTAAAAGTATTAACTTTTCCTTGATCATTACTGTTGTCAATAGCAAATGTTATCTTGTCAATGTCTTCATCCAAGTGACAGCTAAATTAAAAGTCTACTAAAATAAAATGCAGGGATAAACGCAGTGAACCTCTACAATTTTGTCAAAGTAAGACCGTTTTCACATTATCCGATCCGATATCGGTGTCGGACGCCGATACGATATCGGGGTAAGTAAAATGTACGAAATATGTACCTGTCTTTCATATTGTCCGGCCCAATATCGGATATCGGAGCACGGCATTTCATACATTTTACTTACCCCGATATCGTATCGGCGTCCGACACCGATATCGGATCGGATAATGTGGAAACGCTCTGACAGTGACTTCGGAATTAACAACCATTCAATGAGCAGCAAAAGTTAAGGGCAAAAGTAACAGTAAAAACAACGGTTAAAATTGTGAAGAAAAGAATTTAACCGTTATTATTACTTTATGACGTTACTTTGGCTGTTACCTTAGATGAAGAAACTGGCCGTTAGTGTTTTAGCAACGCGGTCACTATTTCAAATGTTTTCATCGAAAAAGATGACGTCATAAGTGGCAACAAACAACAACTTGGTACCAACATTTTTTGTTATTCTCCTCTCAACAGTCGAGTCACATAACAAAACAACTCGACTTACAATAAATCAGACTCATAAAAACAATAGACAGTCTACCGCAGAAAGTTTTGACTGGTAAAAGTGCAAACTGTCTGACAAACAGACTTACAGTGAAGACGTTCATTATACGGAACGTTGGGTAGCAAACAACTGCTGGAAGTTTCGAGGTTTAGCAATACGCTGGATATACTACAAGTTACGTTGGGGATTTCGTTTTTTGAGGTTTTGTAAGCTTTGCTGCAAGTTTCTTTAGGTGGAAAATCATCCAATGACTTCTCTCGCTTTAGGGTCTATAGTCTTACGGTGAAGACGTTCATTATATAGAACGTTGGGTAGCAAACAACTGCTGGAACTTTCTATGCTCCGGTTTGGCAATCATCATCATCTCAGCCGAAAGACGTCCACTGCTGGACATATGCCTCCCACAAGCGCCGCCACAGCGACCGGTCCTGTACGTCCCGCATCCACCGGATTCCCGCGACCCTCGCCAGGTCGTCGGTCCACCTTGTGGGAGGCCTTCCGACGCTGCGTCTTCCGGTACGTCAATACTCTGGATATACTACAAGTTACGTTGGAGATTTCGTTTTTTGAGGTTTTGTAAGCTTTGCTGCAAGTTTCTTTAGGTGGAAAATCATCCAATGACTTCTCTCGCTTTGGGGTCTATAGTCTTACGGTGAAGACGTTCATTATACGGAACGTTGGGTAGCAAACAAGTGCTGGAAGTTTCGATATTCTGGTTTGGCAATACGCTGGATATACTGGAGTTTAGTTTTTTGACGTTTCTTTGGGGTGGTGTTATTTTTTATAGGTTCTCGTACATTGGTATTGTCGATCCCCGAGCTTGTTTTGTTTAAGACTGCAAAAATTATCGGCATAAATCGCATTTTACAATGAGAGTGAGATCCTGCGCTAGACGTAGTGCCTGCGTTACAAGTATTATGCAGCAAAATATCAACATAGTATTAGAAGATGTGGTGAACGATGGAGCTCGCTTAAAATGATGTAACTTATTCACTCTTGACCTATTAGCTATTAGGAAACATAAACACCCATACGTGGAAGCGTTTTGTGCAAATGGGTGAGATGTGTACCAGCACATCGCTGAATGTCTGGAATATATCTAGAACTAACCAAAGAGTCTTTGTTAAAGACCAGTTTCCGGACACTACATTATTAGGTGGGCGCGACGTTAGAATTATCTATACAAACGTAATACCAAAATCATTTGCAATTTAAGCATATTTACACCATAATATGATGTTATTCGGATTCAGACAATAATTAATTATCTAGGTTCCTACATCGTCTTTTTGTTGAAAAACTTACCCCAAACGAAATTTAAGCGAATTTAAATTTGCACATTTTCACAGCGAATATGTCATGTTTTTATTTTGTTTTTTCTATATTATAAACAACAATATTTCAAAATATCTTTCAGTAGGAACACAGATATTATTATCAAGTTATAAATACTCGAAACAATATTGGAAATACATTAATTTTTCATTCATCATTTTTGGTATTACGGAACCTCTCCCAAATTTCCAATAGTTTGTATTGCTATCACAGCAAGCAACTGTCAGTGTGCAGATGATGACTTTACTCCAGTCGGTGTGTCCAAGAATTGTTTATACTATCTGGATTGCTTCCATCAACCTCAAAAACGTATTTTATTTCGTCTCCACTCGAGATAGCGCGCGGTCTCCGCAGGCCTCTTAGGGCGATGTTCACCGACACCAAATCGACTGTTTTAATATTAAAACGGCTGTTTTAGCAATATTTCCTGTTCCTTATCGTCGGTTATTGACGTTAATCAGATGGTTATCTTAAACTTATGTCGGTGCACATGGCCCTTAATCTGTATGTCCCACTAATCAGCTTTTAATATTCCCATTGCTTTGACTCTGGCTTCCTCTTTAGGAGAGAGAATGTCGGAGGGTCGTAGTCCCCCACGCGGTGTCCCAGCGCTGGTTGGTGGATGTCACATATCTTCGATTTTTTTATTCTAGGACAGAATATAATATAATAAATTTTACTGTACACCAAAAAGTAACAGACCGGTTTCTTCGTGATGTTCTTCATTACCGTTTCGGGAGCAATGGTGATGAAATACATTACACAATATAATACGCCTGGCTGATCAAATTGATTTGATCCCACGAGCTACAACTAGTATGTCGGAACTATTACCACAAGGCCACCACAGCTCTTCATAGTAAAGCCAAATATTTGTATGACCTAAATTATGTTCTAACTTGAAACTAAACTTTCAAGATAAACTCAAGTTAGTATATCCTACAAGCAAGTGCTTCCAAACACTTTACTTAACTTGAAGTTATATGTTATAGGTTGGTACTCTTAAACATAGCGATGACTTACCTGGTGGAAAGTTATAAACAAAAAAGTTTTTAGCGAAATGGTGGTAGCTTGACGGCGATCCTACTTGATGGTAAGCAGTGATGCAATCGATGCTTAGTTACTAAGAGCCTATTCAATGTAGTCTTGAAGACACCTAAATTATAATCGGAAGCGGAGACCGCAGCAGGCAAAATGACCACCAATATAAGGATGAACACTTGCCGTATGTCAGGGTGTCTGAAGGTAGAAAGTTGTGGAAACTAGTCATGTAATTCTCTTGTACACTCTCAACTACCCTTCGGTTGTGCTCCAGGTTATGGAGATTTGTCTTCAGCAAATCAAGATATTTCAACACTAGTCTAGTTCTACGGGCGTCGGGAGACGCAAGACGATTTCTAGCCACCCATGATGAGTTTACGTGGTCCACACGCTCTTCAAAGAGATGTCATCAAAATTGCTGGGGGCAAGTTAGAGCTTTCGCCTGCCAGGACTGCGGATTGTGCGACCGAACGGACAAATTCTTAGCCTCGTTATCGACTGCTTCCGAAAAGCTTGGCGGCATCAGACGTTGGATCACACGAAGTACTAAACGGGTTTTTACATAGGCCGTGTCACCAAATGTTCAAGTAATCATCGACTACACACTTGTTCCTGAAAAAACCTTATCACAATTCAGTATAATCCACTTTATTTTTGTCTACTAACTTCAGTACAAGAATACAAACTTCGTGACAACCGCCGAGATTCGAAGCCGGTTCATTACACGCCACATTGGCGTGCTCACAAACAACTCCTTGAAGTCGAAGTCGGTTGGAAGTCGGTTGAAGTCGGTTGAAGTCCGCTAAATTTGGCAATACGCCGCGTATAACGAACGCTAACAAAAAATAGTTGTAAATTTTAGTTAGGTGTTTTGCTGTTTCGTACAGATTACTTTTTGATTCCACTAGAAAATGTTTTTTTAGAACCGGGTTTTTATTTTACAGTTTTCATGAATTTTGTAGTCAGGTATAAAACTTTTTTGGGGATTTATCTGAATTGTAATGGTGGATTGTATTTATGTATTTTATTTTTGTTGTTTCTGTATGTTTCAAAGTCTGACTAAACAAGTAAATCAAATAAACAATATCTCTATCTCTGACACTTCCTGTCGGCAGAAAGAAAGTAATTACGTGATGATATCGCACTTTAAATAAAAAAAGCAAGAACATATTCTCATACCTAAAAAAAGAAAAGTGTCGAAATATATATTTTAAAGCGAAAAAAATCGGCCGTGTCTTATTTTTCGTTAATTAAGAAGTTTGATTTTGTTACAGTTTTATAGGACCTACTACGTATATAGTTTTAATTTCAATTTAATAACTTTTTTTATTATCTCATTAGCATAGCAGCATTTGACCACTATTTCAACTCCACGCGATCTCGAGATAAAAGGTTTTGACATACAGACCGATAGACAGACGGACAACAAAATCATTCTATAATATATTATAAGGGTTCCATTTTTTTTCTATTGAAGTACAGAACCCTAAAAAGAGTAGTAGATACGTAAATAAGGACTTTTCGCTATTTTATTAGAGCAGCAAAACCATGGTTAGGAATTTGAACTAAACATTGTTGCGGCATTCCAATAAACTCGTGCTGAAATAAAATACAACATTCTACGCGAACGAAAATCAAGTATTTCCAATTCGATATTCTTTTCCGACGTTTTTTGTGGACAGAATGGGAATAATGGCGACTATTTTATGCATTGGGGAACGTAAACTTAGTAGTTTGTTTGTGATTCATTAGTGTAGTAGTATTTTGTAGTTGTGGAATGTTGTAAAAACGTTTACGTACGTTGTAGAAGGTGTTTTTTAGGGTTTCTTTAAAATATAGACGCACGGTTACGTTTTGAGAACACATCTATTGTGTTTACAGATAAGGAGTTTTATTTTAGGTGTGAAATCATCCAATGACTTCTACTTTTGGGTAGTGCGGGATGGCATAAAAGACTTGTACTGACTAAAACCCACTCCTGTTCCATCTTTGTCTTTGTCACCCTGGAGGGTGCTAAAATTACTGACATAGCCCAAAGAATCGTTCAGCATAAGTGGCAGTGGACAGGGTATATTAATCGCAGAAAAGTTGGTAGCAGGAGCCAAATTGTTCTGGAACCGCGTACGAGAAGGCGCAGTGTTGGAAGGTGCATCGATAACCTGGTGAAGGCCATGGGAATCCATTAAATGTGAGATGTACAGGACCGGTCATTGTGCAGTCTCCTGGGGAGGCCTATGTCTAATAGAGGTCATCTTTTGGCTGAAATGATGATGATGATGCCTTGCCTTGTGCAAGAAATACTTTAATAAATAAATATCACTGAATAACATCGACGAAAACCAGTGCTTAATACTTAAAACCCTTACCAAAATCCCAATAAATCCTACTTCAGGGTTCCACAAACAAATCTACAATCCAAAAACCGCATACCCCTAAAATGTCGTCCCGAAATAAACAAGGGTTCCGCTGAATTCGATAGCTAATTGATTAATCGTCGCTTGTGACGTATGTCAGCGGTTAGGTTCTATTCGCAAAGTTTCGCTCAAAGGGTATTGGGCCTAGTGCTTAGTGAGCACGCGGTGAGGGGGACTGGTGCGGGCGCGATGGCGGACGCGATTTTGTGGCCACTGTGCATCGTGAGCAGATTTTTGCAATTCTGTTTTTTGTTTCTGCGTTGTAGTTACTCAGATACCCGCGAAACGAGACACAATAGTAAAACAATAACAGCGCGGTCTCATAGGACCGGTTGGGGATTCAAACGTTAAATGAATTTAAAAAATATAATATATGTAGTTTTTTTTGTTTTGAAGTTGGTTGTATTTTAATATAAAAAAATTATTGTGCATTTTTTAATTGTTATTATTCACCACTTCTTCCGTTCCTTATCCCGTGTTACTTACCTTGATCGGTTAGGCCCTTTTTCCTAAGGAAAGTGACGGCGCCGTGACGTCTTTCTAGATACTTCTCAAAGAGGGGACATACCACCATAATTATAGCTTGCCCAATTACTGATGGACATCACGTCTGAATTTTTAAATCGTATGTAGCGGTATATTTATATGTGATTGTGTGAATGAATGAAAGAAAAGGGAGTTAGTCGTAGTGTGACGGATGACAGGACAGAATGGAAGAAAAAACGTGTTGCGCCGTCCCCAATAATATGGGATAAGACCAAGAAGAAGAAGAAGATGTAGCGATGTATAGCTGACCCTAGTCAACGTAGAAGTAACATATAGTCACATACGGCAGTTTCAAAATTATATTTGATACTTCATGCCCGCCTCAGCCCCCGCTCAATCTCTTCACTCTAGCCAAGGTCTAGTTGTGTTTGTTCACGAGTTGTGTTTCGAGCAGTTTGGTCAAACATTTAATAGTTTTCTAGTTATAGTGGTAAAT
The DNA here is from genome assembly GCA_030763345.1 of Mythimna separata. Lineage (NCBI taxonomy): Eukaryota > Metazoa > Arthropoda > Insecta > Lepidoptera > Noctuidae > Mythimna > Mythimna separata. The sequence goes on from CM061183.1 coordinate 16,537,435, forward strand.
TATTGTAGTTTCCTCCTAGTTGGCTGGTTTGGAGGAGACTTGTGTGGTAATAGTTTACGTTACGTTTTTGAGTAAGAACCGTTTGCTTAAAAGCGTGAACGTAAACGTTAGTAAACTAATTACTTGCTTTTGTAACTTTTTTTTTACGCCCGTTTTCAATAACCTACCGCAGTTCATAGATCATCATCAAGCTATCCTCGATAAACAGTAAGATTCTATCTATCAATCCATAACTTTCGTCGGTAGGTTATAGAAAAGCAAGTAGGGGCAAAAGGATAGATTTGTTTATCTTTAGTAGCTGCAACTTTAGATAGATAGCTTATTGAAAACGGACGTTAGTGAAGCATGAGCTATCCATATTTGCGGTTTATGCTGTAGCGACATCTACAATGTCACATAGGAGCTATGAATCCTGCATCGCCCAATCAAAGTTCTCCGCGCGATTGGAATAGATACGACAACTTGTAATCATCTATCGGGCAGTAGCCCATCAGACATAGCACCGGTCTAGTCGACGGATGTCCCGTTTTCAACGTATGCGGGACTTTACTCTTTGTTTCATATGCCTCCGAAATGCTAACTACATTGCACCAATCTGCTTTGGGCCCGCATGGTGGATAACAACCGATTCCTTTTCACAGAAAGGAGTTTGAGTCCCAGCTGTAGGGCACTTTCAATTTATGCGTTTTGGACGGCTTGCTGCGGTGCGTTAGTCGTACTACTAACGGACGGACGTTTTTTTTCATTCAAAGCGCGCGCTGCCGCAACAGTGCGGTGCCTCACACAGGACGGTATGGTGCAATGCACCACGTGTTAATTTCAGTGTTGAATAGTACGGCTTGACTGATGTTGTATCTCTGGTACAAACGCAAGGCAGCCAGTTAATTTAGGTGTTTGATCTCGGACCGCTAATGCGTTCGGCTTTTGCAGCGGGATGGTTGCGGGATAGAACCAGTGGCACGGTAAACGTGTGGCAACGGTCCGACATGAAATCCCTTACACTATATCCCTTAGTAAAAAGAATTTATCGATTCTGTATATTCACATGAAAATAATATAAAGACAAAGAAAATAATTACAAGTCCTGGTAAAAAAGATAATTCTTCGAAGCACCGTCATTTTACCTCCTTGCTTTTACCGTTAAAACCTAGCCGTGTTCGGTTTAAACAAAATAAAATGATTTTTTGTAGCCCAGTCTAAATTACATCATAAAACAAAAAAAGTTGGTCAACTGCGAGTCGGACTCTCGCACTGAGGGCTCCGTACAAACATACCCATATAAAAAATAGCTCGATCTTCGAATCGCGTCTCACAAATTTTTCCGTACCACAAAAAGTAATTATTTTAACATGTAAGATCCCGAACTGAGTGCCAAAGATTTTCCGCACCGCAAAAAGTAATTATTATGACATGTAACAATAAGTTTACGGTTTTCAAACTTTTTCCTTTGTGTTGTGAGACGTTCCTTGTGGCCGAAATTCAGGATTTTAGATCAACAGGGAGTATCCTATAGGCTTTAACTCCCTTACAACTGTCAAAATATGTTCTATAAACAGGTAATATTTAGATTGAGTTGACTTAGAAGAACAAAGAGATCCTTTAAGTGTTCAATTTTTACCGACTGATCTACAGAACTCTAATAAATAAAAGAATCTCCAGTCCCCTGAATCCCTATCCGACTCCCAGAGATAAATGGTTGGAAATGTGTTTCCATCAAATAAACAAACTTGGCTTCAACTTAACTTTCCAGAGTAATTTCTGCTCGAGTCTCCTCGAATCGTCTGACTTTTAATTATTAATGAGTAACCCTCATTAAATAAGTTTGGAGGCAAATTCTCGCATACTTTTGATGTTGTCTGTGTCTATGTAAATATATCTTTATTTGAAAAAGGAAATCTGTTTTTCAGAAGTTGTACGTTGAGGAGATTATGTCGATATGGTTATTAAGTTTAGGGTATATTTACTCTTTGTTTTTCTTTTTTATTGTTGATAGATTCGCGATTTACCATTACCTCACATGATAGAAAGCGACGATGTAGTTGACGATGGATCATGTTTGCCTAGAAGTAACCTGCCTCGTTGCTAAGCAGGTCTATGACCAGCTGTAGTAGCATTCTTCAAAACTTGGCCAATAAGCATGATGCGCCAGTACTTAATCACTGGTTGTGGCTGCTGGCGCGGCAGTAGGTTAACTTAACAGGACCAAATAACCCACTGTTGTCATTTTAAAAATATTATTATTGTTCCTATTATAAAACTAGGGCTATTTTGTGAAGTCTCGCCACTGGAACGCAAAGGACAACTGAGATAACATATGTGTAAAAGTATGTCACTCTCTCTCGCTTCACCCAGAGCAAAGGAAATTATTCGATTGCCACCTAAAAAAATACAAAGAAAGAGTCCTCTGCCTACCTTTTACAGAAAGCCAAACGTGATAGCAATAATATTAGTTCCAGCAAGCACAATATTTAGTAAGTAACACGATTATTATTTAGTATGTGGCTGTGTGAGGCAATGCTCAATATTCTGGCTCACGTGGCTACGTGAAAGATTTACAAACAGCGTGATTGCAGAGTGCCCCTTTGTGTCCTGCTTTCGACGGGCGTGACGGGACGAAACTGGTTTAGTCCAGTTATAGATTTGGCGGGGAAACGCTGTGAATTTTTGGCGGCTTTTTTTGTTGTAAAAAATGGCATTCATTGCCTGTTTTCTGCTATTTCCTGGTTGGAAACTAGTGTTGTGTTGGATTTTGGTTTTTCTTAAAATTATTGAGGAAAACCAACGATAAAAAAGTGACTGACCGACACCAAACTAAAACTTTACAATTCTTTTCAATGAAAAGTATAGCATAGCATAATCAGCCTTATAATGTTCTCACTGCTGGGCCTTCAGGTTGGTAGGTGTGGGTGTCACATGTCTTCGATTTTTTTTATTCTAGGACATGCCGGATTCCGCACGAGGTTTTCCTTCACCGTTTTGAGAGCAGTGGTGATGAAATAAATTAGATACACAAAGTGTATTAAAACACGCGAGAAAAGTAGTTTAAACTAATTACAAATTCATGAGTCTGCGATTTTTTAAACGAAATAACTTCTCAATCTCAAAATTCATCTCAGACTCTTAATAATAATTCTATGGAGCCTTTACCGTTATAACTTTACTAATCTTGCAATTTCTTTTCCTTTTATTTACGAATTTTCTAAATGTCACGTCCCTCATGGCTGGTCCCTATTACCGGTAATAAGTTGCCGCAGAAAATACGGATGTATACCTACCATTTTACTTCTACGGACTTCTTGACGTTTTGATTATTTTTATTACTTAGTTTTGAGGTAGTTTGGTTTCTAACATTTGATTAATTTTTCAGTATTCCATAGCTCAATTCATATAGCTCAATCTCTTTAATCTGTTGTACCCCGAGCGAACGCCGGCGTTCGCACACTTATTGTCTGTCTATCATGTCTCTAATTACGGTACCTACTCGAAAGGTTAACACTTCAGTTTAGGTCGTCAGATCGTTGTCAATAAAAGCTTGTGGTAGGGTTTCTAGAGTGATTTGTTAACTATATAGGAAACCATACGTCATGTTAAGCACATAGTGATGTATGAACAAGTCTGCAAGTCGTCGTTGTCAAACCAATATAGCAGATATTGGTTGCCGTGCCATTTTCTGAGATTTCAAGATTTTGACTTAGACACACAGCTTATACATAGGTTACTGCCTTATTTTTCATATAAAATAACTATGTGCTTATGACCACTAGTAGTGGCACTATGCTAGCTAAAACTTCAGGAAAACTTCTTTTGTCAATATCTCAAAAGTATGCTTTTGCACATAGCAGGTTTTGGTTTGACAACGACGATATAGTGATGTATGAACAATGCTGCACGTGTCGTCTCACCAGATGACACGTGCAGACTTGTTCACAGAAGTAAGACTTTTTACACGTGCCATGCAAATTAGGCAATACAAAAGATTTTCCAAGTTTTGGAACTGTCATAACATTCAACAGTGATTTTAATTTTAATGTTAGAAATTGAAGATTCTTGAGAAAATGGTGAGCTATTCCAAGATGGCTACTTGTTAGGGTTCTCTACGCTGAGGATGAACCCTATTACTGAGCCACGGCTATCCGTCCGTCTATTTGTCAACGAAATAGGTAGACAGTTGAAATTTCTGTACCGTCTATTTCTGTTATTGAATTCTCAACCACAAATAATTCATATTACTTAAATTTAAAATCAAAGGGGGCTCCATAAAGTACTAGAAACTTTATTGAGTGATCCTTTACCAACAATTTAACCGAACTTCCAGAGAGTCTATCATTATAATATTCAATGCTCAAATATAACAATATACGAATTATACATTAAAAAAGACATTACCGATAACGAAAATATTAAAAAAAAAACATTAAAAATAATTTTAGCTTCATTCGCAAAAACACTATTAGGTATTTATCGGTTCGGAACCCTTCGTGTACGAATCCGACTCGCTCTTGGCAGGCTTTTTTCTATTACTCTTAATATTAAAAAGGTTCCTCGTCTAGCCATATCGATTTCACCTTTTTGACTTTGTATCTAAACAGTTTATTTTAATTTGCAGTTCCTTACTGAGATGAAGAGTGTTTTGCAGTTTCTCTTTATTCAAGTACACTCAAAGTGTACTCAGCTTTCTAACGTCTGAGTTCTAGGATGATATCCGGTAGTAAATACAGATTGAGAAGTTCAGTTCAGGTTTGTTAAAATTTTGTCAGTATTAGGCCAGTTTAAGGGTATTTTTAATGTGCGGATTTCATCCCGCATGCGAGCTTGCCCCGCACGCAGAAAATTTCACGCAGCGTGAGACACGCTAGCCTACGGTCTAGTATTCTGTAGGCTGCTGTGCGTTGTGGTTGTGTACAATCACAGAAGATTTCTGTGTGTACAATGGACAATTAATTCACGGGTCTGCGGCCTGGGATTACACCCCACGTCCTGCGCGCGTATTCCACGCATTACAATAAATACTTGTATTAAAACGACATTTGTGGATGTTACGCGTGCGGGACATTCCCGCATGCGTGATCGAAACCGCACGATATTGAAAACCACTTCAATAATGCAACAGCTGTTGACAGGTCGTTTATTGAATCTCGTTCAAGGTACATTACCGATTTTGGGTAGGACTTCGATCGAACGACTATAAAACTTCAACGATATTTGACTTGTTTGATTTTACATGAATCAGGTTACTGGCCTATTATACTAAATTTGTTATAAGATGTCTGACAGCTGTCAGATTCATACAATGTAGCTATCTATCCTTTTCTCTCATCTTAAAGATGCATATTTTCGTCCTGCTGTCACCCAACCCATGCTATGCAAAATGACTATAGAATATCCCATTTTGGCATCACGTTTAGACTAAGATATTTTACATTTTCAATTGAAAAACGCCGCGTCAGAACAAAACCTGACACGTTCGTTACTCTGAAAAATTTGGCTGAGTGAGTAAAAAAGGGTAAATTACCATTGTACAGACAACAGGGAGATACGGAGGAATTTGTCTCAACTTCTCAAGTCAATAGACTTTGAATCGAGAACATGTTTATTTGTCGTTGGTAAAACAATTGATGTTTGTTTTACGATGAATTTTGTTTGGAATTTGAATTGTTTGTTCTGTAAGTACGTTCTGAAGTGTTGATAGAGTTTATTTGAGTTCGTTACAGGAGTAAGTATTTTCTGTTCACGTTTTTCGTAGTCTGAAAAATGCTAAATTCAAGCTAAGGGCATGACTACTGATTTGCTTGTCTGGCAATAAGCGTTTGAGCGAGTTTTGGCTGGTTTTAGTAACCTTAAAAAGACAGTGTTTTATATAAATGTTTTTACTATCATGTACTTACAAAATAAGAGCAAGAGGAAGAACGAAGAAGGTCTTACTACGATCCTAAGACATGGCACAATTAAGGTAGTCCTATTCTCCTACCATACTCCTTATGTAGGTGACCATCCTTTTTTCATCTTAAGTTCCTTATCAAAACTATGATAAATTACTAACATATGTGGATAACACAGTATACATAGGCGAGTCAATCAATCAGTTTTATTCCAGCACCATTATTGATAGGCTCGTGTTTTACCTCTATCTCACCTGATGCTAAGCGATAATGTGGTCGGTGATAGAGCACGGTTGTCTAGAAGTAACTTATTTACTTTTAACTTAATGAACCGAACACCAACTCTGGTAGGGTTCTAGGTAGGTAATTCCACTCCTTAACTGTACCCACAATAAATGTGTTCCCAAAAACATCTTACTCGCCGTTATGAAAAGTAGCTGCTAATATTTAATAATAACAATTGTGTATTTTTAAAATTAATAATAATATTAATTTTAATTTAGGTAAAAATACACCTGCTTCTATTACAATTTAAATCAATTTTAAATTGATATCACAGTAAAAATCATCACATCAAAATTAAAAAAAAAAAACTGGTTTTCGTCGTCGTCGCTAATTCTAAAAAACACCTAACTCCATTAAAAAAGACAATCCTCTAAGATTTCATCCTTCCATCCCCATCCCACCACCCCCAAGTACGTTATGAGTACTCGTTCGATCACGTACCATCCCACTTAAGGCAGTACGTGGCAGATCGCTAACTCTAAGTACTTATTGCGTTTTTCTTACCGCGCCTTCAAACGGTTTCATTTGATAATGCTGTTTAAATATTGATAAAATGTGGTTTCGAGGTAGTAAACTTCGTAATGGGGGAATAATAAAATGTTTTTTCTTATAGGTGCTAGTAAAATTCTGGTTGAATGTTTATGGATTGAATCGTTTTTGTATCATAACTTAAAATCAGTTTATTTTTCGAACTCACATATGTTGGAGTATGTTACATGACTTCGAAAAGTGTAACATTAAATTACACGTCAACGTAAGTTTACTCATCAGAATTACGTAACTACAACTGCACGAAAAACTTAACGCCAGTATAATCAAATTACACGTTCCCTGTAAGTTTACTAAACAGAAACACGTAACTACAACTGTACGCTATTACGAAAAACTTAACGCCATAGGCATCATCATCTCAGCCGAAAGACGTCCGCTGCTGGACATCCCCCAAGCCTCGTCGCCACAACGACCGGTGCTGTGCGTCTCGCATCCATCGGATTCCCGCGACACTCGCCAAGTCCACCTTGAGGGAGGTGTTCTAACGCTGCGTCTTCCGATACGTAGCCACCACTCCAGAACCTTCCGTCCCCATCGACCATCCATTTTACGAGCCTGCCCGCTGCCACTTAAGTTTGGCGGTTTTTCGGACTATGTTGGTAACCTTGCTCCTCTTGCGGATATCTTCATTTCGATGTGATCACGCAAGGAAACTCAGACCCCCTCCATCCCCCCCCCATCCCCTTCCATTGCCCTTTGGGCGACTTTAAGCTTTTTGATGAGGCCCTTTGTGAGTGACCACGGCGCCGTAGGCATGTAATCCTGAATTTCATAACTCAGAAAACTGTAATACAGAATAACACGTCCTTGTATTTTTACTAATAGGAAAAACTTAACGCCCTAGTCATGTGATCTCGATATCTAATTCTTGAAGTCACCGATTCGGATCATTTGATAAAAAATCCATGCTTCTACGAATAACTCATCACTGAAGCCACCCGACATCGCTTAACTAAACCTCTAATGAAAACAAATGGAAGCCAAGAAAGACATGCATTCCATTTGACGACTTAAACTGAACTGTTAAAGTGATGGAGCTATAGGGTGTAGGTAGTATACAGCTCCTTCCCTCTTTCAGGCTCGCACGCTTGAAATTTTAACACTATATCGTACGCCCTATGGTCCAATATACTGTTGGCAATTAAAAAATGTCTTTAAAAACACTCTGTAACAATACAGTATCTAGAGTTTATTTCATCATGACCACCTTAGAAGGTCTACCTATTTAGTAAAAAGATTATAAAAATACCGGCCAAGATCGTGTCGGGCCACGCTCATGTAGGGTTCCATAATTTCCCGTCCGTCACAATAAGTGTCCAAAACTTTTCAAAAACTGTTCGTCCCATCAAGTTCAGAATAGTTTTCCTAGAAAAAAATCTGGAAAGTAAAGCTTTATAAAGAAAGCTCTACTTTCCAGACTTTTTTCATGTTTTCTAAACCTATGGTTCAAAAGTTAGAGGGGACACACACATTGTTTTTTACTTTTGGAAATTATTGATATTATCAAAAAATGATTTGAGTAAACCCCTATTCATTTTTAAATACCTATCCAACAATATATCACACGTAAGGTTTGAAATAAAAATAAATCACTTTCCACTTTACGTGTAGGGGGGCTACCCTAATAAAACATTTTTTTCTAATTTTTATTTTACTACTTTATCAGCGTGATTTATTTACATATTAATGCCAAGTTTCATCTTTCTAGTGCTAACGGTCACAGAGATTAAGCGAGGACGGACGGACAGACATGGCGAAACTATAAGGGTTTCGTTTTTGCCATTTGGCTACGGAACCCTAAAAAGATAAACACTTATTCGAGTATTAAGAGAAATAAGATTTTCAGATGAGATTAGGACGGCTCTCAGGCCGATAAGCGCAAGTAATTTTATATTTTAATGTATAATAAGCAACTCCACAGGAATAACAAAGGAAAAACTTTTATTAACTTCACTCGTTACATTATGCATGGCAATGGGTTGAAACCAAAAAGCACAATATATTCATACATTCCTGTGGTCTGGAACCTGAAATATTAAAAAACACGATAACCATGGCATAATTAGCCTTAGGATTTACCCCGGGAACACAGTCGCGGGACCAAGTTCATATTTGTTAAAGGGCTACGAAATTGCTACGCTCTACGCCTGCTACGCTTTCGTAGCACGAAACTACGCTACGCTAGTAAAATTGAACGTAACATAATTAATCAGTGTTGTAGTGTTCCCACTATTAGGAATCAGACCCCCTCACTATGAGAGGACCGTAATAACTCGGGTTAGCTGGTTTTTACTGACTAAAATCACACCTGTTTGTCAGTCGCCTTTTGCGTTCAAAGACTATGAGTTTCCTTTTCAGAAAATGCTCGTGGCCTTATTGAGAATCAGTCCCGCTGTTCTCCTACGGTTTGCTGACATATTTTGAGGATCGGAGGAGCGTGGGACACTTCGCCCTGTCGACGACTTGGGCTCGGCTTGGTTGATTACCGGACGGCTAGATGTTGAACTACCCATTGCTCGCCGTCCACAAGCGCGTATCTACCGTGGCTGGTAGTCGGGGTCAGGGTCTTAGTGGCTGAGACGTGAGGATGTCTGTTTCCTCACGCATTTGGCTATCTTGTTTGCTGTAGGGGCCAAGTATTTTTTTTAAAGCAGTCAACAAGCTAAACTGAAAACCTGTCATCTTCAATACTACCACATACCTAAATACCATTAATGTAGAATGTCAGTACTCACCAACGGGTGCAATTGTTTTACTACGTGCCAACCAAGAGCTTTCAAGTAATCAGTGCTTCTTGGAAAGTATAGTAAGTTCAGCCACAAAACAGATAGACAAGTACAGAAGGCCATCTCATGTATGTAGTTCACTTTTCATAACTACATTCGGCGATAGCGCTGTCGGTCCCGGCTGTTATTTGTAGATCTTTGGCAGTCGTTACGGATAGTCAGAAGACAGTAAAATCTGACTCCAGTCTTGCCATGAAGTACCGTGTTACCCCAGTTAATGGGTTGTGGAGGTCTGGTAGGCAGCCGCTCCTCGTAAAATACTGGTATTCAGCTAAATCCGGCTTGACTGGAAGCCGACCGCAATATAGTTGGGAAAAAGGCTAGGCAGATGATGATGATTCGGCGATAGCGCTGTCTTTTTTTTTTTTGGGAATCATCAGAATGACTTCTCCCGCTCTTGGGCGAAGCAGGAGTGCGTATCAGACTCTTACTGACTAAGCCCCACCCCGTTCCTTCGTTTGCCTTCGATCTGGGGGACACGGTGACAACCTTTCGGATTTTCCGTGTTCCCGAGAGGTCTACAGTCGGCTGACATTTCCTTGAGGCGCACGTGGAACAGAATGCGCCCTTGACGACTAGGCTTGGTCCAGATTATTACCAGACGGCGAGCTACCCAGTGCTTGCCGTCGATTGAGCTATGGTAGGCGCCGGTCGCTCAGTCCGAGCACAGTTTAAGCGCGTATGGTCCGAGACATCGTGTCTGTGAGCGGTTTCTATGTGTGCGTTGCTCGAGTGCGCTTTGTATGTAGATTGCCTTCTGTGATTATCTCTATTGTGGTTCAGCTTTCTTGGACTGTGAGTACCTTTTATAGATATGAATGGCTTATCCGTGATATCTTAGGTTATTTTGAGACCAGTCGTATTGTACGATGTGTGAAGTGTTGAGCATGGGATATTGTGGCCGTTGGCGCAGTGATAGAGCGATTGGATGCTGCACTGTGTGACGCGGGTTCGATTCCCGCACAGAACAAATAGATAACCTTCAGATAGTTGTTCCGGGTCTGGGTGTCTTGTGTGTTGAATTTTGTGAGTGCACCCAAGATATCTGTTTTTTAGGGTTCCGTAGCCAAATGGCAAAAACGGAACCCTTATAGTTTCGCCATGTCTGTCCGTCCGTCCTCGCTTAATCTCTGTGACCGCTAGCTCTAAAGAGGTGAAATTTGGTACCAATATGTATGTCAATCACGCGGACAAAGTGCAAAAATAAAAATTGGAAAAAAATGTTTTATTAGGGTAAAAAATTGCGTTTTACTTTACATGTATGGGGATACATGTAAAGTAAAACGCAATTTTTTTTAAAATTTCAACCCCAACGTGTGATATATTGTTGGATAGGTATTAAAAAATGAATAGGGGTTTATTGTAATAATTTTTTGACAATATCAATAATCGCTCCAAAAGTAAAAAACAATGTGTCCCCCCCCCTCTAACTTTTGAACCATAAGTTTAGAAAATATGAAAAAAATCTGGAAAGTAGAGCTTTATAAATACTTTCTAGGAAAATTATTTTGAACTTGATGGGAGGAACAGTTTTTGAAAAGTTGGGGACACTTATTGTGACGGACGGGAAACTACGGAACCCTACACTGAGCGTGGCCAGACACGCTCTTGGCCGGTTTTTTAGGTTCGAAATCATCAGAATGACGTCTCCAGCTCTGTCATACTTCTACTGACTAAAATCCACTCCTGTTCTTTGCCTTCGTTCCACGATGCATGGGTATTTTCTAGTGCAGGACTATATTTTGTTTTTTAAATATCTTGATCAACGCTTTTAAGCAAGATCTGCGCTTTTTAGTGTATTTCGCACTAGTCCGTGAAAATGTGGTAGTCAGCCCCGGCACAATCACACTAATATTACAAAAGACGAAAGTTTGTGAGAGTGTATTTGTTACTTCTTTACGCTCGAACGACTGGCTGACGACTCGAAACTCGGTACACGCGTAGACCATTTCCATAAAGTTTTTTCACTATTAAAAAAAGCTGCTAACTTCTTGATAGTTTAAGTACCTACTTAATTTTTTTTATAGTCTTCCGTTTAATATTAATATTTTTACTTAGAAAATCATAGCTATTAACAGACGATTTATGTTTTTGCTGAGTATCTACTGTTTTAACATTTTTGAGGTATTATCTTTGTCTAGACAATTTTAACGTTAAATTATCGTCTAGAGGGCCATTTGGAGCTGTTAAGACTTATATAAATTTTATTCTTAAAAGGATTATAATTATTAAGGTAACAGTAAAAATCTGCTTAAGAAAGATTATACCTAAAGAGATTTTGCTATGTGATATTTTTTTTTTACTTTTTCTCCTATACTAGGAATTACTCCTGTATCGTGGTTACATTCACAAACATTTCAAGTAGCATGCACAACACACCCGTCTGTAGGCCATACAAATATTTGTTTTGTGTGGGAATCAAACGCGCGACATGCAGTGCTGCAGTCAATCTTTCAACCACTGCGCCAACCGTGCCATGAAAATCGGTGAATATTTCTTACTATCGGCCTTTTCATGTTCCCATTTTAGAGACTCAAGCCTCCTTTCTAGGAGAAGGAATGAGCTGTACCTATCCTAAACCAACACGCAAATGCAGTGCGGATTGTCATATCTTCCAAGAAAGTACGTTTGACATCTGTTTAGTAATTCGCATTTATGTCAGTCAGATTCCATTGTAACAAAATCCAAAATAGTGGTATTTACAGCTACGCAAAATACTGAGCTTTGAGATCCAATAAATATTTAAATTGATACGAACCTCATGATATATATAAGTATATTTTCGGCCAACGAATCAGCATTGCCATCCAACGTGGCAATGCTGCCAGCGTTCTGGGCACTATTCCTATTGACATCGACGTGGATGAGTTTTTTGATGCCCAGTAAATCCCTTTTTATTTTTGTATATATATAGGTTTGTAAATACTTTTATCTTTAGTTTGTATATATATTTATTAGGTAATTTATTAGTTTAATATGTAAATATAATCTATAGATAAAAAAAAAGTATATTTTTAGTTTTAAGTGTAAAGTTACACTAAAAAAATATACTAAACAAATATTTGGCCTCACACAGATGTTATATTTCATACCAAACTGTTTATACATCGGGTACGATTGTATGAGGTACGATAAAACGTTTTCTTTCTATATACGAGTATAAGTATATCATTCAAATTATTCTAAAGTCTGTTTTATAATATCTGAAACAAAAGGACATGACGTGGGTTGTCACACTATCAAAAGAACTGGCTTCATTATTATTATAAGTTTGACATTTGCCAGTGTCGATTTCGTCTCAGGGATTAAATAATAGACGGTAGAAATAATTTAAAGATTTCGTAGGTAATGGTATTCTTGCGGCCAGCGCTGTGCCGAGCTGTGACCAATGATTGAAATCTTGCTCCAAATCGAACCTTACTTTAAATGAACTGTGACGTTTCAACGTGGAGCTAGTAAACTCTATTGAAAAGCCAAACTTTGAAATCTGTTATTTGGTTAAAATTAGATTTTTTTTAAAGAAACGTAAGGTTACAAAATGTTTGTCATGCATAGAACGTTGAGAATTAAATATAAAAGATTTTCAGACTTCTTACACTGGGCTAGAACTGACCAGCAGATAATTTATGAGATTTTTCTATGAATAATTAAGGAAAATACAATCATCATCATCTGCCTAGCCTTTTCCCAACTATATTGGGGTCGGCTTCCAGTCAAGCCGGATTTAGCTAAATACCAGTATTTTACGAGGAGCGGCTGCCTACCAGACCTCCACAACCCATTAATTAAGGAAAATACAATATAACTAATATATTATAATCAACATTGCGCAAATTAAAATTTTTGAGTACAAGTTAATGTTTTTATTTTAAAAAAAATCGCTGTGTAAAATTGGTGTGGTTTTGTATCTCAGATATCTACGCAACTGGGCAATAGGTGAAAACATTGAAATAGGCTCGATCTCAAATAATACAATTTGACACTGACAAATTATCTAGAGAGAGTAGACTAGATGCCTAGACTGATAAAAATGTGTCAGACAGAAGCCAAAAAAATTGTATACTAAGTTACTTGGTTATAGCGACTTGTAGGTCTTTGAGTAAAGTGAAAACATTCCATCAGTTGTTGTGTATAATGTAATAATATTTTAGGTAGCACTTGTATGTTCTATTAATTTTATCTGACTACTTTCATCGTTGATACTTTCATCATGAAATATCACTCAGTCTAGACCCTTTAGTGATTTGTCGGAATACCAGAAATATTGGGAACATAACGAGATTACCTGTTAACCGTAATAACTATATTATTATTCTCATAAAGGCGAAAGTTCGTATGTATTTGTGTGTATGTTTGTCCACCATCCTTCACGTTCAAACTGCGAAACGGACTCCGCTGAAATCTGTCCCACGGATAAACCATCCGTGGTCCTACATAGCTAGGCCCTCAAGACCGAGGGCACACAATATGATGAAACTGAAAATTTGACATCATTATCACCAACAGTAGATGATGTTACAGAAGGCATGTATCAGATAGCACGCATGTGATAGTTGATTGAAATCGTGGATCTAAATCGAGCTCACCATTTAAATTGAGTGTACTTTGAACCGTAGAGCTACGATAAGCACAGATTATTAAAGGAGGTACCTTTACATGCTTGTGATTGTTCAGGTCATTGACGACTTTTTAAATCTATAATCCATCATATGAAATCTTCATCTACATTTATGACGTCGTAGTGGTTTTTAGAATGTGATTTTCATTAATACTATTTAATTAAAGAACAATTATAATTATTATTGTTGCATAGAAGAAATATTTACATGGCATATAGATAGTTGTATCGGGTCCGGGCGTCTTATGTATGTGACTTTACAATCATGTTTGTCAATACACCCACGATACAGGAGTTATTCCTAGAGTAGGGCATCGCCTTTTTTCCATTGATAAACAGAAAACATTTCAAATATACACAATTTTGGTATAATATTTTTTAAACAAAGAATCGATTGTTGATAAATCAGATGAAAATCCCATTTGCCCTAAATTGCTTTTCTCCCTAGAAAATCCAAACGCATTATATCCATCCCCTACATTCGTACCTCCACCCCTTCGGCCGGATCGCGGGCGAGTGACGTTTATTCCAGCGTTGGCACATCATTTACACTCGAACGCTCGTCGCTGAACGCCGGACGTCGAAAACGTCATTCCGACGAATAAGGGCGTCGACGAGTCGGTTACGACGTATTGCTGAGTTGTAGGGTGCTGTTCTATTAAAGACGTGCGAGGTAGCTAGGGCCTAGCGAAGATGTGTAGCGGTACTGTGAAGATGCGTGATTGATTCTGCCTAAGCGGTGCCAGGAGCAAACGGTCCTGAGTAACTGTTTAGTTGAATGATGCGAGGAAATGTAATGGGAATCCTTTTTCGTCCTCCTGCAAGCACCCTGTAGGGTGCTTTTCTCATAAAGACGAGCGAGGTAGCTACGCGGTGCGAAGATGTCTAGCGGTACTGTGATGATTCGGACATCTGTGTATCGAAATCACAACAAAAAAAAAAAAATTGCTTTTAAGCGTGGGCTGGTGCCGACTGCCTTATTTTTTATTCTTGTAGATAGGTTCGCGATGACCACAGATTGGATGCATTTACATCAGATGAAATATCATCTGATGGAAATGCACCTTATGCTGATTATTATGATTGTTAGCTAGTTTTTAAAATTTAAATTGTTTTTAGTTCTTTCTTTCTGCGTGATTGTTTCCGCAAAGCGATTCCGAGTATAGTGTAACAAAATTGTGTCACCTACCTGCGCTAGTCCAGTAGTTTCTTACACTTTGTCGTCACAGTTTTCACTCACATCCCTCTCATATACCTTTCTCTTACAGAAACACTTCGCTTGCATCTCTTGTACACATGTTTTCCTTTTTTATGTAGGTACAAATACTTCGATTTGCTAGCCTTTTTTTACCAAAACCGTGCTAAGCTAGGCAATGAAAATGATATGATATAATTGGTGATTACGGTCTCGCGCACCGCCTTGCTTCCTCGCACATCTTCGGTGAATTGCTCCCTTACTCTGACGCTCTTCGAATGACTGCGTTGACATGTGGTTTGATCGAGTTGTCGTGACGTAATTGCTTGCGACCTGACTTAAGGAGATGGTCTCATCAGGTGGAGTGGAATCGTGAAGGGCGTGTTTGAGGTGAAATGACATGTGCTCACAAATCAGTAATAACTTCAACCCCAAAAAATATTATTATGCGTGCAGCTAAGGTGTAGAATTTCCCATTTACGTTAAGCGTAAATTTTGACGTATAACTCACCGTCCTGTCGTCGGGTGACCGCCTGGATGTAGTGCTCAACGCGCTCCTCAAAGAAGAGGGCCAATAGAGTCACGGGAAATTTTTGGAAAGGAAACACGTGGTCCCAGAACGCAAAAGGCAACTAGTAGTAGCCAGAAAATCTCTGACACGCTATCTCCACCACCACGCTCCACCCTAAAGTCGGAGAAAGCATTAAATGATTTATTACTTGAAAAAAAGGAGTACTTATTATTTCACAAATACGATTACAAGCCCATAAAATTCGGTTCCCCTTTTCTTTAATTTTACCAACTTTTTCTTCAAATATCAACTCGCTACAGAAAATCTTTCCAAATATTAACAGTCACTTTAACTTCTCTAAAAAACCATTACCGAAGTATTGAGTTCAATCATTCCCATGATGCGTTCAGCCATAACTTTGCGCTTCCAAGGGACTTCTAAAACAATGAGAAGTTCTATAGTTCGTGACTTTTGTACAAACTTTTCGTTACAGTCCTCCACAACCTTATCTTGACGGAAGAAGGTTGATTTTGTTATGGTGAATGATTTTATAAGTTTGTCAGAATTAATAAGAGATTAGCCTCGGGTCGGCGTTAACTATGAAGGTTGCTATAATATTGGTAAGTTACTAAGTGGTTTTGGGCGTTAAAAGACATCATCAAGGGTCGATCAGTGCCCTGCAGATGTTTTAGGGTGCTTAGTATTAGATAGCTTGTGTCCTTTTTGGTAATAACAAGAAATATATTGGAATGTTCCGAACCTTTTGGATGGAATTCGCTTTAGTGCTGTTTTAATTCTGTTAATTTTTGCTCTTAGCAAGAATTTTCACTTTAATTTTTGTCATGTTTAATTTCAAACCTACATAAAATTTTGCAGGAATAATTTCAAGAAAATTGTTTAAGAAAAAGCCATTACATCCCTAGCCTTTTCCCAACTAGCTTGAGTTCGGCTTCTAGTCTAACCAGATGCGGCTAAGTACCCTTGTATTACATGTAGCGACTGCTAAAGAGCTTGTCACACCTCTACAACCCAGTAACTGGGCAACGCAATACTCTTTAGATAGTTTGACAGTCAGACTTTCTGGCGACTATCAAAGATCTACGAATGACAACCGGGTCGAACGCTTTACGAGCTTTCTGAGGAAAGGGGTGTCAGTAATGTCCTAGATAAACTTAGAAAAGTTCATATGAATAGAACTATTCACATAAATACTTGCCCGATTTCTAACCCACAACCTCATGCTTGAGAGATACTTTTAACCTTTGGGGTATCACAACATAAGAAAAAGGAAAACAGTTCATAATTTTTTCAATTAAAATCTTGATAATAAGCAGCTTTATGTAATTCACCTCTAGATAAGCTAGTCAAAACAAATAAGGTATTATCGTTTTAAAAAACAAATCCCGTTTAAAAACCTTCCACGTCCCTCTCATTAATTCTGTTGAAGATTTCGTCAGAAAAATGTATACTCTTCAAACTTGGGAAGATTAGAAAGAATTTAATACATTTTCTCATTACATTTTCAGCAGTATTTTCTCCTAATTCTGTGGTGAACTCATTACTGAGGAATGAGTGGAGTCTAAGTTGAGGAGATAATACATTCGGAGGACTGGAACACCCAATTTATAAGATTACAAGGTCGTTTTCATTTTGTCTCCATTACATGGTCGGGTGAGCTTTGTACCAGTCCTCGGATGAATTCTAATAAACTTGTTACTATTGTTAGAAGATTTTTGGCGAGGTCCTGAGTTTACGGATGCCGGTAATAAGGTTTGCCTTTTGTGTTCGCTGTTTAGGTATTTCTGGTATGTGATGTATTCATGGTGAGTTAGGTAGGGTTGGATGTTTTTAATGAATTTCAATCTGGTTGTTGTAACATTTGCTATTTTTCAAGATGTATTCAATAATGAACCAGTGATCCTCATTATCAACGAATGAATAATTGCTTACCATCAAGTAGGATCGCAGTCAAGCACTAGTTTATATATATTAATCTTTAAAACAGTTCCAAGCCTCTCGTGGTGGTTTCTTTTCTCTGTCTGCAGCCGTGTAGAGAACCACTAGTATAAGAACTATATCGAGTCATTGTAAATTGAATACGTAGAGCCAACAAAATAAATCAGTTGTGAGGTCTAGAATAGTTTGTTTATTGTTCGTAACCCACTCATTACGTACCTAAACAATGTATGTGAACTTACATAGTATTTTAAAAGTTTTAAACAAGTATGTTCCTATCACACTTCAGCAATTAGTATACTCTAATAATACCCAATTAAAACGACTAACCAAAACTTCCAGCACCATAGTGTTACAACACTAGTTCCAACAAACAGTATATTATCACTAACTTTGAAACCGTGGCAAGAGGTACCGATATAACTTACACGATAATACATACGAGTACACCTAGTTGATAGTTTCAAACTCTATCATGTATAGAAGCGTATGGAACAGGTAAGTGCTTCCAGTCACATCGGATTATGTGGCGAGGTTCACTATCGCAGTTAATTTATGAATACATTGATTTTAATGCTGTCATTTACCTTTCAATAACGTTTTGTTATTTGGAATTTAGGTATCTGCAAGTGTGCGTTTCCATTGATAGACCACATTTGATGTTTGGGCTTTTCTGTCGTCTGTTTTATAAACACTGAAATTAAAATGACATTTCAACACAAAAGCACTGGCGTCATTCCTATAGTAAATTTGACATTACGTGTGTCAATTTAGTCTCAGGGTATAAAAAACAGACGATATGTGTCACCGATTTGATCGTTTCAGCTTAAATGGAAACCACAATAGAATTTGGAGTTTTCGTATCCATGGTTCTGGCGTGCGTAGCATGTAAATGTGGTTCCTCAATTGAGAGACAACCATTAATCGATTGAAATTACAATTTGTTCAATAGTTCCGGAGACTAAAATGACATTTCAACACCAAAGAACTGGCGTCATTCCTATAGAAATTTTGACATTACTTATGTCAATTTAGTCTCCGGGTTTATTGAACAGACCATAATCAATGAAATATTTACAATCGTTAAAATGCTTTCATTGACGCTTAAAGCACGTGAAAATTCCAAATTACATGGAAGTCAAAGTCAAAATCTTTTTATTTGACATAGGCTTACATAGGCACTTATAAATGGTTAGAAGCTAGTGCACAGTTCCAATTGGTCGTTTCCAATGAAGAAGAACCGGCAAGAAACTCCATGGTTACTCTTTTAAAAAAAACTAAACTATACTCCGTCGGTTTAGGTAGTTAACCTAAATGTAAACAATCTTGGCATGTCTTTTTATCTAAAAGTTGTCTATAAATTGTATGTGAAAATCTTTGCAAATAAGTATTTACCTAAATCGATGTTAGCTAATAAACTAAATTTAAATAATCTTTGTGTATATTATATACGACCTCTTTAATATAAAAAGACATACCAAGATTGTTTACCTTTAGTTAACTACCTAAACCAACGGATAGAGAGTATAGTCTCTATTCAAGGTGAACTTGTGGCAATCGGTTCAAACGATCGAGTCGGTGACGCATTCAAAAACCAAAAAAAATATTGTGGTCCCGCAATGGGAACGCACACTTCAAAATGTCGATAATATCCACAGCAATTTGTTAATTTATTGTGATTAGTGCGTATATGGGTTGTCTATTAATGTCTATTTTCAGTGTCATGTCAATTTTGGTTGATGTTTTTAAATTGACATTTTCAATTATCATTATTTTGACATTTTAACAAAATTCGTATATAATTCAATTATTGTCTAAAATCTGTTATTTTAAAGTGAACGCATTTTTAATTATTCAATATTTCATGAGATTAAATAGGAAATATAAGGGTTAAAAAGTGGGTTTTAGTCAGTAAAAATCTAACACAACGTTTTATCGCTTTGCCTTTTCTACAAACCATAAATCACACTAATATTGTAATGGAAATAGTTTGTATGAATGTGTGTGTATGTTAGTTACTCTTTTACGCTGAGATTTCTGAACAGATTTGTAGGTTTAGCACATGGATACTCTTTTTATGTCTGGAGTGTGTTTTCTTGAGATAGTTTTGTTCACGCGGGCAAATCCTTTGTCAGGAGCTAGTACTCCACAATTTAAACGAAGCTCCATAATTTCTGTGGATAAAAGTGCTTTCGGATTCTCTGTGAGACGAAAAAAAATCTTGTGTAGTCCTGATTCGTTTGTAAAAGAAACTGCTACGTTGAGAACTTTGATGTTTCCTTCATTCAAATTTTAATATTTTACTTTCCGCTCCTTTTTCGTTAAAGGTGTCAGTCCTACGAATCGCTTTGAGTCTTCATCTCCTCAAGCGTGAGTAGTAAAGTTACACTGTATACCATTTTAAACGACTGTTTCTGGTGTTTTAGGTGCAATTTTCGGTTCAATTAAAATGAATGGCATTTCTGTCTTTCATTAATTGGTAACCTATTTATTTTCACCATAAATTAGTAATGTTGTACCTAGTTCTCTTTTGGTTACGGTATAGACACTAGATATTCGTTGTTTTTTTTTAAAGCTTGGTTTAAAAGCTTGTTGTTTCATTGAACCCAGTGTTTGATAAAGAGGAAACGCAAAAATTTAGAGATAACACCTGAACGCCCTGCTGGAATTCAGTAATTCTATCTCTCACTCGAATATTTCACAAAACTAGTTCCAGGAAATACGTGTTTTATATAAATTTTAAAAAAGTTTTTTTTTATTCGGTATCTTGATCAAATGTGCTAGGTTTATATACTTACATAAATATATTCTCTTTATTTTTTTTAATGTGTACACTATACTGAGTCAATGTTCTGCCAAATAGCCTGTTTACAGAAGTTTTTACTGGATTAGTTTTACACATTTTTTTTTGGTTTTCTATAGAAACATATCCACAAGATATCTGTGTTTCTAAAATATCTGGAGAAAAATGTGTAATAACGTCATAATCACGTAAGGAATACTGATGTATGCAAAAGAAACTCAGAGCTCTTAAGATAAATGTTACTTGCAGATCATACAACAATAAAGTCGACATACTGGTATCAATGTGACCAATATTTTCAACCAAACACAAAATTCCTCATCAAAACCTTTATAAAAAATTTCAGTAACTGCATTTTGTTTCAAATCTGCAGAATTTTCGACAGTTAAATGGAATTGTTATCAAGCCATCCATACGAACTCCAGTGATTGTACGAAATTTTACCCATTCCTCTAATGCTTGGAACAAAATTGAGCGCACAGGCTAAAAGTTGAGCCGAATGGTTACTCCGATACGAGTATATTTTAGCATTGTTCTAGAAAAGTCTATTTAGATTGAAGTTATTGTTGCTGGTACAGATTGAAAAATTTGAAAAGCGTATGTTACTCAATTGAGAGGGTAGTTTCATTTTTTTTCTATTATACTGTCGTTTGTTTACTAGAATGCGATTATTCGATATTTGACAGAATTGCAGTTTTGATAGCACCGTAATCAGAATAAATTCTTTAGATTTTAGTTTGAGCAACACATTTCTACTATTTTTAGATTCCAAAAGGTATATTTTTCAAAAATACCGTAAAATTATTTGTTTTTTATTACGTGTACAAAGCTAAAAAGTGGCTAAGGCACAATGCTAATCTAAAAAGTGAAATTTTGATTATAATTTTGCCTAAAAATACTTAACTGCACACACAAACACAAATTCCTATGCTATTCTTAATCTAATATTTATACACCGGGATTCAAACGCCAATATACATATTAATGTAAATAGCAAGTGTAAATATGTAACATTAAATGAAACAGTAATGAATCTACATTAAATAAATTTATTTACTGCAACTAGCAGTCGTCAACTCGGCATAGTTAAACATAACGAAATGTAAAACGAACTTAAAACCTCTCTTTCCTCTACACCGAGATCAAACGTCACCCCCTCGCTTTGCAGCAAAAATATTTCCCCATCTAAAATAGGAAACGCATACAAAATGAGAGGATATTGCAGCTTTCCCTGGCATCTTTTTAAATATGCAAATTTAAATACGATTACGGTGAGCGGGACAGAACTATGTTTAAAATTCCTTAAACTATCACTCGTGGAAAAAGGATAGAACTATGTCCTGCGTTTGGACTTAATTTTAAAAATGGCTAACCCAGATGCATAATTTATGTACCCTTTGCGTTGTATTAGTGATTAAATCCCGCAGGGAAAGGTAATAGAATTATGAAGATTTCGGTAGGCTTAGTGTAAGAAATATATGTGGTGGACAACGAGAGAAATGAGGAAGCAGAAATTTTAAACAAAGAAGATTTTGAAAATTTAAAAGCATATAAAGCTGACATAGCTTAGAGGTTCACAGAGTGCACCACATTGCATATTTTTGCGAAAACAATTGCATATTTCATGCCACTTGACCGCTGGTCTAAATAACAATACACTCGGAATATTGGTGCAATATTCAAAGTAAATCTCGTTGGCTATGCAGAAACAATCTCTCCAGTCCCTACCCTTATATTTGGCACAACGGATTGTGGGAGATCCAATACTTAATACTCGACTGACAAGAGACGGAGAAATGCAGACCTGGCATTGATTGGACAAAGACTAAGAATGCCAATGGTGTTCAAAATATTGTGGCAAAAAGAAAAAAGTTGAACCATATTAAACTTTTTTATATCATTTAGTGTAGTGTATATAAAATACTTTACTTTATTTTGATAGATCTCATTATATAAGTACGCATCACCGCTATTATAATACGCTACAAAACTGTTTCACGTTCGGTGCGTCACGTCTTCTGTTTTGGTTACAAACTAGCATCAGGCACTATGGTAGGATTGGCTTCCAGTCAAATTGAATGTAGCTCAATACCAGTATTTTCATGATGCGACTGTTTATATAACCTTTACAATTTAAAAGTTGGATAACAAAATACTCCTTGGTACTGAGTCTCAAATTGGTGTCAGATTTTTTAAGTTTCTGAATATCCGTAACGACTACAAATGACATCTTAGGCCAATGTGATGCAGCAATGTATTGTATTGACTAAAAAACAATTAAACATTTAGTTTATCAACGTAACTATTGCAAAAATATTCTTATATCAAGAAAAACAAAAATATTATTTATTACTTACAACAATTCCAACAGAATCTACATTAGATTTCCATTTCAAGATCAGTGACATTCAATTTAAGAATGAAGGGAAAACTGATTAAACGTCGGCAGGTGAACCGAAAAAATCAAAATACCTTAGCCTCTAATATAATTTGTCAAGTGCAAACGCAATAAGGAGAGCCCTCGTCATGCGAGACGGAATTAAATATTACATGATTCCATGGATCTTGGAAAAGAAAAATGAGCCAATTATAGGATACATTACGTTACTGAAAAAAAGAAGTAGGAATTGTTTGGCAAAAAATATTAACATGAACAGAAATTGAGTCGGAAGAAACTTTTCTAAAATTATCTACAGTCTGAGATGCACAGGACTGTTCGTTGTGGCGACTCTTGGGGGAGGCCTATGACCAATAGTGAACGTCCAGCGGCTAAAATGATGATTGTTATGATCTCATCATCTGCCTAGCCTTTTCCCAACTATATTGGGGTTGGCTTCCAGTCAAGCCGGATTCAGCTGAATACCAGTATTTTACGAGGAGCGGCTGCCTTCCAGACCTCCACAACCCATTAACTGGGGTGACACGGTACTTCATGGCAAGACTGGAATCAGATTTACTGGCTTCTGATTATCCGTAACGACTGCCAAAGATCTTCAAATGACAGCCGGGACCAACGGCTTAACGTGCTTTCCGAGGCACGGAGGAAACTCGTTATGTTAAGATGGTCACCCATCCACAGACCAACCTAGGCAAGCGTTGCTTAACCTTGAAGATCGACCCGTGCGGCTGTTATTATCTAGCCACGAGCTCCTCTTGATATGATTGTTATGATCTAGAGTCTAAAAATAACGTCTTAGATTTTACATATAATACATCAATAATAAGATTAATAATAGGCACTATAAAAATATAAGAGCATTAGAAGAACCAGTATTTTAATAATTATAAAGAAAGAGAAGAAGAATTAAGTGTCTAGCCTTGCCTAGCACCATACCCAGCAGTGGAAAGATGCAAACTGACAGTTATCAGTAGTAAGGATACTAAAATATAAGCTTGAAAGGAGACAAGATAAAAAATAGAGAAGCGACAAACAACAAAAATCGAATATAAGTATCCAATTACTGTAACAGACAAAAACAAAAAACTAGCGTATCCAAATCCTAGCACATCTGTAGCTATCGCAATACCGCTGCCCCGAGGGAAATCACGAGTCACGCCGCGTTGGGCGTTAAGTCTCATGATAGGTGTGTCTGAACTCTCTGCGTTGCCCAGGATTTGCAGCCGGCCAGGAATTCTTTGTTATTACTGTATTTGGAAAAATGGACTTTACCTCGAAGGTTTTGGTTGTTGTAAAATTAATTTAGAAAATTATTGTGCTGTTTGATGTTATCGTACTTTATTATAAAGTTATTTTGTTTTTATATTATTATACCGGTCATTGGCTTTTTCTGTGTACGAAATCGAACCATCAACTTTTTACAGTTTAAAAAAATCTATTTACTGTTTAATTTTTAAGTTCTGATGGTATTAAATGTCGAAATAAAACACAAAGTAGTCCTGTCTAATTTGTGTTTTATATCCGTTTAAAATTTAGAATTACCATAAAGGTAAAGTCAATAAGTAAGGTCAATATCTATGATTGAAATTTTGAAACACAACAACTATAGAATGTCTACGGAGAAAACAAACATGTTTGCTCCAGACCAGTATGTATCTTTTTTCCGTTTTGGGTGAGATAAAAACAAAACCCCTACCTTGCCTAATCATTTTCGACCTATTTCCATTCTCCCATTCCTTTCAAAAGTACTGGAGGCCTGCGTACACAAGCAGTTTTCGAGGTTTGTTCACCGACATAGCCTTGTAAGCTCATTCCAGTCTGGATTTAGACCTGGACACAGTACAACCACCGCTCTCCTTAAAGTGACTGGCGACGTTAGAGAAGCAATGGAAGAAACAAAGGTTACTGTGTTGGTATTGATTGACTTCTCCAATGCCTTTAATGCCGTCAGTCACGATATACTCCTTTCTATCCTTTCCCATCTTATGGTTTCTCCCGAAGCACTGGAATGGTTCTCCTCTTATCTTCGGGGACGCCAGCAGTCGGTTCGCGTTGATGAGAGTTCGTCGAGTTGGCGTGATCTTGGTGCTGGAGTTCCACAAGGCGGTATTCTTTCTCCACTGTTATTTTCCATCTTCATTAATTTTATAACTCACTGTCTTCGGTGTTCGTATCATCTTTATGCCGATGATCTTCAGTTGTATGCATCTGCGCGGGTGGAAAGTTTGTCAGACGCTATAGAGGATGTAAACCGGGATCTGGAGGCTATCAATGGCTGGTCTGAAAGGTTTGGGGTGTCTGTAAACCCCTCAAAGTGTCAGGCCATTGTTATTGGTAGCTCGCGCATGATGAGTAGAGTGGTGGTTAGCTCTCTGCCCCCTATTGTTTTTAATGGGTCCATCATCCCCATCAGTCCTAGCGTAAAGGATCTTGGTTTGCATCTGGACTCGACGCTTGGCTGGCAAAGTCAAGTCGCTAGTGTATGCCAAAAAGTCAATGGGACTTTGCGGTGTCTGTATCGTCTGAGGAACTTTTTACCTGCCAAAACTAAGACAATGCTTGTGCAGACTTTGATATTCCCTATCCTAGACTATGGTGACGTGTGTTACTTTGACCTGAACGCGGTTTTGCTGGATAAGCTAGACAGACTGCTCAACAACTGCATCCGGTTTATATTTAACCTGAGGAAATATGACCATGTTTCGAACTTCAGGTTGGAACTCAAATGGTTGCCTATTCGCCAGAGAAGAAATTTGCGGGCTCTGACTACCCTTTTTTCTCTACTCAATTCTCCTTCGCCCCCAGCCTATCTCATAACTCATTTTCAGTTTCTATGTTCGTCACACGCTAGGAATCTGCGTTCTACTAATAATCTTTTACTGCTCTGTCCTTCTCATACTTCTGATTTTATCCATTCTTCTTTCTATATCCAGTCTATCCTTCTGTGGAACGCACTTCCTCTCGAAATCAGGACGGCTGAAAGTCGATATGCGTTTAAGCGGAAGTTGCGGAATTATTTTCTCCACTGATGAGAGAATCGTCTCAATAACTTATTAATCTTACTTTGTTATATAATATTTATATATATATATATATATTCATCATATAATTATATATTATTATTTGTATGTTTATCTTATTTGTATGCATATATTGTTGTTACCTATATTTTTAAATAACTTTTTCTCTTTTATGCACCTACCATATTATCTCTTCACCACCCTAGGTTGACTGGTAGAGAATGCCTAAGGCATTAAGTCCGCCTATGTATATTGTGCATGAAGAATAAATAAATAAATAAATAAATAATTTATGTACACATGCCAAATATACTTACAAGTCCTCGAAATAAAAAACAAACAGTAATTGGGCTGAAAGGTTCTGCAGTGGCGACCACGTCCCGGAAGATGCATATCTCGCAGCGTCGAAAGGCCTCCCGCAAGGTAGACCAATGACCTAGGGAAGGTCACGGGAATTCGATGGATGCGCGACGCACAGGACCTGTAACAAAGGGGAGGCCTATTATGTAAAACAGAGGAAGTTTTTCGGCATAAATGATGAGGCGCTCCATGGCTCACTGGAAAATCTCGTGTGCTTAATTAAATCCAAATTACTTCAGTAGTTTGAGTGTGAATGAGTAATGAAAATACAAATACGCAGTCACACATGTTCATCTCTGTATAATATTAGTGTGATGGTTTAGATGCTTAAATTCATAACTGCTTTAGTAACATGCGTTTTATCCCTCCTTTTTATATGACCATACTAAGACTAACGATTTCCTTTCAGCTTTTCAGTCACTCGTGCTACTTTCAAACTTCCTCTAATGTACACATTTCTCACTTTATCCAGAGGAAGAGAGAGACCAAAGAAAAGATGGATGAATTGTGTGAGGACTGATATGAAAGAAAAGGGAGTTGATGATAGTATGACTGGTGACAGAACGGAATAGACTAAAAAACATGTTGCGCCGATCCCAAAAAATATGGGAAAAGGGCAGGAAGAAGAAGAAGGTATAGATGCTTAAAAAAATATGCGACTTATGTGTATTAAATTTTTTTTTATAATTAGAAACTTCAGTTCTATGAGTTCAAAAACCGTTTTTAAAGTAGTGAAAGACAGTTAACGTTACATTATGATTTATTTAAAATATAGCGTCTGGCTCAATGCAATTAATAGTAAGTAAGTACTTAATTAAAATGCTTCAACTAATTTTAATCTTATTTGAAACAACGAGCGCCGTCATCTAAGAAGTTGTTTGTAAAACAAAAAGCTTATTAAGTCGTAAGTCGGTATAACACTAAAGTATCTACTTAAATATAAGAAAACTAGTTTTATATTTTGCTAAAATTTTCATAATGCATGTTGAAATAAAATCTTTGTTACGAATTCGACGAGTTTATGGCTCTATAGGAACACATGCACCACAATCACATCACATCGCTGCGCGTTCGGCCTTGCACGGACGTGGCGCATGTTTCTTGCTGTTTTTTTTTTTTAATATTGTTTGACTGTAAATTACCTAGTTTCTGTTCATGCAAATAAAAGGTTTTTCTTTCTTATTGCAGTGACAACGATAACCCGCAAAAACAGTCCACAACATTATAGTAGTGCATTACACTACCTTTTTTTGGACACGTAAATTATGACAGTTTTTTTAGGTGCAAAATTAAATATCTTCTCGGAGTAAGAGTGAATGTCTGATGACAAGATTTTACTGACTGTGTTCTGCCAGTTGCCCTTTGCATTCCAGGATCACGGTAACCCTTTCAAAAGATTTCGCAGTCCAAATTATAACAGCTTTTTTTGGTAGGGGCTATGGTAGGGAATGACTTCTCCCGCTCTTGTTCGGAGCGGGAGGGCGTGTCAGACTTTTACTGACTAAACTCCACCTCGTTCCTTCGTTGCCTTCGATCTGGGGGACATGGACTTACCTTTCGGAATTTCAGTGTTCCCCAGTTTCAGTGTTCACAACTGCTAAAATTTGGTCTCACATTTTGCTCAGAATTTAAAGCGGTGCGTTATATTTTAAAAATTCTCAGCTTGTTAAAAGAAAATCCTTACAGTTGAATACTTAATTTGTGTTGACTTTTTAAATTAAATTTGCGGCGGTCATCGCTTGCAGCTTTCTGGCAAAAAAAGTATATTTAATATGGATACGGTAAATTATCTCGGGATTGCTACAATTTGTTGGTTTTGCTTATAAAGCCTGCATCAGGCATGCTTGCTTCGCCGCGAGGAATATAAATAGCGACTAATTAGAGTAATTATAATTTTATGATGATATCAGTAAATGTTTCCGCTCAGTTTAGGCATTTAGGTTTGTTTCATGCCACTGAGACTTTTCCAGTACCAACATATTTTTCTAGTACTTTTCTTTCATTTTGTTTCTGTCTTATTCCGTTCTTTCTTTGTTTTTATAAATCATATGCATAATCAGTCAAATCAGCAGTGGGAAAATTCCAATGCTGGAACTAAGGCCACCAGGCTTCCTTTTTATAGGAGAGACAGAGAACTAACTAATTTTCATTAGTACGATTAACTTTGATAACCCAATTAAAACGATGGGATTATCGAGGGTTAAGTATTATTATTCTGGAAACCGATTGAACGGTTAACACTTTGGAAACCCTTTAAGCCCTTTCAAAAACAAAATAACCCCATGCTGAGTTCATTGATTATTTTGAGCATAGGCTGTCCAAAAGCGGGTGTAGATGTGACAATATGTTTTAATTTTTTTGGTTCTAGAACGTTTTGCTTCTATTTTTGAAAGCAGTGTTGATGGAATAAAATACACAAGTTCAAGCGTGTCTCTTTTGCGGATAATAAACAAGTTTGCTAATTGCTCTTGGAAAACGCAAAAATAATTTAAGTAACTGTACAAAAGTGGATCGATACCTTGCTTAAACAGCATAAGTTAAAATATAATTCCTTAGTTCGTAGATTGTTGGCTTGCTACACGCTTTGGTGCATACCCTACCTATAGCTAGCAATTGAAAAATAAATAAATAGACTAATAAAACTAGTTCTACTGTCTAAATCTAGCAAAGAAGCGAAGACAAAACCGACAGACTACAAGTCATCAGCAGGATTAATATTTATGTTATCAACAAGTTCTGTGTTTGTACGCAGAACTTTATATGAAGGTGAGCAGGACCCGCGAGATTTCAGTTGATCTAACCTATAGTTCTTAGTAGTTATATATGATTAAATACCTATAAATCGAGTCGGCTATAGAACATAAGGGACTTGGAATAGGTTTAAACTTACTGGACTATAAGATATGGCAACATTTGGAAGAGATAGTCTACGCTAAACCTTATCAGATAAATAATTAAATAAAGACTATCATTATTAGTTTTGCAAAACTACCCTCAAAATACGGTTTAATTCATGAATCCCCGACCGGTCTCATTGGACCGCGCTGTTATTGTTTTACTATTGTGTCTCGTTTCGCGGGTATTGATAGGTTAAGGTGTATTAAAGTTTCTATGAAAACATTCCTCGCGAACGTAGGACTAAAGTGTTAGTAAATTCTGTTTTTATTCCCTGAGACTAAATTGGCACAAGCAAATGTCAAATTTACAATAATAATGATGCCAGTTCTTTTGTCTTGTGATAAGTGTGACAACCCACGTAATGTCATTTTAGTCTCAGAGATTAAAAAACAGACTTTGGATAATAATTATTGAGTGTGATGTGTGCTGTGATCGTTGATTGGCCGCATCGATTAAAGCCATGTATTAAAAATGCGAGGCAAAATTACGAATAGTGAAAATAAAATTATATTGAACGTTTAATTACCCTTCCTTTCATGTATAATTTTAAAATAATTATCAAAAAGTGAAACATTAATTATATTAAAAGTTTTTGACAGAATTTGTTATCTGAAATGGTTACGCTTACTTTTAATAGTTATTTGTGCAACAAGAGAGCAAAGTTGGTTTTTGCCGCGAGTGTTGATTTTGAATCCCGAGTAAGCGAAGGATTCTATATTTGAATCACGAGCGTAGCGAGTGATTCTAGGTTAGAATCCTGAGTGCAGCGAGGGATTCAAAGACACGAGATGCAAATAACTTTGGTCTCGTGTAGCACATACAACTTTTCACTTCAGCAGCGAGAACAA
Source organism: Mythimna separata (assembly GCA_030763345.1). Classification (NCBI taxonomy): domain Eukaryota; kingdom Metazoa; phylum Arthropoda; class Insecta; order Lepidoptera; family Noctuidae; genus Mythimna; species Mythimna separata. Next base: position 16,567,544 of record CM061183.1, read on the forward strand.
ATAATGTAAATATTAATATTAATATTTACTTATATATAATTATATATATATATTAATATTTATTTATTATTATTTTAATAATATCCAACGTGTATCGCACTTTGTAGCTAGCGAACAGAAGAAGAAAACAATAAAAAATTAAAGCCCGCTATTTTAAAGATGCGTTCGGAAATTGCACTATTACTAAATTATTCTGTCACAATAAAGATTGTTAAAACTTTAAATTATTATGTACCTAGATACATGATAAACTACGTATTTTTTTAATTCAACATCTCTTTATTTGATCATAAAAAAATATAATTCGATTATTAAGAGAAAAGTATAATAATTACATTTAAACCTTGATTTGAAATTTTATAGGTGACGTGTTTCCGAACGTTTTATTGTTGGTTTCTTTTTTGAGCCTATTATTTAAGGAATTTCAAAATCGAACTTTGAATCGACTTGTTTCTATCTCTCGCTCTTTTCGTATCGAAGTGAAAGTGACAGAACAAAGTGAAGTTCAAATCTTTCGAATGTTGTGAGTAGACCCAGCGCTGACTCGGCATTTAAAAAAAAATAATTAAAAAGTTACTTTGTCTCACGCTCGCAGCAAAATCGAATTTTGCTCACTGTCTTTAAACTGCAAAACATACTTGTTTGAGGTGCTGAAGTGAAAAGATAATTATTTCCAAGTGTTTTTTTATACGTGCAGCTTATGGGACTGTACTCAGTCCTTAGTATAGAGTATACTTACTCAGCGGACTATAAGCACCTTTTTTCTGTAGTGAGAAATCATCAAAATACTGCGTTTGATCTGATTGAAGGAGTTTGAAACAAAAAAGGGATCAAACTGCCTAGCAATAAAAAAAACCGGCCAAGAGCGTGTTGAGCCACGCTTAGTTTAGGGTTCCGTAGTTTCCCGTCCTTCACAATAAGTGTCCCCAATTTTTCAAAAACTGTTCGTCCCATCATGTTCAAAATAATTTTCCTAGAAAGTCTTTATAAAGCTCTAATTTCCAGATTTTTTTCATAATTTTCATACTTATGTTTCAAAAGTTAGAGGTTGGACACATTGTTTTTTACTTTTGGAGCGATTATTTCCGAAATTATTGATATTATCAAAAAATAATTCTAGTAAACACCTATTCATTTTTGAATACCTATCCAACAATATTACACACGTTAGGTTTGAAACTAAAAAAAAAATCACTTACCACTTTATATGTAGGGGGGGCACCAGTTTTAAATCTGTAGGTATGATTCGAACTCGGTCAGAGTTAATTGTCCTTACCATCATTTGCCCTTACCATCATTTGAAATTGCCCTTACCATCATTTGCCTTCTTCAGAAACTATCACGCAAATTATCAGTTACATCGCATTGATCCCATCAATTGCAGTGCGGAACCCGTTCACATAATGAATTAGTTGGTACCGGTAATTACTGTCGACCCAGACGCCCACCGCAATGCGGCCCAGCGAACCAAGGATCGCAAACAGCTTTTTATAATTCACCGTTTTCCAGATGGTGCACCGTGTTTGACTGTGCTAATAGTTCGTTTCGAAAGACTGGTCAATATTGGCACAGTGTTTGCTTGTGTTTAGTGTTGAAGTTGTAGATTAATTTTGGAGGTGATTTATTGTGAGGATCTTAAATTTTAGGTTGTAGTAAACGATGGGTGCAACTAAAGTGAAATTGTTTTAGCTGGCTTTTGCCTGTGCTTTAATGGCACGCTATGACGATGCTGTCAGTTCGCGCTGCCAAGAAAATGCATACAGCTCTATGGAGTGTTGGGCTTGCCATAATTATGGTGGTAAGTTTCCTCTTTAAAGAGTGGCTGAAAAGACGTCACGGCGTTCTCATCTTCCACATGACGCCGAGGTCCTCACTGGTCATGGTAAGTTTGGGAGGTTTTTGCACCGGATACGTGCGGAAGAAACGCCCGTGTGTGATCAATGTATGAACCACCCGGAGTTGACGGTGGAGATGTGCCCCGCTTGGGCGGGTCGTGGAGGCGCGCGCCTCAAAAAGAAGTCAGCAAATCGTAGGAGCCCAGCAGGACACTTCTTTCCACTCTGACCAAAGCGGGAGAAGTCATTGGATCTAATTTGTATACTGGTTGTCCATGTCCTAGAATCCTATTAGGGCCATGCGTTATGCGAAAATGCTGCATGTTGGTAAAACACTACACACACTTGGCCCGCACGCGCTAAGATTGCATTACTCACACGCTCAAAAACCGCGCAAGCACAATATGGGGGAGGCCTTACGTTCAAAACCGAGTTCATGTTTGACAAAAATATATTTGAAAAGTTTCCATATGTGACAGATCTCACCTAAATCAAAGTTCAATATAGAAAAGTTAGCGAATAGTTAAAACTATAGCAGTAAAGTTTGAGCATATTGTTAAAACTTTTGTAATAAATAAAATTGTTCTAAACTTTTACTACATCGCGGAAAAAGTTATTTCATTATGAATTTTCATTTCGTTTTCTTATACCCAAGTGATGAATATTTTAAAGCGGTAAAAACTGGCCTTTTTTAATGAAAAGCCGTTAAAATAATCTTTACCTGTTTGTGAATGTTGCCCAAACCTTAAACTCGAATTTGTGAACAAACTAAAATTACTTATTCAAATCAGTTAAAAAAATCACTTGACACTTATGTACATTTAAAAAATACATAGAAAAACTTTAGTTTGTTTATAAGTTTGTGCTTAGGGTTTATTGGCGCTGTCAATTATTTTCAATAGCTCATAGAATAACATGATCTGACCTCATCTTGATCAGACGATCTGATCCGGCTTCATCTAGAGTAATAATACGACAAAAAAAGAAATTACGTGTAAAAGTGTTTTGTGAAATCTATTTGCACAAATAAATATCATTTATTTTATCATCATTTATCATGATGCTGATGAAGTAATGATTTATTTCAACCGAAAAACGCCTACAGCATTCTCCTTCGCATTTCGCATTTTTCTTCGTATCGAATCTCTCATTAAACTTTTTCTGCCCAGTATTTGGCAGAAAAAGTTTGCAGGATCTAAACGAGGCCAATGCCAAAGCCTACTGCATTAGGCCTCACTAAGTTTCACCACAAAGACGGATTCCCAGAACCCTTACCAGGACAACAAAACGAATAAAAATACACGTGGTTCCTGAAAGTTATTATTCTGCTATCAGCGTGGCTTATGTTTACTATGACCGTTTGTTGTTTCAGTGACCTAGTAATAAGAACTGACACAGTTTTAGGAAATGTCATTTGATATTTACTCGTATCAAAAACAAAATAAAAAAGACTTCGTGAAACTTGTTCAACAATGCTGGATCATCATCATTAGTCAGAAGCCGTTTACTGCCGGACATAGGTCTGGTTTAACGCCACTCTACAGGAGTGCTATTTTCTAAGAAAACAGCCTTAAATATAACTATGACGAAATCCAAATCGGTATTCGTAAAACTGAGAGAAGCTATCCTCAACGAATATAGCCTTGCGCACAGCGCTGCCGCAAGGCTTTTTTCTCTGAATAAGACTTTGGTAACCGTCGTGGTTTCGCATCCATTGCATTCTCGACACCTTCTGGTGAGGTGGTGGTGGTGACCTAGTGGTCAGTGTTCCTTGTGGGAGGCTTTCTGCCGTTACGAAGTCATTAAAACCTTTCGATCCCATCGACCATCTGTTCTGCGAGCAATAAGCAGCGCTCACTAGCACTTTTGGGGGATTCATCGGACCATGTCCTTAACCCTTTTTTCTCAAGTAAATACTAAAATGACAAAAACCCTCAAATTTAATCAAAGCACCGCCATCCAATTTCCCATCTTCCCAAACCAAACGATCCGAAAAACACTTCTTCCAGCTTTATCTGCAATTGTTCGTTGTAAGTGCACTAACTCTTCTAGCGAATTAATGGTTCATTACCTGTGTGCCTGGTACCTTATGGAGAACAGGTGAGGAGTCTTTACGATGCTTTTACAACTGCTCCGGTGCTAGCGAGCCCGCTAAAACTTATGCTCTCCTAGTCTTCAAAGTGTCTTATATAATTGTGTTTTAGAAATATAATAGGTTCGGTTACGAGGGTGGGTTTTAGAGCTGGTTTTAAAGGTTTGTTATTAGTCGTGAGTTTATTTTGAGGGTTTTTTTGAAGTGGTTTTGACGAATTGTGTATCTTGGAAACTTACGAGTAACTCGATGAGGAAAAAAATATTGTTAGTAAATACTGGTGACGCGATGGATACAAGACGCACAGGACCATTCGTTGTGACGACACTTGGGGGAGGCCTATGTCTAACAGTGGACGTCCTTCGACTTAAAAGCTGAGTTAATAGTGCCCGAGATGAAGAAGTGTTTAAATAAGAAAAATATTTTAATAAAATTACCACCAAAGTTCAAAGTTGTAATATTGTATGGAGTAATCTAAAATATCAAAGTGAGAACTCTTGAACCAAATGTAGGACGAATAAAAACTTTATGCACATGGTAGCCTGATTTATAAGGAATAGCATAGACTAATACAATCACATTATGACAAACGGGAGTGTGACAGAAACCACAAACGCGAGTGTAATTGGAAGAGAAGAGATTCGAGGAGGCAGCTAGTATTGATTAAATCTCATAAATATCGAGAAACCCCACTCTAATGACTAACTGACTTAAATAATCTCCAAAAGAAACAGAAAACGTGTCTCCAAATTACCCAAAGACAAACACTAACCACAAAAAAAGTATCAAGACCGTTCTACTAATCGTTTTTCGAACGTCGAACCACACATGACGAGTCAAAGACTACGTCATGCCACAGTGTAAGATAAACAGCTAAACAATAGACGAAGGTTGACAAAAAGCATGATTGATAGACTGTGGCCTGACAGTGACAGCTGTGATCGATCAACAGTGATTAGGTAGGTACCAGATATAATGTGGTGATAAATCTACGGGTGTACGCGACCTGGGAAGAGGTTAAATGCGTGTTGACAGATGGAGGGCTTCTGAACTGGGTCATGTCCTTGTCCGGTGGAAAGATTTTGTTTTAAAACATTAAGCTATTTTAGCTATCTTTAGAGGTACCTAGGTAGAGCAGAGAGTAAAATACCACAAACGTCCGTTAAGAAGGGAGGATCGTCCTGGGTAATTGCTTGATAGATGATTTCGGGTCGTTGTATATGTTGTGTTGTGCAAATCGCGCGGCAAACTCTAATTGCATGAAGCAGGATTTCGTAGGTTTTAGTTCCTATGTGGTGCCATAGATGTCGAGTCAAATTAACGGATGTCGGTACAAAGGAACGGAAAAACCGGCTGGATACGGTTTAGGCAGATGTTTGTGGAAAAATAGAATTCAAGCTTTTATAAAATGGGATATTATAATGTCACCTAAAATTTAAAAGCTCGTGAAGGTAATTTTGGTTAATTCTTAGTATATTTGTCTCTGAAGTCAATTTTATAACATGAGCCAAGTTGCCAACAGAACGTTAGCAATGTAAGATGTCACACCGCGTGACTTATCAGATACCCGCAAAACGAGACACAATAGTAAGACAATGACAGCGCGGTCTCATGCGACCGGTTGGGGATTCATGAGTTAAACAGAGTATAGCATAATGTTCACCGTGAGTCCAGTAATAAATGAAGTGAGAGAAAAGAAGTGTGCACTAAGGTCTGCATACCTTAGTGCACTTTAGATCTTTGGACTTTGTGCCTAGGAACTGTCTCTTGGTTCGTTCTGAATTGAATATCTAAAGCCACATCTTAATAAATCGGTTGCGTGATCTGACTATAGATCTTTATTGCTTGTTACCCACATGATATTTTATCTGAAAGAGATGTCAACTTTAACCAGCATCTTGAATCAACATAGTAAAGTTTTAAAAAGAAAACTACGAAACCTACGTCCTAATTTCACACAAAGAACCTTCAACACCATCAATAATGAACTTCGTAATTTGAAAAAAAGTTTGCAAGATTTTTATTAATTCATGAATCCCCGACCGGTCCTATGAGACCGCGCTGTTATTGTTTTACTGTTGTGTCTCGTTTTGTGGGTATGTGATAGATTAAGATGAAAGTGAGTAACATTTGACTTTTTTTCAATAATAAAACTAAAAATAGACGTGTATAAATAAGCTGTGTTATAAAATTGTACAAGACGTAGGTTTGTCGTCCTTTTATAACCTATTTCGCATTCATGAGGTTTATTTTTGTTTTGTGTAGGCTCTATACACACGAACCACAACAACACCACAACGCAGCGACAAAAAGTGGTTACTACGCGAAAATAATGTTGTTGCCACTTCTTGCAGTTGCTTTGTAGTAACAGCAAATACCGAAGTGATTTTTTTAGGTGGGGTATCAACGAAGACTGACTTCTCTCTCTCTTGGGAGGAACAGGAGGGCGTATCGAATTTTTAGTGACTAAAACCCACTCTTTTCGTTCTTTAAATTGTTTTTCGTTCTAGGACCCCGGATTTTCCTTCCAGAAGCGAGCCCATGGTCCGTTGCTTCGTGGTTTCGTTGTAGCTATTGTGTGCAGGCAGACTAATTCACGAGGTCGCTGGTGGCTGCGATGTGGTAACGGCGTAGTTGGTATCACCCACAACGACGACAAAATGTGGTAAGTGTGAATGAAACTATTTATTTTTATAATAAAAAATACTGACCAACTAAGTGTTTTTGTTGTGGTGTAGTTGTGGTTGTGCCGCTCTTCGTCAAATACTGGTATTCAGCTGAATCCGGCTTGACTGGAAGCCGACCCCAATATAGTTGGGAAAAGGCTAGACAGATGATGATGATGAGTTATGTTTGTGATATGTCTGAATAGAACCTAAGTCGCGATGCAAACGTGATTCCGTAAAAAAACAACACGGTTGTACGTTTGTATCGACACAGTTGCGCGTTAGCATCGTCTCTGTAGCACGTTTTCAACGCGCGTTGATGCATGACTCAAAAAGTTGCCGTGGGTGAGGACCCCTATAACTAAATATAATTCAGTGATGGCTTGTGTGAGCGACTCCGACTTATGAGTTGAAGATCGTGGGTTTAAGCTTCACGCAGGCGTTTTATTTTGTGTAGGTAAGTTATTTCAATAGATCTGCTCTCAAAAACGTGATAAAACATGTATTGAGGTAACTGGTTTATTTTAGAAGGAAATCTTACAGAAATGTAACATACACGAACAGACATGTAACATACAGGTCTGTGTGGGGTTACGGCTTCATTTTTTATTAACATAATATATAATATTATTCTCTAAAAGTGGTAGAACATTTCATAATTATCGGTCTGCGGTTATATTTTTATTTTATTTGTAAGATGATACTTAATTACATTGACAGTTAATTCCATTAGAAGACATTGGCTAATTCCGTAATTTTAATCAAACCTTTCTACAAAACACGTGACCTGTGTAATACATAAATACGACAGTCTTTTCGTATTAAAATTTTGATAAAAATTTGGCTACTAAAGTCTATGTTTTAATCACTGATACTAAATTGACATAGGTAAATGTCAAACTTACAATAATAATGATGATTCTTTTGTGTTGTGACAAGTGTGACTACCCATGTAATGGCATTTCAGTCTCAGAGATTAAAATACAGATAATGTCTTAAATTCTAACAAATATCTATAATAGTTTATAACGGTCAAATTACTTAAGAATCGGAAGTAATCAGTTAAATTATTTCCCCCACGGATCTTACACAAAAAACCATAAAACCATTGAAAATAAATCACCAGAAACGCATTAAAAAAACACACCCCAAATCTAATAAAACGACAATCATATTCGAATTCTTGGCGAAAAAGAATCAGAAAAAAACCGTAATAATAAAATACCAATAACGGTTATTAGGGATAGAATTCTTCTAGAAAAAAATACGGTACAATATGCTCCCATCGGCCGTGATATTAAATTTTATCATTTTAGTGGCCGCTTCCAAATATCTTTGTTAAACAGAGCATAAGAGAATTGCTCCATGTAGTTTTTCAACCAGAATTTATTGCTAAGTTGGAACAACTGGCATATTATTACATTTTTATAATGAGAGTTTAATCTGTTGTGAGGTAAAAGGCGAGGTGCTAACAGAGGCGTAGCTGGCTTTTTATACGCCCGGTGCGAGATTTTACAGCGGGGCCACAATTGCGCCCTTTGAAAAAAGATTAATAACGAATTCAAAACTATTCACCTGCTCTACCCACCACGCCTAAGATAGGTTCAATAATGTGACATCTGAAGAGGTCACATACGCACATATACGGCTTACGGTTTATATAACATTGCTGTTCTTATTTTCATAGGAAAAAAGAGGATTGAACGGTAATGTCACCGTAGTGTGATCAAACGGAGTTTTATTTATAAAAATGTTTATAAATAGAACTTCTAAAAATATAACAGTATTTTAACTATAGGTAAAGGAGCGTTTTATTGCGTCTCCGCCCACCACAATATTGTTGTGACAGGTATTTAGTTATAGACGGTAGGTTAGAGGAGAAAAGGTACAACCATGGGTACTAAATACTCACTATTTACTTGGCACTCCTGGTAGGTGCTTCTACACCCTTATTAGGTACACGATAAATAATACTGTTACTATTTACCAAACAGAATCCAAAACTTAGCTCTTGTTTGGTAATATATGCGCCCCTCCAGGGTTTTCGCCTTGTGCCTGGACACCACTGGCACCGCCCTAGTTACGGCACTGGGTGGTAATGTAATTTCGGGCAGCTTTTTACAGTTCAGGGCACAAGTTTTTTCTCCTGTACAGAAGACATTAGCATAAAAGGCATGACTTGATCAGTGTAATGTAATATAATTAATCCTTATTACATTACACACCGTTCCGCAGCTGCAGGATTGTTCGAAACAGTCATCGAGGCCCTAGAACAAAAGTCAACCGAAGGACTGGAAAGGCTCTGAAATATACCGACCGATGACTTGGTGAGAATTCGATGAATGCGAGACGCACAGGACCGGTCGTTATGGCGACACTTGGAGGAGGCATATGTCCAGCAGTATGTCTTGCAATTGTTGTGTATTTCTTTATCCTCATAGCAGAATGCCTTACAGCAATTACACCAATTGAGCAAATTTAGTTTAAGTGTAGAATCAGCTGCTTTCCAACATCATGTGGGCGGTGGAGAGGTCATCGGTGGTAGCGCGGCGCTGGGTCGCGTTCGCTCGCTTACTTAGCATAAGGCCAGCTCTCCTCCAGGATTCCACATACATATATACCAAATTCCACAACAAACAATTGAAATGATGATGATGATATTTTCGCCAAACTACAAAGACATTATCTGTCACGTAGGGTAATGGATCACATGTCGTGACAAGATGGACCAACCAATCACCAAAGCGGGAGACGTAGATGTCGCCCCCACAAAAAACTGAGAACTTTGGTCACTCAACAATCGTATTCTCAATGAAAAATTGGGAACTACACCATCAATATTTTAGTAGACCAAAAATAGCTTAACATAAATTCGTAATAAAAAATATAATAGACTGTCCCTACTAAAACATGATGATGACGTAGTTTTCTTAACAAGATTTCCCTGAAGCGACCTAAAAGACTAATATTGAGTTACTAAGACATTTCGGCATAAACGAGGTATAATTCGATTTCCTTCTATTTTCTTGAAAATTGTACAGTAGGAACAGTAGCAACTAAAATGTTAAATATTTTGTCATGAAAATTGGAATCAAATGTTTGGGAGGAATATTGGACCCGTTTTAAAGTATGAGTATTTGTGGTAAGTGCACTGTGTGACTTCCTTTATATGTTCTGTGGTGTGAGCAGTGGTGACCCAGTGGTAACTGCCCCGACTTGCAAGTTGTAGGTTGCGGGTCCAAACCCGGTCAGGCGTATTACTTTGTGTATTTTATTTTCATCACCACTGCTCTCAAAATGGTGAAGGAAAACATCGTAAGGAAACCGACATGTCCTAGAACCAAAAATTCAAAGACATGTGACATCCACCAAACCGCAATGGGCCCACGCGGTGTATTATGGCCCATTCCCTCTCCAAGAGAGGAGGCCTGAGTCCCAGCAGTAGGAACATTATTAGGCCGATAATGCTAATGCTAATGCACTGTGCGTACAGTATCGTTTACCATCTGAAGAAATTGTGGTTAAGCGCGAGACAATCAATAACATAAAAATCACTGGAAAACTTTTTTTGACACAACACAATCTGCCTAGCATTTTCCCAAATATTTTGTGGTCGGCTTCTGGTATAACAGAATGTAGCTGAATATCAGTAGTTTCCTTATTATATCTGACCTTCACAACCCACCAATACATTGGGTAACACGATACCCTTGGCAAGACTGGTGTCAGAGGTCTAAGTATCTGATTGCCCATAACGACTGTCAGAGATATACAAATCACAGCAGGAATCTCGATATATTAAGATGGTCACCCATCCACAAACCAACCTCGGCAACTGTTGCTTAACTTTGGATATTAACCCGTACCCGTTTTTTTTTTGTTTAAGGTGGGAAATCATCCAATGAGAAGTATCAGACTTTTACAGACTAAAACCACATCTATGTTCTTTCGGGTGCCGTTTGTGCTCTAAGGTAACCACGGGTAACCTTTTCAGAATGTAATGGTTCTCAACGACATTGAAAACTGCTATTTTTAAATCTCCGCTTTCCGTCCGCCTGTCAGCAGGCTGTATCTTATAAACCGGAAGAGGTTGAAATTTTCTCAGAATCATCATCATCTTCCTGCCCTTGTCCCGTGTTATTAAAATTTTGTTGGCGTTTTTTGTTATATTATTATTAAATTAAACACAATTAATTAAGTATAATTAAACCGTTTTTCTTTCTTCTTTATTTCTTTCATATTTTAATATTGTAGTTAGGAATCCTTTGTATGCGACTTATGTATTTATAATACTGGCAGATGGTAGAATGATTTTTGCCAAATAACACAACCATTATAAACTCACAAGCTACGCCCCCAACCCGCATGCGTTCCCTTAAGTGATTGCAGTACTAAGATTCGCAGCTATGAATATTTAAGCAGCCCATCTCACTTAGCCGACTTTAACAACATGCGTGAGACGAACACCAGATGGTCCCCCCTTAACTTGAAGATTAATGGGCCCGATATTGTGAACTTGGCTTTGCAGCAACCCTTTTGTGTTAATATTTAGGTGTGTCAACTATGAGAATTTAGAGTAGTGCGGCCAAGAAATCGATCGTATAGATGAAATGTGTGTACAAAATTGGAGCTCAATTGGTTGAAGGTATCTGCTTCGAAATTGAGTTGCAATATTTGAGCCGAACATACATTGTTACATACATACATACATAGCAAGTTAATAAAAATATTGTAAAATATATAGTTATACCTACTGTTCATTGTAAGGAAACCGGCATAACCTAGAACCAAAAATTCGAAAGCATGTGATATCCATTAACACGTGGCGAATTAGGGCCCATTCCCTCTCCAGCAGTGGGAACATTATAAGGCAACAGAACTTTATTGATTCTGCTTATACTTACTGTTAAAAATTCCATCTGTTGCATGATTCCTGATTTTTAGCGAGTCTGTGATCTGCACCATGACGTTGTGTCGCTCTTGTATCGTGCAAGTTTTTACTAACCTGTAAACCAGACCCTGAACTAAATTTACGAATAAATATTTATTTCACGCGAATATGGAACCTACAACACGCAGTACACTAGCTAATCAACCACTGTGCCAACCTGGCCGTTTATCATCTGCCTAGCCTTTTCCCAACTATATTGGGGTCGACTTCCAGTCAAGCCGGATTTAGCTGAATACCAGTATTTTACGAGGAGCGGCTGCCTACCAGACCTCCACAACCCATTAACTGGGGTAACGCGGTACTTCATGACAAGAGGGGAGCCACATTTTACTGGCTTCTGACCATCCGTAACGACTGCCGAAGATCTACTATTGACAGCCGGGCTGGCCGGCTTAACGTGCTTTCCGAGGCACGGAGGAAACATGGCCGTTAATAAAAATAAATTATTTAGAAAAATAACAGCTTTAACTTTTTGAATGTCTTAAGTTAGGAAACTACATAATTAAATAGACACAAATCTTACAACAAGCCTTTTAAGTGGCAGAAATATCCTAGTAATTGAAATACTGCCGAAAAACTAGTCTTGTAATTCACAAATTACGACAAAATTTCCCTCAACCCAGCCTTGGTAGAAAGGGACATGAAAATTCAATTTCTCAATTACTGTGTTAAAATTCTAGACTTACTGGGATAGGCTGGCTTTTAACCTGTGACCTTTGTGACCTTTGGCAAAGTCGTTAGCATGTTTTAAAGGTAAAACTAACGGGTTTATTATGTAGCTGCTTTAAGTTAAGGATAATATTTACAAAAGTTGAAGAATATTAAGTTATGTTTTTGAGAGACAGCCTAAACACAAAACTGCGATGCGACGTCGCATTGTTAAAAATTACGAGCTCACACTACGTATCATAAGAGCTTGAGAATTGAATCGCTTCGCACTTTGTATGGTCACCTGTCGTCGAGAAAGAGACAGTGTCAACAAACTGTAGGGGCCTACTGGGGCCCTGGATTGTACGAAAGAGAACCCCGGAACCCTGGAATGGAGGCAAATAAGGAACAGAAGTAGGTTTTAGTCAGTAGAAGTCTGAATCATTGATATGTCTTCTCTCGCTCACGCAGAGCAGAGAAGACATATCAAAGATTTCCCACTTTAAAAAAAGCATTGTATGGTCACCTGAACCGATGTTTTGCCGCAACAAATCGCATCGCAGGTTACTGCGATGCGGCGTCATATCGCGTCGCTCACAGTTTTGGGGGAATTCCTAAATCGGCTTATGTCTACAACGCTTTTCTTTTTTTTCCAAATATAGTTTAAGATAACAGAGTCCTTAAATACTTCTTATGAATACTACGATACTTCTATGATACTTTTTACCGTGGGAGAATGTTTTTTTTTTATTTATTGAGCATTAGTTTTTAGCCAGACAGCACTTTTGATTTTAAATCCCCGTAATATTTTGACACTTTAGTAACATATGACTATAAGCAATACCCATTCCTAATACCGGGTCCATACCTCCAGAAATAACAACCACAAGCATTAATCTTACATGGAAATCTACTCTAAAGCCTAAACTTATTGACCAGAGCGGGCCCCTTTCGCAGACCTACTTCTAAAATATTAAGCCCTAATAATGTACGCCCTCCGTCTAGACTGACGCCATACGTGGCTTTGGGGGAGACTGAATTTCGGCTATTTGTTTAAAAATAGTGGTGTCGATATCAATGGCAAACTGGTCTAGGCAAAATGTAGTTCATAGATAGGACTATCGGGAACGCTTTATGCAATAAATAATTTGCTTAATATTTTTCGCGATGAATTTTCTTAGTGTTTCTTTTTTTTAACGACCAGAAGGAAAAGAGAGGGGTGTAATAATTTTAACGCGTCTGTTTGTCAGTCCGCAGCTCCTAAAAAAACTGGACCAATTTTGATGCAGTATTTTTTTGTTTAGAAGCTGCTGGCGTGATCGAGATGGTTCTTAGCTGCAATTTATCAAGTAATTACGTACTTTAAGAAGTTAAGTAAGAGGGATAAATTGGGTTGTTTACAGGCCAGGAATACCTTTTATTAGAATGGGAAAATATCTAATGACTTCTCCTGTTCTAAGCCGAAGCGGGTGGAATTTTAGTAACTAAATCTACACCTATGTTCTTTCAGTTGCCCTTTGTGTTTTAGGACCACGGGCTTCCCTTTCACAACTACAACCATGCAGTAGGTTTTGGCCCTCATATAATTTTAGTAAAATTAGTCCACTTATTACTCTGACCGTGCCAAAATTAATTAATTTAAACTGTATATTGACTTTGTAACTAAAACATCCACATAAAACATTTAAGCAAAACTGAAACAGCGCTTGCTTTTAATTTTTCGAAACGCAGTCAGCTTTGAGCGTCCGTCGGCGTCTAATTAAACCACATATTCTGTGTAAAGAGAAAATTACATTCGCAAGGAAACACCACTTTTATGCTAAAAGCCAATATGAAAATAGAAAATATATATGATACTGATTACGCTTATATAAACTTTAAAATGATAATTATAAAGTTGCTTTTAGAATAACAAAATGTTAGAGAAAAGGTCGTAAGCTATGTGTGCTGCAATGAAAATTAAACTATACGTTTCAGATGATAAAGTTTACAATTGAAATGTTTTCCTTAATTTATAAATAGTGTATTGATATGAATTTAAAATTTGTATGTTTATATAATTAACGTTAGAAGTCTGAGCTAATGAGCTACGTATGGTATTCCGAAATACCGCTGACCGAAAGGACGGTTTTCCGATAAGACTCTACTCCGACGGTTGGTAGTCCGAATGAATCCTTCGCCGATGAACGGTTCACCGAAAACACTCTTCAACGACGATTGGTTAAATGAACGAATCTTTCGCCGATAGCACTCGTTGTAGGGGAATTCTTTTGCCAAATAGACTGATAGTTTTTCTTTCAGTTTGACAACACCCTTAGGTCATGTAGAAGTCATGTTAAAAATACAGGTAATTAAAATAATACATGGAAGAGTGGCAATAGAAATATACGTAAAACACGGAAAATACGGAAGCTCCCGGTATTTATTTATTCATCTATGCTGATAAAATTAAACATGGGACTCGAGTATTGTTTAGCTGCATTGCACATTATTATAAAATATAATAGCTAGCGTAAATAAATAAAAACTTAAAAAAAAACTAAAGAAAAACTATCTATTTGGCAAAACAATTCCCCTACAACGAGTGCTATCGGCGAAAGATTCGTTCATTTAACCAATCGTCGTTGAAGAGTGTTTTCGGTGAACCGTTCATCGGCGAAGGATTCATTCGGACTACCAACCGTCGGAGTAGAGTCTTATCGGAAAACCGTCCTTTCGGTCAGCGGTATTTCGGAATATCATACGTAGCTCTGTTTTAGCGAAAGTTCTATGAATAAATAGGTAAAAGTTTCCATTGAAGTTGTAAATCTTTCTTTACTAACACAGTAATAATTATATATACGCATGTTAATATTATGTATGTACAAGTGTTTGTCTAAAAAACCAAACGACTTGGGTAATTATTAGGGTACAATGAAATTTGAGTTTGATTTATGAGTAGTTGATTTTTGTAAATCAGTCAGTTTCCCACCTAAAAATACCTATAAAAACGTACATCATCATCATCTCAGCCGAAAGACGTCCACTGCTGGACATAGGCCTCCCCCAAGCGTCGCCACAACGACCGGTCGTGTGCGTCTTGAATCCATCGGATTCCCGCATCCCCCGTCAGGTCGACGGTCCACCTTGTGGGAGGCCTTCCAATGCTGCGTCTTTAGGTACGTGACCGCCAAAATACACAAAGCGTACAAAGGTACAAATAAAAATAATTCCCACTTCTACATCAGAAAATCGATTAAAACTTCAAATCCTCCGTCTAAAACTACTATATCGATGAGAAATGTGTTGTCATTTCTCAGGTAGCATGAAGCCACTTACGTTAAAAGCACAGAATGCATTCCGAGTACAAATCGCACACGTTGCGCCGATAGTTCATGTTGCCTGTGACAGATGGCGCTAGTCGCTACGTATGGAAGTCCTCAGGGCATTGCCCATACGAGCTGACGCTGAGATAGGTAGTATGATGTAGATATTCTAGATGCAATGCTTGGAAATATGGATAGCTGATGTTTTTACGGTTCCGTACCTCGTTTCGACACTTAAGTGGCAGTGGGCTGGGCACATTGTTCGAAGAACAGATTGTTGATGGGGACTGAAGGTTTTAGAGTAGCGGCCACGTACCGGAAGACGCAGCGTTGGAAGGCCTCCCACAAGGTGGACCGACGTCCTGGCGAGGGTCGCGGGAATCCGATGGATGCGAGACGCACAGGACCGGTCTCTGTGGTGACGTTTGGGGAAGGCCAAAATGAAATCAAAACTAGTGAACAACTTATTAGGTATACCTATATAATAATGTACAACTTATACAGGACACATTGCTCGTAGAACGGATGGTCGATGGGGACGGAAGGTTCTGGAGTGGCGGACACGTACCGGAAGACGCAATGTTGGAAGGCCTCCCACGAGGGTCGCAGGAATCCGATGGATGCGAGACGCACAGGGTCGGTCGCTGTGGCGACGCTCGGGGAAGGCATATGTCCAGCAGTGGACGCCTTTCGGCTGAGATGATGATGATGACCTCATTTGGCAAAAATTGAGCCCTAGAAACACTGTTTTGTCCGTCTGATCGTCAATAAAGACCCTTTTTCTCAAGAACCTGTAAAGATATTAAACTAAAATTAATATCAAATGCTCTGGACTGCTACCAACTATTCTTTAGGTGAGAAATTATCCAATAACTTCTCTCACTCTAAGGCGGAGCGGGAGGGTATGGCAGACTTTTACTGACTAAAACTTACTCTTATGGTTCATGAACTCAGTAGACTTTAGCCCTTCTGGACCCCAGCAGTTTCACTTATTACTCAACAAGATATTGAGTCGTCGAGGGCGCGCATGAAATACTTTACGAGTTCGGAGTTAGGTCGGTAGCCTTGGTTCTCCTGTGGATTCATTTATGATATGATCACGCAAGAAAAGTCCGAAAAAAAAGATAAGTCTGTTCATTAGCATTAGCATTATCGGCCTTATAATATTCCAACTGCTGGGACTGAGGCATTCTCTCTAGGAGAGGGAATGGGCCATAATCCACCGCGCGGGCCCAGTGCGGAATGGCGGATGTCACATGTCTTCGAATTTTTGGTTCTAGGAAATACCGGTATCCTCACGATGTTTTCCTTTACCGTTTTGAGAGCAGTGGTGATGAAATAAATTACACAAAGTAATGCGCTTGACTGGGTTTGAACCCGCAACCTACAACTGGTAAGTCGGGGCAGTTACCACTGGGTCACCACTGCTCATATTAAATGCTGGGATAATTTATCACTAGTAAATACATAAATATTTCCGCCATTTAAAAGGGCACTTTGCCCCTTTATGGCACTTCCACCCCATCGGCTGTAAAACAGTGCAGCACAAACTATTGTATTTTGCCAACTTACTGTACTCTCTCCTTAGTCGGCAAACAGTCTGTATTTATCATACTTAGGGTAGCCATCTTGGATTCTAAGATAGGACTGAAATTATGACGTCATAACATTTTATTTGAATATCGATAGTGAATGTTTATGGTAATGTGTGATATTTGTGAAATGTGGCTAGTGTTATGAATGTATTTTGTGTTATTTGAAAGCTTTCTTGATTTGATTGTTGATCAGATATACTAATAGCTTAGAAGTTCGAATATTTTGATTTAGCATGAAAAGGGGCTAAACTATGACGGGTTACAATGTCAGTCGTGCGACCGAGAAAGAGGAATGGAGCTACGAGTATATCGATGTATAGCTCCAGCCCTTTCAATTATTAACAATTCAGTTTAGGTCATCAAATGGATCGCTTTAAGAGCACGACCTCTATCCTTACCACGAGATAGGGCCACTGTACAACATGATTTATAAAGCTAACTCCTTCTTTAAAATGTATGTAAGTATAACTTTATTTATTACCAGAAGACACCGTGGACTTAATGCCTTAGGTATTTTCTATCAGTCGACCTTAAGGTGGTGCAGAAACATAGCATGGCAGGTACAATTTAATAAACAAACTAAACAGAAATAAATCAAGTAAAAAAATAAATAAATATGTGAAAAAGTGTCCAACGAACCAATACAGTGATGATTCTTGCAACTTCTCATTTACAAGAACTTTTAAGTTGAACCGATAGGTAGTAATCTCACATTACCGAAACTAGAATTTTAAAAAGTTATACACAGAATTTCAAAGTACAAAACTTCATGGCAAATAGTTAATAATGTGCATTTTAGTTCAATCAATGCGTTGAAAATCACTACATGACTGCACACAAACATAAAATCACCTAAAATATTATTTTTTTCCTATATTATTAAGAACAGATTTCTAATAATTCATTACAGTTTAAAAAGACTAATCAGTAATTTAACTCAAACTTTTTAATAGGTATATGATATATTTGTTAAAACTAAACGTTATAGCGTTCTTTAGCACTTTTAGACAAGTCCATTTTCTTAAAGTCTTGCATTGATAACGATACTTTGTTCATGCGATATTTTTGAAACTGCAACCAATTATTCAACCGACGTGGTGACCCTAATTCTCAGCAAAGCTCTCCGCAGCGAATTTACTAGCAATGCCGACGAGCTCCAAAATAAATAAGGGCTGTCGTTTGTCGCAAACACAAACAAAACAGTGGCAGCGGAATCCGGAGACTAAAGGCCTATATATGGGCTATAGTTAATTTTATAGCCGATTGATAGTCCTCCAGTTATAGCCTCTCTCTTTATGGCAACAATTATTGTGAGGGGATTTCGCCCTTTTGATGTCTTGGTTTTTTCTTAAGTGTACGTTTATTTGTTTGATCGACTAGTTGTCTTGCGCGGTTTCATCTGCTTCTTTGGTTAGGTTAGCTTCACTTTTTTGGTCGTTTGCTTTTTTGTCGTGGAAACGTAAAATCCAACAGTTCATCATCATCATCATCATCTGCTTAGCCATTTCCCAACTATATTAGGGTTGGCTTCCAGTCAAGCCAGATTTAGCTGAATACCAGTATTTTACGAGGAGAGACTGTCTACCAGACCTCCACAATCCATTAACTGGAGTAACACGGTACTTCATGGCAAGAATGTATTCAGATTTACTGGCTTCTGACTATCCGTAACAACTGCCAAAGATCTACAAATGACTGCCGGGACCTACGGCTTAACGTGCTTTCCGAGGCATGGAGGAAAGTCGGTATGCTAAGATGGTCACCCATCCACAGACCAACCTTGGCAAGCGTTGCTTAACCTTGAAGATCAACCCGTGCGTGCGGCTGTTATTATTAACGTAAAATCTAACAGTTAAATATCTAATTTTTCAACTGCAATAAGTAGCTCCTGAGATTAGCGCGTTCAAACAGACAAACAAACTCTTCAGTTTATAATATTAAATATCTATAAATATAGTGAAAATTCGTTTGTAAGGAGATTTGTGTACGAATGTAAAAATCATCATCTCCTTAGCCTTTTCCCAACTACATTGGGGTCGGCTTTTCCCAACTACATTGGTGTACGAATGTAAAAATTGATTGAAATTATTATTATTTTCATTTTCTTAGTACAAATTGAAATTATTTAATTATGTTCACGTATTTAAATAAATAATTCAATCAGAAAACTGCCCAGCATGCTGGCAGCATGTTACGAGTATTAATACCTACTTATTTATACTGGTATTCAGCTAAATCCGGCTTGACTGGAAGCCGACCCCAATATAGTTGGGAAAAGGCTAGGCAGATGATGATGATGATTTATATATGTACGCGTTTGTACATATTGTTATTGTCAGGTTATATACCTACATATTAAGTTGCTTACTAGTTTTGATATCAACCGATTTATTTGTTCGTAAGTATGTAATAATAATTAGTTAGTTAATTTCTTAGTAAAATTTAATAGTACCTGAGATTAAAATCCGTCTAGACAATCAACGCAGCGAGAAGCCCTTCTCAGAAACGAAAATGATTAACAAGATATCGATACCGATCGACCAAAGAAAAAAAAACAACTTTAGAATTCGTAGAGCTTGTTAAAACCGAAAACCGAGAAAAATAACCTAAAGAAAACGCTATACAAAAAAGGTAAACCGTCAAAACTGTCAACACAAATCCCGCACACCCATTTCAAAAAGAGAATCTATGTTTAAAGCAGACACATTTTCGTTCCTTTCTCCTTCCCCGAATCCTCACGATTTCCATTCACACGTCATCCCGGCTTTGAATTTCGGATCCCTCATTTTGGGTGCTCCAACCGTGTGTGATTATAGCTCCAATTAGGCCGTTGTCCATCTACCGTACGATCCGGCTGTCCGTCTGTTTATCTACGCCAATTATCACCGGAATGGCCCGATATCGTCATGGGCGTTCGTCTTGGGTAGGTATTGAATCGGAATCTTTAATGGTCTGTTCAGTTCAATCGCTTTATTGGTGATGGTGAGCGATGAATATCGTATGGGAGATCAATAAGATGTGTTGAGTATTCATTGGTCGCCATTGGTAGTCTAGTCAATCGTTATTCATTTGTGACTATGCTGGTTGGCGACCGATATGGTCGACTCCTGTAATATTACCGCACTTGGACGATGGTTATTAGGGCTTTAGGGTTTAAAATGTCTTTGCTGTAATAGTTTAGTTCACGCATTATTGATTTGGTAGTAGAGATTGGTTGGGTAAGGCAAGATGTCTTAAATAGCAGAAGTCAAGATAAATAGACGACATGACAATTAGTGTTGGTACAGGATGCCAATTACAGTGTAAATCCTTCCAGAGATCCTATTTTGTAGGAGATGAGTGGGTAACGAGCATTAAACAAAATATTTAGGTATGTAACGCAACTGATTTATTATGATGTAAGCTTTAGATATTCACTTCGCAACCATTCGTGAGACAGTCCTCAGACTAGATGTTGTTCACACGGCTGCTGACGGAGAAAAGAGCCCCGTGTCCCTGCGGTCAGTTTATCTGTTCGGCTCGTGCAAGCGTCAGCCCGGATATTGTCAAAATGACGTATGACGTCAGCATTATTTCACTCATTCGCTCTCAAGCTACCGTACTATTGACTTCACGGACATATTTTTAATTAAATCTTACTAGTAACCCGTCCTGGTTTCGCACGGGTGCAAAATTATCAGTGTTTCTCTACTATATCATGCATGTGTTATACTCTTACTCTTGAATCACTTTTTTTTTATAAAAAACCGCATCAAAATCCGATGCGTATTTTTAAAGATCTAAGCATTCATAAGCACAGACAGACAAACAGCGGGAAGCGACTATGTTTCATACTAAGTATGTAGTGATTACTCCTGACTACACCACCAGAAAAATTGCACTATTTCCCTCAAAAACTTCACTGCTAAAATTTTAAGGGGCCGGAGATTAATTTCCTACTTCTAGTCCACAATTTTCTAGCTTGCTGGTGGAAAAAGCCGTACACAAAAACGACATAAGAAGCTTACGTGGAGTTGTGAACGGAACATTCTGGATTATTGAGGCAAACTTTGGTTTTAGAAATTGGCATTTCTTAGCGCTGACATTTGCTGTTTTGGGTTTCACGTTAAGCCCTGTTAGGTTTTTGTTTTTCGTTCGTTTGCTGATGTAAATTGGGGGAAGAGTTTGTTATTACGTTGAGTTTTGGGTTAGTTGCATTTTTGTTTTTAGTTAAAGATACATTTTTACATTTTGTGGTGGTTCTTGGTGATTCATTATTTTTTAATTATGGTTCAGGTCGCGTCTTCAGTCATGCCGTGAGACATGTTACCCCAGTCAATATGTTGTGGAGGTCTGGTAGGCAGCCGCTCCTCGTAAAATACTGGTAATCAGTTAAATCCGGCTTTACTGGAAGTCGACCCCAATATAGTTGGGAAAAGGCTAGGTAGATGATGATGATGGTTCAGCTCGCGTTTGACCACTATCCCACACGGCTTATATTGGCTGTATCTGAGACCGTTTTATGGCAATAGGTTCATCACTGTCAGGTATGTTTTGGCTCGCGCTTGACTCTATCTCACCTTATGCCTTTTGTCTTTAGCGATGATGTGGCTGACGATGAAACATGCTTGCTTAGAAGTAACCTATTCACTTTTGACTTAAAGAACTCTAGGTTGTTATGTAATATTTCCTTAATGATCTTTCTTAAAACTCTTCAAAAACGCGCTCATCTGATTTATTTGAAATAAATAGAATAAAAAGGTGTTCTTGAAAATATAATCCACTAGCTCCTGGCTGCGGCTTTTCTATCCTGAAAGTATAAAATTATCCTAAGCCGAAAGACGTCCACTGTTGGATATCAGCTTTCCTCAAAACGTCACCAAAATAACCAGTCCTGTGCGTCTCGCATCAAGCGACCCTCACCAGGTCATCTCTCCACCTTGTAGGAGGCCTTCCAAAGATGCGTCTTTTGGTGCAAAGGCTCTGCTTTAGAACTTTACAAGAAAAGTTAACTAAGCCTTAATTGCACTTAAATGTACCTAATACTGTTCGAATCAAACTCTCAAATCTATCCCGCATTAGGAGAAACCCATTTTTATCGTCAATTTGAGACTAGCACCGATTCACTCGCTGTCGGGGTCAAATAATGCATGCGCGATGGCAGAATTTGCGAGCTAAATCTAAAGTTGTGAGTCATCATTTCTGTACACCTCACAAATTTCAGAGAGGGTGGAAATCACTGGAACTAGCGATGCTGGAGAATGAAATTGAAATCTTGAAATATTTGTGACAATTCTTAGTTTTTTGGTGTTTCTTCTAGTTTTTTTAATCGTGTGATTTAACAGCGCTTAACACGTCAACGAGTCATGAGAAAAACCATAAAAAGAATTCGTCATGTTTTCATTTTCATAGAACGGGCTATACTGAAAGAAAGAAGAATAAATATACATTCATTTTGAACAAACACAACGCACATAAATATAAAATTTCAAAGTAAAAAAAAACGGAAATCCAGAAACACAGAAATAGTAAGACTAAATTGTACTTCACAGCTGAGCCAAAATAAGTACAGTTGAGTAAGAATGCATGCAATGCAATGGCAATTAATGCGTGGCTCTTTTTTCTCTAGCAGTTAGCAGAAAAGAAAGTGCGAAAGTACTATTTTGTTTTTTTTTTTTAACTAAGCAAACGGTGAAAAGAGTGGAAGGAGACCTTTGCCCAGGAGTGGGACAAAACAGGCTTAAAAAAAAACGGTAACAATCTTGTTAAGATCTCACTATCAAGATCGAAGACTACACTCGAAGTGGTGGATAACTACATATCTTCACCTGGGACAGAGTCGGTCCGGCAAGATAGGTTTTTTTTCATTCATCTGCTTTACCCCGAGCTTACTTCGGGATACTTGAAGCCTCGCATCATACACGTCATGAAGGATTTTCTTTGCAATGGAACAAATAACCTATAAGTAACATGCTATTGTTCCGGTAGGAGAATTCCTTTAATATATTCTCTTTTGGTTTCATTTTAAAGATGCAATAATATCAATAGTACCAATAATGTCCATAGTACCCAATTACACTAATTAATTTTTAATTATTAGTATAGAATTTTAAGGTAATACAAAGTCATGTTTTGAAGCTACGGGCTCAGTATTAAAGGAAAAGACAGAAGTATTTTATCGTTTTATTTCTTTTAATATAGCCTCCCACCGGCAGATTAATGGTCCAAACTCTTCCAACTTTGCTATTCCGGTCTGTGTGACTCCCTGGCGCCCGAATTTTATATTTGTTTCTTATTCAACCTTTTTTTAATATTTGGGAGATCACACACAAACATACCAACATATTTAGCAACCATACATACATACACACAACCCAACAATATAAATTCTTTTTTTTAATTTTATATTATGACATTTGGAAAAAAAATAATTTCGGTTGAATTTATATAAACCTATATAATGGAGTATGCAACGCGAGAATTGAATTAGATAAAAAGAGATAAATACTAAGTTACTAAAAAGTTTGGTATGTGCCTCATGCCATTGGGCAGTTGCTAGGATCAGACATACACCCGTCAGTCGGACGATCTTTCTTCTTCAAGGTGATCTTACACTTTTTTCTGTTTACCTTCTAATTAAATTTCTCTTTAAATTCGCAATGATGAATATTCAAATCAGATTTCCAAAAATGACAACATTGAAAAACACGAATAACTTCAAATGTCTTAACATTTCCAACCAAACTCCCAAATAACACTGCCACCAAGAATTTGAAACTCCAACAGAACACGAAAAAAAAAGAAAATAAATCTTTAACACATTCAGTCGCAGCCATTTGTAGAAACGTAACTAAATGATGTGAGTTTCTATTTAGAGTTGGACAATCAAATTTACTGCTTGAATAATGTAGTGCCAACGAACATCGTATGCTATTTTGTTCCCAACACATACAAGTATATAATGTTAGGAGTTATGAAGGGACTTGGGAAAGGAGAAGGTGTGTGAGGAATGGGGATATGGTCTGATTGGGCATATAGTTGGTTTAAACAGAGATCGCTAGACAGATGGCAGATGACACTTTGCTTACAGAACAGACGGTCAATGGAGACTTTCGGTAAATTTTTAGATGCCCGTAATTGTTGCCAGGTTATTATGTTTACTTTATGCGAGGCTTTACAATATTTAATGCAAGTAACTGAGCTCGGTCTTTGAAATACATTTAAAATGACATCTTAGTTTTGGTATGCAATTGGATATTTGTCTGCGCTTAATATGTATTTTTTATTTCACATTCAAATCTGACAATAAATCACAATAAAAAACAACAACTGAAAAATTGATTATTAAATAAGAGCAAGCATTTCAAATATTGGTATGAGAAAGAGTACATATTTGTATGGTGGGATCATCTCGATATCTCTTTTGTACTGACGTAACCTAATGGCTATGACGTTACGTTTCAGTATTTGCACCCTTATTATGTTAGTAGCAATTTTCCCTTCTACCAGATTTGAATAGTGCCTAACATTTTTAATATTGAACAGATTTGATTTTTGTTCTATTTTTTATGTTCAATGAAGTTAATTTATACCTGATTTTCTCGTGTCTTAATTATGAATGATATTTTTTGTTTATTTTTGAATAATTAGTAATTTATTTATGATATAATGACCAATTAATTATTTATGCATTTTACACTGGCTCTCAGAGACAGTTATTGATTCATTAGCGTCCCTTAATGTCCATTAAAGTTAAGCATTGCCAAACCTTCAATAGTTTCACGATGTAAAACTGTTAATATGACAATTTTTTAATGGACTATTTAGAAGTCAAGTGAAGGCTTAACTTGAATGGTCATTAAGGGACGCTAATGAATCATTAACTGTCTCTGAGTGCGGCAGTTAATACTGTACTGAGCTTATCATCTTTCAGCCACTAACATAACACGGAAATAGAAACCTTTTTTTTTTATTGAAGCATTGTTTTACTTTATTTATTTATTAATTCTTTATGCACACAAGAGTACAGAGGCGGACTTACTTTCACTCCAGCATAAACATAAAAAATCTCTACCAACCGTATCCACGTTCCCTCGCTCATCTCCGTAAACCAACGGAGGCAGCTGCGTATTTCGCTTGGTGGACCGTCAATTTACACAACGTTGATTTATACAGATAGCGTGCAACGTAACGCGTATCTCATACTGTGTATACGTACAATTTTGCGCCATTATGACGCTATTTGTGTGTGGAGTATAATGTTTCTGCTGTGGTTTGTATGTGGAGATCTTTTTGACTCTTCTTTGGAGAAATTTCGGACATTTTTCTTTGCATTTTCGATCTCTAATTATTTAAAGGTTTAAAGATATCGTGCAACAGATAGTTTGCAACGTAACGCGTATCTCATACTGTGTATACGTACGATTTTGCGCCATTATGACGCTATTTGTGTGTGGAGTATAATGTTTCTGCTGTGGTTTGTATGTGGAGATCTTTTTGACTCTTCTTTGGAGAAATTTCGGACATTTTTCTTTGCATTTTCGATCTCTAATTATTTAAAGGTTTAAAGATAGCGTGCAACGTAACGCGTATCTCATACTGTGTATACGTACAATTTGCGCCATTATGACGCTATTTGTGTGTGGAGTATAATGTTTCTGCTGTGGTTTGTATTTGTAGATCTTTTAGGGTCTTTTTGACTTCTCTATGGAGATTTTTTAAGCCATGCTAAGTCAATTACTATTGCGTTTTTGACCTCTCTTTTGATTTCTATATTTAGATTTTTTTTAATACTGGTATTTTGCCGTCGATAAAATTAAGCATAGATTCCCTCATTTCAATATGTGCACATTATAAAGATTCACAATGTAAGTACCATTTTGGGTCATTATGACGCGTTGGTGTGTGGAGTATATTGTTTTTGATGGAGTTATCGATTTATTTTAGGGTATTTTGCGCTTTTTTAAGTGGCTTCAAAAAAAGATAAAGTTTATTTTAATTTGGTTGTATTTTTTTTATTGTTACTTCAGAACATCATAATTAATAATCGCATTAAAACACTTTTTTACATTTAAAGGGGGATTCAAGAAAGGTGCAAGGCGGAGTACGGATACGGCCCATTCAATTTCTTAGAATAGAGGCTTGAGTCCCAACAGTGGGAACATTAAAAGGATTATGCTTATGTATCGTATTTCCTGTCTGTTTTTGGCTATGGGAATTCTCGATCCCTCAGGCATTATACTTTTAGAATTTTCTCAAATATAAAAATTTTAAATGTCGTAAACAATATTTTGTCCTCATTTATATTATGAAGAGGTACAGTCTGTTGTTTTTTTTCTTTGTAGGAGGTAATGTCTGAAATATACAAGATATGTACTGGTCCGATTACTAAGTTTTGTCATCGTTAGAAATCTGTTTTATTCTTGAGTGACATAGGCTATCTGTTATGTTCGCGGGCGAAACCGTGAGCAAAAGCTAGTACATAATAAAACTGTTTATTACTCCAATTAATACAGTCTATCAACACCATCTGCTACAACTCAAAATCTAGTGATATTAAAACAATGGTTTTCACCGCAAAGCCAGCACATTTTACCAAATTTGGAAACGAGTAGTTTTAAACAGTGTCCATTGTCCGCTTAAGAGGATTAAAATTAACGTAATGTCCAATAGTTATTTTGTGCACACAACATTTTTGATATACCAAAAATTGGGCTCGTAGCGGTCGGGGAATGTGGACAGTATTATATAATGTGAATAATTTATTACCTCCTGTGAGAGAATGAATTTAACAAATAAAGATTTTTTTATTTTGTTTTTTTTCCAGTGTATTTAACAAAATCTATCTACATACTTCGAAGATAGTTAGCTAATAATAATAAACTTATAAACGACTGTACTACTAAATAACTCCATTGCATACAAACTAAAAATAATATTATTCAAATTATTGTTCATAAAAAATCATTCACGGAAAAAGTGCTCAGAACGCATCACGTTGATAAATGATATTTATTTTGCAAAGATATCAATTTTTTCGGCAGTTTAAACTATATTCGGCATAAAACCGGAGTATCCTAGAACCAAAAATTTTAAAACGAATGACATCTACATAATCGCAGTGGGTTCGTGAAGTGCATTACAGCTTTGAGTCCCAGCAGTGGGAATAGTATAAGGCTGATTAGATTATGCTTATTATGACGATTAATTTAATTTAATTTAGTCAGAAGCCAGTAAATCTGACTCCAGTCTTGCCATGAATTACTGTGTTACCCCAGAATGATGGATTGTGGAGGTCTGGTAGGCAGTCGCTCTTCGTAAAATACTGGTATTCAGCTAAATCCGGCTTGACTGAAAGCCGGCCCCAATATAGTTGGGAAAAGGCTAGGAAGATGATGATGATTAATTTAAACATCATTCGGTGATGAAGAGTTGCGAATTGAGAATGATTTACTAATAGTACTACTGTGAATACTGTTCATAGAAAACAATTTCTTTTTCACCACGAAGAAAATTCTCTGAAGGAAACTTCGTAAATTATTCAAAAACTTAAATATTCAGAAACAAAATATTCACTCCCTAAGGATTGATTCATGGCTGTTCCTTCCTAATTTTTTATGTCTATAAGCGCTAAATCCTAATGAAATTGTACATTTGGCTGCCAAATTTCTGGGTCGCTAACAAAAAGTGTGTTTCTTAAATATGTATGATTTTGTGAAATGTAGTATGATATTTATGACTATTTAATACATACATTATGTTTTGTATATGAAGACCAAAATGCTCATTTAATATCTGTTCTATGTACCTTAGAAAAATCAGATAAATGTGTAAAAGTTGGAAGATTTTTATAACTTTTTGTTGATGGTATAGTGGTAATGGCCCCAACTTACTAGTGAGTAAGTACGTCATGGACTCAAACCCAGTCTGGGGATTATAAGCTCTATTGCTCTTAAAACGACAAAGGATTTTTTTTTAGAAAACCAGCATGTCCTGGAGTCTCGGACACACCGGTTTCTAGAACCAGACCGACTTTCGACCAGTCATGTACCGAACATTCGAAGACGTGCGACACTTATCTAACCACTTTGGTTTTGGGTGGTGTACTACAGCCTTTTCCTTCTCCTGAACGGAGGCATGAGTCACAAATGTAACATTAAGATTGATTATTTAATTGCATAAAACATGTTATGTATATTTGGTAGAGTGCGTCTAATGAAAGCGCGACCTGAGAAAAAGAGGTTAAATCCAAAAAAATCGTATGTGGTATTACTAACGAGTAGGAGAATCGTGTCTTGATACTTCATTTTTTTTTTAATTCCTACAATTGCGGCTGAATAATGTTCCTAATTAAATTTAAAAAAAAACTCCAGGTCGTGCTTTCATTAGACGCACTCTATTAAAATTTTACAAATTAATCTCAAGTATTTACGAAAGTATCACAGTATACATATTAGTGACCCGCAATTTTTGTGGCCTACTGTATAATTGTACCTAAAATACAAATTTATTTTAGGCAGTCTCTTTGGAGTAAAATTCTACAATTAATATTCATTCGTTGAAGTAAGATTTGGAACATCTTAAAATAGATACTGAGATTTATAATTAATCGAAATAATTTTAATAAGAGAAACGGTAATGGAAAGGGCAGCGCACGAAGTTTCCCTGCGTGATTGCATCGGGAATGAAAATATCTGAAGGAGAACTAAGGTTGCCGATGTATGTGTATGTGGGCAGGGCACAATGCACGGAACAGATGGTCTTTGAGGGCGACAGTTCCTGGATTTTGAGCTGGAAGAATCCGATGGATGCGAGACGTACAGATCCGATCATTGTGACGACATTTTGAGGCCTATGTCCAGCAGTGGATGTCTTTCGGTTTATATGATGAAGAGAAACGCTTAAGAACGATAGTACTCTAAATAATATAATTTATTCGATACACATGTACAAAATACGAGTAGGTGCTGCCTAATTGGTTAGGACGTAGTAAGACAGCTAGGGAAAATGCTAGGGCCATGAGGAATTTCTGAAAGGGAAACTGTGGCCCTAAAAGGCAAAGGGCAACACAGGTGATGTTTTGGTCAATAATAGTCTGACAGAGTCTTTCGCTCTGTCCTGGACCTGGTAAAGTCATTGGATGATTTCCCACCTTTTTCCTATTACCTAAAGGTTCCATTTTTTAAGAATTTAAAGTCAGCCCTAATTAAATACGTACATATTTCTATTTCAAAAGAAAAGCCATTAAAAATAATTTAGTTCTCATCCACAAGGGAGCAACAAGAAACCAGCCAAGTAGCGGTCCAATAATAATAACTTATAAAATAAACATGATTAATCCTTATTGTTGCTAAGCGTTTCGGAGCGTTCCCGTTTCGGCACCCATATTTTTGGCACCAAAATTTTCGGCACCCAAGCTATTCCCGATTCGGCACTAATAGGTATTTTAGACTGGTGTTTTGTTATGGTTGTGGAGGTCTAGTAGGCAGCCGCTCCTCGTAAAATACTGGTATTCAGCTAAATCCGACTTGACTGGAAGCCGACCCCAATATAGTTGGGAAAAGGCTAGGTAGATGTCATCATCTATCTAGCCTTTTTTACCCGAACCCGTCAATGATGACCACTGACGGGTTCCCAAAAAAATCTCTTAACCGTGACATATAAAGGACAAATATTATAATTATCTTCATATACCCAGAATACATAAAGTTACATAAAGTAAAATATAGTATGTTATTTGTATGGTTACCACCTGTCCAAAAAACCTATTGGTACCGAAACGGGAATAGCTTGGGTGCCGAAAATGTTGGTGCCGAAACAGGAATAAACCAGCGTTCCTTACGTTGGCAATAAGGATAACTCCTAATAAACAGCAATTTGCAGCTTTTTATTATTAATATATTTAGTACGCAGCATAAACAGAAGATGCTCTCATTTTTAATTATGATTATCTTCATTAATGAACCTGTTATTTTACCCTTGAAAATTTCCTATCGGAAAATTGTTTTTATAAAATCCTCGTTTTTTGTACGGTAACTGAATATTTTTTGTAAGAATAATATTTAATTTTTGAAACGTAAAAGGTTGTTGCCAGGCTCTTTTTTTGTTTCATAAAATAATATTTGAGACGGAAATTTAACTAGCCTGAAAGCCTTTAAAATAATTGATAGGTACTTTATGAACGACCGCTGAAACTTTGGCATTATTTTGTTGTACTGTTAACACTAGGTTCTATAAGTGGTTTTGCCCGCGTGAAAGAAGGTTTCTCCATATAAACTTTGGACTTCCGTACCATCCCTTTGTAAACTTTCTCATTCTTTGTAAACTTCAAGAAAGGAATCTCTGTGCAAAATTGCTGCACTGTAGGTTTAAGAGTTTGACTAGAGGCCCTGCCAGGAGATTCCATTTTACGACCTAAACTGAAGTCTTAAAGGGATTGAGCGATATAGTGTGTACCTCCATCTTCTTTCTCACTTATATGTCGTATAACGTCATAGTAAAACCCCTGAGCGTTGATGAGTCAGTAAGTGAATCAGGACTTTGATTTACATTATGTATCGAAGGGGATCGCCAAAAAAACCGGTCTTTATTAACATACTGGCTGGTTAGACAAATATACTTGTAAAGGGTTGTTTCAATATAGAATAGAATATGAATTTCATAGGAAACGGATTGGATTTTTTAAAGGAGTTTTTGTTAGTGCTGAATATATAATAAAGTATTGAAATATTGAGTCCTGTGTTCATCTCCATCAGTCGCAGGAATCTTTTTTTAGGTGGAAAATCATTTAATGACTGCTTCCGCTATAGGCTGAAATAAGAATGCGTGTCAGACTGTTACTGACTAAAACCCACCCACGTTCGTTACTCTTGTATTTTCCAGAGTTTTCCTTTTAGAAGCGAACCCATGGCCCGATTAGGGTTGGACCTTGACCTACGGTTTTGTTGACATCTCTTTGAGGTGCGCGTGGAACACTACTCGCCCATTTTCCTCTGAAAACAAAGCTACATAGGTTGTGGTTAAGTCGAGTTCAGGACATTAATTAAAATATAGATGGGTGGGACTGAACACATCTTATACTAAAGTCAGCACAGAAGTGGTACCTAATTATTCTGTTACGAGACAAAACAAAGAATTAAAAAAGAAATTTCCTCCAATCACCGAGAAAGCGACCTTCCTTAAACAAAATCAAAGCCCAGCTTAAACCGACAAACAAGATTACCAAAAAAAGAAACAACAATTCCAATCCAATAAAATGTTAACACTGATTAAAATTCAACAAAAAAGAAAAAAAAACGACAATAAATAACGGTATCGAAGCAAAAAAAAAAGTAACAGAGACAAGACAATTAATCCATACCCATCTGTATCCTAAAGCTGGGTGCACATTATTTGTTTTAAAAAAAATGCGTAGGTACATACACAAGCGAGCCCGCGGTCGCAATAAACTGAATTTATTAGCAGTCCTCCAGTATTTTTATGCGATCGTGGGAAAGATTTGTCGTCGTCCCGTGATTTCCCGAGAGAGCACTGTGTTTAGTGATATTGTGTATGCGCCTTTATATTTCAATCTGTCGATTGGCTGTTTGGGACCTTGTTACCTGTAATCATTGGTGGATGTTGTTAGATATGTATTAAGTGTTGACAGGGAAGGTCAATGTTTTTTGTTCTCTTGGGAGGTAGGGATCTTCGAACTGTGGAATCGTTTGAAAGAGTCACCACGGTCAACTTAAAGAGCATGTGTGAGAATTAGTGAACAAAAATCTGATTCTGTCACAAGTGGAGAAGTTACAGTAAGAAAGGGATTACGGACGACTAGTAGTAAAAGATAACTCGCCGTTTGGTCGTCTGGTATTACTAACGCTGGTATTACTACGCTTCTCAAGGGACGTCAGCAGATTATAACGGCCCAGCAGGGTCGATACCCGATAGGGCCACGGTGATTTTCTGAAAAGGACATACTCTCACAAAAAGGTTAATACAGAAATCACTTTCAGAAAGCTGTTACTACTGCTAGAGAGATACTGAGAAGCCAACCTGGTAGAAAGATATGTTGAGAAGAGGATTTTTTTTGCGTATAACAGCTGAGAAGCTGGCGACTCTGGCTTGATCAAGCACAAAGATGTTTCCAAACAACAGCAATAACGTGGCACCAACATCAGCACCCCAAAAGAGTACAGAACTTGCAGCGCGGCGCAGCATTTCTGACACGTTCAGTGCAACTGTATTGAGAAATACAATACAGTTGGACTCCCTTTTTATATATTATTTTGTTTTATTGTATTGCCTACGTCGAATACATTCTATCATACTAATAATTAAATATGTATTATCAACGAGCATCATCATAGACATCTCGATACCAGTTTCACCACAAATGCCTACAAACGTATGAATACCTTCCCATATCCTAGATGTTAGATGTAGATACAGTAAACGCTACGTGGCCGGTAGACTCGAAACTGGACTCGCACAGATTTCAATACAATTTGCCTTAAACTGATACACGTACGGTTAGATAATGTAGACTGTGGACTTGTGACCAATTTTGGTTAGGCTTTTGAAGGTTTGGATATATCAAAATCTTATGCGAATGGACAGAGATCTGTGCTTTTTGGAGCATGACAGGACACTACACACTGAATAAATACTTCTACACAATAGGCATCACAGACAGTCCACTGTGCGAGCATGCTTGAAGGAGGAGGAGACAATTGCGCATACGCTCCTTGACTGGATAGGTGTTACTGATGAACGCACAGGAAACTTAGGATATTCGAATTTCGACACAGGCGTGCTGAAAAATTTTAGAGGCTTCATTTGTTTTGGAGAGCCAGCAGCAACCCTAAAAATCGTAACTTCCACTTCCCTCCTTATTCAAGATGGAGACAGAAAAAGGCAGGTCTTGAGTAAGCCGGCAATTGGGCTACTGGGCTGGAGCTAAACGAAAGAAATTAATTTTCGTTCGGTTATATTTTACAACATATGGTCTAAAAAAAGAACACTAACAATGTGATAAATACGAGTGTTACAAACAAATTCGAAAAATAAATGTGCCCAACTCCACATCACCAGTGGCCAGTCATTGCTACTCTCGTCCCTCAATCTCCCGTGAATCAGGACAATCCGCTCGTGTCTCTAAATGTCCGCACGGATCATACAGCCGGGGATACAGTCAGCACTTTGCGTAACCCTGCGCTGGGCAGACTCGTCCTCACTACTTGGACATAGTTGGATACCTCACGTATTTACTGATGTTGATAGAAGAATAAGTCTTTAGCTGTCTTGTGTGTCGGATCATTAGGCTCTAAACAGTCGAGCTTTATGGTGCTAGAGTATGAGTCATGTTTGAGAACGGGTGCCATTACTGGTCATCTCTCAATGATCCACACACATACAGTCGGACGGACCGACGGATTATACAGCCGGTGACACAGTCAGCACTTTGCGTAACCCCTGCGCTGCGCAGACTCGTCCTCAATACTTGGACATAGTTGGTTATTTACCGATGTTTAGAGAAGAATTAGTCTTTACGTATGCCTTTTGTGCACTTTTCCTTTCAAAATGGTTGAACTGTATAGCGCAGGAGTAATATTTGAGAACGCATGCCGTCACCGTTTCTCAACTACAAAGATTTGACTGAAATTATTTTGGCAGCAAAACTGTCCAGGCCCAGCAAGGTAGAAGCTTCTGGGGTCATGAGTTCCCTTCTCAAAAGAAAACCAGGGGCCCTAAGATTTAAGGCAAAGAAGGAGCAAAGGGTGCGTTTTAGTCAGTAAAATTCTGACACAACCCGTCACTCTGCCCAAGAAAGTATGATCGATATTACGTGTTATGTGTACGTCGTGTCTCTAAATGTCCGCACGGATCATACAGCCGGGGACACAGTCAGCACTTTGCGTAACCCTGCGCTGGACAGAGTCGTCCTCAATACTTGGACATATTCGGACACCTCACTTATTTATTTAATTTTGTATTAAGATTTCTAACGGCCGTTACCTACCTATTTTTATGGTATTATCTTGTATTAATTTTAAGGTACGCGCCCGTCTGAATATCGTAGCTTATTCCTATCCTGTGTGTAATGCTTTGCCTTTCTTTCACTATGTTCTTCTTAGTGTAATGCTTGTAACCGCCTCTGCTAGCGAACATGTACATTATCGATTTAGATTCACGCCTAGAATTCTTCCCGCCTTTATAAGCCCTAATTTGCCAATCTAGTTCTTGCCATGCATACCTAGCGTTTCCCGTGCACCCCTTATACCGGCAGCTTACTGATGTGACCTTTGTTCCTAGGAATTACGTCACGGTTTTTGCTTACGCAAGCTAGCCCTATAAACATTTTTTGTATCATGTATCCAAACGCATCTCACACATTATAATTCATTCATATTGGACGACAGTATTGAGCCAATCATACTCCAACTCCCCATATCCTCATATCCCATGCCGGCGAATGAGAAAGCTTGTTCGCCGCTAAGCCAATCAGGAACATTTCCGCCGACCGCTGCAAAGAAAGGTCGCCATCTTTGGTTGACCGTTCTCTTCTTCTTCGAGACGCCCGTCTGCACAGCACCGCTAACTAACCCGCTAAACCAGAGAAAACCCGCGGCGCCGCGGTGATCTAGTATCCTCCTAATTAACGTGTTGGCCGACACAAAGACACAGTGACGCAAAAAAAAATATAACCGAGTTGTTAATCGCGAGTGAGACCATCCGAGAACACGTGTGAGTGTCGTCATCCACCCGGCAGTCAGTGCATCCACCTGGCATCTAGATCTCCAAGTAAGTCACAATACTCTTCCCATACCTACTTTCCTTTAGCTCAATTTCTGTGTCCAATATATCGTCCAACGTAAAAATATTTTCCCGCCAAAATTAAACAACTTAATCTGGTCCTTCGAAAGCCGCAATCCTAAAACTTACCATAAGTTAAATGGTCCATTCGAGTCGGATTCATAGAATCAGCATTCATAGGTCTCATACCTAGGATTTAGGTTAAATAGGTACCTACTTATCTAACCTGAATTCGTAAAACCGCCATATTGAACGCATACTATCGTTCTTACATTCCCCGCTAGGTACCTACCTACATCATTGAGAACTACTGTACCAATTTAATAGTTCGCCTGTTGCATTGAAATAGCATAGGGAATTATTAAAACCGCTAATTATCGTGAGTTAGTTCGGCAAACTTGCCTATAACATAAACTCAACCGCAATAATTTTCTTTCACCCGCTACTTAAATAAAAAAAATATAAAATATTCTTGAAGTCTACCTACATAAACATAAATTATTTTGTCCGCTATAGTTACTAGAACTACTCCAATATGGAAGATCTTCAAATAAAAGTTAAAATACTGCAAGCTAAAAACCAAGCAATCTTTGAGCGTTTATCGTCATTGTATGAAATATCAAAGAAAATAAATACGACTAGTATTGAGCTACGTTCGGCTGAGACGTTTATGGCAGACACACAAATAATCTCAGTTACTCGCCAAGAGTTTATTTCTAACATAGATAAAATAAATACATATTCTTTACAAATAAATCCTGATCATAAAATAGATTATAATAGTCAAGTATCATTTGACGGAGTTTATACGCGAGTAGAGAGAATACGCTCACTTATTGAAGCGAAGTCCTCAAGGTCATTGAAGGACTCAGCGTCTATTGATACCGCGCCGCAATCAAAATGCTCAGTCAAGCTGCCACCAATTCAGATTCCGTTTTTTGATGGTAGAATTGATAATTGGCCTGTTTTTTATGAATCATTTAAATCAAATGTCCATGAAAATTCAAACCTTACAGATTCTCAACGTGTGCAATATTTAATAGGTAACCTAAAAGGAAACGCATTGCAAATTACCGCCGGAATTATTCCGTCAGGGGATAATTATACGTCTATCTGGAACAGTTTGGTTCAAAAGTATCAAGATAAACGAGCATTAGGCTCGCACTACATGTCTAATATTTTAAATATCAAACCCGCAATTAATAATTCCGCCTCTTTAAATAGTTTTATTGAAAGTTTTCACGCGTCTGTTTTGGCACTAGAACAATTAAAAATTAACGACCTAAAGGATTTCATATTATTAAATTTAGCTTTAAAAAAGTTAGATCCCGCTATCATACATTCATTTGAGATGCATATGAGAGATGTGGAGATTCCTACTTATACGGATTTCGTTGAATTTATAAAATCGCAAGTAAAAATATTAGATAGATCTACTTTAACTCGGAACGCATCAATAAGTAACAACAATAATAAAAATAATTCTTGTCGTAGCCAATCACGTGATAGTACAGTACATACATTTGTTGCTTGTGACAATAACCAAACTTGTATGTATTGTAGTAGCAAAGATCATTGGAAACTGTACACCTGTCCAAACTTTCAAACAATATCGGCCGGTTCGCGTTTGGATTTTATTAAAAATAAACGTGGATGTGTAAACTGCCTTAGTACAACGCACACTGCCTCGCAGTGTAAATCTATACACACCTGTAGAACATGTAACAAAAAACATCATTCTCTTTTACATTTGGAACAAATTTCACAGCAGCGATCGATATCAGCTGACGCTTCCGCGCAGTCACAACAGGTGGCGCTTTGTGCATGTTCTCGCGTAGGAATAAGGACTCCACGTACTACGATTGTTTTGTCAACAGCACAAGTCTATGTTGATAACAAACATAACAAATCCGTTTCTGTAAGGTGCTTAATAGATAACGCTTCGCAAAATAATATAATTACTACAGCCTGTTGTAAAAAACTGCAATTAAATATTATACCGCTTTCAAATTCATTTATAAAGGGTGTAGGAACCTCTTCGCGGCCTATCATAGGTTACGTGGAGATAACAGTTACTGCAAAAAATAAAACAAATTCTTTTAAAATAACCGCTCTTGTTATTGATTGTATAACTGATAAATTACCATCTCACTTGGTTGACACCTCTGCTGTGCAACATTTATTCGAGTTACCGCTAGCCGACCCCCTGTGGCACGTGCCCGGTGAGGTTGAATTACTTCTAGGGGCAAAACTGTTTCCGTATTTATTACTTCATAACAGAATTCTCTCACCTACCGCGCCATCAGCTGTTGAAACCGTGTTTGGATACATAATTATGGGTGAGATACCCTCTAGTTTATCTAATAGCAATAACAGTCTAGATGATTTAAATACCGCTTCATGTTTTTCTACCGCGTTAACAGTAGATGATTCTCATTGTTTTTTGTCGTTGGACGAATCTTTACATAAATTTTGGAATATCGAAGAAATACCTTCAAAATCTTTTATGAGCCCCGCTGAACGGGAGTGTGAACAGCTGTACGCTTCTACTGTGTCACGTGACTCCAGTGGTAGGTACTGTGTTGCCTTACCATTCTGTAAAAATCCAGAATCACTCGGAAATTCATATGCTGTCGCTTATCGACGTTTAATTAATTTGGAAAAAACTAAGCTTCGCGACCCTTCTTTGCGCGCTAGTTATAACGAAATAATCCAAGAATATATCGATCAAAATTATTTAACTGAAACTACACCTAGTTCTGTTGATCAGACTATAGGATATTACATACCGCATCACCCTGTTATTAGGAATGATAAACAAACTACTAAGGTGCGCATTGTCCTTGATGCGAGCGCTAAGTCTCATAATGGCGTTTCATTGAATGACTTACTGCATACAGGTCCGAATTTACAGGCTGACATATTTTTATTACTTTTAAATTTCCGTTTGTTTCCTATTGCAGTTACAGCTGACATAAAACAGATGTATCTTCGAATTAAGGTTATTGAGGATCATCGAAAATATCAAAAAATATTGTTTCGATTTAATACTACTGAACCTGTTCGCGAATTTAAATTTAACCGTGTTGCCTTCGGTCTCAAGCCCAGTCCCTTTCTAGCCATGCGCACTGTGCGCCAGCTTTCAGAGGATGAAAAACATCGCTTCCCGCGCGCATCCATTGTCGCTTCTCATGAGCTTTACATGGATGACTTGGCTAACTCGACCCCTACTCTAGAAGAAGCCAAGATTCTCTCCGCTGAACTTATCGCCTTATTTAAAGCTGGGGGCTTTGACCTTACTAAATGGGCAAGTAATTCCTTGGAATTACTGGAGGTTATTCCACACTCCAACCGCTCTTCTATTAATTTCTCTGACGGGGATAATTTAAAAATCCTTGGACTCAAATGGATTCCTTCCGAGGACTGTTTCACCTTTACTACATCTGAGTTAGATAAAGGTTGTACTAAACGCGTCATACTTTCCACTATTGCCCGTCTGTGGGACGTTCTCGGTCTAGTGGCTCCTGTAGTTTTATTCGCGAAATTACTCATAAAAGAATTATGGAAATTAAACACAGATTGGGATGAAACTCCGCCCGATTCTATCGTACTTCTCTTTCAAAAATTCAAAGAGCAACTGCCTCTACTTTCTTCTTTAAAATTGCCGCGTCATGTAGCCGTTACTATGGGTTGCGTGACAAATATAGTAGGTTTTGCTGACGCCAGCTTGAATGCGTATGGCTGCGTTATATACTTACATGTCACTGACACAAATGGTAATACACACGTAAATTTGGTGTGTGCTAAATCTAAAGTTGCACCTGTTAAGGTCGTATCTCTGGCTCGTCTAGAGCTTTGCGCCGCTGTTCTTTTGTCTAAACTAATTAAACTAGTTTATGACACTTACCGCTCTCGCACCGCTATTAATAAAATATTTGCCTTTTCCGATTCTACAATTGCACTTTCATGGATTCATTCCTCACCTCACAAGTGGAACATTTTTGTTAGTAACCGCGTCGCTAAATGTCAAGAAAATCTTGATTCTAAACATTTTTACCATATTAACGGAAAAGAAAATCCTAGTGACTGTCTGTCTCGAGGTCTTCTACCCGAACAGTTACTAAACCATGATTTATGGTGGCATGGCCCTGAATGGCTTCTGCGACAAACTGATGAGTGGCCTATTACTCCGTTTGTTTCCTCATGCAGCGAGCAATTGCCTGAGTTTAAAAATAAATCTTTAACATTAGTATCTACCGTATCAGAACTTAACTTGATATATAGCCTTTCTCAAAAATTTACATCGTTACATAAAATACTGCGCATAATTGTATACATTTTGAGATTTTTGCATATTATTCCTTATGACAAGTCACATAAGACAATTACTGTCCGTGAATTGGTTGCCGCTGAAATTTATTTAATTCATTGTATTCAACAGTTTCATTTTTTAGATATTTATGACGAGATTAAAAATAAAAAACTTCGCTCACAGTTTAAGAAACTCGATCTATTTATAGACGAGCATAACATAATTAGAATTGGTGGCAGGTTGTCAAATGCGAACCTTCCTTATGAAGCTCAGCATCCCGCGCTTTTACCTAAACATGATAACTTTACACATGTTCTAATAGACTATTATCATCGCATTCATTGTCATGCCGGTGTAAACCTTCTTACCTCTCTGTTACGCCAAAAATATTGGATCATCTCTTCCAGAGGTGTCGTCAGACAAAGGGTACATGCTTGTAACTTTTGTTTCAAAGTTTCTCCTTCTCACCCCAGTCCAAAGATGGCTGATTTACCCGCTTGCCGCGTACAAGAGACTAAAGCTTTTGTTCATACTGGTGTGGATTACGCTGGTCCTATTAAAGTAACCTTATGTCGACGCAGAGGCCAAAGAAGTCAGAAGGCTTACATATGCTTATTCGTTTGTTTCGTTACCAAAGCAGTTCATATTGAATTGGTTACCGACGTGTCATCGGACACCTTCATTTCAGCTTTTAAAAGATTCATTTCCCGCAGAGGCCCCGTCTCTTATTTATATTCTGATAACGGAACAAACTTCGTTGGAGCCAAGGCTCAATTACAAGAACTACTTGCTAACCGCTACCGCATAGAGTGGAAAATGATTCCACCCCGCGCCCCCCACTTTGGAGGGCTGTGGGAATCAAATATTAAATCTACTAAAACGCATTTATATCGTGTTATCGGCTCTCAACTTCTTACTTATGAGGAGCTTTCGACTGTTCTCACTGAAATTGAGGCAGTTCTAAATTCCAGACCGCTCTGTATCCTGAGTGAGGATCCGTACCCAGAACCGCTTACTCCCGCTCATTTTATAATGGCTTCTCCGTTAACTACGTTGCCTGTCGTAAACGTTCCCGAAACGACGAAACCTCTAACTTGCCGAAAAAAATTGCTTGACCAAATGGTTTGTAGCTTTTGGAGAAGGTGGCGTATAGAATATTTACATAACTTGCAAGTTAGGCAAAGATG
This sequence comes from Mythimna separata, assembly GCA_030763345.1. NCBI lineage: Eukaryota > Metazoa > Arthropoda > Insecta > Lepidoptera > Noctuidae > Mythimna > Mythimna separata. The sequence goes on from CM061183.1 coordinate 16,607,910, forward strand.
GTTGAATGCCGCCGACAATATTAAGATTGGTACAGTGGTTCTCATGCATCAGGATGATGTCCCTCCTCTACGTTGGCCAATGGGCATAATCACCGAGATTTTTCCCGGCAAGGATGGGATAACCCGCGTTGCCATGGTGAAGACATGCAGTGGCTCTTTCAAAAGACCCGTTGTTAAACTATGTCCTTTACCTTCTCAATAATACCACCGCGTAATTAAACATCTAATTTAGCTGTAGTTCACATATTTTCATTATAACTTTTCTCTTTTGTCCAAGTTAATTTAATTTCAATCCGCTTTAATTTGACTCCTTACTTTTTGAGTATACTTCATATCCTCGAAAGCCGGGCAGAATGCTTACGCAAGCTAGCCCTATAAACATTTTTTGTATCATGTATCCAAACGCATCTCACACATTATAATTCATTCATATTGGACGACAGTATTGAGCCAATCATACTCCAACTCCCCATATCCTCATATCCCATGCCGGCGAATGAGAAAGCTTGTTCGCCGCTAAGCCAATCAGGAACATTTCCGCCGACCGCTGCAAAGAAAGGTCGCCATCTTTGGTTGACCGTTCTCTTCTTCTTCGAGACGCCGTCTGCACAGCACCGCTAACTAACCCGCTAAACCAGAGAAAACCCGCGGCGCCGCGGTGATCTAGTATCTAATCGCTGAACCATAAACCTCCTAATTAACGTGTTGGCCGACACAAAGACACAGTGACGCAAAAAAAAATATAACCGAGTTGTTAATCGCGAGTGAGACCATCCGAGAACACGTGTGAGTGTCGTCATCCACCCGGCAGTCAGTGCATCCACCTGGCATCTAGATCTCCAAGTAAGTCACAATACTCTTCCCATACCTACTTTCCTTTAGCTCAATTTCTGTGTCCAATATATCGTCCAACGTAAAAATATTTTCCCGCCAAAATTAAACAACTTAATCTGGTCCTTCGAAAGCCGCAATCCTAAAACTTACCAGTTTTACTGACCGAAACCGTATACTGGATCTTTATTCTGTCGCCTACATCACCTGCGTGGAGTTGCCGAGCTACGTGGACTACGCCTGGAGGACGGGAGCTCGCCAGGGAAGTGTGGAAGGCTAGTCAAGTGCGCAAGACCTAGGCAGAACCTTAGTTTTTTTTATTAATATACCCACATAATTTAAATTCTAAACCTAGTTTTATTCCTCTCTTGTACACGTCCTATAAACGTGACAATGTTGATAGAAAAATTAGTCTTTAGACGCACAGGACCGGTAGTTGTGGCGACGCTTGAGGGAGACCTATGTCCAGCAGTGGACGCCTTTCGGCTGAAATGATAAAGATGATAATGAGTCTTTAGTTGTGTCTTTTGTACTGGATTTTAAGGGTCCCTTCAAAATGGTAACTGGTCATTTGAGAGATGACCAGTGACGGCAACCGTCTCAACTACGATGATTTGACTGAAATTATTTTGTCAGTAAAACCGTAAGGGCCCAGCTAGTTTGAAGCTTCTGGGCCCATGGGATCGCTTCTGAAAGATAAACTTCGTGCCCTAGGACTAAAGGCCCTCCCGCTCCACCCAAGAGCAGGGGGAGAATTTTTCGTATGAATCGCAAAGAAAATGCGTTAAAAGGTCAGTGGGGCTCTATCCGAGCGAGGCTGACCGGAATCAAATGCACATATATGTATACTGCCACCTAGGCGGTAGTACGAGTATGTGTCCATTTAATTCCGACCAGATGGTCAAGGGACTATACACCTTAATGCAATTACAAAACAAACAACAAATAAAACAAATTGCAAAATTCGAAGACTTGTGACATCCACCAATCCGAAATGGGCCCGCGCGGTGATCGTTGGTCCATTCCTTCTGTAAGAGAGGAGGCCTGAGTCCCAGTAGTGGGAACATTATAAGGCCTAATGCCAATGCTTTTAGACATAATAATTAGCAAAAGAAATCAATTGAGCTATAAAATTGCCTACCTACTACTATTCAATATTCTCTTTTGTGTGACAGTAAATAAAGGGGTACACGATATTATATTCCTTTATTTATTTAACTACAACAAAATAAAGCTTAAACCAAAAGAGCCTATATTAAAAGTTCTCCAATAAAGTCTGTCCACATTCCAGTGTCCAATAACAGTTTTGTTTGCCTTATCTGGCGAATACGCCGATGCTGCGGACTTTTTTAAGTCACATACTGCCCAGTTGAGGTTCTCAGGCAGAAATAAACAAAATCTCTCTTTAGACTTGAAGGCTGATTGTTTGCTTTGTAGGTTTTATATAGTGTGAACTGTTTTGTTATCATTTTTTTAAGGGTTTTATTAGTAGTGTATAAATTGGTAGTTTCCAAACTATGCGTTAAGGTGACTTGGAAGTCGGAGCTCGGGTGTTCCGCTTCGGGAGTCGCTGATCACTATCCTAAACAAGAAGCCTCGCAGACCTGTACGCCCAGGTCGAAGGTACTTTCAACTGTCGAGGAAGAACAGAGCAGCAGTCTGTGGCTCATGAGTTTAAGAACAGTATTCAGACCGGTTACAATTCGTTGAAAACAATATGGTTCATTTTTTTTTAGGTGGAGAATCATCGAAATGATTTCTTCTGCTCTGGGCGAAGCGGGAGGGCGTGTCAGACTTTTACTGACTAAAACCCACTCCTGTTCCTTCTTTGCCCCAATTCCGGGGTCCCGGGGATCTCTTTCGTCAACCCAGGCCCCAAAAGGCTTCGACAATGTTTTTTAATTTTGGATTAAATGTAATCCACGAATATCATACTAGTTCCTACAGATATTTTAAATAATTTACTAGTAAAGCTACACGCCCATAGGTAACTTTTTTATAATGGCACCGGAAAAACAGGGTAAAAAGGGCACTGGCGTAACTTTCGGCTAACTCAAAACCTAGCACAAACTTTAAAATAACTACGTGTTAAGATTTATATAAAAAACGTCGCACCAAAATACATAACATTCAAAACTCATAACACCGCTCCCAAAATTACCCATAACATCCTTACCAAAACATATCCTGTGCCATCAAAAGTTGATACTCCATAAGACAACACACTCGTCTCAATTACGCCGAAACGAAGCAACAACAGCTTTTAACCGTCTTTCAGCTAAAGGGGTGGTTCCGTACCCCAAGTTCCGGCCGGAAGCGATAATTTCAGGCCTCTTTTGTGCCCAACGTCGGGCAAACAGACCGAGTGATGTCCGAAATGTATGGTAATAAAGGAAATGTTGTATGTTCTTGAAGCTGTGCGCTTGGACATTTTGTTCCGGTTTGTATCTTGTTGTTTGTTTTGTTTTTTTGGGGGAGCGAGGAAAATTTAAGGTTTATTTTTAAGAGTTAAAACTTTTTGAGGACACGGATTTTTTAGAACTACGCTCGACCACAACCCTTGGGTGATGTAGTTGCTAATCGATAAAGCCCTTTAATCAAATATTAAAAACCCCCGACATAGAAGAATAGAGTTCTGAAAAAATCAAAGGAACTAATCCTAACATGTCCATGTGCTATTCCCAGACACAGTCTACTCGTGTGTTCAATTGCATCCGAATCCGTCCAGATATTTGAGCGTGAAGGAGTAGCAAACATACAAACTTGCATTTTATAACACTAGTTGCTGGCCAGCAGTATTGCCCGCGTGATAGTAGAAGATTATCACAGCGAAAATATTTCCGTGATAAAAAGTAAGTTATTGAGCAAATCCAAATCCTTTTAGCCATTTGAGCATGAAGAAGTAACAAACACACATCCTACAAACTCAAAAACTTTCGCCTTTGTATGTTGGATTCTAAATAAAAGGAACAAAAGAGACTTAAAAAACTTAATTACTACAGAACGTACAATATTATCGCTATATCAAAAAGATTTTAAGTTAACAAAACGGTACGAAAGACTACGTTTTAAACAGCAAGCAAACACTTGCACTAATAGCAAAAAACCGGCTAAGTGCGATCCGAATTTGCGCACTGAGGGTTCTGTACAAACTCACCCATGAATACAGTTCAATTCCCGAATCGAGTCTCGACGATTTTTCCGAACAGTATTTTTTTTTGTTGACCTTACGTCTACAGTTTTTTCCTATACTTGTGCTATGAAACCTTGCTTCATGCCAAATTTCAGGATTCAGATCTACGGGAACTACCCTGATTTTGATTCCATTGAGAGTGTCGTAATAAGCATACGATTTTTTGCGATATAAACGGCCATACCTTTTTTCTTCGTTAACTTAAAAGTTTGATTTTTTTACAGCTTCAAGGAACCGCAGATTTGAGCACGGTTTTAATTTTAACTCGGCACCTCATCGCATTTTGTAGATAAAGGGTCTTGACAGACAGACAAGACAGAAAGAAAAAAAATATTTATTTGACACACACACAACAGATTAACAGACGGACAAAAAAGTGATCCTATAAGGGTTACGATTTTCCTTTCGAGGTACGGAACCCTAAAAAAGATCTTTTTAGAGACAAACTTAGTAATTTATCTTGGCTGTTTAAGCCTCACAGAGTTTTTGCTTCGGCTCCATTTTAATTAGTTTTGCTAGCTGTGCCGTCCGTGAGATTTAAAAGTAATAAAATTATTTGTCTCCTACATTTCGTATGTACTTTAAACGAATTGTTTAGATTCTTTCCGGTTTTCTCGAATAAAAGGAAAATACTGTATTTTTCTTTCTGTCTTTATTTATTTATTGTTCTTTTTTCTTGTGAAGATTTTTCAAAGGATATAAATACGTTTTTGTGCCTCTTTTTTACAATTTTATTGTGTTCTTATGTTATAAGTATTTGGCTTTATCTGTTGAATAGTATTTTTAGGTTTCCGTATATCAGTCAGCAAAAACGGAATCCTTATAGGATCACTTTTTTGTCCGTCTGTCGGTTTATCAAGACAATTTTCCTTAATCACGCAGCGGATGGTTTGTGTGTATAAATAATCTGCACTCGGGCAAAGCCGGAGCATTTCATTAGTGCATTCTGCAATTATCTACAATTTAATCCATACCTTCCACTATTATAAACCAGCTACTAACTGCCAGAGATAGTGAGTGATCTTATGTATCCAGCATCCATCGGATTTTTACAACCCTCACCTCGTCTGCGGTTCACCTAGTGTGATGCCTTCCAAGGCTACGTCTTCAGGTAGATACATGGCCATCATGTTCACATGGTTTACATGTGTACCAAGTTTCATCGAAATCCATTCAGCCGTTCGAGCGTAACAAACATACGTAAATATACATACAAACACACTTTCGTCTTTATAATATAAGTTTGTTATTATCTGTCTGTAACACTTTCACGATTAAACTCCTGAACTGTTTATGATAAACTTTAAGGCAGAGTAAGCTTGAATCTCAAGAAAGAATATAGTCTGATTTTAATCTGGCTTTTACAGTATGTTTACAAAAAAACCGTCATTCTGGTGAACGAAGTCGCAAGCAAAAGCTAGTAGAAAATAATCCTTTCAAGTTTCCAGACTTATCACAAGAAAAGGAAGGTAAAATTGTCTATAGAAAACGACCGGGCGATAGTAATGACCTGGTTAGAAAGATCGATTAACCAGTAGTAAGCCAGCGTGGTGGCTTTTTTACTAACCACTCTTTCTTTACGGCCAGACAGAATATTTTAACGTTAAATAAACGTTTGACCACTGTAATCCACCTGATGGTCAACGATGTTGTGTTTGACGAAAGAGGATACTTGTCTAGAAGTAAAAACGGAACTCTTAACTTAAAAAACCTCAGGTTATAGCTAAGAGAAAACATACACTTCGCCAGCGATTTCAAATTTTTTTAGCCAGTTAAATCGGTCGACAGGAATCGAGTGATTTCATAAGGGTTCAGTTTTTTCATTCGGACCTCAGGAACTTTAAAAAGCTGTAGAAGTATGCGAAATAAAATCCCTCAACATGCATTAAAATGAAAGTTGTCAACCGACTAGACGGGTTTGGTGCATGGTCCGGGCAACTGCCTAATATTTGTGTATCGAATTGTTGTCTATTGTTTAAAATAGTGCGGAGAACTTTATCACCGCGATGTAGATTTTTTATTAAGTCAAATCTTTTGTTCGTTACGTAGCTAAGAGTACACTACAGAAGCATAAAAGTATAGTCCTCCTTTCTCCACTGTTAGGACTTAGGCCTAGTTTAGAATTTAGAAGAGGTAATGGTCCACCATGAGGGTCGAGCTAGTGCGAGTTGGTGAATGACACATATTTTCGAATTTCTGGTTTTAGAACATGTCGGTATCCTCACGATGTGTTACTTCACCGTTTTGAGAACAACGATGATGATATTAATTTTACAAATTAATGCACCTGGCTGTGTTTCAACCCACGATCAACTTGTAAATCGGGGCAATTACCACTAGGCTATGACGCTACAAAACAAAAATTTAAAATAAAACAACCAAATCAGTAAACCGTCCACGCAAAATTTTCACATCAAAACAACGTTTGTAATTAGTATTAAAATAACAAAAACAAACAATACCATATCCCACATTAACATATAAAAATTGGATTTTAAAAACCTCTAATTATACAGTCCGTCGCCTCCAGTTTTGGTGAGGAGTTATAAAACGGCGGAATGAAATACGAAATGTACATATTATTTGTGTGTTGCTAAAATAAAATATTATTGCAAATTTTAAACGAAATACTGGCGAGTTAATAAGCTCTTTTGTATTTTTCGTGGAAAGAATATCAACTTAAAACAAGTTGAGAGAATAGGTTCATACCTATTCCTTGTGTGATTGTAATTTTCATCATTCAGTTGAAAGATGTCAACGTTCCCACAACGACCGTTCCTGTGCGTCTCGCATCCATCGGATTCCCACGATCCTCGCCAGTTTGTCGGTCCACCTTGTGGGAGGCCTTCCAACGCTGCGTCTTCCGGTACGTGGCCGCCACTCCAGAACCTTTCGTCGCCATCGACCATTCGTTCTACGAGCACGACCACCACCAAGTGAGCCAAAATGACGGGTCCAATGTGACACATCCATTAGATTTTTACGACCCGCACCAGGTATAGTCAGCCTACCTTATGTGAGGCCTTCCAACGCTCCATCAGTTTGTTCAGTTGATTCATCATCACTATTCCAGCCGATAGACGTCTACTGCTGGAATATAAATGTAGCTGTAACGACCAGTACTGTAGGTACGTCTTGCATCCGTTGGGTTCCCGTGATCTATCGTGGATATTTAACTTATGTCATTAACATATGCGTTTGACAGGTGCCTGGACCTGACGCCTTAGTGCTGCCATCTGGTCAACGTCATTTTAGATCATCGTCATGGATTACGAGCATATAAACTTAGTTTTAGTGCAACTTATTGACCAACTGGAAAGTAAAACAACACTCCAAAAATATTGCTAAAACCAGTTCAATCATCCAGTTTCCCACAATAAATACCCATTGCCATACATGGTTTCAAAAGGGGCAGGTTTTAAATAAAAAGAAACTCACTAAGCCCTATATTTTCCAGCCATTTTTATGGTCGCGAACTGGCAAAAAGTTTCTCCCGGCTTCGTTTAATGAGAGTCGACGGGAATGTATGCTTAGTAAATACTGCGACCACTTAGAATGTGGACTTAACGATGTGTGAGAAGAGGCTTTATTCGCTGAGTATTGTGGGTAATGCCTTTATGTGTTTCGGCTGAGAATACTGCCTTTTTTTGAGACGAATATGTGGATGTTTGGATGAAAAAAAGTGAATTGTCTCGTGGAACAATGGAGGCTTGTCGGAGAATATGCGGATGGTCTGAGCAAAAAAATTTACTGATTCTATTAAGTTCGTAATTTATGAAAGAAATACTATTTTATTAAAAAAAATACGAGTTTAATTAGAATCTTTTGGAATAACAACTAATGTCCAAAAATATATGACGGAAAAAGTAGTTTATAAATAATAGCACATACCTATATCATATTTCTATTTTTATTGCGTTGAATAAACTGAATGAATATAATTATAATATTCATTATTATAATTATAAATATTTAAATATATAGAATAAACTGAACCAGTGACTGAAAAGCTGAAAGGAAATCGTTTGTCTTGGTATGGTCATGTAAAGAGGAGGGATGAAACGCATGTTACGAAAGCAGTTATGAATTTACATGTGGACGGATGGAGAGGAAGAGGGAGACCAAAGAAAAGATGGATGGATTGTGTGAGGACTGATATGAAAGAAAAGGGAATTGATGATAGCATGGTGGGTGATAGGACAGAATGGAAGAAAAAAACATGTTGCGCCGACCCCAAATAATATGGGATAAGGGCAGGAAGAAGAAGAATAAACTGATAATAAAGTATACCAAAATTTTGTAATCTAGTAGTATACTAGGTTTATGGTGTTTTTCCTAGTTTTTATTACTACTACAATACGTTAAAGGCTTAAAAATATAACTTCATTCTTTTTATGGTTTTAGAGCTTGAACTGCCTAACAGTTGATTTCGGGCGATAGTATATATTCTAATTGCGTGGAAAATTCCTTTGTATTATATAATTGCAAAGCATAATTTTGTCTATTAGTTCCTATGTGGCATTATAGATGTCGCTACAACTTGGTTAGATTAGTAAATGATAAAAGATAAATGATATTTATTTTGCAAATAGGTTTCACGAAACACTTTTACACGTCAATTTTTTTTTGTCATAATTATTAATCTAGATGAGGCCGGTGTTTCCTAACAGACAACCCTGAGAAGAAACACCAAAACAAACTCAGGGGTCACAGTCTCTTTTAAAAAAAAAATATCCATACAAAGTGTATTGGTCAAATCATATGCGAACTATGCAAATTGGTGTCTGAGATGGCCTTTTAAAGAAAGAACCATGCAGATTTGAGTGGACCTGTCCAGTCAGTGCAAGCATTTGTCATTCCTCGTAAAGCTCAACTCAGGACTACTAAGGAGCTCAACGACTTGACGAACAATACAAAGGAAAGGACATTTGGTTAGGCCGCAGAAAATACTCAAATTGCCACACATAAGTTAAAGTGACTGAAACGAAAGGAAAAAGCAAGCTATCCACATAGTCCTCACATTCACAAAAAAAAGATATAAATAAAATTTACAAAAAGTAATACTTAACAAAGTAAATATTGTTGTCAATTATTATTTTACACCTTGCTCCCTGAATCATCATCATCATCATTACAGCCGAAAGACGTCCACTGCTGGACATAGGCCTCCCCCAAGCGTCGCCACAGCGACCGGTCCTGTGCGTCTCGCATCCATCGGATTCCCGCGACCCTCGCCAGGTCGTCGGTCCACCTTGTGGGAGGCCTTCCGACGCTGCGTCTTCGTTCCCTGAATGCTGCTCAATATTAATTTAGTTTTGTGAAACGTTTTTGCCGCCTAGCTTCAACTAGATAAAACTCACGTGGTTAAGTAACTGTTATGCCTTTGGTCAAGGCTGACTAGCGTTGCGGCCTTTTGACATGCACATCTGTCGACAAAAATGGCCTAATTTTCTTTAAATCCTTATAATATCACTTTGTCTGTCACGACCCTTTTTCTAAAGAATGTGTGGAGGAATTAACCTGAAATAATTATCAAATACTCAGATCTTTAACTCTTGAGATAGTTACGAAGTCAAACTTCTAAATTAATGCAATTTAAAGATAAAATCGTCTATGACGCATATTTTAACATTTGCATTTCATTCCAATCAAAACCTAAAGGGTACATTCCGTTAACAAAAATCATAGCCTTATAGCGCAAATACAGTAAAAAGTCTGAAAAATGTTTATTTTAATTCATTTATTTCTCAATACAATATTACTTTTGCGTAGACTCGATTTTGGAATCGAACTATTAAAATAGGTTAATTTATACAGAATTTTCGGTGCATAAATCCGACTCACACTTGGCTACTTTTTTTAAAGAGCCCAGATTGGGGAATAAGTTAGGGGAGTGTAATATTTTTGCCTCACTAATACCACACCCTAACTAATCACATAGAAGGGATCCCGTTATCTCATAAAAGATCACTCTTCCCCGTCCAAACCGTCCGTCTGTGTCTGTTTTGCAGGACTTTTAGAACTATTTTTTTGGACTTTTTTGTCATCTTGGCTGCCCTCTTTGACGTTTTTATTTAAGTCCTTACAATTTTTTTTATAAACTGAAATATTAAATGTAAGAAATGGTCCAAAGTCCATACTCTCCACGTTTGTAGAGGAGCACTTTGTCCGAGCAGAGCGTTGTGGTCACAGTTTTTACGCTCACGCTCCGTAAAGGGCTAATTAGAAAGTTAGATTTTAATAATGAAAAGCATTATTTCTGCATATTCAAAGCTTTGTGATGTTACTAATTGTTTGCTCCTGTTTGAGGTGTTAGGGAGTTTAAGTAAAAATTTTAGCTCGCTGGAAAACCCTTGTGTACTTTTAGTTTGTATGTGATTAGTCTAATTGTGTGAAGTTGGGGATTTCTGGATTAAAGGTGAGGGACTGAGTGTCAGGTTTTGTAGAGGAAACTTTTGTGTGTTTTTTTCTAAAAATAAAATTTGTGTTATTCTGGTAAACTGACGTTAGTAACAACTCGGAGTTTTATTTATGCGCTATTTTTGTAGTTGGTTTGATTTCGTGTTTTATGTCCTTGTACTTTTTTATGTGAAAAATCATTAAATGACTTCTTACTCTTGGGGTAGAGTGAGAGGGAATGTCAGACTTTTACTGACTAAAACTCACTGGCAAACTGACATATGGCTCTCAAACTTGGTCGCTCACAATAAGTGCTATGCGTAAGACACACCGTTGGAAGGCCAACAAAGTAGGCCGATGACTTGGTAAGGGTTGTGGGAATTCGACGGATGCGAGATGCACAGAACCGTTCATTGTGGTGATACTTGGAGGGGGGGGGGACTATGTCCTACAGTGGACCTCTTTCGGCTGAAATAATATTGATGATGATGATGAAAGCTCATAGTGTTCCTTTAGTTATCCTTTGCGTGAGGGCCAGGGTAACTCTTATAAACATTCAGAAATATCTGAGTTCTGAAGATTTTAAGCGAATGCCCAATCTAAATAGTATATACGCCTCTTGCCAGCACCTCTATGCGCACCTAACCACCTACGCATGAAGGAGGCTGCTGACCGCGAGCGCGTGAGGGAACGGTCCTCACGCCGCCGCCGCCAAGATCCCGATCCCGATTTCCGACCACCGTAGGCGCGGGCTCGCGGACGGCGGGCACTGGGTAGCTCGCCGTCCGGCAGTCTGGAAATAATCTGGACCGAGCCCGGTCGTCGATGGCGCGTTCTGTTCCACGCGCGCCTCAAGGAGATGTCAGCAAACTGTAGGGGCCCGGCAGGGCCGAATCCTCTGGGGAACACCGAGCCGAAGCCACCGTTGACACCGAGTTCCCCCCAGATCGAAGGCAACGAAGGAACGGGGTAACGGTTTAGTCAGTAAGAGTCTGACAGGCCCTCCCGCTCCGCCCAAAAGTGGGAAAAGTCATTCTGATGATTTCCTTACTAGAAAAAAAACCACCTACACATAATTACACATACATTTACTCTCATTTGTTCATACATTGTTCATTCATTTGTTCTCATTATTAGGGTTCAATAATCGTAACAAGGAACCCTTTCTAAATACAAATGTTATCTAAGGTCACACGTTGTAACTGGCCATTACGGAACCCTTCACTGCAACTGATTCGATATGCACTTGACTGGTTTTTGATTATACTGACTTAGTTACACACACACACACACACACATTTTAACTGATCATCAATAACTCATTTCTTTCTACCACACTCGTCTTCAAAATACCCTCCAATTTACAGTAAAAGATAATCATCTTGAATTTGATTGATCAGCCTTTCAGAACGCGTAAATCAGGCAAGTGCCTTCGGAAATGAAGAGCGGCGCCGGGGCGCAAAGTAATGATATTTTGTCTGTTGGTGGTAGAACGCGGGGGAAATCACTAGGGAACATACAGACACAAGGACTTGTTAATTTTGTAGCTAGATGTGTTTACGGTTATGAAGATGAATGTGAAAGAATGAAAATGTAATTTTTGTAATGTGATGTTAATGAGTGTGTGTTCTGTGTTTTGAGATTAAATTGTTCTAGTCTATCATTGAAAGCCTATACATATATTTATGTATGTTTCAATTTCAAGATGTAAAATAACTGCACGACCTTGCTAAGTAGTTCTTATCACCACTATTCGACTCCATCATCAGACCAGGCAATGTCATTCTCGCGTCTTTATTGGATTTACACTAATATGTTTTGATTTCAATAGAAACCTAGATAATATCCACAAGATATGTCTTGAAAATATATAAAAAAAGATGTGTAATAAGGTCGAAATCACGTAAGAGTAGACTATGGAAATATATCTCGAGTTACCCGCTCTTAATACTAACATAATTATGATACCTTCAAGAATTCAAATCTATTCAAAAGACTTGCTATTGAAATCTTAACAAAAACCGAATAAAATATATTGTTAACGGTTCTGTCAATTCGTCGAATCAATGTGACCCATAATAAAAAAGTCTTTCACTCATCCTGAATTCCACCTTACATTCTAATTCCGAGTCTTCGAAGGCACAAAATAAATAAGTGCAGAAGGCAATCTCATGTAGTGTCATTCTGAATTTTGACGGTTAATTATCAAAAACAAATATGATAATATTTTTTTTTAGCTTAAGTTGAGAAACTAAAGAGAAAAAAACAATGACTAATTAATTGATTATTATTTTTGTTTTTTTTCTGTACCTACCTAACCTAAGACCGTAAAACAAGAAGAAGAAAGGATCTGTCGAAGTAGTGGGTTTCGAAGTTGTGTGTTGTCGAAGTATGTTCTGACTAATCCTTGTCGAATAAATGTTCTGTCATGTGAGTAGCCGAAGTAGTGCTTTTCGAAATTCAGACATGTGGAAATAATTAACTGTCGAAATTCAGGATGACACTCATGTTACGGCTAACACCCACCTAGTTTTAGCCAGTTAGAAGTAGGTGTAACCGGTCACATGCGGTTAAAATTAGGTGTATCTTTGGTTAGAACTAGGTTTTCTGCAAAGTTTGCATATGGTTTTGTGCTTGAGATTCCTGGGTTGACGAAAGAGAACCCTGGGACCCCGGAATTAGGGCATAGAAGGAACAGAAGTGGGTTTTAGTCAGTAGAAGTCTAACACGTCCTCCTGCTCCACCCAGAGCGGGAGAAGTCATTTTGATGACTTTCCCACCTTAAAAAAAAGTCCAAACACGCTGCATGGTCTGAAACATCGTGTCTGTGAGCGGTATCTATGTGTGCGTTACTCGAACGCGTTTTGTGTTACCTATAGATGCCCTTCTGTACCTATCTCTTCTGTGGTACAAGTACTCTTTTCACGTAGGTACCTATTACGCACGCCGCGTACCTGGTTCCTACTTAATACTGATTGCTTCCCACCGAATAGGGATTACGGCGCGTAATTTACCCGTTACTAGATTAAACCGGTATCAACCGGTATTATCGACTTTTTCGGATACGCGTAACGAGAAGACTTTGGAATTAGATATTCTGTGGTGTATCGCTTATATGATTTAGGTTGCTACTTGCTAAGGTTATTGGATTTTTTCTAGTTGAAGGCCTATTAGACAGGCCTTCTAGGCTAGATTTCTTTGCCTGAAGGCTGTTTATTTGCTGATAGAAATGTGTGAGCTCTGTTAAATGGTACAGGGTATTTTTTTGTTTCGTATCTGCTAGTAAGACTCCATTGTTCCTCTGTTACCAGGCTGTATCTCTTGATCCGTGATATCTGGATAGTTAAAATTTTCATGATGTATTCCGGTTGCCGCTATAACCACAAATACTAAAAACCGAACAAAATATTTAACGGGAGCTCCTATAGAACAAACGTGATTTTTTTGCCGTTTTTTGCTACAGACAGTAAGGAACTCTTCGTACGCGAGTTCGACTCGCACATTGACGATTAAAGGTGAGTATAGACTACAACATTTACTTGTAACAGAACAACGAGCCGCTCTATGGTGTTCTAGTGTATCATCCTTTTACGAACTAAACATCGAGCACGCTCGTCTCTTTGTTACAAACCAACGAGCATATTGGTGTAACATTTCGTCGAGCGTATTGGTGTAACATTTCGTCGAACGAAAGAATGAAAAAGAATGAACGCAAGGTACTACGAAACGTTGGTAAATGCACACTCGATGTGAGCATTTACCCGTAACATACAGCCGAGCATTCGCAGGAACGTTACATTACATGGAAATGCTTGGGAAACTGAGCTTTTGCCTGTATTATGCCATTCGTTAGAACGTTACATTACACAGAAATGCTCCAGTAAATGTTGTAGTGTATACCCACCTTAATATCGAGCTGCTTTTGATTGGACTGGAAACCATTCTCGACACAATAAAAAAAAAACACAAGATTTTATTTTCTTAGTTCATCGTAAAACGTCAAAGATGCTATATCTGAAATTGTCAGAGCTGCCCTGAATCACTTATGCAGTGTGTTTTGTACGCGATAAGATTATACGAGTATATCTATTTCCATAATCATCGATAATACTGTTTTCATGTGACTCATTTTTTTATTCTTTGCACCTAAAGGGTGATTCATACTAAAATGGCATCAGTAGGCAGCGACGCGGCGAGAACTTTTAGAGTGGAATAATTTTAAGCTTCATCTATAACTATTTTAGATTTTTTCAGGTGGGTAATGAAAAAATTACTTCTCCCGCTCTCGGAAAGAGCGCGAAGACGTGTCAGACTTTTACAGACTAAATGAAAAATCTTTTGTTCCTTCTTTGTCTTTGTTCCAGGGAGACATTGGGGGCTTTGAGTTTGAGTCATCGTGGTGAAAGGATTAGTCAGCTAGACTCTGCGATACCGAGTGCTAGCTGTCCAGGGTGCGCCGGGCGTTTAAAATCGTATTACGATATTTTTAACGCCGTTCGGGGAGGCTCCTTTCATGCACCCCACTTTTCCGACCCTAATTAATATTTATACCAACGACCAGCCTTGCTCTCCACAAACAAACCGTTTCTTGTATGCAGACGACCTTGCATTAGCCGCCCAGACACCTACTTTTGAAGAAGCCGAAGAAAAACTGGCAGAAGCTCTGGAAACACTTGGAAAATTCTACGACGAAAACACCCTACGGCCAAACCCATCCAAGACCAACTGCCCAACTACCTGCACCTTTAACGACCTATGCGAGGCTAACGACAGAGCTGTCCAGGTGGCTAAATATTGGTCGGACAAAATTTGAGTTAATCGACACGACAAGAAGAAGATTGGGGGCTTTTCTTTCAGAAGCCAACTCTTGGCCTCAGAGGCTTGAAGGACCAGTATTGCTTGAAAACAGGAGCAGTCAGATAACCATGTAGGTCTTGTTAGCGGTTTTGTCAGCGGCCGGTAGCAACGCAGAGAGCACTTTTAGAGTGAAATAAGTAAATTCACATTGCATCCTTAAAACCTAAAATCCTTAAAACACTTCACTTCGTCCGTGTGTCTGTCAATGGCCGATCGTGGCCTGCCTCGTGGCTGGTTGAGCCTGCTTAACCAGCTTCTTTGTATCGCTACAGTTACTGGCCACTGCCATCATCATCATCATCATCTGCCTAGCCTTTTCCCAACTATATTGGCGTCGGCTTCCAGTCAAGCCGGATTTAGCTGAATACCAGTATTTTACGAGGAGCGGCTGCCTACCAGACCTTCACAACCCATTAACTGGGGTAACACGGTACTTCATGGCAAGACTGGAGTCAGATTTGCTGGCTTCCACTGCCATTCTGGCGCAATTTCATTAGTCGATAGGGCCCGCATGCGGGGTGCGAAAAATTACAGGAACGCATGCCACAGGGCCCGCATTCGGGGAACCGTAGACGGTATAACGACTATGTTACTTTCATTGGTTGTCCCCCATGCGGTACACCGAACGAGTTAACGACCAGTGAAATTGCGCCATTCCAGTGTGTATCGGCCCTTACTGCCGTATTTTTATCCTCACATAATTTAAATGTAATCTCTGATATTTTAATGTCGTCGACCGCTACGGATGCATTTAAGCCGATTAAAGACAAATAATTACACTATCTAAATAATTATACTCTTAGGTAGAACATATTCTTACCTAAACAATCAACATGTATGTATAAGTTGATAGACTAGGCTTTTTTTTGGTAGGAGAATCATCAGAATGGCTTTTCCCACTCTTGGGCAGAGGTGTCTCAGACTCTTACTGACTAAACCCCACCCCGTTCCTTCGTTGCCTTCGATCTGGGGGATATGGACTTACCTTGATAGACAAGGCTGTGCTCAGAGTTTCCTTGCGTGGTCGTAGTATGTAACTAAGTGATAATGTAATATTCTACTGGTGAAATACGTTTGAAAATCGGTCCTTGTAATTCTTGAGTTTGTAAGTACATTACAAACAATTATAAAAATATTTTCTCTTTATACTATTAGTAGATACGTGTTATGGCATGATGACATACGTCCGAAAATGCATTATGATTTTAATCTTGAAGAGTTTTTTGTACTTTCCAACGTAAACAACATTATCGTCAATCTAGAAATCGTCAATTTCAAGATAAATAATAATTTAATTATTACGTCAAAGATAAAAATAAAATCCCTAACAGATATATTTATTGCATCAAAATGAAACTTTGTTATACATCAAAATAGTAAAATAAATTGAATAGGTATATAGGTACGTACAACGACGGTCTTATCACTGATAGCGATAGATATCGTCAGACTTTCTATGTATAACAACAGCCCAATCATAATACGGTCAAGGAGATGTCAGCAAACAGTAGGGACCCAGTACGGCCAAAGCCTCTGGGGAACACGGATTTTCCGGAAGGCCGTGTCTTCCAGATCAAAGGCAACGAAGAAACGGGGTGGGGTTTAGTTAGTAAAAGTCTGGCACGCCCTCCTATTCCGCCCAAGAGCGGGAGAAGTCATTCTGATGATTCCTCACTTGAAAAAAAACCATAGTACGGTATATACCGCACCAGCTATGCACTGGCATATTGTACTGTCTTCTTCCTGTCTTATACCCATATTACTTGAGGTCAGCGCAACACGTACCGGCCAAGGCCAAAGACAGGAGTGGGTTCAGTATCGCCCATAAAGAATAGAACATATTAAGACATTACAACCAACCAAACAATTTGAAGTGAGTTTTCAACGCGCGATGTAAATAAAAACAATTTTAATAAAGTAGGCGAACAGCAGGAGCTCGTGGCTAGATAATAACAGCCGCACAGGTCGATCTTCAATGTTAAGCAACGCTTGCCTAGGTTGGTCTGTGGATGGGTGACCATCTTAACGTAACGAGTTTCCTCCGTGCCTCGGAAAGCACGTTAAGCCGTTGGTCCCGGCTGTCATTTGGAGGGCATTGGCAGTCGTTACGGATAGTCAGAAGCCAGTAAATCTGACTCCAGTCTTGTCATGATGTACCGTGTTACCCCAGTTAATGGGTTGTGGAGGTCTGGTAGGCAGACGCTCCTCGTAAAATACTGGTATTCAGCTAAATCTGGCTTGACTGGAAGCCGACCCCAATATAGTTGGGAAAAGGCTGGGTAGATGATGAGGCGAACAGCATTGCCACGTTAATAAGCCACAGCGATTTATGCTTTCATAACATACCCTAGTTACGAAGATGTACGAATGTAGACGAAGGTTCCATTCGGTTTTCAAAGGATCTGCAGGCCTAACCAATTTACAACCGTTTCGTGTAGAATCTCTTCCTACAATTAGTAACGCCCGGTGGAAGTGAGATAAAGACGATAAGTTGGTAATTTTGTTAGCACTTGTCAAAATTGTAACTTGCGGTGCGATGCGATGAACGATGTGAATATGACTACGAATTTTATATTACTACTAGCTGAACCCCGCGGTTTCACCCGCATTTTTGGTTACTGCTCCGCTCCTTTTAGTCCTCGCGTGATGTTATATAGCCTATAACCTTCCTGAATAAATGGGCTATCTAACAGTGAAAGAATTTTTCAGATCGGACCAGGAGATCCTGAGATTAGCACGTTCAAACAAACAAACTCTTCCGCTTTATAATTTATGTATAGATACTGCGTCATCCATGGTTATCGGTAAGTGCACCTTAAATATAATAATAAAAAAAACTTTAGTTCTCTATCATTGCTATTAGTATGCAGACTGATAGCGTGATGAGACTAATCTTATCAGTTGTGAACTGACATAACTAATCAGGCGTTTTCATTATCATGACTTCCGATTATTATTGTTTAGAATTTTCCTGTATACAGAGAGACAACAAAAAAAATGAATATTTTAAAAAAACATGTCATATCTTTGCCAACTTTAAAATGCATGAAATCGACGGTTGTACGAAAATAACTGTTACCATCTTTTTTTTTAGGTGGGAAAATCATCAATCCATATCTTTTTATATCATATCTTCTTCCGCTCTGGGCAGAGTAAGCTATTTTTAGAACTTGAAGCAAGTCTTAAAAACAGCTTTCATTTCATTAGTAAAAAAAAACTAGCGCGACACTAAAAAAATTTCACAGAAGTGTTGAAAAAAAAAACGATGAAAACATGCCATCGTTGTTTTCGTTATCTGAGCGTAGAACTTATCACGGACAAGTAAAATACCGCATCCAAACTCATTTTACATTCTCTTGCTGCTCGCATTAAACGCTAGGTGCAGTAACAACGCTCCGTAAGTCGCGTTCAGAGAACACTGGAGCATCCTCCATGCTAACTGAATGGAACCTTCGCGGGAGTAATAAGCTTAACTAGGAATGCGAGATGCATAGGACCAGTCGTCTTCGCGACGCTTGGGGGAAGGCTTATGTCTAGCTGTGGACGTCTTTCGGCTATAATAATGATGAAACACTATCAACTGCATCGCACTATTTAAAGTAACGTGTTATGTATTTTTTCTGAAGACTAGCATGCCACAATAAAAAAAAAAAACAGAATAATGTTCAAATCCGTTGGAAAAAAATCGATAGAAACACTATCGCATCGTATCGTTGTATGAAAGTGAAATACCGCATCCAAACTCTACATTCTCTCGCTGCTGGCATTAAAAGCTAGGTGCAGTAACAACGCTCCGTAAGTCGCGTTCAGAGAACAGTGGAGCATCCTCAATGCTAACTGAATGGAACCTTCGCAGGAGTAATAAGCCTAATTGGGTGCTCCTTGCATCATTTCTGGATAATTTGCGGTAATAAAAAGGTTGTGTTTACTGGGATCGTGAAATATGGAGATTCAGTTTATTTTGCTTGTAGTTGAATAACTTTTTTTAAACTTTTTTATTTGAATACTTTTTGGTTTCTAGCTTCGGACGGGTGTTAGGTTAGGTTACTTAATAGACATGCATAACAGTGTCTAGATTTTTTATGTTGGTTATCATAAAAATCCTGTATAAGTACATACATATAATGTGTACGTTAAATGCGCAAAAACTGAATATCGTCCAATTAAAATTTTCTCTTACTTACTTACTTTACTTAATGTCCTATGTCCCCTAGATGGGGCAGAGGGCGTCCACAGTAATCCTCCATCGCGAACGGTCTTGAGCTTCCCGTTTCACCTCGCTCCACGTCATTCCGTTGCTCGCCGCTTCTGCCAACACGGTGCGACGCCAAGTTTGACGGGGACGGCCACGCTTTCTTTTTCCTTGGGGATTCCAGTCCAAAGCTTGTTTGGGTATGTGATTGGAATCCCTTCGGAGCGTGTGGCCAATCCATCTCCACTTGCGACGCTTGATCTGGTGGTCGATCGGGCTCTCGTGGCATTTTTCCAACAGCTCTACGTTTGATATCGTCTCGGGCCAGTAAATTCCGAGGATGCGACGGAGACAGCGGTTGACGAAAACTTGGATTTGGCGAGAGATGTCCTTTGTGACCTTCCACGTTTCACACCCGTAGAGCAGTACGGGTTTGACATTGGACCCGAAGATTTTGAGTTTAATCCTTCGGGTCAGTTTCCGCGACTGCCAAACAGGTCTCAGCTGCGCGAAGGTTGCTCGGGCTTTGGCGATCCGTGAAGTGATGTCCTCTTCACTACCTCCGGTTTCTGTTACAACGCTTCCTAGGTATGTGAATTTTTGTACTCGTTCCACTACCTCTGTGTTCAACATCAACGGTGAGGGATTCCTGACACCAGCTCTCATCTCCTGTGTCTTTCTGATGTTTATTTTGAGGCTAGTTTTTGCCGCTTCCCGACTCAGATCGTCCAACTTAGCCTGCATGTCAGCGTGGGTGTGGCTCAAGAGGCAAAGATCATCGGCGTAATCAAGGTCCTCCAAGATGTCAGACAATCCCCATTCTATGCCTCGACGCCTGTTTTCGCAAACACGAAGCATTATTCCATCAAGGACCACAAGGAAAAGAAGCGGCGAAAGTAGGCAGCCCTGGCGGACACCAGCGTGTACTGCGATGTCATCCGAGATGAGGCCATCGTGCGTTACCTTACAAGAATACTTCCTGTAGATAGCCTCCAGAAGACGAACAATTTTAGGTGGCACTCCAATGCTCAGTAGGCGAGACCAGATGCTGGACCACTTCAGCGTATCAAAGGCTTTTTCGAAATCAACAAAAGTTAGATAAACCTCCCTTTGCCATTCTGATGCCTGCTCAAGTATGATACGGAGAGTGTTGATCTGGTCGGTGCACGAGCGGCCAGAACGAAAACCAGCCTGCTCCTTGCGTAGTAGGGGATCCACGGCCTTAGACAGCCTATCCAAGATGATCTTACAGAAAACCTTTGAGGGAATTGAGAGCAACGTAATACCTCTCCAGTTATTGCACTGACTAAGATCACCTTTCTTCGGCACAGTAATTAATAGGCCTTTGTTCCATTCGTCTGGGAGTTCTTCGGCGGTCCAGATCTTTTCAATAAGGGGCGTCAGAACATCGACGGCAGAGGATAAGTCAGCTTGTAACATTTCCGCCGTTATCAGGTCGAGTCCTGGCGCCTTACCTGTCTTCAAAGAACGGACTGCTTTAGCAACTTCAGATGTTGATGGTGGTTCCGTATCGATGTCGAGGGGGGGGAAGCTAGGGTATGGTCTTGGTGGGAATCGTTGTTAGTGAGGACAACATTACCTATAAAGTGCCAAATAACCATCTGCTGTGCTCGTGGCGGAGTACCGTTCAAAGCAGAGCCCTAGCCAGTCCGAGCCATCCACGTCCCCGCCGTCCTCCCTGGGACCTGCTGCAACCGCGCCGCCGCGCGTCCGCCACCCTGAGTTGCAGCTGAGCTAACGGATGCAGGGCGAAGGGCGAGTATTCTGCGCCTTAAAACAGAATCGTCTCACTAGGAGGATACCTGAAACAAAACCGAGCACATCCGCAGGCTCTAAAGCGGCAGCCCCGCTAGCGGATTAAGGTACAGTGGGCTAATCACTCGCTTACCCGACAACAATAGATTCTCGAAACTGAAATAGTAAAATTTTCTCACACGGGAGTTAATAGTAGTCTTATTTCAATGCAGATACGAATCTCAATTCATGAATCCCCGACCGGTCCTATGAGACCGCGTTGTTATTGTTTTACTATTGTGTCTCGTTTTGTGGGTATGTGATAGGTTAAACAAACTAAAACAGCACATATAATTTTAAATATTTTTTAATGATTTTTTTTCATTCAGAATTGGATAAAATGACTCAAAAATTATTCGGGGTGAAAACTACTAACTAATTTTTTTTTGTCTGCCTTAAAATGCTAGAGAAGTCCCTGGATGATTTACTATTTCAAAAAAAAACACCCTTATATTCAGAAGCACCATGTAAACATCAACTTTCACAAATAACCCTTAATTAAACTGCTTTCCCATTCGATCCCTCCCGCAAATATTTTTGTTCCCATATTTGCGTCATATTAGACAAACATGGGTTGTTTGCGGTTCTAAGTTTAATAAGGCCCAGATGGACTCCGACCGCGGCTGTAATGTATTTGACATCAATATGGGACACATGGTGGATGTTCCAAGTGGTCCAAATTTAGAAACTTGTAAGGTTTTCTTTTCTGGTGTGTAGGATGAGATATTTTTGAGGTTATGAAAAGTTGAAAAGGAATGGTTTGTCTTGGTATGGTCATGTAAAGAAGAGGGATGAAACGCATGTTACTAAAAGAGTTATGAGTTTACATGTGGATGGATGGCGAGGGAGAGGGAGGCCAAAGAAAAGACGGATAGATTGTGTGAGAAGTGATATGGAAGTAAAGGGAGTGAGTGTTAGCGTGACGAGTGAAAGGACAGAATGGAAGAAAAAAATGTTTTGCGCCGACCACAAATAAAACGGAACAAGGGCAGGAATATGATGAGGATGAGACCACCATTTTCATCATCATCATCATCTGCCTAGCCTTTTCCCAACTATATTGGGGTCGGCCTCCAATCAAGTCAGATTTAGCTGAATACCAGTATTTTACGAGGAGCAGCTGCCTACCAGACCTCCACGACCCATTAACTGGGGTAACACGGTACTTCATGGCAAGACTGGAGTAAAATTTACTGGCTTCTGACTATCCGTAACGACTGCCAAAGATCTACAAATGACAGCCGGGACCTACAGCTTAGCGGTATTCAGTATTTCAGACCATTTTTCTTTTGGAAAATCCCGGCTACAAGATTATGTCTATGCAATTATCCTCCGTTAGTTAGACGAGACCAACCAAAGACAGGGTGGCGAATTGATACCCGAGGCATGTCAACTGTACCGTCCTTTACAATAAATGTCTGGTATTAATTCCTAGACGCGAAGTATCAACCAAACGTTATATAAAATGTACGGTTGCTGTAAAATAGACACCGGAAAAAAAAACACTAAAAGTCATAAGCTATTATATGTATAAGTCATCATCATCTACCCAGCCCTTTTCCAACTAGGTATATTGAGGGCGGCTTCCAGTCAAGCCGGATTTAGCTGAATACTAGTATTTTACGAGAAGCGGCTGCCTACCAGACCTCCACAACCCATTAACTGGGGTAACACTTCATGGCAAGACTGGAGTCAGATTTACTGGCTTCTGACCATCCGTAACGACTGCCAAAGATCTACAAATGACAGTATTTAAGTTAAAAAAAAATATTTGTAAATGGTGCGGTTGAAGTCACGGGCACCAGCAAGTTAATAATAATATTTGCTGGGTCTACTTTGCCTCAGGGAAAAGGTTTCAATTTTGATGGTAAGAATAAACATCACATCCCAAGAACTATCAAGTTTAGACCCATGGGTTGTGTGTCAAATACAATATTAAAATGTGACTTGAATAATTTTGTAGAAGTAACCGTGTTAGTAACAGATGGTATTTTGTTTGTGTTGTGATATTGCATGTATTTAATACATTTTCTGGGTTTCTAGTTGGTTATGAGTTTCAAGAATCACGAGTCAAGAATCTAGTATCGAGAATCAAGAATCATGAAGGAAAGCGTCAAAGCATTTATCTATACTAATATAATAAAGAGGTAAAGTTTGTTTTTTTGTTTGTAGGGGGTAATCTCTGAAGATCCTGGTCAGACAACAAAAATGTAAGTATTGATAGAAAGCTGCTTTCTTCCTAAGAGCTACAGGCTATATTTTATGCGACCCACTTACGATATTATTTTTTCTGAATTTACTTGATTATCCGACTTCCACGCGGGCGAAGCCGCGGGCAAAAGCTAGTGTCAAATAAAACATTTGCAGGCACTTTTGAATTGTCAATAAGTCAACCAGAAAATGAAGTTAATTGCTTATCCAAGAGTCAGTGGTTGTTAGACCTAGGATAGCCTTTGGCCGGGATCGTTCAAAAGCCAGACAATTTAATCGCAGCCTTGAAACGCAAGGAACAAAACTCCACTCAGTGCTTGGTCAGCAAACTCTCTCTCTCTCCACCAACAGCGGGAGAAATTACTGCCTGCTAATTTATGTTTTGGCTGTGACGTTCACTGTGACGTAAACAGCAGTTTTGGTTCAGACTTCAGGGTTTGTGCAATTCTTAATGATTTGAATATGCACATTCTAATGGTTACCGACATGGCCCGAAGAATTGCCAAACTTAACTGGCAATGGGCACGGCACATTGCTCATGTAACAGATGATCGATGAGGACGAATGTTTCTGGAGTGGCAACCACTTACCAGAACACTGTTTTAGGCTATCACGGTTTATTTCACAATTTAAAATGTCACTTACGGGATATCTTCCGTGATTATTTATTGTTTTGATGTTTTATTTGTTGTTGTTTTGTTGTTGTTTGTTTATTGTTTGAACAATAAATAATCACGGGAGATATCCCGTAAGTGACATTTTAAATTGCACTTACCAGAATGCGAACGTTGGAAGGCCTCCCAAATGGTGATGACTTGGTGAGGGTCGCGAAAATCCGATAGATACAAAACCGGTCGTTGTGATGACGCTTGGAGGAGGCCTATGTCCAGCAGTGGACGTAATTCCGTGGAAACGATGATGATTTTTAATGATTTTAAAACTAACACAAAAATGAACCAACCTAACGTGTTTCTATGTAAAAGTGATATTTCTATCTCAATCACCCTGTGGTGATTCATATCACCTCACATACCGTTACACCCCAAAATACAAAAAAAAGGGGACTAACTCAACATTGAACTCAAAAAAATACATTACTAACCCCTCTCAAATATACCACAGTAATGTGACTTCATTTGGTATCTAGGGAATCACGCGTTTTTCCTCGGTGCACTGAGTTCTGAGTAATACGTATGTGTTTATAGATGGCGCTATGTGTTATGGTAATTTATTAAAAGGTTTTTGCAGTACGTACTTACTCTTGTTATGAATTAAAATTACGTGCTATACAATTTTGGGTAGATATTTGCTTTCTTTAGAAATACAGTTAAATGAATTTTTCATGAAATAGCCTTTCAATAGATTTTGTTTGATCCACCAATCCGCACTGGGCTCGTGTGGTGGATTACGGCCATTCTCTCTCCTAGAGAGGAGGCCTGAGTACCAACAGTGGGAACATTACAAGGCCGATAATGTTAACGCTAAAGACTTTGTTGAACTAAGAGAGTTTTAATTGATGATTTCAATTATTATAATTCCGTTGATATTTTTTTTAATCTTACTACACCTTGATAGTATCCTGTTAAATGAAAAAAAAAATGTAAAATTGAATTTCGCAGCCTATATGGGGGCTTTTAGGGCCCCTATAGTTTTTCTGACAACTCTTGGAGGCACGCAACAATTACTACACGCCATTGACAACTTGGGCTCGGTCCTGATAGTTACCAGACGTTCGGATGGCGAACTACCCATTGTTTGTAGTCCGCAAGGCAAGGCTTATGGGTCACGAGCTACCCTGGCAATTTCGCTTTTCGTCTACCTTTGTTATGCAAGAAGTGTTGATGATATATGCAAGTATATAAAATATTATGAAGTGTTTTTGTTCGTTCTTCTCCACAAGAATCTACACAACAATAATTATTTATTAGTAGTACTTATACATTTGAAACAGTAAATAAATGTCGACGTCCAAAAGTGGTCCTTTTAATTGCTCTAATTGAAATAAATTACTTGACTTTGATTTGAATTTGATTGTTTCTTGATAGGTATAAACTGGGGATTTTCCAGTCAAAAATGAATGAGTTATAATATGTGTGTATCAAAGAGATGTCAGCTAAATCCGGCTTGACTGGAAGCCGACCCCAAAAAGTTGGGAAAAGGCTAGGCAGATGATGATGATGAAAGAGATGTCAGCAAACCGTAGAGGCCTAGCAGGGTCGTAACCTCTTGGGCCATGGGTTGGCTTCTGAAAGGAAAACCGGGCCTTTCGACCGAAGGCAAAGAAGGGACAAAAGGTTTTATTCAGTAAAAGTCAGAATCCCTCTCCCGCTCCGCCTATGAGTGGGAGAAGTCATTCTGAGGATACCCCACTTAAAAATAAAAAATTGGCATTTGAATTAATTTTGCATGCGCTGAAAAAAAAGTTGCTTTTGATCCCGGAAATGTGTTCCCTTGGGATAATTATTTTCACGCGGGGGAAACCGCTAGTAGCTTTCTGATGTTTCGCCTTCAGGACATTATAACAGTGACCTAATTTATCAATAAACTGTAATTATTTCAAAAAGGTATAATATCAAAACAATAACTAACCTTTGAGTTTATACCAAAAACCTCAATTAAACACCAAAACATTCTAAATAAACTTTTCAAACCAAACAACTCTAATAAAACAACCAAATAACCTTTAACACAAGCATCAAAGCTCGGAAATTATTTCAAACAGTCCAAAGTTAAGGAACGCTTCGATCTAAAGGGACATCCCTTGGGGTCTCGACGACCATTCATGATGAACTCTTGGACTGGGATCAATCCCCTCTATGATAGCTTTACGGTCATATATTCTGAGAGGGGTGGTAGTTCAAGTGTTTTTGGTCGCGTTATACATAACAATTGGTTGGTCCCCTTATCTAAAAGGATCATTTTTCACGTCACTGCAACCACGAGGCGACATTTGTCACAACTCCTTCAAGGCTTTTTATGGGTACCTTTTCGTACCTAGAAAACAAAGATTTATATTGCTAACGTTTTTGTTTTTGTTCGTAAATTGATGTAATTGGATTTTGTTTCCAATGTTTTTTTGGGCTGTAGCTTCTTTGTTTTTGTGAGGATTTGAAATAGTCTTCTTAAGAGCCCCCAATACGTAATGGAATGTATTACGGAGAGGGTGCTCTGTACAGTTGGTCTAACGAGATTATGACATCATAATACATCTTTCTTGAGATATTTTGAAACAACAATATTATCTTGTGGTTATTATAGTTTCTATTCAAAATCTTATATCATTTGTGTAAAACTAACTGAAAATCTGTTATTTTGGACTTACTTGAGCTTTGTCTTTTCATAAACTTAAAACTTTAAAACTAAAGAAAACATATTTATGTAAACCTTGCACATGAAATCACGTTTTAAACGTGAAATATTCGAGTGAGTGATGGAAGTTACCAATTGGCAAACAAGCGTTCAGGTGCTACGTCTCTTTTTCGTGTAGCCGCTTTTGCAAACATTGCGTTGCATGAAATAACAAGTTGTTCAACCATGCTCACGTTGATAATAAACAAACTATGAGAAAGGTCTTCCTAATAATCAGATTCTACAACAAAATTCTATCATACCTGAGACGATCTTCTTTTCAATCGGCTTCAAAAAAAGGAGGAGGTCCTCAATACAGTTATATCCTTTTTTTTCTTTTTTTTCACTTATAAGGATATGTTTTACATACATACTATCCGAGAAAAAGTTATATTGGATAGAAATAAAGTCTTTTTTTCATTTTTCATGACGGGTTCGACGAACACTAAAGTAACGTCTCTGCCACACTTTATTGTACTGACCAGTTGTCGATATAAACTAAGAATGTCAAACCTAACTTATAAAGTTAATGTTAGAGCTTCTGTACCAAAACACATACAATAGAGTAACACAACAATGGAGGGTTAATTTTCCCTCAAGCATACAATTCGGAACTACTACTTAAAGTCCCCTCTAACTTAGTTTGGTCTTCGACATAGTTACTGTTTTGAGTTCTCTTAATTATAATGTTTTGGTGTTGATTCTTTATTATTTCAGTACATAATATGTTTTTTATTATTGTTATAAGTCCCCAAATTATAATGATACTGAATTCGATTTCAGAGATAATTTATTTATTGTTCCATACCTGCCACAATATAGTGTTTTTAATCCTTTGATTGGTAGATAATGCTTTGCTGCATTAAGCTCGCTTATGCTCCACTTATTTCCATAAAATGTAAATAAATACATACACAATAAAATTTAACTTAGTCCTATTATCATTGGCAGAATTTTTGAAAATTTCAACTGTCTAGCTGTCACAATTCCTAAGATAGGTACAACCTGATTACAGACATGGACCAAATGAACCCTGAAAAAGGGTTCTGTATGTACTCGTATATTGTACTGGATAATCGTCGACCCAACGCCTTTTCCAGCAATTTCCCTATACCCACAGCCAATCAAACTTTAAAGATACCTTCCTAATCCACAAAATCGATTCTCCCTCATAAAATCCAATCTACCCACTTATGACAATAAAAGTATGAAACTAAAAATCCT
Source organism: Mythimna separata (assembly GCA_030763345.1). Classification (NCBI taxonomy): domain Eukaryota; kingdom Metazoa; phylum Arthropoda; class Insecta; order Lepidoptera; family Noctuidae; genus Mythimna; species Mythimna separata. The sequence goes on from CM061183.1 coordinate 16,635,980, forward strand.
GAACGCTCAATTGAGCTGTAGTGCTCAATCGAGCCGAATGTAATTAAGCGTTTGAGCCAACAATCGTGCGGTCTGCCAGCCCTGATAATGTACTGGCTTAACTCCTAAATATGAATTTTATTCTGTTTTTAGTATTTATTTTTATAGCGGCAACAGAAATACATCATCTCTGAAAATTTCAACGGTGTAGCTGTCACAATTCATAAGATACATCCTGGTTACAGATATGGACCATAATATGAATCCTGAAAAAGGGGTTCTTTATGTATACTGTACTGGATAATCGTTAACCCACAGCATTTTCCAGCAATTTCCCTATACCCACAGCTAATCAAAACCTTAAAAATACCCTCCTAATCCACAAAATCGATTCTGCCTCATAAAATCCAATCTACCCACTTATGACAATAAAAGTATGAAACTAAAAATCCTGAACGCTCAATTGAGCTGTAGTGCTCAATCGGGCCGAATGTAATTAAGCGTTTGAGCCAACAATCGTGCGGTCTGCCAGCCCTGATAGCGCGCTGGCCTAACACCTAAATATTAATTTTATTATATTTTTAGTATTTATTGTTATAGCGGCAACAGAAATATATCATCTCTGAAAATTTCAACGGTGTAGCTGTCACAATTCATAAGATACAACCTAGGTACAGCCATGGGCCGTATGAACCCAGAAAAAGGGGCTAATAGATACTGTACTGCATAATCGTTAACCCCACAGCATTTTTCAGCAATTTCCCTATACCCACAGCTAATCAAAACCTTAAAAATACCCTCCTAATCCACAAAATCGATTCTGCCTCATAAAATCCAATCTACCCACTTATGACAATAAAAGTATGAAACTAAAAATCCTGAACGCTCAATTGAGCTGTAGTGCTCAATCGAGCCGAATGTAATTAAGCGTTTGAGCCAACAATCGTGCGGTCTGCCAGCCCTGATAGCGCGCTGGCTTAACTCCTCAAGTGAAAAGGCAAGCGGTTGGAGCTTTACACTGTGTGAGCTAGGGTTGCCACCGTGTGGGAAATTGGGGAAGTGTTTTTGGTTAGTATTTTTGTGGTTTAATTTGTAGAGTCGTTTGGATTAAGAAAAAAGTTGATAAAATTATTGTACACTAGCTGTCCCCTGCGGTTTCACCCGAATTTTTCGTTACTGCTCCGCTCCCGTGGGCCGTAGCGTGATGGTATATAGCCTATAGCATTCCTCGATAAATAATAATATAACACTGAAAGAATTTTTCAAATCGGACCAGTAATTCCAGAGATTACCCCCTACATACAAACTTACAAATTTTACCTCTTTATAATATTAGTATAGATTAATTCATGAATCCCCGACCGGTCTCATAGGACCGCGCTGTTATTGTCTTACTATTGTGTCTCGTTTCGCGGGTATTGATAGGTTAATTAAATATTTGAGCGCGTGGCAGCCCTATTCCAGACCGGAACTATGTGTTTAATTCGGACAATGTAACAGTAACTTGTTAAAATCGTATTATATATATGGTATCATTGGTTTCGATTCAAGCAAATGTTTTAACGGCTTTTCTATACGTACACATATAATCTGTGAGAACTCTCTTTGGTACTTTTTTAGGTACAGTTTTATTTTAAAATTCATTTTGGACTTCTGTGAAATGAAAAAAATAAATCCAAAAAATAAAACCGACTTACCACCCCAAGTTATTTTCAACATTTTAGAGTTTTTTGTTTCTTATTTATTAAAAACTTTTTTTTTCAAAATCTTATAAGCCTGCAATTTAGTGTCTGAGATGGTTTTTTGAGGTAAGAACCACAACTATTGGAGTGGAGTTGTCCAGTCTTCTTAGTCCATTCGGGATTAGTAAGCTTTACGACTTGACAAACTATACAAAACAAAGGACATTCTGGTAGGCTGCATAAAGTAATCAAACTGCCAGATACAGTATAGGTATGCTATTGTATTTTTGATCATTTTGGTTTAGGTATTGTGACAATTTACGGACACTGGTGCAAAATATTCTGTCTGGAGGTTTAAAAGAAACTTTTTTGAGTAAAGTTCAGCGGCTAATTTAAATATTCGCAAATGGATTTCTAGTACATAGGTGTAGTGTTCAGTCTAAACAAGTGGACAAGATATGGATCATACGCAAGGCGGGATTACTTAAAATGGAGCTGAAATTTGTATTAATTATTGGTCTACCTCAGGGAAGCTAGTTTTTAAGATGATGTACAAAATTATGTGCTAGAAATGTCCGCAATCTCAAACTTTCAAAAACTTCTTAAATTTGACAATGGCTGTACATGTACAAGGCTAACGAAACTGAAAAAAAAAACTTTTTGTTCTTTTTTTTATTACGGAAATAGGTTTTTTAATACAGTTGCTCAAAAAGTGGCGTATTGCAGGGACGCATAGCGTTCGGGAAGTGGGCTATTACACACTCGTGCTTTTTCTTTACCATTCCCGAACTCGTGCTTTTTCTTTCCCAACTGTCAAAATAATGCCTATCAAAAAGAAAAAACCAACCATGAAGTTTTTGCTAAAAAAAGTTTTTATGATGAATCATAAAATTTTTTTTTAATATTTCTAAAAAGAAGCTACTAATTTGTTTTAATATCAGATTTAATGATTTGATTCAATCAATCAAAGGTTAGGTTTCATATCATTTCATCTCATTAAGTTGCATTTTCAATTAAGTTGCATTCTACTGAAGACTTGGCTGTATGGGCTGAGTTCCCCTTGCCTACCTAGAATGGGTGTAGAAAAAAAAAAAACCTCTGTTTATATTCTTTGACGGTTGGCGCTATTTTGATTAGTTTGTTGAATTTATTGTGTTTTTATTATTTCATTAAATTGCTTCATTTTTTCGCAACTGTATTAAAAATAGTCGTTCAGTACACGTGCGGAACTGTCATTGCAACTTGTTCCGACTGTCAACCCTCACCTTCGGCTGCGCCTCGGCTCGGGAGACATTTGTCGGAACTCTTTGCAATGACAGGCTTTCCGCACTTGTAATGAAATATACTATTACTTCACTCTAGCTTTTCCCCATGACTTCGTCTCTTTTGACTGTTGGTTATTGCGGACACAAAGCCAAATTCGCAGCAAGACAACGTCTTTATCCTCCCTTGGGCCTACACCCCAAGGGAGTTTACGTTTACTCCGTTTCAAATTCTATCATAACCCAAAAAATGAAGAAACAAATATAAACACACGCATAAACTTTCGCCTTTATAAAGTGTGATAACTACTTTAATTCCCTGAACGTTTAACCAATGATTTAACTGTCACCTTGTAGAAAAGCCATCTCAATTTTTAAATGAGTCGCGGTTTAGTACACTAAACCCAGACTAATTTTACGAATGAATAAATGTTGTAGTTTAACTACATCTATTTGGAAACCTTTCACAATAATTCAAAGTTGATCTAAAGCTGTGAAAATCCGAATAATCCCCGCTGTGAAATTAAGATACGACTTGATACCATAATAATCTGAGTTATGGACTCCCAAATGTCTGAACTAACAGATCAAAGGATTGTACCGAGTAGAGGTACTATTGAGATATGAGTCTGGTTTCAATTTTTTGACACCATATTTTTGGTTAGAGTTATAAGAGTTAGTGTATAATTATGTAGTTTTAATTAGTTAAGTGTTTATTTTTCATGTTCTATGTTTAATAATGGCGCATTTTTATTAGTTATACATTGGTTGTTATACAGCATGCGGGGAGTCCCCGCAAGCGGTATAACAACCAATGAAAGTTAGGTACCAAGTCGATGCATGTTCGGTATACCGACTACGGTTCCCCGAATGTGGGTCCTGTGGTACGCATTCCAGACATCTCTTGCACTCGGCATGCGGGCCCTATCGACTAATGAAAACGGTTCCCCGAATGCGGGCCCTGTGGCATGCGTTCCAGAAATCTCTCGCACCCCGCATGCGGGCCCTATCAACTAATGAAATTGCGCCATAAAGGATTAACTTTTGAGATTTGAGGTAAGACAGATTTTATTTAGGAGTTTAGTAAAAAAAATAGGTGTCATCATCGTGATAATTTTAGCCAAAAAAGGTCCGTATTTGGACATGGCTACTTTTTGTAAAAAAAAGGCCATGGCTTGGCCTGCCCCAAGTATCGCTACAATTAATGGTGTCGTGCGTTTTGCAACCATCACATTCTCGCGACCTTCACCAGGTCATCGGTGCACCTTGCGGGAGGCCGCTGCGTCTTCTGGTACGCGATCGCCACTCCACAACCAACTCTAACAGCGATTTGTTCTGCGAGCAATGCCATGCCCAGTGCCACTTAAGTTTTGCTATTCTGCAGTTTATGTCGATAACCTTGGTTCTCCTGTAGATATCTTTCACAAAGCATCATACCTGTTTTATTTATTAGTTAGCTAACCATTGTTTTACGCCGCATATTTATTTGCGATTAGTCCAAGTCAGAAATAAATATAAAACATGAATTTATATCTACTCGTATATGTGCTCCATATTTACCCTTAAACAATATAAGTTATCTATATTAGACACTAGTTTTAAAAATAAGTCAATCATTCCTCCATTTTTTTTATTGACGTCATAAATATCTGGCCAGGTTATCGCATGAATACTTATGGTATCTACTCGTATCTCGTTCGCAGCGATGACGTATCAACGTGTTTGCAGATATTAATTCGCGCTGAGTGCGATTGTGACACACGAACGTTTTATTTAAAGAAGAAGTAGTAAGATCTGACTCCAGACTTGCCAAGAAATACCGTGTTACCCCAGTTAATGGGTTGTGGAGGTCTGGTAGGCAGCCGCTCCTCGTAAAATACTGGTATTCAGCTAAATCCGGTTTGACTGGAAAGCCGACCCCAACTTAGTTGGGAAAAGGCTAGGTAGATGATGATGAAGTACGAATTTTTAAGATACCTCTTTGTTTATGAGTTCATCTTCGCAGTCGTGCACTCTTGAAAGAGTGGTCGTGGTCATGTTTCGGTCGAGTCCTGCGCCACCCCCTTTATCGCGATACGATGCCATGCAGCTCTGTGTTTGGCAGCTGCGGAATTATAATTATGTGTTTTCGAGTATATACCCAAAATAATTGTGAACCCAAAGATCTTCGTTTTCTTTCACATTGTTTGGGCCCATTAGGTGTCTATTTTAACAACAGCGTCAATGGCACTCATTAAAGGTTACACTGGGCCCACGCGGGCCACTTAGATACACCAATCTGGGCGCGTTGGTCACCTTAAATTTTATTTGGTAACTAGTCTTGTAGAGAAACATTAGACCCATGCCACACGACGCCACGTGGTTGTCGCCACGCTACGTATGGCGCAGGTGTCGGCCAGGTATGTGTCGGCATTCCTTCGTTTCCTACATTCTGGGGTCACGAGCTCCCCTTTCGGAGGCCAATCCATGCTGGGCCTCTATTCTACACGTGAGTAGGAGCATTTAGTAATGGACCACTAATTTTCACTATAAACAAAAACAAAAAAAAAACAAAAAAAAAACAAACGAAAAAACAAAAAAAAACAAACGAAAAAACAAAAAAACAAAACAAACGTGTTTTCTTTCTTTTTTTTTCTTTTTTTTATAATATAGATGGGTTTTGGGTAAAGACTAGAGCCTTTACTCGATAGTATCGTTCCAAAGTTCATAACCCCAGAAGAATCCCAAAAAAAACAGACCCCCAAAAATAAATTATTCATACACTTCATTTTAACCAAAACACATCACCAAAACACAGTCACTCTTCCCTCCCGTGTGTTCCAGGTAATTTTTTACCAAAGTAATCAGCATTAAAAACTTTACGCGGATCAAAGTGGGCGATCATCAATAAAATATTTATTTTGCAAGCGAAACACAAAATCAACCGTCTGCTGTGACGTCACTGATTTCCCGAGGGATCAGGCCACCGATAGAAAATTTGATTTCAATTTTATGTATATGTTCTGTTTTGATTTAGGAGGATACTAGCTGTTGCCCGCGACTTCGTCCGCGTTAAGTTCGTAAAACTGCACAAAAGTATTCTAAGTATCTAATCCTATACTTCCGAAAAGATCTGATTAATTAATTTTACATAAAACTGATTAAGTTAAAACTCCAATTAGTACTTTTTTTAGTTGGGAAATCATCTAATGACTTTTGCTCTTGTGTGAAGCGGAAGTGCGTGTCAGATATTATTACTGCCTAAGACTCACTTCTATATTCCTTCCTTGCCTTACGTTCCAGGGTCTCCCTTTCAGAAGCGAAACCATAGCCCCAGTAGGTTTCTTGTTTAGGTTTTTTTATTCAGATGGGTAATCATCAAAATGACTTCTCCCGCTCTTAAATGGAGCGGGAGGGCATGTCAGACTTTTACTGACTAAACGCCACCCCCGTTCCTGTGTTGCCTTCAATTTTGGGACACCGAGCTTATCTTTCGGAATACAGATCCACGTGGTCAGAGGCTTCGGCCCTGCCGCGCCCTACAGTTTGCTGACATCTCCTTGAGGCGCTCGTGGAACAGTTGACGACTTGACTCGGTCCGGGTTATTACCGAACTGCTGGACGGCAAGCTACCCAGTGTTCGCCGTCCGCAAGCTTGCGCCTACGGTGGTCGGAAATCGTTCTCGTGATCCTGACGGCGGGGGCGTGAGGGTCGTTCCCTTTCGCGCTCGCGGCCGGCCGCCTCCTTGGCTAGCATTACTGCTTCGCAGAAGAAGGCGACCGCAATACCTCTACCGTGTGCTCCACCGTGTCCTCCGGGCGGTCCAGACAGTGCGCCCAAGTCTGGCTGGGGCACCCTTTACCCCTGAATCCGATGCAGGAGCCTCCCGAACTTACCGTGTCTGGTGAGGACCTGCGGCATACGGAACGTGAGGACCTCTTTCCAACTACTTCTCAAAGAGGGAACTTACCGCCGCAATGACGGCGTGCCCAGGTTTCTTGTTTAGGTGGAAAATCATCAGAATAACTTCTCAGAGGGTGAGTTAAACTTTTACTGAATAAACCTCACCCCGTTCCTTCTTTGCCTTCGTTCCAGGGTCCCGGGTTTTCCTTTCGGAAGCTCACCCATGGCCCCAGAGGCTTCGAACCTGCTGGGCACCTACAGTTTGCTGACATCTCTTTGAAGCACGCGTGGAACAATACCCACGGTTGACCGTCTGGATCATTACCGGACAGCCAGATGGTAAACTACCCATTGCTCGCCATTCGCAAGCCACTCCTACGGTGGCTCTAAATCGGGGTCGGAATCCCAGCGACTGGGGCGTGAGGGGACTATTTGCCACTACTCCTCGCTCTGGATCATGGCCTGTACCAGTGCCCAGCGCGAGAGGTTGCTGTCACCGATCGTCCCCACAAGGACACGGTGGTGCTCCGCCTAAGCGTGGCCCACCAGTGCTTTATGATCTAACGTGTCCTCCGGGCGATCCACCCAATGGTAACACCCGGGTTTTTCTTCCGCACGACGTCAATTGCCTTAAAAACATCAACGAAGCACAGAGCCGCAGAGTTCACGTTCTAAATAGTTAATTGCCTACTCTATGGGTAAAGTCGTTAGTTTACTTCATATTGCGATAAAACCAAAATGAAAATGATTTGTGTTCTTCAAAAAACCAAATTAGGGCCGATAATCGCCTTTAGTATTTGCCTCTTTTTTTGTTGGGTAACCACCAAATATCTTCTCCCACTCTAGGTGGACCGAGAGAAAGTATCAGACTTTTACCAACTAAATTCCACAGTGTTCTTTTAGTTGCAATTTACATTCTAGGGCGACTAATATTGGCACACCATGATTATTACTATTATAAATTCACTCTAAGCGCAAGCGCTTTACGCTGGTCCTAACCGAACATGAGTGTTTCGGGAGGTAGATGTTTTGGATTCGGCGGGAAGACACGGTGGACCTTACGATCGAAGTTACCCCGCTAGGGCGGATTACCGCCGTACTGTTTGCGGGACAAAATCAGAATCCTCCTACCCTAGTTCAGATCATGGTATGAGCTGGGAGGAGGAATGGAAAGCAGTCACCTCCTAGAGTGAAGCAACGTGGCTGAAACCGTGCGAAACAGGACATCCCATCGCCACTTGGACACTTCCCAGGTGTCATATGTATAGGGCGTTTACCGATCACCATCATTTTTTTGTGTTTATTCAGGCAGGAATTTTCTGGTGCGGTATTTGACTGACACCCTAATACACCAAATAAATGTTTTTCTTTAGTGAGAATAATAAACGAATTCTTGTGTGCGAGTATTTTCACCTAGCCGACTTCACATGCTGATGATCAAACGCAGTCTGTAAACTCTCGATTTTTACGGGTAGAGCATGCAGAGCAGTAAAAAATACCCACTTTGTTCCTTTAGATGCCCTATACGAACAATTTTCCAGCTATCGAAGCCCGTTAGGGCCGTTCTCTTATGCGTATCTCTTTTAGGTGCGCGTGGCACATAACGCAACGTCAGTCGACTAAGACCAGTCTTTATTCAACAGCGAAATGCCAATAGTGCACCGTCCAAAACTCCGCGCTAACGGTATCATGGAATCGCCCTGCGACTCGTAATGCCAAGGGCATCATCTTTGCGCTTTCTGCTACCTTCTTCGCTTCATTTGCGGAAGGAAGTGATGACTGCTTTCCATACCTTCTCTCTCTGTACCAGGACCGGACGTGAGAGGTCGTTACTGCTGATCACCTCCACCCGGAGTCCTGGAATGCAAGGCGAAGAAGGAACAAACAAAGGTGTGGGTTTTGGTTAGTGAAAGTCTGACATCCCCTCGTGCTCCTTCCTAGAGTGGAAGAAATCACCTAAAATATAAATCGCCTTTAGTTAAAAAAAAATTAAATGGATGTTTGTATTTTGAAAGGAAATCGTTTGTCTTAGTATGGTCATGTGAAGAGGAGGGATTAAAAGCACGTTACCAAAAGAGTTCTGAATTTACATGTGGATGAATGGAGAAGGAGAGGAAGGCCAAAGAAAAGATGGATGGATTGTGTATGGACTGATATGAAAGAAAAGGGCAGATGATAGTGTGACGGACGACAGGACAGAATGGAAGAAGAAAACGTGTTGCGCCGACCCCAAGTAATACGGGATAAGAGCAGGAAGAAGAAGAAGGATGTCATTGTTTGTATTTTGAAAACGGGGTGCAACTCCGCAGTTGTAAAATTTGTCACCATGGTTTTTTTTGGTTAAACAATAATAATAATATTTTTAGGTAATATTTTTGTTAAAAAAATTGTGAGAATGCAAAAATATGTGAAAAAAAATATACAAAAATTAAAAAAATCTAAAACACCTCCTGGGATTCGAACCACCACCGTGTTACGTCCCAGTCTAGTCATTAATCAATCACGCTGCAGTGTTCGATGACAACCAAGCAAAATAGACGTTCTCATATAAATGTCATAAATGACTGCCCCGCTCTTCGTCGATGATAGCGTGATGATTTTCATTTCAGTAGATAAATTTGCAGCTAAATGGACTAATGTAACATTGTAGTATGTGAATTTCGTGGACGTTTGGATTTTATAACGTGTTTTGAGTAGCTTTTACAAAATATTTGGGAAAAATCAAATAGGAATGTTGATTTTCTTATGAAAAAATGGTAAAAGTATTTTTTTTCAAAAAACAATAAGATAAAACATTGACAGAAATATAAATTGTAGGTGGGATTCGAACTCGGGGCAACTCGTTCAAAACCGACAAAATGCAATATTGCTCACCCCCCATAGCAAATAGCGTGATAAAATATAGCCTAAAGCAAAAAGGGTCCTATAAGGATTATGTATGCAAAATTTGAACAGGATCGGTTCAGTAGTTTTGGCGCCATTTGCGGCAAACGATGCACAATTTTACTGTTTTATTATATGTATAGATAATATGTGGAGTAAATTGTATTATTTTTGAGACTGTTTTATCGTAATATGTTTTGTTTTTTTTTGGAATTTAATATTGTTGTGCGGAGCGGAGTCTTCTAATTCAGGAATAACTTGCTTGATAAAGACTCCAATCACCTCCTAATGTAAAACTGTTTTGGTTTTGAAATTATTTATTAAAAAAAAAACTTTTTTTTCCGAACTTGCCATAATGTGTTAGTAACAATTTAAACTTAGAACTAGTGTTAGTTACTTAAAGAAAGAAATGCGCTAATTTTCAATTATCACATATTTTTAATGTGCTGAATAATAAATATACATTTATATTTATAAGAGAAAATCTATAGACTTGTTTTTTAAATAACTATTTATCTTTTATGCACCTACCATATTGTCTCTTTACCACTCCAGGTTGACTGGTAGAGAATGCCTAAGGCATTAAGTAACTTTGTGCATTTGTGTACTTATATGTTGCATGAAGTATCAATACTCGTAAATAAATAAATAGATAGGAACAAAACTGCACGACATACTACATTGCATTTACTCTACCCTAACACCCAAAACAAGCTAGCTAATAAAAGTTGAAGGAACCCTACACATCGGCGCTAATACAAAGGGTTCCGTAGACAAATGCTCGACTGTCGTTCGTTCGATGTAAGGAATGGGCTCCGTTAGATAAGAGAATGAGGCGCCACGTACTTTCGAAGCAGACATAAGGAATGTATAGAAAAGACGGTAGAAATGAAAGAACAATGTAGTATTCAATAGATATGTGTGAAAGAATTATGAGTATATTAAAAGAGTTTTGAGTATAAATGTGAATGCATGGAGAAAAAAAGAGGTCTAGTAAAAGATCGAGGATAGAAGTATATTAGCATTTGTATTATTGACCTTGTAATGTTCCCACTGTTGGGACTCAGACCTTCTCTTATGGATAGGGTATGGGCCGTAATCCACCGCGCGGGCCCAGTGCGGATAGGTGGATGTCACATGTCTTTGAATTTTTGGTTCTAGGACATGCCAGTTTCCTCACGATGTTTTCCTTCACCGTTTCAATAGATATGTATGAAAGATTTATAAGGTAGGGTATTATTGAAAGATTTTTGAGTATAAATGTAAATGGGTGGAAAGGGACAAGGAGGACTAGGAAAAAATCGATGGGTGAATGGAAAAGTACATATATTTTATGACAAAATAAAACCTTTTTTCGATTAAGTAAAATCTTCGAGACTCATTCAGGAATTGAATTATTTACATAGATTAGTTTGTACGGAACCCTCAGTGTGCGAGTCCAACTCACACTTGCCCAGATTTATTAGGTGGTGTAGCAGGATGGCGTGTCAGACCTTTACAGACTTCTGCTTGTAGTGTCGATTAAACTCAAACGTTGTCCGACCAATATTTAGCTACCTGGACAGCTCTGTCGCTGGCGTCGCATAGGTCGTTGAAGGTGCAGGTAGTTGGGTATGCTGGGCAGGAGGCTTTACAGACTGAAATTCACTCACTCCTATGTTCCTTCTCTGCCCTGCGTTCCAGGACCCCGGGTTTTCCATTGCCATTGCTCGCAGTCCGCAAACCCATGCTGACTATACTATTAAATAAAAATAAATATCTAAGTTCACCTCTATGCCGTCTCAAACCATCAGATTATTCTTAGAAATTACTTCATTTGAGGACATAGGGCGAGGTTCGTAGGGTTTCATATAAATTCGTACAATTTGTTATACGGATGACGTCATTAACCTTAAATGCGAGGGGAGCAAATTTTCTATACTTAATGCTACATACAGTAGGTAAGAAGGAAAACTATATCTCTAATGGTGTGTCCACGTGGTATGGATTTCAGTACAGACTGGGGCCATGGATCGGATTTTCGAATGGAAAGATCAGTGACCCCAGGTTGAAGGCAAAAAAGAAACGGGGTGGGGTTTAGTCAGTAAAAGTCTGACACGCTCCCCCAAGAGCGGGAGAAGTCATTCTGATGATGCACCAATTAAAAAAAGAATATAGACTTAGGGCGAAAGTACACGATGCGTTGTGGCGGCAGCTTGCGTTATGTCGTCTTAACATTATCGGCCTTGTAATGTTCCCACAGCTGGGACTCAGGCCTCCTCTCTAGGAGGAGGAATGGGCCATAATCCACCACGCGGGCCCTGTGCGGATTGGCGGTTGTCACACGACTTCGAATTTTTGGGTCTAAGTCATGCCGGTTTACTAACGATGTTTTCCTTTACCGTTTTGAAAGCAGTGGTGATGAAATAAATTACACAAAGTAATGCGCCTGACTGGGTTTGAACCCGCGACCTACAACTTGCAAGTCGGGCCACGACTGCTCTCGTCATGTCTTACTTAGAAATATCTGTGGCTGGTCACAAACATGCCGAAAAACACTGAACCTATCTGTAGGCCATACGAATATTTCAATTTCGAAATCAAACCTGCAACATTCAGCATAGCAACCAAGCGCTCAATCATTGCACCAACCATGGTGTTGCTCTCGTGCTTGTCTAAATTAATCAACCACTCCACATGATACAAATTCCGAATGAACTCTGCCTTTTTTTCTCAATCGATAAAATAAATGTGGTATATATCGAGCTCGTGGCTAGGTAATAACAGCCGCACAGGTCGATCTTCAAGGTTAAGCAACGCTTGCCTAGGTTGGTCTGTGGATGGGTGACCATCTTAACATAACGAGTTTCCTCCGTGCCTCGGAAAGCACGTTAAGCCGTTGGTCCCGGCTGTCATTTGGAGATTTTTGGCAGTCGTTACGGATAGTCAGAAGCCAGTAAATCTGACTCCAGTCTTGCCATGAAGTACCGTGTTACCCCAGTTAATGGGTTGTGGAGGTCTGGTAGGCAGCCGCTCCTCGTAAAATACTGGTATTCAGCTAAATCTGGCTTGACTGGAAGCCGACCCCAATATAGTTGGGAAAAGGTGATGATGATGAATATGATCGTTCACATAAACCAAGAATACCTTTATTCTGTAACTATGTTTTTTTTTGGAAGGGGTATCATCAGAATGACTTCTCCCACTCTTGGGCGGAGCGGGAAGGCGTGTCAGACTCTTACTGACTAAACCCCATCCCGTTCCTTCGTAGCCTTCGATCTGGGGGACATGGACTTATCTTTCGGAATTTCATTGTTCCCCAGAGGCGTCGGCCCTACCGGGCCCCTACAGCTTGCTGACATCTCCTTGAGACGCGCGTGGAACAGAACGCGCCGTTGACGACTGGGCTTGTTCCAGGTTATTACCAAACTGCCGGACGGCGAGCTACATCGTGCTCGCCATTTGCGAGCCCACGCTTACAGGATCTCAACGGTGGCGGCGTGAGGGCCGTTCCCTCACGCGCTCGCGGTCGGCAACATCCTTTGCTAGCATTACTGCTTCGCAGAAGGAGTCGACCGCCCGCCATCTGTAACTATGTTTATATGGCATACTTTTCGAAATAAACACCAGAGACCGCACTGACAGACGCTAGTCTGCTTACTAAGTATGATTCTCACGTCATCGATTGCAATACCATTATTTTTTCATTTTTTTTATTAAGCCTATACTTTCCCATTGCTAGGCAAAAGCCACCCTCAACTTCTTTCAGACTTTCTTGTCCTGAGCCACCTCGAACCCGAAGGCGATAGGCGTCAGGTCACTGCACTACCTCTTCCCAGGTCAACCTCGGTGGTGGTCATCCACCTTCAAGCATTCACTTTGTGGAACTCTTCAAATGCACTGATAAATTAATATTAGAGGGCTTAAAGAAATAATTTATGCATCCAAACCATATTTAATTTGGTATTAAGTAATAAAATTACACAACAACAAGTAAAATTAAAATTGTAGCCAATATTTTTTATCAACCATATAACCATAGATATAATTTATCTAATCTTATCCACAAGTAACATGCTATTTCTCAACATAAATAAAACATTATGTTTAAAGAAACAAGACTCAATTCCCAATAATCATTAAATTTAAACTCGATTTTATCAAAAATAAAATGATATCAGTACTGTAGTAACGAAATTGAAGTATTCATTGTTATAGATCGGATAGTGACCATCGTGTGAAAAGAAACGAAATCAGAAAAACAAAATGACTTATAGCTCTTGCAAATATTACACTGACAGGACTTTAGGATGGATGCTGAACAATAAGATGATAGTGTTCTTATCACTTCTATCATTCTCCCTGTTTGTATCTACATTGGCTTTGTCTGGACAGAAAAAGAGACTGAGCAGTGAACTACACCAGTGTTTAAATCCTGATGTGCCTCCAGCTGTTGTCGAATCTACTTCAGTGACGCCAGAACCTACAACAATAACGACCCCTGAAACACCAAAAGATACAACAACGACCATCCCCGAAGAAACCACGACGACAACCCCTGAAGAAATAACAACGACAACCCCTGAAGAAATAACAACGACAACCCCTAAAGAAACAACAACGACAACCCCTGAAGAAATAACAACGACAACCCCTGAAGAAATAACAACGACCACCGCTAAAGCACCAGAAGAAAACAACGGCAACCCCTGAAGAAATAACAACGACAGCCTCTAAAGCACCAGAAGATACAACAAAGGCAAAAGAGAAATAACAACAACTCCAAAACAGCACCAGTTTTGAAGTACGTTATCACAACTTCTAGGAGATGCATCAAATCATCTTCTTTTCTTCTTAAAGTGAAAGTGCTTGTGTGATATTTGGACTAAAAAGAAGTGCTTTGTAATAATGTAAGTAAATTTGACTTAAGATATGTATGCATTTTGATTTTATTAACCTACATCCACCATATCGTTGTTTGTTTGGATTTTATTATTTGGAAATGACAGTTCTTATAATCCATACTAATATTATAAATTTGAAAGTAACTCTATCTGTCTGTTATGCTTTCCAGGCTAAACTACCAAACCAAATTTGATGAAACAATTTAGATTTTGTACAGAGTTAGCCTGAACCCCAAAGATGGACAAAACATAGGCTACTTTTTATCTGTCTTCGACTTCGCGACCGCTGTAACCGATATTCATGTACGGTCGAAGTCGCAGGCAAAAGGTAGTACATCTATATATATATAGATATATATATACAGTCTAAGATTCCATTAACCCTAGACTACTAATCATATTTTACAAACGTATTTACTAATCATGAGTCGTTTAGACACACACATGAATAAGAGTATAAATTGCACATGAAAACCAATTTTATGTATGTATTTTTATTTTATATAGGTATAAACTATATTAACGCAGGTATTAAACAAAAAAAGTTTATATATTATAAACCTTTATACCAAAATATTTTTATAATCTTATAGCACTTCTTTCAGATCACAATTATCAGCTAGTCATAGAAAAAATAAATGGATAACAAAAATGATAAAAGTCGACTTATTTTACACATAAATATAATAAAATACGAAGTAAAGAACATCAAAAAATAAAAATTGTTTTAATTTAACACAGATAATATAACTATCTACCTACATATATCTACGCACATGTTTTATAGGCACTTCTGACAACTAACTTTAGTAAACCGGTTCTTTTTGTATGAGCAAAGTGAAAACACTTTTCTTTTTTTGAGTCTGGTTCATCTTCCAGGCTCTTCTTAATATTTGTAAACACCAAATCCTGGATATGAGCCCTGTGTTTTTTTGATTGGGTTGGAATAGAAAGCCGTTTCTTGAGAAAAGGATTTACAAGTTGCATGTACAAAATATGTACAAATATCTTTTTATTTAGCGGATTTTCTTTTACATAGAACTGGTTTTGCAGTATATTACTAAATATATATACAACATATAAATATTACATAAAATAGGCACATAGTCCGTCCATTAGTAAAGACTGACCGAAAATGGTTTCGGTGTATTTTTGAACATATTTGGTCTAAAGTGCCAACACCACCTTTCGTCTAATTATAAAATTCTACTATGTTTGTCTTCTTTATTTGTCCATTTGCAGTTCCTTCTTCAAAACATGACGATTATAAATAAATCCACCTCATTAGGTTAGACCTTGTATGACAATGGTGTCAAAGGACCGACACAACAAAAAAATTACATATCAAGTACTAATTCTGCATCCTTGAAATTTCAACCCTAGCCTAGGATCTGAAGAAGACATAATTAATCTAAAAACGGATAAAAAAGTAAATAAAACCAGACAAAAACTCAATATCTCACAGTACGATAAATTCTAAAAAGTTACACAAAGACTAATCATGAGTCGAATCGACTCTGAAGTACATCGTATTTAGAAAATGATGACACTTAGAAGACCAATGCTGTCACTGTCGTAAACATCTGACTAGCGACTGAGTTGACATAAATAATCAAAACGATCCGTGCGTTCGTTATAGAGAAATAGCAAGAAATGTGTGCGATGCGAGTCGTTTGGACGCAGATTAGTATTCTAGGGTTAAGAACAACTTTCACCCATCTGTTTATTAAATGAAATGTATTTTATATCAAGTTTAATATTTAATATAAATAATATTTTGCGGGTGGTTTGGCCAGAAAAGTCCTGGCTAAACTATTATTAATAAAAAAATAAGTAATAAAAAAATACATCGGAAACTTATATCGTTTTGTTATAAAATTTATTTTAATATATAAATTTGCAAATGAGTGTAGATAAATATTGCCGACATCACACAATTCAAGTATATTTGGTATGGATGTAAAAATGTATAATAAATTACCAGACTCTATGAAAACTATAGAAACATTAACTACTTTCAAATACAAAATTAAAGAATTACTGATGAATGAATTCCTAAATGACAAATGTTTTGACTAAAATTAATTTAATATTGTAATTATGCTTAAATACAACAAGTGATAATTTATTTGTTTTTCCCTAGTCTTAATATATATAAATCTCGTGTCCCAATGTTTGTCCTCAATGGACTCCTAAACCACTTAACCGATTATAATAAAATTCGCACACCATGTGCAGTTCGATCCAACTTGAGAGATAGGATAGTTTAAATCTAAAAAAAAAAAAAAAAGTTGGGTAAAGTAGGGTAGTGTAGTGTAAGGTAGTGTAGGGTAGTGTAGGGTAGTGTAGGGTAGTGTAGGGTAGTGTAGGGTAGTGTAGGGTAGTGTAGGGTAGTGTAGGGTAGTGTAGGGTAGTGTAGGGTAGTGTAGGGTAGTGTAGGGTAGTGTAGGGTAGTGTAGGGTAGTGTAGGGTAGTGTAGGGTAGTGTAGGGTAGTGTAGGGTAGTGTAGGGTAGTGTAGGGTAGTGTAGGGTAGTGTAGGGTAGTGTAGGGTAGTGTAGGGTAGTGTAGGGTAGTGTAGGGTAGGTAGGGAAGGTAGGGTAGGGCAGCGTAGGATATGTAGGGTAGTCATTTGACGGGAGC
The DNA here is from genome assembly GCA_030763345.1 of Mythimna separata. Taxonomy (NCBI): domain Eukaryota; kingdom Metazoa; phylum Arthropoda; class Insecta; order Lepidoptera; family Noctuidae; genus Mythimna; species Mythimna separata. The sequence goes on from CM061183.1 coordinate 16,653,193, forward strand.
GAAGCCGCGGGTAAAAGCTAGTGTAATAATATAATATTAGGTCGACTTTGGTATTTTGACTTTTTACTGTGATGGTTTTCGTTTTATTATCGTTCTTGGTTCTCTTAAGACCCTCGCCATGCGAGGGCGGCGAGGGTCTTAATACCACCGCGACGATAATGACCCACATTACACACTTATATCACAATGTACTATTTTAGGAACTAAACTACCACCTGTGACAAACAATAAACGAATCTGAATCTGACGTACCTACTTGTTTATATCTGCGAACTCAGTAGTTACGAGTATACCAGGAAACTAATATACATGTTTGTAAATATATTCTTCAAAATGTTTGTTAGTATTTTGTTTAAACATCCATAATTATGTTTAAAATATACCCATGTACTTTTTTAATTAATAATTGTCTGGCCAGGACTTTTGTAGCTAACCCAGCCTGTGATATAATATTTAACATAGTAAATTTGACCATCATGATGGGATTGCAGTCAAGCATAAGCAAATAAAACTTATAAAATAAATAATAACAACATCTATATTGTAATTCATATAATCTATACTAATATTATAAAGAGGTAAAATTTGTAAGTTTGTAGGTTTGTAAGTTTGTATAAAGGGGGTAATCTCTGGAACTACTGGTCCGATTTGAAAAATTCTTTCAGTGTTAGATAGCCCATTCATCGAGGAATGCTATAGCTTATATACTATCACGCTACAACCCACGGGAGCGGAGCAATAACGAAAATTGCGGGTGAAACCGCAGGGGACAGCTAGTATATAATATATATAAGGAAAACTGACTGACTGATATGATGACGCACAACTGACCCTATTAGGAGTATTCCGTTTCTATGTAAAATCTTATTTCGTGTGACAATATACTTGGAAGTTAAGTATATAACTAAGTAGATAAAGAAAATTTTCATTATTTGTTTTCAGGACTAGCCCGTTCAAATAGAACAATTTAAGGGGTTTTTAAGATTGTATGGATAATTCTTAATTCTTGGTTAACCCAACTTTAACTTGGCGCAAATTATAATCAAAATTAATATTTTTTATACTTCTTTGTTATGTAAAGTACAAGAAATTATGTTTCTTTAAACATTTTCTATTATTTTTTTAAGAAAAACTTATATCTAAAAACACATACAATAGTCGGCCTTAGCGCATTCCGCGATTTCTACCAGACATCCTGGGAATAATTAAAACTGTAACTACTCGCTATTGAAAACTACCCTAAAATTACGGGTTTAAGGATTTTTTTAAGTTTTTAGGAAAACTTTCTTCGTGAATGAAGTGGCGGGGTAAGAGCTAGTCACTAAATATTTCGGAATATTTATGAACAGTACGCGGACAGTTGGACATGACGACAGTATAATGTCTAATTACACAATGTGACCTGTAAATGCCATTTTTACCAATAAATTTGTTTATCTGTTTGTTGTACAAGACTTTCAGATGAAATTCGGCTTTGTCTTCACTCTTTATTGTTTACACCATTACATATAATACTAGCTGTTGCCCGCGACTTCGTTCGCGTTAAGTTCGTAAAACTGCACAAAAGTAATCTAAGTATCTAATCCTATACTTCCGAAAAGATCTGATTAATTAATTTTACATAAAACTGTTTAAGTTAAAACTCCAATTAGTACTTTTTTAGTTGGGAAATCATCTAATGACTTTTGCTCTTGTCTGAAGCGGAAGTGCGTGTCAGATTATTACTGCCTAAGACTCACTTCTATATTCCTTCCTTGCCTTACGTTCCAGGGTCTCCCTTTCAGAAGCGAAACCATAGCCCCAGTAGGTTTCTTGTTTAGGTTTTTTTATTCAGATGGGTAATCATCAGAATGACTTCTCCCGCTCTTAAATGGAGCGGGAGGGCATGTCAGACTTTTACTGACTAAACGCCACCCCCGTTCCTGTGTTGCCTTCAATTTTGGGACACCGAGCTTATCTTTCGGAATACAGATCCACGTGCTCAGAGGCTTCGGCCCTGCCGCGCCCTACAGTTTGCTGACATCTCCTTGAGGCGCTCGTGGAACAGTTGACGACTTGACTCAGTCCGGGTTATTACCGAACTGCTGGACGGCAAGATACCCAGTGTTCGCCGTCCGCAAGCTTGCGTCTACGGTGGTCGGAAATCGTTCTCGTGATCCTGACGGCGGGGGCGTGAGGGTCGTTCCCTTTCGCGCTCGCGGCCGGCCGCCTCCTTGGCTAGCATTACTGCTTCGCAGAAGAAGGCGACCGCAATACCTCTACCGTGTGCTCCACCGTGTCCTCCGGGCGGTCCAGACAGTGCGCCCAAGTCTGGCTGGGGCGCCCTTTACCCCTGAATCCGATGCAGGAGCCTCCCGAACTTACCGTGTCTCCAACTACTTCTCAAAGAGGGAACTTACCGCCGCAATGACGGCGTGCCCAGGTTTCTTGTTTAGGTGGAAAATCATCAGAATGACTTTTCAGAGGGTGAGTTAGACTTTTACTGAATAAACCTCACCCCGTTCCTTCTTTGCCTTCGTTCCAGGGTCCCGGGTTTTCCTTTCGGAAGCTCACCCATGGCCCCAGAGGCTTCGAACCTGCTGGGCACCTACAGTTTGCTGACATCTCTTTGAAGCACGCGTGGAACAATACCCACGGTTGACCGTCTGGATCATTACCGGACAGCCAGATGGAAAACTACCCATTGCTCGCCATTCGCAAGCCACTCCTACGGTGGCTCTAAATCGGGGTCGGAATCCCAGCGACTGGGGCGTGAGGGGACTATTTGCCACTACTCCTCGCTCTGGATCATGGCCTGTACCAGTGCCCAGCGCGAGAGGTTGCTGTCACCGATCGTCCCCACAAGGACACGGTGGTGCTCCGCCTAAGCGTGGCTCAACAGTGCTTTATGATCTAACGTGTCCTCCGGGCGATCCACCCTATGGTAACACCCGGGTTTTTCTTCCGCACGACGTCAATTGCCAACGAAGAACTTCAAAACATCAACGAAGCACAGAACCGCAGAGTTCACGTTCTAAATAGTTAATTGCCTACTCTATGGGTAAAGTCGTTAGTTTACTTCATATTGCGATAAAACCAAAATGAAAATGATTTGTTCTTCAAAAAACCAAATCAGGGCCGATAATCGCCTTTAGTATTTGCCTCTTTTTTTGTTGGGTAACCACCAAATACCTTCTCCCACTCTAGGTGGACCGAGAGAAAGTATCAGACTTTTACCAACTAAATTCCACAGTGTTCTTTTAGTTGCAATTTACATTCTAGGGCGACTAATATTGGCACACCATGATTATTACTATTATAAATTCACTCTAAGCGCAAGCGCTTTACGCAGGTCCTAACCGAACATGAGTGTTTCGGGAGGTAGATGTTTTGGATTCGGCGGGAAGACACGGTGGACCTTACGATCGAAGTTACCCCGCTAGGGCGGATTACCGCCGTACTGTTTGCGGGACAAAATCAGAATCCTCCTACCCTAGTTCAGATCATGGTATGAGCTGGGAGGAGGAATGGAAAGCAGTCACCTCCTAGAGTGAAGCAACGTGGCTGAAACCGTGCGAAACAGGACATCCTTAGACCCCTCCCATCGCCACTTGGACACTTCCCAGGTGTCATATGTATAGGGCGTTTACCAATCACCATCATTTTTTTGTGTTTATATTACCTGTTTATTCAGGCAGGAATTTTCTGGTGCGGTATTTGACACCCTAATACACCAAATAAATGTTTTTCTTTAGTGAGAATAATAAACGAATTCTTGTGTGCGAGTATTTTCACCTAGTCGACTTCACATGCTGATGATCGAACGCAGTCTGTAAACTCTCGATTTTTACGGGTAGAGCATGCAGAGCAGTAAAAAATACCCACTTTGTTCCTTTAGAATACGAACAATTTTCCAGCTATCGAAGCCCGTCAGCGCCGTTCTCTTATGCGTATCTCTTTTAGGTGCGCGTGGCACATAACGCAACGTCAGTCGACTAAGACCAGTCTTTAATCAACAGCGAAATGCCAATAGTGCACCGTCCAAAACTCCGCGCTAACGGTATCATGGAATCGCCCTGCGACTCGTAATGCTACCTTCTTCGCTTCATTTGCGGAACGAAGTGATGACTGCTTTCCATACCTTCTCTCTCTGTACCAGGACCGGACGTGAGAGGTCGTTACTGCTGATCACCTCCACCCGGAGTCCTGGAATGCAAGGCGAAGAAGGAACATACAAAGGTATGGGTTTTGGTCAGTGAAAGTCTGACATCCCCTCGTGCTCCTTCCTAGAGTGGAAGAAATCACCTAAAATATAAATCGCCTTTAGTTAAAAAAAAATAAATGGATGTTTGTATTTTGAAAGGAAATCGTTTGTCTTAGTATGGTCATGTGAAGAGGAGGGATTAAAAGCACGTTACCAAAAGAGTTCTGAATTTACATGTGGATGAATGGAGAAGGAGAGGAAGGCCAAAGAAAAGATGGATGGATTGTGTAGTAAGGACTGATATGAAAGAAAAGGGCAGATGATAGTATGACGGACGACAGGACAGAATGGAAGAAGAAAACGTGTTGCGCCGACCCCAAGTAATACGGGATAAGAGCAGGAAGAAGAAGAAGGATGTCATTGTTTGTATTTTGAAAACGGGGTGCAACTCCGCAGTTGTAAAATTTGTCACCATGGTTTTTTTTTGGTTAAACAATAATAATAATATTTTTAGGTAATATTTTTGTTAAAAAAATTGTGAGAATGCAAAAATATGTGAAAAAAATATATACAAAAATAAAAAAAAGCTTTTTCTAAAACACCTCCTCGGATTCGAACCACCACCGTGTTACGTCCCAGTCTAGTCATTAATCAATCACGCTGCAGTGTTCGATGAAAACCAAGCAAAATAGACGTTCTCATATAAATGTCATAAATGACTGCCCCGCTCTTCGTCGATGATAGCGTGATGATTTTCATTTCAGTAGATAAATTTGCAGCTAAATGGACTAATGTAACATTGTAGTATGTGAATTTCGTGGACGTTTGGATTTTATAACGTGTTTTGATTAGTTTTTACAAAATATTTGGGAAAAATCAAATAGGAATGTTGATTTTTTATGAAAAAATGGTAAAAGTATTTTTTTTTCCAAAAACAATAAGATAAAACATTGACAGAAATATAAATTGTAGGTGGGATTCGAACTCGGGGCAACTCGTTCAAAACCGACAAAATGCAATATTGCTCACCCCCCATAGCAAATAGCGTGATAAAATATAGCCTAAAGCAAAAAGGGTCCTATAAGGATTATGTATGCAAAATTTGAACAGGATCGGTTCAGTAGTTTTGGCGCCATTTGCGGCAAACGATGCACAATTTTACTGTTTTATTATTATGTATAGATAAAAGAAACTTATACTAAAACACATGGTACATACAATGGGCGGCCTTATCGCATTCCGCGATCTCTTCCAGGCAACCTGGAATGGACAGAGATTGTCTGGACAAGAAATGGGGCTGTCGTTGGTGTGACAATACCAGTATTTTCACATATATATATTATAATAGATACATAGATTTCTGTTTTATCAAAACATTTTATAGCAGGCTACTATCCAATCAATAACCAGGTTTATATTCAAAAAGATACATAGATAAATACATATACATACATATTCAAAACTACAGACAGAAATATAAATTAAAATATTATTTTTTAAAACTCGATGTGTCATATTTATCACTAGTTTCTGCCAGTGGGTTCGTCTGTTTCAAAGTAGAAAATTGTTCGAAGGAAACATTCTCCTTGCGGGATTTTTTGAAAGAGTTCTGGAACACGAGACTCAGTTGAAGGAATGGGTTTCAGTCAGTAAAAGTGACATTTCCTCACGCAGTCGCCTGCTAGAAAATAAAATACACCCAGGATAATAGTATTTTATAAGCTATTCCAGAACATGGTCTACTTGTGTACCAAATACCTAAATCCGTTCAGCCTATTGAGTGTAAATCAGTAACATACACACACAATGTGTGTACTGTATATTACTCTTTTACACATACAAAATTTCGTATTTTTAATTAGTGTTAAGAGTGATAAGCTCTTTCATATCATATCTTGTACTATTTACTCGTATAATTAATTTTAATGTATTGAAATGAAATAACAAAGATAATACAAAAGTTACAAAACAGATAATTTTTTTAGCATTTTAATACTTATATTACATTGAGGAATTACTTTTGTGTGTATGTTTAAGTGGGATTGGGCCAGACATGTCAGCCGCATGTCAGACGAGCTGTGGGCTAAATGAACTACATACTGGACCCCATTAAACGCAAGACGACATCGTGGCAGACCGAGGCGAAGGTGGACAGATGAGCTGGACAATTACCGGAGGGACTGCGTGTGGGAAAGCAAGAGAGAGGCCTTCGCCCAACAGTGGGACCAAACAGGCTAACTAACTAATTACTGTTTAATTAAGTATTACATACGAACTAGGAGGCCCAGCGTTGGAAGGCCCCCCCACGGGGCCTCCCACATGATGGACCGATGACCGGGTGAGATTGACGGGAATGCGATGGACGTCAAACGTCCAGGACCATTCGCTGTGGCAATGCTTGGTGGAGGCCTATGTCCAACAGTGGACGTCTTTCGGCTGAAATGATGATAATGATGATAAATTGCATATCTACTTGATAGAGGCGAAGATTTTTGATAAGATATAATTTTTTATTTTATTTATGTAGTTGAACTGAATTTGAATAGATGAAGACTGAAAACAAAAAAAAATATATATGGGTGGCAAGTGAATGAATTAAACTGATTATGATGATTATTTTTTCTGACTCGTCGTTCGGGGGAATGGAATCAGAACGCTGATTAAGATTTTCACTTTGGTAATTTGGTATTATTGATTTCTATTACTATTCATGAACAAATATAAATATGTAATTAAATGCTTGCAATGCTTTTGTACTAGAATCTTAATTATCCGTGTAAATAAATAACCTTATTAAACGCCAAGAAAAAATAAAAATGTCAATAAATGTAGGAGGGTAAAAATAATATATCGTTATTCCACGTTTATCTGGCGTCTAACATTAAATCCCCTAAATTCTTCATCGATGCTGTCATCAGAACTGGATTTTGATAAAATCTGACTAATCTGGAATGCATCCTTTCAAATAAAAAAATATTGCTTTAAATTGTTTCTTAAATAGAGTTACGCAACAAATAAACATAAAAAATATAATATAGGTACAACCGAAATAAGAATCTTTTCGTTTATTTGGCGACTCTTACTCCTAACTAGTTTTCTTTTAAACCAAAATATAAAATTTAACTAAGTAAACCATATTTACAAAAGCTTCTGTATCACGCCAACGATCTCAACTGAGGGAAGGATACGATCTTTTATCGTGCATTTTAACCACAGTTTTGTCATTACAGCTTAATTTAGTTTCAAAACTGCTGTCATCGGCGACACCATGCCCTCTAGCGGCGAGCCATCGAATTAGAATATAAATTGAACTCTTTATATAAACATTTATAATTTGCATTTAAGGGGACGCTTAAACAAGGCTGCGGGATTATTCGAAATGTCAGTGCGTCACTGGAACTTAGTAAAAGTCTGCCATTCCCTCTGGCTCTACACAGCGGGAATCATTCGTGATTTCTAGTCGAAAAAAAAAATTAAGGCGAGCAGGGCTTTAGTTAGTAAAAGTCTGACACTTTCTCTCACTTCAACTAAAATCTGTTCAATAATTCCGGAGACTAAAATGACATTTCAATACCAAAGAACTGGCGTCATTCCTATAGAAATTTTGACATTACTTATGTCAATTTAGTCTCCGGGTTTATTGGACAGACCATAGGTTGGAAAAACGATTCATATTTTTCACCTCCGAAACAAAGAGGTTGCTTACAATGGTAATTGTAGTTCTAGTAACAGTGATTAAAAAATAAAACGTCGACCACATCATCGCTTACCATTAGGTACGGTCTGAGCTATACGGGTAGCTCATCGGCTGGCCGTCTGGTATTCGACCGGACGGAGCCAAGTCGTCAACAGATGTCAGCAAATCAAAAAGCAGCACGCGCTCCTCAAAGAGATGTCAGCACACCGTAGGGGCTAGCGGGCGATGCCCACAAGCTAGAACCGCGGGGAATTTCTGGAAAAGAAAAAACCGTAGTCTTAGAACGCAAATGGCATTTAACTAAAGGACACAAGTGTAGTTTTGGTCAGTAAAAATGTGACACGCCCTCCCTCACCGCTCAGGGCGAGAGATGTCATTTGATGATTTCCAACCTAAAAAAAAACATTAGGTAAAGTATTGATCAAGCACAAGCCTAGTAATATTTAATAAAAAACTGACCATTTGATGATTAATTTCTTCAAGCTATTATTTTGAAATCTCTTGTCCAGAGATTCGATTTTTGTTTGCTATTCAGGCCAATCAAAACTGTTAAACTGTTTGACAGTCGGTCCGTAGCATTTTTTTTCCTTTTAACCTTATGTCAAACGCAGTTTTTGACGTTTCGTTTTTTTAGGTTGTCATTCAAGTATCGGTGACTGTTTAGTTTTTGTCTTCTGTTAGAAGAATAATTTATTTGTAAGCGAATTTTGTTAAAGAAGGGATTGTTTCAAAGCTGTATCGTTATAATTATGATCAAACAAGCTTGTTGCTGGTTTCTTGATGTAAATTATTTCATCACTAGTGCTCCCAAAACGGTGAAAGAAAACATCGTGAGGAAACCAGCATGTTCTTCATTTAAATATTCGATGACATGTGTCATCCATCGATCCACACTGGGTCCGCATGGTGGATTATGATCCATTCCCTCTCCTAGAGAACAGGCCTGAGTCCCGATCGTGGGAATATTATAAGATATAGATAAAATGGTATCAGTGTAGACCCTTACTAGAATACTACAAACATACTTAGGATATTTTTAAGGTATAATTTTCTCTTTACACACGGGTGAAACCACGAGCAGAAATGGCTTAAATAAAAAAACGTTAGCATCGGTGCATATTTTATTCAGTTATCTAAAAGCCCAATAATATTCCGCTCAGAAAGGATCCCATATCGAAAAAATATTATTCAACGCAATACACTCAAAATGTAAATCCGCAAATATAAAGTTACCTCATTCACTTAACAAAATACTGTTTTTACAATAAAAATAAAATTTTAAAAATCCTTAATAAATATTTTTTTTTACTCTAGCAACCCACCCTTAATATTCACCGGTAGCAACACAAACGACGTTCGGCTAATACGTTATAAATATTCATAGTCATAAGTAGCTCCCGACCTATCGAACGTTTACTGATAACCCAGTATTACTTGACCCGCGACCAGGGCTACACAACTTCCTTTTAAACCTAAATCGCTTCCACTAAGAAGGGGTGGAAAGTTCTCGATATTTTGGTAGTCTACTCTTCACCATGGGAAGGGATTCCGATGCACATTATACGATATTTCAATTCAGTATTTATATTTCCTTCGGGAAATGGCTTTGAATCCATGTGGAATGTTCTGGTTAATATATTTTTTTGTTTCTGTTTCGTGGAAAAACAATTTTATTTGCTACTTCCAGAAATATGAAAATATTTAATATGAAACATGTTCCGTATTGATACTAGCTGCTGCAAGTGACTTCGTCCGTTTGGAATTCCACGTACCGCAGTATAAATTTTGCCATGCACAGAGTATTTTGACGGCTCAGTTGGCGCAGTGGTTGAGCGAATGGCAGCTGTGCTACGTGTCGTGAGTTCGATTCCCGCACATAACATTATATTTTAAAATATAAATGGCCCACAGTCTAAAATAGATTATTTGTGCATACCACTGTAAATAAACATAATTGGATTTTACTTAAGTAATTAAAATGTAGATTAAATAATTATATGGGTCAGGATTTTAAAAATAGTCTTTTTACTGAATTTCTAAAACAAAAAAATTGAATGCAAAAGCAATTAAGATTAGTAAGAAAACGAGATTGACTCTGAGAGTAAATGTTTTTTAGTTGTATAAAGAATCTTGGCGAATTCATAGCTGAAATTTATTGGAGTGTCTTAAAGTGACTTATATACGAAGGCATTTCTATTATTTTTCTACGTTTTTTCAAAGTATCACATTAATTAGTTATAGCCGGATAAAAAAGATATTTGAAATTAAAGTTATTTATATTTATTCTGCCAAATGACAGTAATTAATGACGGGCAAAAAGACTAATAGGTATCCCAAAAAAAAAAAATTCTTGGTTTGACTTTGTCAATTGTTGATTGGTTTTACTCATGTCACAGACGCCTATCATTTATGCATATAAAGCAACTGACGCTGAAATTATGTCCGGTCCATTTTCTTCTGGCAGTGCTTTAAGATCATATTTCAGAGAAGATGATGTGTTTATTCTGGGTTTTAGGGACGGTATAAGTTTACTAGAGAACGTGATTTTAAAGTTTTTAGGCAAGAGTATTTTCATCGCTCTCTACCACACATGATGCAAACATTTCAAATCGCGACAGCTCTTTTGAACAAGTTTGGTGTTCGCTTTCAAAATAATTAATATGCTAATGAAATACTTAAAATAATTAGAGAATGGATGAACTTACCAAACAATTTGGCAAATATGGTGGAAGCCTTAAACATGAATAGACGAACCTCATAATTTCGTAGCTAATGCTACGAGTTATGAGACAAGTTTATCACGATCAGCGGTAATCCGTTGATCGCGATAATGTTTTATGCTTCCCAACCCTGGAATATAGAGACTTGATTCTCTTCGCCCTGGGAACGTACCAAATAAGACAAGCTCGCTCATATTATGGCGAACATATACGTTTCTACGGTGGGTACAGAATCGAATTTTCCAGTGAAAACATTGATTCCTCTGAATATAATCTTAGGGGCACTGGCGTGACAACACCAACAACCTAAGGTCGACTGGTAGTAAATGCCTAAGGCATTAAGTCTGCCTTTGTACAATGTTTTGTGCAAAAAGCTTTAATAAATAAATAATTAGAGGAAAAATAAAGTCACTTCACGTATCCAGGAAGCAATATTATGTTTATATTGTTATAGAAAATGATATTCCTGGTAGGACAGGAATCAGCGAGTATTGTTGTAATTGTTTAGTTGGTCGGCACACAGTAGGATGTTGTGCTCATGTCATGACGCTAGTCTGGTATTTGGGATGGGCCAGACATCAGCAAAATATTTCAGTACCTGCAGAATTTCTGGATGAAATAGTTATAAGAGAGGATTACGAAGAATAAATAATAATATAAAAAAACTTGTTTTATTGATTCTTATGAACATACTCAATATATTCCATACGCATTGAAGGATTTTGTGTTTGTTTTTATTTATCTGAAAAGTTAGCAAGTATTTATAAAATCCCGGAATTCTATTATAGTCCTATTGCTTCAATATCTACCTAAAACAATGCTGATGGTGACTGGCAGCCTCAGTCCTATTGTACACAGTCACGTACAGTGGCGTAGCGTGCCTTTTCGGGGCCCCGTATAAAAAATTTGTTTGGAGGCCCTTATGTGGGGTAAAGATTTTTCACAAAAGAAAAAAATATTGTGAAAAAAAATATTTATTTATGACAACATAATTTAACCATTTTACAAATAAAAATCAAATTTTAAATATTCACTCTCCTTGCCTTCTTTTATTTATTTTTTTGCCTTTTTTTAATTTTGTCATTTATAAAATAAAATAAATTAGAAAGTTTTTATTTTTTTTCCTTACTCTCTTTTGGGGCCCCCGTGGCCCGGGGGCCCCGTATAATTGATACGGCAGATACGGCGGTAGCTACGCCCCTGGTCACGTAGTAGGTACGTAGTAAGTATACCTAAGTTAACCTATCAATACCCGCGAAACGAGACACAATAGTAAGACAATAACAACGCGGTCCTATGAGACCGGTCGGGGATTCATGAATTAAGGCCAAAGAGTAAGTATTTACACCTTTTACAATGCATAACTGGGTCAGGAAAATAATAATGTAATATTGCCCTTTTAACTTCCTCGAATTGAAATTACCGTAGACATAACCTACAAAACTTTATGACTGAATTTCTATTAATTCCGACCTTTTCGGACAAAAATTCTTGCACCAGCTAATTCAGAAGTTGACGCCGAGTTTAATAAGATATTTTTCATTTAAAGACGCTAGAATTTAATCTCAGCTAATTTAATGTATAGGCGGCTGCCATTGTTCTTTAAGTTTTAGAATATGTTAATGTATGATTTTTTGCGGATAGAAATCCTATTGAACATATAGATTCAAAATAAATTCAATTGAAAAATAAATTGGTTTTCCAAATGTACAAATAATTAATCGGACTGCTATAAAAAGTCGAATTATTTTATTATAAATGCGATGTTTTTACGTAAATACATACACACCCTATGAATAGCATAGATTATTCACTTAGTTTGGCTTATGTAGTTATTGATGTGATGATAAATACTACATTAACCTATCAATACCCGCGAAACGAGACACAATAGTAAAACAATAACAGCGCGGTCCAATGAGACCGGTCGGGGATTCATGAATTAAAATAATTGATAAATACTACATTAAAATAAATCGTACTAAAGTAATTTTTTAACCCTGAGACTTAATTGACACAAGCAAATGTCAAACTTACAATAGTAATGATGCAGTTTTTTTTGTGTGGTGACAAGTGTGACAACCTACGTAATGTCATTTTAGTCTCAGAGATTAAAAAAACAGATTTTATATGATCTCACCAAGAACTGTCACTTCAGTTGTTGTCACCCCAGTCTACAGTAAAAAACTCAAAATCATTTTATTTCACGTAGGCCTATCTACATGGCCTGGCGAACGGTTCCAATGAAGAACCGGCAAGAAACTTCATAGTTACTCTTTTAAAAAAAATATTGATTCCAAAATATTTTCATATAAAATTTTATATTGACGAAGAAGACATTTTTAAAATACATTTTTAACACTTATTTGGAAAGCCGCTCCTACCACCATTTGTTCGAGGTCCCCTTCGTCACAATATTTTTTTACTTTTTATTGTACCAAGCTGGTTGCCGGGTAGTCAAACAAAGTGCCTTAAAAAAATTAAAACCATTCTACACAGTAATTTGTTATTAAATATTCTGTTTATGAAATTTTACTTTTAGTCCGGTGCCTGGGGCGTTAAAATCATCAAAACCTAGAACTTTGTTGATTGTGGGTTGATTTTAAAAAGAAAAACTGATATATATGAAGCAAATAACAAGCATAAAAGTTTACCTATTAAAAAATTGTAATCTTGACTATGAAAAAAACAGTGAGAATTAAAATAGCCCAATTAGTATTTCAGGACCTACTAGTTCGAATTGAAAAATTCTTTCAATGTTGGATAGTCCATTTATTAGGGAGCTAGTCTAGGACATGGTCTCTCTGTGTACCAAGTTTCACCAAAATCCTGTGTATGTTTGTTACTTCTTCACGTTCGAACAGTACAACGGATTCATAATTATCATCATGAGCAACAGTAAGTAGTGGTTTCTCAAGCCGTTGATGAAAGTGCATTATATTAAATTTATTTAAATTAATTATAAAATTATTTTAATTAAGCCAATTTATTATTTTGTTTAAAGAACTATTTATGTCCTTTTGATAATTATTTGGATTATTACATTCTATAATAGCCGTGCTATCGTCTGCAAAGAGTACCATTTTTTGCCCTACGAATTTTGGGAGGTCATAAAAACGGTGGTCCTAGAACGCTACCTTGAGGTACGCCATATTTTATGTACTTTGGTTCAGAGGTATATGTGATTTTTGATTTTGTTATAGGACATATTCTAGAGATTTCCGTACATTGTAATCTGTCACTTAAGTATGATTCTAAAAGCCTAAGGATGTTCCCTATAATGTCATAGCTATGTAATTTTTGCAGTAAAATATTCACCCACGGGAACGTAGAAAGTATTTTCTTAGTGATCAAGTAACATTTTACTGGTGATAGAATTTTTAACACCAGTCCAGTAGTTTTTAAGTTTATTAATTATTACCTGACTCGACAAACGTTGTTCTGCCACATAATTTATAATGTAACATGATTTTTTACACCTTTTGCCCGAAAACCCCAAATATCTTACGGAACCCTATTTTTTTCCAAAATAAAATTTAGCCTATGTTACTCGTGGATATCTTTCGATAGCTTTCGACTGGTGAAAGAATTTAAAAAACGCTCCAGTAGTTTTAAGCCTATTTATTACAACCAAACAAAGAAAGTTTTCTTCTTTATAATATTAGTGTAGACAAACAAAAATACGAAAATAAAATCTTTCTCTAGATCCTAGTATTTTTAAGTGACTTGTTATCTACAAAAACCAAACCTAAAGACTATACGAGTTACTATCTATGATCACGTATTGACTGTTTCCTCTAGGGATCTGATATTCCGATGAATGTTACTTACAAAGATAAGTTTACTTTTATACAAGTAAGTTTTATGATGGCCTAATGAAAGATTCCATCGGTGTTATGATAGGAGGCGTAGCCTTATTCTGAGAATGCAGGATGATATTCCCTCGGATCATGTTGGAATAAAGCCGATTAAAACATTTAAAGTCAAATCTCCAAGGTAATCTGATAGCTAAGTAGTCTGGTCCGATTTCTCGACGGCACGTAATATTCTACACATACCTCAAAGAAATTTTTGCAAAACCTTTGGGGCACAGCAGGACCGAAGCCTACTGGGGCCATGGGTTGGCTTTCGAAAGGAAAACCCGCGCGTGTGTGACCGATTATTACGAGTACGCACAGTGAGCGCGTCAACGCGCCGCATGGCGGTAGACTGTACAAAACTGTTTGTAACTACCTACCTTCTTTTTCTTTCAAAACTTATAATTAAGTACAGTAATTTTTAAAATGGATGTACATAGGCGAGCGTAACTCAACACCTACCACCACCACCACCACCTACCTTCTATGTAAAGGGTGTAAAAAGACCCTTAACGAAAACGAAAACCCCATATTCTACTCATTACCGGGATACTTTTTTTCTTCTAGGACATACCTGTGAATTCACTGGTTCTGGAGATATTGAAGGTCAAAGTCAAAAATTTTTGATCGTTTTTATTTCAAAATCGTATTCCAAGTATCATTAGTAAACTTTCTTCCGAACAAACATTATCAAAATTATCATTTTTTCATACCAAATTACGCATTTGAAGTTTGAAAAATGCAACGAAAACAACGAGCGCCTCACACACACAAGCGTACGGTCGGTTCAATGACCAAGCGCGAGCGGCCGAACGCTCAGCTGATCGAAGTTATTATTAATTAATTATTTTTTAAAGATGAAAAAAAAAGTTTTTTCCCAGCAATATTTTTTGGTCTAAGTTACTTAATTACATGTACAGAATGTGTATTAACATTGTAAGAGAAAAAAATATGTATTAACATTGTAAGCCCAAGTTGCTACTCATGGACGACAAAAATGTACTTTATTATTTAATATTAAGTATTTATTTCTGTACAAGTGATTTGTAATCTTTAGAAATAAATGAATTCAAACCGTATAGTATAACAATAATAATAAATTCTTTTTCGTACCTCACAAAGTCGTCTATACATATAATAAAACAGTAAAATTGTGCATCGTTTGCCGCAAATGGCGCCAAAACTACTGAACCGATCCTGTTCAAATTTTGCATACATAATCCTTATAGGACCCTTTTTGCTTTAGGCTATATTTTATCACGCTATTTGCTATGGGGGGTGAGCAATATTGCATTTTGTCGGTTTTGAACGAGTTGCCCCGAGTTCGAATCCCACCTACAATTTATATTTCTGTCAATGTTTTATCTTATTGTTTTTTGAAAAAAAATACTTTTACCATTTTTTCATAAGAAAATCAACATTCCTATTTGATTTTTCCCAAATATTTTGTAAAAGCTACTCAAAACACGTTATAAAATCCAAACGTCCACGAAATTCACATACTACAATGTTACATTAGTCCATTTAGCTGCAAATTTATCTACTGAAATGAAAATCATCACGCTATCATCGACGAAGAGCGGGGCAGTCATTTATGACATTTATATGAGAACGTCTATTTTGCTTGGTTGTCATCGAACACTGCAGCGTGATTGATTAATGACTAGACTGGGACGTAACACGGTGGTGGTTCGAATCCCAGGAGGTGTTTTAGATTTTTTTAATTTTTGTATATTTTTTTTCACATATTTTTGCATTCTCACAATTTTTTTAACAAAAATATTACCTAAAAATATTATTATTATTGTTTAACCAAAAAAAACCATGGTGACAAATTTTACAACTGCGGAGTTGCACCCCGTTTTCAAAATACAAACAATGACATCCTTCTTCTTCTTCCTGCTCTTATCCCGTATTACTTGGGGTCGGCGCAACACGTTTTCTTCTTCCATTCTGTCCTGTCGTCCGTCACACTATCATCTGCCCTTTTCTTTCATATCAGTCCATACACAATCCATCCATCTTTTCTTTGGCCTTCCTCTCCTTCTCCATTCATCCACATGTAAATTCAGAACTCTTTTGGTAACGTGCTTTTAATCCCTCCTCTTCACATGACCATACTAAGACAAACGATTTCCTTTCAAAATACAAACATCCATTTAATTTTTTTTTAACTAAAGGCGATTTATATTTTAGGTGATTTCTTCCACTCTAGGAAGGAGCACGAGGGGATGTCAGACTTTCACTAACCAAAACCCACACCTTTGTTTGTTCCTTCTTCGCCTTGCATTCCAGGACTCCGGGTGGAGGTGATCAGCAGTAACGACCTCTCACGTCCGGTCCTGGTACAGAGAGAGAAGGTATGGAAAGCAGTCATCACTTCCTTCCGCAAATGAAGCGAAGAAGGTAGCAGAAAGCGCAAAGATGATGCCCTTGGCATTACGAGTCGCAGGGCGATTCCATGATACCGTTAGCGCGGAGTTTTGGACGGTGCACTATTGGCATTTCGCTGTTGAATAAAGACTGGTCTTAGTCGACTGACGTTGCGTTATGTGCCACGCGCACCTAAAAGAGATACGCATAAGAGAACGGCCCTAACGGGCTTCGATAGCTGGAAAATTGTTCGTATAGGGCATCTAAAGGAACAAAGTGGGTATTTTTTACTGCTCTGCATGCTCTACCCGTAAAAATCGAGAGTTTACAGACTGCGTTTGATCATCAGCATGTGAAGTCGGCTAGGTGAAAATACTCGCACACAAGAATTCGTTTATTATTCTCACTAAAGAAAAACATTTATTTGGTGTATTAGGGTGTCAGTCAAATACCGCACCAGAAAATTCCTGCCTGAATAAACACAAAAAAATGATGGTGATCGGTAAACGCCCTATACATATGACACCTGGGAAGTGTCCAAGTGGCGATGGGATGTCCTGTTTCGCACGGTTTCAGCCACGTTGCTTCACTCTAGGAGGTGACTGCTTTCCATTCCTCCTCCCAGCTCATACCATGATCTGAACTAGGGTAGGAGGATTCTGATTTTGTCCCGCAAACAGTACGGCGGTAATCCGCCCTAGCGGGGTAACTTCGATCGTAAGGTCCACCGTGTCTTCCCGCCGAATCCAAAACATCTACCTCCCGAAACACTCATGTTCGGTTAGGACCAGCGTAAAGCGCTTGCGCTTAGAGTGAATTTATAATAGTAATAATCATGGTGTGCCAATATTAGTCGCCCTAGAATGTAAATTGCAACTAAAAGAACACTGTGGAATTTAGTTGGTAAAAGTCTGATACTTTCTCTCGGTCCACCTAGAGTGGGAGAAGATATTTGGTGGTTACCCAACAAAAAAAGAGGCAAATACTAAAGGCGATTATCGGCCCTAATTTGGTTTTTTGAAGAACACAAATCATTTTCATTTTGGTTTTATCGCAATATGAAGTAAACTAACGACTTTACCCATAGAGTAGGCAATTAACTATTTAGAACGTGAACTCTGCGGCTCTGTGCTTCGTTGATGTTTTTAAGGCAATTGACGTCGTGCGGAAGAAAAACCCGGGTGTTACCATTGGGTGGATCGCCCGGAGGACACGTTAGATCATAAAGCACTGGTGGGCCACGCTTAGGCGGAGCACCACCGTGTCCTTGTGGGGACGATCGGTGACAGCAACCTCTCGCGCTGGGCACTGGTACAGGCCATGATCCAGAGCGAGGAGTAGTGGCAAATAGTCCCCTCACGCCCCAGTCGCTGGGATTCCGACCCCGATTTAGAGCCACCGTAGGAGTGGCTTGCGAATGGCGAGCAATGGGTAGTTTACCATCTGGCTGTCCGGTAATGATCCAGACGGTCAACCGTGGGTATTGTTCCACGCGTGCTTCAAAGAGATGTCAGCAAACTGTAGGTGCCTAGCAGGTTCGAAGCCTCTGGGGCCATGGGTGAGCTTCCGAAAGGAAAACCCGGGACCCTGGAACGAAGGCAAAGAAGGAACGGGGTGAGGTTTATTCAGTAAAAGTTTAACTCACCCTCTGAGAAGTTATTCTGATGATTTTCCACCTAAACAAGAAACCTGGGCACGCCGTCATTGCGGCGGTAAGTTCCCTCTTTGAGAAGTAGTTGGAAAGAGGTCCTCACGTTCCGTATGCCGCAGGTCCTCACCAGACACGGTAAGTTCGGGAGGCTCCTGCATCGGATTCAGGGGTAAAGGGTGCCCCAGCCAGACTTGGGCGCACTGTCTGGACCGCCCGGAGGACACGGTGGAGCACACGGTAGAGGTATTGCGGTCGCCTTCTTCTGCGAAGCAGTAATGCTAGCCAAGGAGGCGGCCGGCCGCGAGCGCGAAAGGGAACGACCCTCACGCCCCCGCCGTCAGGATCACGAGAACGATTTCCGACCACCGTAGGCGCAAGCTTGCGGACGGCGAACACTGGGTAGCTTGCCGTCCAGCAGTTCGGTAATAACCCGGACCGAGTCAAGTCGTCAACTGTTCCACGAGCGCCTCAAGGAGATGTCAGCAAACTGTAGGGCGCGGCAGGGCCGAAGCCTCTGACCACGTGGATCTGTATTCCGAAAGATAAGCTCGGTGTCCCAAAATTGAAGGCAACACAGGAACGGGGGTGGCGTTTAGTCAGTAAAAGTCTGACATGCCCTCCCGCTCCATTTAAGAGCGGGAGAAGTCATTTTGATGATTACCCATCTGAATAAAAAAACCTAAACAAGAAACCTACTGGGGCTATGGTTTCGCTTCTGAAAGGGAGACCCTGGAACGTAAGGCAAGGAAGGAATATAGAAGTGAGTCTTAGGCAGTAATAATATCTGACACGCACTTCCGCTTCACACAAGAGCAAAAGTCATTAGATGATTTCCCAACTAAAAAAAGTACTAATTGGAGTTTTAACTTAATCAGTTTTATGTAAAATTAATTAATCAGATCTTTTCGGAAGTATAGGATTAGATACTTAGAATACTTTTGTGCAGTTTTACGAACTTAACGCGGACGAAGTCGCGGGCAACAGCTAGTACACAATACAATTATTCAGATGGGTATGGAAAAACACATTACAATTTTTGAGGCCGAAAAGGCTCCTAACTCTACTTAAATAATAATATTATGTTTTAGTATACTCGTCTTAATAATATTCTGCGGTTCGCTACTTTATTATAAAATTCAAAAGTAACGGAGAAATTATACCTATAACTTGCATAATCTTTGTCAAAAAGGTGGAACTTAGAGCAGACTTATACTTATTTTCAAGTTAGTGTTTGGTGCTTATATTTTTTTGCATATTTTCTGATAAAATGTAAATATTACAATGAATTTTAAGCGGTATAAAATTACTGATACGAGTGTGTGTACAGAAATAGAATTAATGAAACGTAAAAGTAAGTGATGCAAATTATTTGTTTGAGTTCTGACTCCCATTATAAACAAACGCCTTTTGCTATGACAAACACATTACGGAACCCGGTTTTTACATACATAGACAAAAAATAGTTTGAAAGTAAACTTTGGATAGCGATATGGTAGTGTGGTTTGCGATTTTGTATTTTTGTTTTAACATACCCACGTATAAAAAAATTACTTGTCTAAACCACAAGTATATTCCAGAATAAGACCAAGAGTGTCTTATTCGTCGATACCGAGTCAGTCATCTCATCAAAGAACGCGTACAAATGAGATCGTTTCCCTCCAAATTCCTCTTCCCCCGAGCCATCAATTGCTTGCTACAAAAATTGATCAAATAAAAAATGTGGTGGAAATTTTTTTGGGTACGCCCTTTGAAAATTCTCCTCTTTTGTATCACAATTTTGGTGTGAATAAGGTTATTGTCAATCAGCGAGTGAATTTTGAAGCCGGTTCGAAGGTCGATTCGTGATTGACAGAGGATCTGAATTTGGATCCCGTGAAATTGATCGCTGCATTTATATAAATTCAAAATGGATGCCCTGAAATAATTTGTCCGGAGAAATGTGTCGAGCTTTTATCGAAAATGGTTTTTATTTTTATTTTTGGCCAGCATATCTGCCGCAAAATTTAAAAAGTATCCGTCCGAACTCTAATGGTATTACGAAAAATCAGTAACCGTAAGTGCTTATATAACTCGATAATTTCAAAATAGATCTGATATTAAACTTAGTTAAATAATATTATCATCATGCTTTCAACCGTCAACTAACTGCTGGACATAGGTCTTTCCCAACTGTCTCTTAATAATAGAATCCTACAACCCTCACCAGGTCATTAATCTACTTTGTGGGAGGATTTCTAAATGCTGCATCTTCCGGCACGTGGTCACTCCAAAACCTTTCGGCCCCATCGACTATAAAGAAGGTACTACTATACGGTCAGGATTGGACTTAGGACTTAGGCCTAGCTAGAGAGCACAGACAAAAGTGCGTCAGTAGTACGTTTGGCTCTGAACTCTCGCAACATTTAACAAATTATTAACAGTTTTTAGTCATTTTAAGTAGGTAACATTTATTTAACATTTTTAAGTAAAATGAAATTAGAACATTATAGACAGAACATTAACATACTTTTATTCCACAACATTCTACATTTTAAAGGCTGCCCTCACAGGTACAATTGCGTTTAAGTTCAAAAACAATTGACGTTCGAAAGTATATCCAAACTATAACGAGACTAATGAGACCACCACCCAGTTTGTAACAAACTAACACCAAAATATTACAATATGTAACACATTGCTACATAGTTGACAAAGACAGCATACATGATACAAAAGGCTCCAATGAAACTTGTTTTGACATATAATAGCTGAAAGTTTGGTAGTTAGCGCGCCTAGACATTTATGATTTACAAGTTATAAACTTTGAGCGGTTTGAGGACCTTAGAAGTTTTGAAAATACACAGAGCATTAAATCGTCGCGCCGCCGCAACGGTAAGGCAAATAAAGGCGCTTTTGATAATATACACGTTGTACAATAATAAGTAAACTGCGTAGATTAGGTTGATCACAAGTTTAAGCTGTCAAATGCTGTTTTTTCTCCAAATAAAACGACCAATTAGAACCGTGCACTAGCTTCTGACGTTTTATAAGTGCCAATGTAGGCCGTGACAAAAAAAGATTTTGACTTTGAAATGCGAGACAGGACGTCATGCCACGGGTCGTCAGTCTCCACGGGTTAATGGTGACGTCTTTGAGTGATTTAAGGAGACATTTGGAAAACAGCAGAGCTATCATTCGTAAGAAGGTGCTTTTGCAAATAATAATTGTACGCCGCGCAAGTAGCGTTGAGCGTTCTCAGCTGCCAAACGCAAAGCGTAGTTTTCATGTAGTTACTCGTAATAGTGACGATAATTGATTACGCCTTAAGTATTAACAATGCTGTCACTAGCAATGCCAATGCCAATGAACTGTCACATGCCGCTGTAAAAAATAATATTAAAACATTAATCATCATTATTATCTTCCTGCCCTTGTCTTTGTCCTTTGTTTTATTTGGGGTCAGCGCAACACGTTTTTTTTTCATTCAGTCCTGTCATCTATACTTTTATAGGTACTAATATAATGAAGGGGTAAAGTTAATTTTTGTTTGTAGGGGGTAATCTCTGTAGATCCTGGTCAGACAACAAGAATGTAGGTATTGATAATATAATATATAATATAATAAGAAAGCTGCTTTCTTCCTGAGTGCTATAGGCTATATTTTATGCCACCCACTTACGATATTATATTTTTTTCTGAATGTACTTCGTTATCCGACTTCAACGCGGGCGAAGCCGCGGGCAAAAGCTAGTTCGGTATATAGTCAGTATATTAAAACATTAATAATAAAAAAAGGCTACAAACCGCTTTCAACTTGCACCACTCCCTGTGGTCCCACCTGCCCACGGTGTGTAGATATAACAGTCTCCGAGCACTTACATACTGCCCTTGTTCTAATGACTAAAGTTTTCAGCGCAACCAACTTAATATATACAAAATTACCATAGCTATAACATTGTAGCTTAATGGTGCTGGGATAAAAGGACATTAGTATCAAATTGGCTTTTGGGGCTTATAATATTGTTTGTAACCGATTTTGTGTCGTATCAGGTTTGTTTTATCTTCTTGAGATGGGTAGGTATATATAGATCTTGATGTATTTTTTGGTGGGTAAGGATTATAGGTAAGAGGTGTACTAATAGATGATACTTACCTATATCATAGGGACTATTGGGAGCTCTTGGATAAGTGAGACTGAAATTTCATTTATTTTAATAATTATAATGATATTTAATTGAATATTAATTTTATGCACTGTCGTTTAATATGACTGACTGACGAATCCCCGACCGATCCTATGAGACCGCGCTGTTATTGTTTTACTATTGTGTCTCGTTTTGCGAGTATGTGATAGGTTAATAGTGTTACCTTAATTCAATGCAATTTAATTTGAATGATTTCAACGTTTTGTTATGTCATTTAATTTATCTGACACAATTCTACTTCAATTCTTTGGCAGTCGTTACGGATAGTCAGAAGCCAGTAAATCTGACACCAGTCTTGCCATGTAGTACCGTGTTACCCCAGTTAATGGGTTGTGGAGGTCTGGTAGGCGGCCGCTCCTCGTAAAATACTGGTATTCAGCTAAATCCGGCTTGACTGGAAGCCGACCCCAATATTTTATATATTTTTTGTTTTTATTTTATATATTTTTTTTTAAATTATTCTTATCATGTATGCGTCTTTCCGCACAAATAAACCGATTTTCTTTCTTTCTTTCTTTTTCTTAATATAGTTGGGAAAAGGCCAGGCAGATGATTATGACTTATACATCATGGGGAGCTCTTGGATAAGTGAGGCTGAAATATAATTTATTTTAGTATTGTAATGACTTACTTGACTTAATGTCCTATGTCCCCTAGATGGGGCAGAGGGCGTCCACAGTAATCCTCCATCGCGAACGGTCTTGAGCTTCCCGCTTCACCTCGCTCCACGTCATTCCGTTGCTCGCCGCTTCTGCCAACACGGTGCGACGCCAAGTTTGGCGGGAACGGCCACGCTTTCTTTTTCCTTGGGGGTTCATATCCAACGCTTGTTTGGGTATGTGATCGGAATCCCTTCGGAGCGTGTGGCCAATCCATCTCCACTTGCGACGCTTGATCTGGTGGTCGATCGGGCTCTCGTGGCATTTTTCTAACAAATCTATGTTAGATATAGTCTCGGGCCAGTAAATTTTTTAAGTATTGTAATGATGTTTAATTAAATTTTAATTTTATGAAATTTCATTTAATATGACTGACTGACTAATTAATAGTGTTTACTTAATTCAATGCAATTTAATTTAATATGAATAATTTCAAAGTTTTGTTATATCATTTCATTTATCTGACACAATTTTGTTTTAATTGAAGTAGTATGTTAAAATGAGTCTTTTCAATTGTTACTTGAAACATGTGAATAAATAAAATAATGATCGGGTTGATCTTCATGGTTAAGCCACGCTTGCTGAGATCAATCACGATAGTCAGCCAACTTAGCATATCAAGATTCCTCCAAGCCTAAGAAAACATGTTATCCGCGAAACGAGACACAATAGTAAAACAATAACAGCGCGGTCTCATAGGACCGGTTGGGGATTCAAACGTTAAGAATCGTTACAGATTTGGAAGCCAGGAAATCTACCGACCAGATGCGTTTTGTTTCTAGTCTGGGCAACTACCCTATAGCTGATTTTGGCAGTTAGTTTGCTACACTGTACACTAAAATTCAAACAGAAACAAAATTGCAGAGAATTCACTGGTTGCAAACAGTTTCTTACAGTCTTCAACTAAATCTACAATATATTGGACATACCTGCTGACCCGTATGATAAAACCGCGTGAAAGTATACACAGAACAATAACGTGTCGGGTTTAAAGCTCATAAAGTAGTAGCTTCATTGTTTACGAGTTAAACTCACACGGTTGACTTTAACAACTTTTGCCACAAAACATACCTACGTCCAGGCGAAAACGCTTCCAGTGTCCAGTTTTACGTACTTTTTGAGTAGTGGTCTTTGTTTAGTGCTGGATAGAGGAATAAAGAAACTAAAGTAAAGTAAGTACGTGCCTTAAAAAAGTCTGGTTTAGAGGTCTACCTAGTAACAATGTGAGCGCTGGGTGATTGTGAAAAGGAGTCACCGCAGTACTGGAATGCAAAGAGATGGGTGGAGGTGAAGAATTATTTTATTTATTGGTCAATTTTTTTTAAATAAATAAACTGCAATATGCATATGGCTTTTGAGGAGCTCGTAACTAGATAAAAACAGCCGCATAGGTTGATCTTCAAGGTTAAGCAGCGGTTGCCAAGGTTGGTCTGTGGATGGGTGACCACCTTAACATAACGAGTTTCCTCCGTGCCTCGGAAAGCGCGCTAAGCCGTAGGTCCCGGCTGTCATTTGTAGATCTTTGGCAGTCGTTACGGATAGTCAGAAGCCAGTAAATCTGACTCTAGTCTTGTCATGAAGTACCGTGTTACCCCAGTTCGTGGAGGTCTGGTAGGCAGCCGCTCCTCGTAAAATACTGGTATTCAGCTAAATCCGGCTTGACTGGAAGCCGACCCCAATATAGTTGGGAAAAGGCTAGGCAGATGATGGTGCATATGGCTTTTATAAGGTTTGTGTATACCTAGATAAATTACAAACGTTGATGTGAAGTTGATGTGGTGCATCTCCTGTCAAACCAATCAAACACACTATCAGTTGTCGACAAAACCTCCAAAGAGCGTTGCCTCTAAGTCTTCTTTATAAACAAACAAACTGTATATTATGCCCATTTTCACGGCAATTTATATTAATTGGGAGCATTAATAAACAATATTTAATAGCGCACAGAATGGACGTCAAACACGCACAGTTTTCTCCTATATTTCCGCAAACATTATTACTGTAGGAAACTGTTTGTGTGCCATGGCCGTGAATATTATGATAACGTTTATGTGCCAACAGAGGAGTAGTGGTGGCTCCATGGTAATGGCCCTGACTTAGAAATTACTCAATACTGGAAAATTTGTTGCACATGTACATCATCATCATCCACCTAGTCTTTTCCCAACTATTTTGGGGTCGCCTTCCAGTCAAGCCGGATTTAGCTGAATACCAGAATTTTATGAGGAGCGGCTGCCTACCAGACCTCCACAATCCATTAACTGGGATAAAACTTAGGTACTTCATGGCAAGACTGGGGTCAGATTTACTGGCTTCTAACCATCCGTAACGACTGCCAAAGATCTACAAATGACAGCCGGGACCTACAGCTTAACATGCTATCCGAGGCACGGAAGAAACTCGGTATGTTAAGACATGTACATAGATGGTATAATAAACAGTCAGAGATCAATATGGACCCTGTCGGGAAAAGCAAAATTAAGAATGAAGAAGAGGGTTTTATTTAGGTGGGAAATCATCCAATGACTTCTAGGGCGGCATAGAAGGGCGTGTCAGACTTTTGCCGACTAAAACCCACTCCTATGTTCCATTTTTCCCTCGCATTCCAGGACCCCGGATTTTGTTTTTTAGAAGCGAACCCGTCTATACCAAGGCTCCAAGAGGCTTTGACCCCATTGGGCCGCAACGGTTTTTTGACATCTATTTGAAACTCTACGCGCCGTCAATGACTCAAGCTCAGGCTGGACGGTTTCTGGCACGGCCGGCCGCTAGCCCCACGCCTTAGCATTAGCATTATCAGCCTTATAAGGTTCCCACTGCTAGGACTCACTCTCTAGGAGAGGGAATGGGCTGTAATCCACAACGCGGGCCCAGTGCGGATTGGTGGATCTCACATGTCTTCGAATTTTTGGTTCTAGGGAATGCCGGTTTCCTCACGATGTTTTCCATCACCGTTTCGAGAGCAGTTGTGATGAAATAAATTACACAAAGTAATGTGCCCGGTTGGGTTCGAACCCGCGACCTACAAGTTGTAAGTCGGGGCAGTTACCACTGGGCCATCACTGCTCTTAAAAAAGCCTCACGCCTATGGTGGCTCCGAATCTCGATGGCTAAGCCCAGAGAAAGTCCGATCACTCACACATGCGTCCACCCCCTACGCTAGCATTACTGTTTCGCAGAAGCATTACTCCTCGCTCCTGACCGTGGCCTGTACCAGGGCCCGGCGCGAGAGGTCGTTGCCACCGATCGCTCACTATAGAGGAAGAGGGCTAAGTAGCAATTGAAGAAATTAACTATAATTGTACAGAATTAGGTGTACAATTATAGTAGTGGAGGTATAATTGTATCAATTATATCCTTACACCACTTTCTAGTTAACCTAGTTTTATAAATACCGTGAAGCTCTGTTAATTGGTTTAAGTGATATTTGTCATTATCTCGCTATCATTGTGCAGCGTGTAGACCTCACTGAAAAGAAAGAAAATCTAATTATTTATGCGAAAATGACGGTATGAGATTCACTGTTATAGAATGCCTTGATGCATTAAGTGCACCTGTGTACCACCACTGTGCGTGAAGTATAAATAAATAAATAATAAACATCCTAGCTAATAAACTTTGACGGTACTGCATTGACCTGTTCACTGGTTCTGGTGTGGACATTCTTAACTCATTTAACTTTATTAATAAGGTGTTGGGTTCCCTAAACTAAATAAATTAATTAATATTTAACGCACAGGACCGGTCGTTGAGGCGACGCTTGGGGGAGGCCTATGTTCAGCAGAGGACGTCTTTCTTGAAATGATGATACATATTATACATAGATAAATTACACCAAGACACAGAACAAATGATCGTGCTCATCACAAAAACATATTGGGTGGGAATGTATTCATTGTACTCATGTTTCAGCAAATAAATGATTATCGTATCTTAATCGAACGAACGATCTTCGGAATAGAAGTCAGGGCCACTAACCGCTAAACCAAGAAGACCAGTCAACAAGAAACAGTCACTATTGCAAACAAACGCATAGTAAACATCAACTAAGGCAAATACCAAAATGCAAGCACAACGCATCTAAAGCCGCGTCTACATCTGATCAAAATGACGTCATTAACGTTCTTAAGGCTGATCCACACAAGCGTCTTCAGCCATAACTCAAACGCACCACAACTCTAGTAAATCCTACTCATTAGTCGTCTCGACCCACAAATGTGTTCTCGTCCTATTAAGTGACGGCTTACTTGCCTTGTGTACTCCGCTTTAGTAATGTACGAGATATTATAGAAGATGTTGTTAGAGTATTTTTTGGGATAATTGGATATTTTCATGTTGCAAAAGAAATTGTTTGAAAGATTTGTTCTTGTTTCGACGAGTTTTCTAATGGTTCTACATGATTGACTTTATTTATTTTTAGATAAATGATCCATTAAGAAACTTAAATAATGACTCCATTAATCTCCTATGTAAAAACATATATGTCAGAACCTTATTCAGTTCACCAGAAATAAATTTCAAAGGATTTTTTTTTTGGTACCGTCTGACAGTATAATATTTTTTATTTAAACTATCAATACCCGCGAAACGAGACACAATAGTAAAACAATAACAGCGCGGTCCAATGAGACCGGTCGGGGATTCATGAATTAATATTTGAATATAAAACCACACCACCACTGGTCGTTGTGGCGACGCTTGGAAGAAGCTTATTTCCAGCAGCAGACGTTTTTCAGCTGAAATTATGACGATGATGATGATTCAACCACTTGTATAACATAAATAGGGAAGTTTATATTGTATGTATCTCTAGTTAATCCGTACAAATTGAACCACAAAATTACAGCCGCATTCAAATCTTTTACCGTAAAAACCAGTAAAATATATTCCCAAAGAAATATACAAAAGCACCCCAAAAAATATTTACAAAGTAATCTATACATAGGCGGTAAACTATTACGTCAACATACAGGTAATATCGCGCACAAAATAAATATTTTTCATGCTGGCAACATTTCCATCCATCATTGTATTGCCCCCAAATCTTCAGGTGAATTTTCCTTAACATGTCTATAAATGATGACCCGGTTCCTATATTTTTTGTGTGGAAGATTTTTTCTTTTTTTCGGAAGTACGAGTATAATGCAGAAAATGTTTCGAATTTGTGCGCAGATGTGATTTGATTTAATATTTGACATGACGCTTGGCTATTCGTTATTTTCAATCGAAAAATGGAGTAAAATATGAATATTAATGTAGTTTGGATATTCATTAAATATATAGATATGTAATATTAAAGGAGATAGCAAGGGCTTTTTGATCTTATTAGCTGATGGACTGGTTAAGCAAATGTATTTTTAAGGTTGTTTTTTTACAATTTATTATTGGGGTGCGCTCCGTAACGCAAGAAATCGACACCATCGAGGTCGACCGCCGCAATGGTAGTGATCACGTGGTTGATCATATTGGTGGGGCAAATTTGACCAGACACGTATTTTGACGGGGTCTATAAGGGCCGATGCAAGCTTGGGCTGCGAGAATATTCGACAGAGTTACCGTGGCCCTAAAACAAAAAAAGCAACTCAAGGTAAAAGGTGAGTTTCAGGCAGTAAAAGTCTGATACTACAACCAGAATAGGAGGCGTTGTTAGATAATTTCGTAACTCAAAAAAAAAATACGGTAAATCCTTCTAACTCCAGGTATCGTACTGAAACAGTAGTGTTACTCTCCGGCTCATTAGTGCGTATCCTCACAGCCTTTGTCGTAACCCAGTACGCAATCTTGTTGTTCAAGTATGATTGGAGCCGTCCTTGCGGCGGAACAAACACATATGAGGTGCGTCTTGTAATGAGCCTGGCTTCTTCTATCGTTTCACGTTTTGTAGATAGTCATTTTTCTTTCTGATCTCGATTATTGGGTGTTTGAAATATACCTCTTACCAGCTAACAGACGATTTTGAAAATGATAGATGAAAGAATTTGTTTATTTGAGAATTTAAGAATCATAGAATAAGAAAATTTAAGAATCGATATTTTTAGGTAGAAATGTGATAATTTTTGGATAAAAAAAAATTATTATTACTACAACATACCGATTTCTTCAAGAATCCTGACAATTGAAGTAAATTCTTACAATAGCTACTGATGGACGGTGTCTACAAGAGCGGCCCTGAAACACTAAGAAAACTGAAGGAACACAGGTGAAGACACACCAGAACGGGAGGCGTTAATAATTGATGCCCCACCTCAAAAAAAAAATACGGTTAATCCTTCTAACTCCAAGTATGGTACTGAAACAGTAGTGTTACTCTCCGGCTCATTAGTGCGTATCCTCACAGCCTTTGTCGTAACCCAGTACGCAATCTTGTTGTTCAAGTATGATTGGAGCCGTCCTTGCGGCGGAACAAACACATATGAGGTGCGTCTTGTAATGAGCCTGGCTTCTTCTATCGTTTCACGTTTTGTAGATAGTAATTTTTCTTTCTGATCTCGATTATTGGGTGTTTGAAATATACCTCTTACCAGCTAACAGACGATTTTGAAAATGATAGATGAAAGAATTTGTTTATTTGAGAATTTAAGAATCATAGAATAAGAAAATTTAAGAATCGATATTTTTAGGTAGAAATGTGATAATTTTTGGATAAAAAAAAATTATTATTACTACAACATACCGATTTTTTCAAGAATCCTGACAATTGAAGTAAATTCTTACAATAGCTACTGATGGACGGTGTCTACAAGAGCGGCCCTGAAACACTAAGAAAACTGAAGGAACACAGGTGAACACACACCAGAACGGGAGGCGTTAATAATTGATGCCCCACCTCAAAAAAAAATACGGTTAATCCTTCTAACTCCAAGTATGGTACTGAAACAGTAGTGTTACTCTCCGGCTCATTAGTGCGTATCCTCACAGCCTTTGTCGTAACCCAGTACGCAATCTTGTTGTTCAAGTATGATTGGAGCCGTCCTCGCGGCGGAACAAACACATATGAGGTGCGTCTTGTAATGAGCCTGGCTTCTTCTATCGTTTCACGTTTTGTAGATAGTCATTTTTCTTTTCTGATCTCGATTATCTGGTTTTGAAATAATTATCTTAGAAAGCTACTCTCTCAGTCTAAAACAAACCTTGAAATATAAAATTAACATTTGTCAGAAATAAAGGGATCGTAAACATACCAAAACTAACGCCATCAAGTGATATAAAGCGACAATTATTTCTAACGTCAATATATTAACCGACAGTGCACACAGCTACAAATTACAGATCAATCGAAAAACACACCCAATTAATTAAATTCCAATACTCCATAAATATCGCACTAATGGAGAAGAATATAATAGTATCTCACTTTTAGAAGAGTATTTGCATTCTCCTTTGAGACAACTTCCAAATTTCATGCAGTCGAAAACGGTGGCATAAGTTAGCAATACTATAACCGTGGAACTCTACATATTTCAATGTTAGTTAATCAAACATGTCTCAAGAGATTGGAAGACGGACTTTTAAATCTGTTATTACGTTTCTCTAGGATAACTTTCGACATTAAATAAAACGAAGAATGTAATTTTTGCCAAAATATTGTGTGACTTTTCATGTGAATAGCCGCCATTAATCACTGCAATATATTTTTCAGTATACATAATATTCGCAGGAGAACCACAGATGGACTACGGCTTCTGGCTAAAGACGTAGTCAGAAGAATCGTCAAACTTAACTGGCAGAGGGCAGACTCACATAGCTGGCAGAACAGATGCTGGAGTAGGGGCATGATATTTTCCACAGCCTTACAAAAACACTTTTATGACATAGGCGAGCACTAAGAGAAAATTTCCCAAAATACCAAAGGAAACTAAACGGGAGTATTAAGTTTGTATGGTTTTTCCATATCGTGATATTTCTCCATCACGCGAACGAAGCCGCCGCCGGCAGAAGCTAGTATTTTCTATATAGTGTCTAACTTCTAAACTAACGCTCATATGAGTAATTTCTTTTTAACTTTAGATTTTTGTTTGAAAACCTTTTGACCCTCAAAACAGACAGGGCGTTTTTGTATTCTTATCAAACATTCATAGTCAAACGCACAACAAATACTTTTCACAGGCGATAAAACATAGGTACAAGCTGAACCAATCGAAACTTCACACCAATCAATTTTAAATCTTAGTATCAAAGAATTAAAGTTGAACTTTCTTTGTTGGGGAAAAGTTAAGACCTATTTTTAATGCCATTATGTTTGGAAATATTTTGTAGGCCTATTATCAAAATGTCAGTATTGTAACTAACACGTATTATTAAAGTTAGTTATTGTATTTTTTTGGTGTTGAAATTAATGTTAAATAGTGATTTATTTTTTGTGTTGACATATTAATATGTCAAATACTAATTATAGGGTTAAAGCCATTTTATTATTTTTACACTTCTACAGCGTATACAATACTGGTAATCAGCTAAATCTGGCTTGACTGGAAGCCGACCCCAGTATAGTTGGGAAAAGGCTAGGCAGATGATGACGATGACACTACTACAGCGTGTCTGTTAGAAATTATTATCATCATCACCATCGTCATCATAATTTCAGCCGAAAGAAGCCCACTACTAGACATAGGCCTCCCCCATGCGTCGCCACAATGACCGGTCCTGTGCGTCTCGCATCCATCGGATTCCCGCGACCCTGACCAAGTCATCACGCCTGAATTAGGTCAAATTACGCAGAAGCATCTACGACCTTAGTCTACCACTGAGATAATGGACCAACGCACGCTTAAAAAACCAGGACTTGCTTGAGATAAATATGTACTTATTTACCTCAAGCAAGTCCTGGTTTTCCTTTTTCTCTTACAAACTTTCCCATTTTTAATATTAATATAATAAGTTTTTTCTACAATATGCTTTTTATGGTATTCTCACTTAAATTCATGGCACATAAATTCATTAAAATCTCCTATCACTAAAATCTCCACGCCAAGAAAAAAGAGTTTTCAATTTAGACCTTCTTATTAATTTGACTGTGTTATTTTAAATAGCTAAACAAAGCCTCGTCGACTTCATTGAATTATAAAATTAACACAAACCTACCCATTCGTCATAGACGCTTATTCACCACTCCTTACACCATAAGTCTTTTCAAACAACATATTTTAGGTACACATACAATTACAAACGCCATTTACAAAGTCCCCTTGTAATTTCCACGGCTCTCATAAAACAAGTCGGAATACTTGCACAGCCTTATTCCAAAGTCGTCATTCCTTTGTACATAGACACTTTTACAGCAGACCATTCAGCTTCACGCAAGAAATCCAAACATACTTTGTGTCACAAAACGGAATAGGCAAAAATGACACATTCCTTTTCAGGCAAAAGGCGCAATGTATAAGGGTTTGAACGATAACCTTTTCATGACGTAGTGGGTCTACGGCGTAGCTGTGTGCAACGCGCTACGCTCCAGTTTGCTACGAGCCTCGGAGCGGGGAGGACGTTTCGTAGCACCCTCGCAGCTATGATGCGATGTTCGCGGTTTACAAGTTGTGACGATTTTCTTAAATGAATGTTCGGGGATTTTAAATGAACGTAGTCTTCTTAAAAGTGTGTAGTGAACAGTGGTGTATTGACAGTAATTTAGGATTTATTGTTCATGATTTTTGTGTGAGTTTGGCGTTCTTTTTCTGAAACAAAGATGTACAAATCTTTAGGCAATATTTCCTTGTTACTCATGTAAAGAAATATGTGGTCCTTTGTTTCGTCGAAATAGAGAGACCGCTTTGTCTTAGCAATACTTGGAAATGTTCTAGGTCTTACTTTTCGATTAAGTAACTTGTGGGTAGAAGCAATTCAACTTTTTGGGTTCTAGGAGTTTCATTGTTCAGAGTTCAAGACTTGGTCTAGAGTTGGTCTGAAGACTCGATAACTGTCTAATACAGTAAAATATTTGAACAGTTGTCAGTCTATTGTAGCCCTTCCATGAAATTAGAACAATGACAATAAAACAAAGGCTTTATTAATGAAGCACTGTTAATTGGAAGGTACCAATTATACACCTGTAGAGATACTAGACTAGAGCTATTTTGTGAGCAATTTAACTATAGGAATAAGATTACCTAAAGATACTTAAATCTATTGAGAAAGTGTAGACATTAACAAATACAATTTCTTGGTTTATATTATAATTAACAAAATCCTCTTCTTTGAATTGAAAAGAGCTATTCATCTACAATATTATTTTTAGAAAGAGTTATTATTGGAATCTTGTCTTTATCTTATTTTATGTCGTAGAAATGTCACAATGCTTATTGAATAACAACGGCATTTCAATGTTTAACTTGTAGCCAAGCAAAAACTTAAATTCTGTAACACTTGGACACAGAATAACAGAGTCAACATAAATTAACTCAAAAAAACACCAGATTGCACACGCTCCCATTTAAAAACATAAAAGTCGACACGTACGCAAACACGCGTCGTTCACGTAAAAAAAAAACAAATGAACGGGCGAAGAGATTAAATGAATCGTGACCGAAATAAATGAACATTTAAATGAAAGAACACAAAGTGACTCTGAGTGTAAAATGTACTGTTTTGGGTGAAATCGTGTGAATAGTTTGTAACGGAATGAAGAACGGGAAGACTTGCTTTTGGTCGATGCTACAGGCCTTAGCTTTGTTGCCTACTATGGCTTTGAAAGGTAAGCTTTAGAATTAATTAATTTTAGGACATTTAATCAGCAAAAATAGCAACAGATTGGGTCTCGAACACCAGAAACGAGCGATGTGGTAGGCCAATAAGAAAATAGCAAAACGTATTGGACTTTTACCTAAAAGTGTAGGTTTAGATTGTCAACAGATTTAACCAAATGGATTGAAAAGAGGGACACGACTAGCTTTGAATAACAAATAAATCAGATTAAGTACAAAAAATAACTTTTATTCAACGGGTAGGTGATGAATTAATTACTCAGATACCCGCGAAACGAGACACAATAGTAAAACAATAACAGCGCGGTCTCATAGGACCGGTTGGGGATTCAAACGTTAATTTACAAAAACTACTTGTAGATACAATAAAGATTTTCATAACAAATATTTATGTTATATACAGGTACAGTCCTTTGTTAATATGTTTGTAAAAGGTAACCTAGGGAAAAGGCTGAACCGAGTTTTGAAAATTCTTTCACTGAAATAACGCTACGATGTCACTGAATGTTGGAACTGTGCATTTTAATTCCAAAAATATACACGGCTGCTATGACAAGGATATAGAGTAAAGCCATGGGAAAAAATACGTATGATTTATTTAAACCTAGGGTGAAACACTGAGTGCCAGTTTTTGAATTGAAACTTTTAAATTAAGAACGTGTTGAATGTTTTTTGAGTCTAAAGTTATATATAGGTTTTCATTATTTTTGCCGAAAGACGTCCACTCCTAGACCTAAGTCTCCTCCAAGTATTACAACAATTAGTCCTAAGCATCTTGTATCCATCAAATTCCCGCGATTCTCGCCTTGTCGTATTCGTCACCTTGTGGGAAGCCTACCATGCTGCGTCTTCCGGTACACATTCACCACTTCAAAACTTTCAGTCTCATCATCCATTTCTTCTGCGAGCAATGTGCTCACTGCCACTCAAGATTGGCGATTCTTTGGGCTATTTCGGTAACTTTGGTTTATAGGTTTTCAAACTAAGAAAAACAAATTGAAAATTCAGAAATCAGGGGAAACTTTAAATTCCACGTATTGTCTAAAACCAATCCCCAAGTAACTTAAGATGCTGCTTCAGGCAAGTGGATTAGCATGAAAATTAAGATGATATCTTCGTAAGATGGTATCAGCTGTATAGTATTCTCTGTTTAGTTTATTCTGATACTCCGGACATTTTCCTTACCTGTTCTATTATCGTCCAGGAATAATTCCTTAGTTGCTTTTTAAGATGCTTAGGGGACTACTTAAGAAGATAGTGTAGGTATTAAAGAGCGTATGTTTAATTCGATTTTTAAACTATGCTTCTGGGTTAAAAATATATGTATGGCTGGTAATGTAGACCTAAAGTACATTAAAATGTAATACAATGTCACATCAAATTGTGATATGGTATATCAATAGTAAATCACGCTTGTTCGATGGCAGATGCAAGTATCCAGTGGGTTAAAACTTTAATTGTTACCATACTTTATAATCCGATTGGAGGGTGGTAATTGGTGTGATAACATATTTTGAATTAAATATTTCTCTTTCTTTGGCATTAATGAAATATGTATATGGCTTACAAGAATCTTTGGGTTGGGTGGTTGAGGGAGGCCTATGTCCAGCAATGGACGTCTTTCGGCTGAGATGATGATGATGATGATAACAAGAATCTTTAAGAAAATGACTACTATGATTATGACCGTAGGAGTAAAGGACAAGATCAAGATTAAGATTTTCTCTACTTCACCCAAAGGTTGCCTGGTTGAAAATGCCCAAGCAAATATTTACCAATGTAACAGGTTTTGAACTGAATATTAATAATTTATAAAAGTTTTAAATGGTCAGTGGTATAAGTAACATTTAGAAATTAAACAGAAATCTAAATGTGGACAATAGACATATTAGTAAATTGCACAAATACAAAGCAAGGTCAGGTTACCACCCTATTAGCGTTATTTAAGAAATTACAAAGGAAGATAAGGTTGTTTTACTAACAAGTGTGTAGTAGATACAAAGTAACAAATGTATTGTGTTCCTAGACATCTTAATTACTAAATAATGGATTGCTCCTCGTCTACCAGACTAATGAGAAAGTCAGTTACCTTCTACAAATAATATGGATTATATATTTTGTATTTAATGTTTGAAACGTTACAAGGCATTTTTCTAGTAAGGGGTAGTAATATTTTTCACATAGTTTGATGTTTTTTTTTCTCATAGTTATGTTATCTTTAGGAAATTGTAGACCGAATATTAATAAGTTTAAAAATGATTGTAGTGCCTTAAAAAATCTAACTAAAAAATCTTAATAACCGGAGTCTCAGTTTCTTGGGGATAAAGTGTGAATAGGTTACTTCTATGCCAGTGTGCTCTATCATCGACCACATCATCGCTTTCCATTAGGTGAGATAGTGGTCAAGAGCGAGCCTATTAACAATAAGAAAGTCATAATTATCTTGTATTTTTTATTTGTTTCTACTAAGGTAGGCTAGATAAATTTACAGAAGCGTTCATTAACTTTCCTACATTGCTTAACATTCTTAATATCATAAAATGGAAATAAAGACTGACAGACAAAGATAAAATCATTAACATTTTTTAATAATGAAAAATAGTTCACAGTTTATCTGTTAGGTATCAACGTCGAGACATTAAGAAGAGGTTAATGTACTTTATTCGCAAATTTATCTGACGCCTACCATAAAACATATAACACTTTAATTACAACACCTTAAAACATAATGACACCTTTCTATAACACCATAACATTTTAGTTAATTTCGCCTTAAAACATAATATAACGTTTCTACCTAAACTAACATACCCACCAAAACAATCTACCCTGTATTTCACGAGCAAAACCACAGCAAAAGGCCAGTTTGAACGTGAACTTATTCATTAACGCAAGGCTTTTGGGCAGGCAGTTAAAATTCATATCTTATTAAGTTAGCTAAGCACCACTTACCAACTTACTTATAACTTAGTGGTCTTAATTTGAAGATAAACCGCGATGGGTATAAGTGCTTCGTAATTTTTGAATTTTATTTACTTAATGGAATTTTGGGGAATTTGTTTTGATTATTGGTGGTAACATTTTATGGTTATAGCTTTAGTTGAATGTTGGATAGATTATGAATAATTGGATTTTATTTGTTTGCAAAAATCATAATAATATTATATATTTGCTGTCATTTGTAGATCTTTGGCAGTCGTTACGGATAGACAGAAGCCAGTAATTACTCCAGTACAGCCAGTATTTAATTCTGACTCCAGTCTTGCCATGAAGCACCGTGTTACCCCAGTTAATGGGTTTTGGAGGTCTGGTAGGCAGCCGGTCTCGTAAAATACTGGTAAATCCGGCTTGACTGGAAGCCGACCACAATATAGTTGGGAAAAGGCTAGGCAGATAATTATGTTTCTTTCTTCATCATGCTCAAACAGCTGAATAGATTGAGATGAAATTTGGCACACGGGTAGACTATTTCCTGGAAGCCAACAGCATAAACGATTTTTTTTCGGTAATATTTTTCTTTGGGACAATTTCCTTCTTTTTCACGGCCAAAGTATCTGACAGTAGCTAATTATTATTTGAACTTTTCTTTGTATATTTCATTTCATCTCCACTGCTCTCAAAATGGTGAACAAAGACATTGAGAGGAAACCGGGACAGCCTAGAATCAACAAACATTTGAAGACATGTGACTTCCACTAATCCGCACTGGACTCGCGTGGCGGAGTACGTTCCATTCCTACTCCTAGAAAGGAGGCCTGATTTTCAGTAATAGGAACATTATATTATTGTAATATTCTTATTTTTAACGCCTGATAGAAGCTAAATTCAACATCAAAAATAACTTTACTCTTACCTGTCTATACAAAACATCTCTGAGGCCTCTTAACGAAAAATAAATTTCCATTGAGGTTGCGTGGGAATGTTCTAAAAGTATATCAATAAATAGACTATTTATATATTATCAAATATTCAGCCACATGTTCTTTTACTACCAATAATAGCAACGTAATACCAGTTTCGGTAGTAAAAATATAACACTAAATTTACGACTAAATCGCACGTCAATTTTGCTTATCATATTTTTGTAACATTTAATTCGAACAAAAATAGCACAGTCATTTGGTTACAACACCTGCTACCACAAACCGCAATAAATTGTAAAAAAGATTTATCAAATATTTACCTGTTACTGTGTAAAAATATTGTGGCACTTCACTTTGTGTTGACTCAATAAATGTGGGAGCATGGTGGTAAACAACAATGAATGGTTCAATCGCTAGCTAGGCGGCAAAACGCATGATGGAGGAAGCCGAACAAACAGTCGGTACGTGGGAATAAATCGTGGGAGCCTATATAATATGTGACACTGTATTGGTGGGTTTTGAGGAGAGTTTGGACTGGCCAAGGACCACGTGTTTTAGGATTCTGTATCCAAAGGGTAAAACGGGACCCTATAACTAAGACTTCGCGGTCCATCTGTCCGTCTGTGTCCAAATGATGTACTTCTGTTGCCGCTATTACTAAAAGTACAAAAAAAGCAGAATAAAATACATTTTCAAGGTGTTCTCATACAACAATCCTGGTTTTCTTTCCGTTTTTTGCTACGGACGGTACGGAATCCTTCACGTGTGAGTCCGATTCGCACTTGGCCGGTTTTTTTTTATTATTAATTGGCTCGCACTTCCTTACCTAATGATAAGTGAGCGATAAGGTCGACGTAGAAGCATGCTTGTCTAAGACAGTTGCAGAGAGAATAGACCTGAGGAACTCCGGCATTGGTAATCATGGGCTCCGATGAACATCCGTCGACAAGTCGACAACAACTCGGAGGGCCCGTTCACTCAGGAAGTAGTTCACCCAGGCTTTCGTCGTTGAGAGCTTACTCAAAAGGCTAAATAACCTATTCATTTCTCCTTAGATTTTAGCTATCACGAAAAAAAAAAAGGTTCAAACACAAGTAGTGTTTATATTTTTTATTGAATTTATTTATATTAATTGCAGTTCATATTTATTTAAAACCTCCAACAAAAGATGTATCCAAAACTGTTATGTATGATGAAATAAGTATAAACCCCAAAAAAATTATATTTTCAGTTATTGTGAGGAGCTCGGGGCGTAGCCACACGGTAGATCTTCAAGGTTAAGCAACGCTTGCCAAGGTTGTGTGGATGGGTGACCATCTTAACGTAACGAGTTTTCTCCGTACCTCATAAGTACGTTAAGCTGTAGGTCCCGGCTGTCATTTGTAGATCTTTGGCAGTCGTTAGGGATAGTCAGAAGCCAGTAAATCTGACTCCAGTCTTGCCATGAAGTCCCCAGTTAATGGGATGTGGAGGTTTGGTAGGCAGCCGCTCCTCGTAAAATACTGGTATTCAGCTAAATCCGGCTTGACTGGAAGCCGACCCCAATATAGTTGGGAAAAGGCTAGGCAGATGATGAAGTGTTTGCTAAACTAAACAACGTTCATACTAACAATTTTATTTATTGATTAAATATGACCGTCGATTTTGATTGTATTAGTCTAATTGATTTTTTCTTAATTATGTAAACTAGTGCTTGACTGCGATTTGATTTCGTGGTAAGCAGTAATGAAATCGTTGATGGTGAAGCTCATTACCTACTCTACCTTATTGAGTTCAAGTCAATAAAATACTCCTGCGTTACAGTTCTTCTACCGATTACGATACTGTTACCATGTTCAGGTAATTATGTCTTCATTTTCAGAAGACAGACATGCATAATTCACTTTCAGATGTCTATAAGCTTTAAGTTCCAATTCCAACGATGACTCCTTAAGTTTTAAGAGGTTTAACTACGCAATAAACGTTTCAAAATATCCACTTTACTTAATAGCTACTTAAGGGCCAACAGCCTCAAAGGTTGAAGGTTAACTGAAAGAGTTACTGTGACTCTGGAATACAAAGCGCAATTGCAATAACACATGGTTTCCCATTAAAAAAAAAGCCAACAAATAGAATAAATATGAATAGTATAATTTTCAATATATTTATATGAAAATACGCTCTTACCACTACCGCTTTTAGACATGCAGTTGACTGTTCTCCACTCTAGTGTGGAAAAATGCGCGAGGCTGTCCTCAATTTATTGTATGTATCAGCCTGAGCATTAAGCGACCATCACCAGTCATTGGTCAATCCCTGTTTATTTATATCTTCGCAAGTGAATTGAAAAACGTCGTTTGATACACATGTCTCCACTTGTATCAAAACGTATAGCGAACTTGATTGCTTAATTGCCACAAACAAGCAAGACATCACAAAATAATCTCGAAACTGACACCAGAACTCACCTAAACATTTTTCCCCTACTTCCCCAAGTGACACTGTCATCCACCGCGTATCCACGTCCTCTCGATATATCATATTGGAAGTGACAGCCGGTGATACTTATTGCCTCACTCTCCTCAGGCAGCAATACGCACGTTCACCCCGGTTATAAATGTGTGGTTCTACGTGTTTTCCTTAATCGTTATATTGTGTTACAAACCATTGTTATATTGTGT
Organism: Mythimna separata; assembly: GCA_030763345.1. Lineage (NCBI taxonomy): Eukaryota > Metazoa > Arthropoda > Insecta > Lepidoptera > Noctuidae > Mythimna > Mythimna separata. The sequence goes on from CM061183.1 coordinate 16,693,737, forward strand.
GCAGGTGCTTAGAAATTAATGGTAACGCGTTTGTTAAATGGAAAATGTATGGGTTTTTGGTGTTTTAATATTTTGTGGTTGTTTTATGGGGTAGCGTTGGCGTAAACTTTTCTATATCTTTTTTAGGGCTACGAAAGCCAAATGGCAAAAACGGAGCCTTTATAGTTTCGCCATATCTGTCCGTCCGTCCGTCCGTCCTCGCTTAATCTCTGTGACTGTTAGCACTAGAAAGCTGAAATTTAGTACCAATATGTATATCAATCACGCCGACAATGTAGTATACTTTCGCAATTTTACTTCAAGGCCATTTCGATTACCTAATTCTTACTAACCATGGATGTCTAGCTTCATAGATGTGTGTTCATCAGTATACGTTTGGTGTACACCCGCATGTTGCTTGCACACAAAACTATGAAACTGTAGCTACATCTATGACGTCACAGAATCCTGCATCGCGCAAGCAAAGTTCTCCACGCGATTTGAATAGATACAACAGCCCGAAATCATCTATTGGGCAGTAGCCCACCAAACATTCCCCGTCTGATTGGAGGGCCCTCCCTTTTCAACGGAGGTATGTGGGAGTTTACTCTCTGTTCCACATACCCCCAAAAAACTATGATGACAAAACGGCAATGACATGAGGGCACGGCACTGTCGCTTCGTCGAAAACGTTCACGTTCAATTGTACAGTCAGCATCAAAAGTCGATGAACAGAATCAACATAACAAAACATTTTATTGTGAACAAATGAAACACATTTTATTGCGAACAGGTGTTTTGTTATGTTGATTCTGTTCATCGACTTTCGATGCTGACTGTACGTGGTCAGTAGGCCTTCCAATCAAATCAATTTATCAAAATATTAGAAATTAATTCTCAAGTACCGTATCTGATTCTAAATTTGTACACTATACATGCCAATTTTCGCGCCTACAGTAATACCTTGCTTTGTAAATGTACGAAACGCCCACTTAACGCTATTTTTAGACCGAAAATGTAGTTGCTTTGGTGAGCTTAGCGGTTAAAGTATAGCGGGCACTCGGCGAGTAGTAAACTGAAACGAATGATGATGAAAATGTTTGTAATCGGCCACATTGTCCAGGCACTTGTACAGGTCATGGTCCGGAGCAAGAGGAAATGGCAGGAGGCCGCCTCCTTCTGCGAAGCAGGAATGCTAGCAAAGGAGGCGGTCACACGCGTGAGAGAATGGACTTCCTCACGCCACAGCCGCCGGGATCGATCGGGACATCAATTTGAGCCAACATCGGCGTAGGTTTGCGGATGACGAGCAATTCATAACCGCGACCGGTAACCGTTCGGATCGAACCCAAGTCAAAGAATTGTCAGCAAAACCATAGAGGCCCAGCTGGGCTAAACTCTAATAGGGCCATGGGTTTGAAAGGGAAACCCGGCATTCTGGACCGTTAGTCATACTAAACACAACGTAGGTGCGGATGGTGTGGCTAGCGTTACAGAAAGGTCTGTCTTATTTAGGTAAGAAGTCATTGGACGATTTTCTACCTCAAAAAAAACGTCCCTATTTTAACCATTCCGTTGACTCGTAAAGGCACCAAGTGTGCTGCGGCTTCTTACTGACAATTCCTCACCAAAAACTAGATTGTCGAAAATATTCAGTCCTACTACCTACTCAAAAAAATAACCTACTCTTTGAAGGTAAAACCCGTAATGTTCTGATAAACATATTTACCTCAAATCACGACCTATTTCGATATACGTGCACCCTACCATCAGCCAAGGCGTTTGTGTGTGAACTCCATGCATTAGCATTTGGTGACAGGTGCGAACTGCCCCGGCGTCGTCACACCATCGACCTCGCCCGTTTTATTATGTAACTTACTTTATTGTTGTTTTAGAGCTTTTTCTTTATCGTTCGCTTTTTATAAACGGGAGTTTGAAGTATCGTAAATTTTTTGGTTGATTAGGTTGTGTTAGTTTTGGATTTTTTTAGGTTTCGGTACCTCATAAGGACAAAACAGAACCCTTAGAGGATCACTTTTGTCTGTCTGTCTGATGTATCGAGATGAAATTAAAAATATTTTCTCAAGTCTGCAGTCCCTTGAAGCTGGAAAACCAAATCAAACTTCTAAGTTAAAGAAGAAAAAAGATACGGCCGATTATATCGCGAAAAAACGTTTTGACTCTCTAAAAAATCAAAATTGATAGAGTAATTCCCGTTGACCAAGAATCCTGAACATAAAAAAAACCGGCCAAGTGCGAGTCGGGCTCGCGCACAAAGGGTTCCGTAGCAGCAAATATAATACAGTTAAATCAACCTATCTCAAAAACTATAAGAGATACTTTGATCAAACCAAAAATCGTTGAAAGAGTTAATTAGCATGCATCACCTCTATTTTTTTTAGAATTTTATACCCCGTAGTTATAAAAATAGAGGGGGGGGGACATACTTTTTACGACTTTGAGAGCTGATATCTCAAAAACCGTTCACTTTAAGAAAAATGTTTTTTAGAAAACTTTATATCATTTTAAAAGACCTTTCCATTGATACCCCACACGGGTATGTACATCGAAAAAAAAATTTTCATCCCTCAGTTACATGTATGGGGGGCCCCACCCCCAATTCTTTTTTTTACTATTTAGTGTCATAATTTTGTAGCGGTTCATACAACACATATTCCCATCAAATTTCATCACTGTAGTACTTATAGTTTCCGAGTAAATCGGCTGTGACAGACGGACAGACGGACAGACGGACAGACGGACATGACGAAACTATAAGGGTTCCGTTTTTGCCATTTTGGCTACGGAACCCTAAAAATAAGAATAAATCAGAAAACTGTAAATTTGTGGTTACGTCAAAAAAAAACCCTTTTTCGATTCGGAAAAATCTTCGAGACTCGATCCACGAATTGAACTATTTACATAAGTTAGTTTGTACTGAATCCTCAGTGTGCGAGTCCGACTCGCACTTACCCAGTTTTTTTACTTGGCCTACGATATTTCACGGCTTGGCCTATGACTTATGATCATGTGTTTTGAGATTTTTCACGTGAGAAGTCTAAATTTTAGACCTCGGTAAACAGCTATCTCTAGGTCATAAAACAATTGTTCTATACGAACGTATATTTCATTATAACTTTACAATCTTTAACAGTAGACCTTTACGTTATGTCGCAGGAATTGCAGCATTATCACCGTTTTAAAGTTAAGCCTCCTAATCTCGCATAAAGGGTTGACCAAAAGGACCCTGTTCCACAAAACGGACGCGAAACCCAAAGGAATAACAAAGTAGAGGAAGACCCGTTATTATTTATTTAACCTTACGAAATTCAGTCATGTTTTATCTGACAATTCTCGTATTTTTTTATGGAGAATCTGCTCAAAATCTTCTGGTATATTCTTGTGAAATTCATTGTTTGCCATGGGTTTTTGCGCATGTGTTGAAGCAAACTATTAAAGCCTCTAACAATAATTTCGTATGTTTATCGACTCAAAAAAAAAAGTTTAATATTTTCTCATTACACTCAAATATTCATGCAAATACGGGTGTACTCTTTGTTCTTAAAAATAACTTTTCATTATAATACTTACGCTCAAGTATTTATGCAAATACGGATGTACTCTCTGTTTTTTTACGAGTTCTCTTGTTGTCCGATGGGGAGAAATCAGGCTTTGGCGTTAGCACCGGCTTATATCACACCACTAACTTTCAAACTCCAAGAGTCTAAGCTGCTATAAATAGGCGAAATTCTAAATGAACTCTCTAATAATACGAGTATAAAGTTATACCTCACACAATTTATGAAAACTAAAAATACGTATATCAGAAGCTTTACCCACGGGAAAGTAGGAAATGTTATGTGCGAACTACATTAGACCGACAAACACGTGGGCGATGCCTGACTTTTCCGCGTCGCGTGGCGTGGGTCTAATGTAGCTGTACACTTCTAATTGCCATATAAAATGTATGAAAACCAACGCACCTAGATGTAGGGCCGAAGCCTCTGGGGAACATAGAAAATCCGAAAGGTTGTCACCGTGTCCCCCAGATCGAAGGCAAGGGGGTTTAGTCAGTAAGAGTCTGACACGCCCTCCCAATCCGCTCAAGAGTTGGAGAAGTCATGCGGATGATTCCCCTACCGAAAAAAAAACCGCACCTAGATCGACTTACATAATTATGAGGACCACGTGTGCCATTATTTCTACCTTTAGCCTATGTTACTAAGTGATAAAGTAGCATTCTATTCTATTGGTGAAAGAGTTTCTCAAATCGATCCAGTACAAACAAAAACACAAATCTTTCCACTGTATAGACTACAGATTATAGAATAAAATAAAATGAAAATCTGTGTAAAGCCTAAAAAGGGACCTAACTCAGCGTAAGCTGCCATATTTAAGAGCAATAAATAACGCCACGCGCTGGTAGGTATTATGTCATGGCCTGCTGTGAAGACAGGCACATACACACGAAGATCTTTAAATAAATTAACTAGAACAAATATCATAATTTTTTTCCACGTGTGAAATTAATAAATGACTTCTTTCACTTTACGGGGAGCGAAAGGATTGCTAGACTTTTGTTGATTAAAACTTACCTATGTTTCTGCAGTTGCTTAACAGGCTCCGTCAATCTTGCTTATATCGCCTTAATGGCCGCATAGAACTCAACGCGTACTCGCCCCGATTTGTTGCTTAGGTACCAGACTGTGCCTGTACTGGCCAGTAATTGTCCTGCGTCACCCGTTGCCTGGGGCGTCTCTAAAAATTATAATGCTGAAAGTATAAAAAACGCTAACGATCAATAACACAGACTGTCACCAGCCAAGATAAATGTTCTAAACTTCATTCCAACTTCGTAGTCAATTCATACAAAAAATCTACCAAAAGCAAGGGTTCATTTGCTAACTACCTGCAAAATATCAAACTTTGTAAACTAGGTTAGTAATAACAAAGAGAGTTCGGGTACTAAGTCGACTCATCAATGATAGAGCTACGACATCCAATTCCGAACTCTATTTCTAAGTGACTAAGGTTTAATATTGTGTGTAGGTGGTGGTAGAGTTAATTATTGAATGGAATTGATTACTTTGATTCTCTCAGGTCGTGAATGGACTACAAAGGTATTGTACAAGTAATGTCTAGGATTCTAGACTGAATGTTTTCTTAGAACGAACGAGGTATTTCTTGTTGAACTTGTATATAATTATGTACTAGAGCCTTTTGCCAGCAGCTCCGCCTGCGTGAAAGCAGAACATTTTCCCAAGACTACATATTCCCAGGATCTTATGTGCTACTTCTGGATAGGGTCTACCCATGTGTCAAAGGAGATGGAAAACGGTAGGCCCAAAAGTAGGAAGTTTAGATATAATCCAAAAAATTAGTCATATTTTTTTACCTAAGAATATGAAAAATCACTTCAATTCACATTCTAGAAGCAGAGAAATATGAGAAAGATAGTTTTCGTGAGATTATCGATTCAGTAATCGATTACACAGTTACGAAAATAAAACTTTTGCACTAAAATATTATCTCAAAGTGATTAAATGCACGGTATATTATATGCAATATAGTCTTCGATCAACTATGCACATATTAACAAATCAAATATCAATTAATTACTGAAAAACCAATATTAATGATTATCGATTCAAATTTCTCTTATTTTTCTTCTTATTTTTAGTCTATGTCACTGACAGTTGCCGACTGTTCTTGTTTGCTCACTCGTTTCGTGTTTTCCGATGCGTTTTGAGTGCTTTCCCTGCCTACCTTGTACGACCCTTGCTTTCACCTTGGACACCGAAGATTGCTCACACGTTTGACTTGGAATTGTTATTTTACCGTCGGTTTGTGGATTGAATATTATTGAAACTATGGATCGCTGTGTGAATTGTGGGATATCCACTGGTCACTGATTCGGCAATGGCTTGCACCTCAGTCTGTAAGTAAATATAACGTCATCTAACCAGCTACCATCCTGGCAGGTTTAAAATACATGTAGTTAGAAGGCCTACAGAGATTGTTTACAGTTATGGCAAATAATTATTTATCAAACAATGTTATAATACCCTCAAACACAATAGTTAATTAGGTAGTGTTTATGTAGCTGAATGTTCCATTTTTAGGTAAGCAGTAGTGATTGTGTTTGTCAAGAGTGCTGGTACTTGACTCAAAGCGCACATGTCGATGACCAAAGTAGACCAAGCTTGAAGTCGTTGACGTTCATTGATATATTATGATTTTTCAAACATTTTCTAGTAAATATAATATTAGTGCAAAACAACATATTATTATTTTGCACTTCAGGAATCAGCTGTTAGTTAACCTATCAATACCCGCGAAACGAGACACAATAGTAAGACAATAGCTGCGCGGTCCTATGAGACCGGTCGGGGATTCATAAATTAAAGATTGTCACATAATTTCACTTTTACTAAATCTCTTATATCTCTGTTCTCAGATTAACAAAATCCGCAGAATTGTCAGTGAAAGGTTGATAATATATAAGCTATTGATTGACACCACTTTCATCTTTTTACACCTAGGCCCAAGATTGTATGTAATCGTTTCAGTCTCCTTTATTTATTTTTTTGTGCTCGTTGGGTGTGAAGAAATAACAAATACACAAAAAAAAATGTAGAAATATTCTTACTTTTGCCTTTACAATACCTATTAGTATGTTATAAGGATCTCAGAACCGGTGTGCGCGTGTGATAACCTCAATATACTTATAAACTGGCGTATTCTTCTTTTTTCTACTCTACATGTTTAAAAATTCGTCTGCTTCAACATAAAACCAGCAATAAATATTATTACAATTAAAAATTGGAACATATGCGCTCTCATGGCAATCGCATAAAAAATAATGCGCATCATAATTAATTTATGAAACTTAATTTTATTTTTATGAACTTTAACTTATTGTTTTACAGCATGTTAAAAACATCACTTGATTCGAATATCATTGCATTTTCTCGGCTCCAAACTGACCTCATCTTCGGCTCGGGCGTGTATCTGCTCCAAACTGACCTCATCTTCGGCTCGGGCGTGTATCTGCATAATTGCATAGGTATATAGACGAAGTAGAGGTTACAATAAAAAAAAATGACTTGATCAATATGTGATACATATTGATTTAAGTTAATTTTTTTTTATTGTAACGTACCTACGTTACTACAAACATAATTATTATATTGTACACTACTGTACACATCTATTTACACAAATATTTTCCAAGTAATCCTAGTCAATTACGTTGAAAACATTTAAATTCCCATTATTGATGTAAACACGATAATAATACCTGTTTATTTCAAACGTTTATTCATTAATTGTGCTGACGGCGCTTGTTCAGCAATGTTAAATCCATTACAACAGCTTAACCACAAAACGGAATCCGTTCGAAAATATAAATCATTATTTTATATTATTTGACATTATAATCCCTCTATATTATGCTACCTTCCGCCCGCGGCTTTGCCCGCGTGGTGTGTTGATAAAAAGCAACCAGCATTATAGCAAAAATAACTAAATCGAAGAATAAAAATAAGATTACGTTTCATTTTTTTTTCCTGTTGACCGGGATAAAAAGCAGCCTATATGTTAATCCAGGGTATAACCTATCTACATACCAAATTTCAACCAAATCGGTCCAGCCGTTTTTGCGTGAAAGAGTAAGTAACAAACATCCACACATCCACACATCCATTCTCACAAACTTTGACTTTCACATTGGAAAAACTGAATAACTGATGTATCAACGCGTAACTACTTGATCTAGGATCGTGAAATTTTGCATAAGGTTCCCATATATGACATAGGCTAGCACTAAGAGGGTATTTTTCAAAATTAACCCCTTAAAGGGATGAAACAGAGGTCAAAAGTTTGTATGGAGAAACCTACTTTCAAAAGCTAATATATCTATATAGTTTTTAAAATACGCTAGATAACCGTTCAGATGTAGTTAAAGATAGACAAAAATGACAGCATCAAAAAATCTGACCGCAGAAAACGGCTTAAAAAGCCACTTTATGCCGTCTGATGCAGTTAGCAGAATTCATTTTAGTTCAATCGCAGATTTGACGCCATCGACTGCATCAAGTTTTCCTTGATGAAAATGATAGATTTTAGTATTGTCATTTGTTTTAGTTTACAGAAAAAAACCCATTGACATATATATTACTAGCAGCCCGTCCCGGCTTCGCACGGGGTAGACAATTATTTATTTTTGGAAATTTGGATATAAAACACTTTTTTTAGTGACTTAAGACTCATTTTTCTACACCTTCGGTTACATTGTTCAAATTTTACCAAGGATCCCTAATTTTTTTCAAAATGAAATGTAGCCTATGTCAAATTGGAAGAATGTAGCAATCTATTGGTGAAAGAACTTTTTTAATCAGCCCAGTACTTTTTGAGCCTATTCATTACAAACATACAAAAATAGGTACAAATCTTTCCTCTTTATAATAATATTCTTTATTAGTATAGATTAGCAAAAAAACCTCTTTATTTTAACTATCTATATCATAATGTTACCGCCAACCTGTATAATTCAGATAATCTATAGCAAGCCATGTACAGAATACTTGGGCCGTCCAGGCAATGTATGAAATGATTGTCCCTTACAAACTGTACCCAGGTATTGAATACGATTCCTAGGAATTGTATAGAGTACCTGCTCGTCCATCGGCCAGGTACAATATAAATAGATTTTGGTCTATATTTAGCCGTTGTTAACCAGCCCACTTATAAAATGACGGGCAAATGAAATATATTCTATTACTGATGCTAAGCAATTAAATATATTTTATAGGTGGATTTAATAAGAAATCAAAAATCTTTATTTCACACAACTTGCCTACATGGACACTTATAAAACGTCAGAAGCCTGTTCACGGTTCCAAATTGGTCGTTTCCTATGGAGAAGAACCGGCAAGAAACTCCATGGTTATTCTTTTAAAAAGATGATTTAATTTACAATATTTCTATACTACAATATAGCGAAAAGATGAGTGGATTGTGTAAGGACTGATATGAAAAAAAGGGAGTTAGTGATAGTGTGACGGACGACAGGACAGAATGGATGCAGAAAACGTGTTGCGCCAAGCCCAAGTCACATGGAATAAGGGCAGGAAGAAGAAGAAGATTTTTATACTACAATATTAACAGATAGGTACAAAGATATATAATACAGGTAGATTTCTTAGCCTCGTAGGCTACAGAAACTTCCAATCCACATTCCAGCAAACGCTAAAACATCATTAGATTGCATTATACCAAGCACTCTGAAGACGAACTACATAGACCAACAGTTTGTAGGTATAATATCAAAGTTTGAAGTGATCTATGTAAATGAGACCGCTGAGAGAGGCTGTCAAAACACAGAATAGCTAACTGACGGTATTTGGAGAATTATAATGAGCTTGCAAGTGGTGGTGTTGTAATTTCAATGATGATTCATTCATAGCTTCAAGTTAGAAACAGACTATGCGGCTTCTGTAAGTGCCTTGCATAATTTTCTGTCAAGTAACCGGTGTTCTTTAGTTTGAAATGGATTTACTATGGTAGGTGCCAGATAAATTGACAATAGTGTTCAATTAATGAACCCTCTTAATGTATATTGTATTTTTTTTTAAATGTCGAAAATAAAGTAAAAGGTCAATGTACATTACTGCAATATCTGACGCATTTTTAAGGTTCCAAATCTCAAAAGAAAAACACGCGAAAAACCTCAAAAGAAAAATTCATAGGCATTCCTGTGATCATATAAAAGTTGTATTATCTCTACAGATATTGAGTTAAAATTTTAACCATACTCATGTCTGCGACACCTTGACGCTCTAAAAAATCAAACTTCTAAGTTAAGGAATCTAACTTACACAATTTTACAGAAAAGAATCCATTGTCAATTATGTTACTTTTTTGGTGTACAATGAAGTTTATTTTCTTCTATTTCATCTTAGCCTTTTTTGACTAAATAAAAATCCAATGTGCATGTGTGTGTTCAGCATTTCATATGTAAACAAATGCACCTCATTTTTCAACAGAAAAAATCCCGAGTCTTTACAAAAATGGCAGCTACGTGAGCCCTAAAAACTTCCAAGTAGAGACCAGCTCCGAAAATTCTAGTACAACCAACCTTTTTACGAAGGTAAATAAAAATACCCAGGAAACAGCCTTTGGTACAATTTACACCATCCTCGATCGAATGACGTCAGTCCTGTGTTGCCACTTCAAAAAAGAAATAAAAAATGCACGTTGATTGGGACTCGGAGACCCGATAGCGAGTTTTGAAGTGTTAACTAGTTTTTTTTTTGTTGTTAGCAACTTTATTAGTTCAGTGTTTAATGGCCTGTTGCTTCCGATGATAGGAAAAAGAAAAAGATAGATTATGTGGTGTTCTCGGAATATTTTCTTTATTTTTACGCTGCCAGTAATTTTTTTGAGCTAAGCTTTTAACATGGAGTTTCATTTTTCTAGTTTACTTGTTGTACGAGTAAGCTGATCTTCTAAAAATGAAATATTTGGAAGGATGGCTTTTGATTGTCAATCATCAGAATGACTTCTCTCGCTCTTAATGACTTCTCCCGCTCTTAATGACTACTCCCGCACTTAATGACATTTTTCGCTCTTAATGACTACTCCCGATCTTAATTACTCCTACCGCTCTTAATGACTTCTTCTGCTCTTAGTGACTTCTCCCGCTCTTAAATACTACTCCCGCTTTTAATAAGTTCTCCCGTTCTTAATGACATTTCCCGCTCTTAATGACTTCTCCTACTTTTAATGACTACTCCGCTCTTAATTACTACTACCGCTTCTAATGACTTCGTCCGCTCTTAATGACTTCTCCCGCTTTTAATGACTTTTCCTGCTCTTGATGACTTTTCCCACCATTGATGGCTTTTCCAGCTCTTTGGAAGCATGGCTATGTATTCCTTATACTCGAGTTTACTACCTTCTCTGTAATCTGTACTGCTTCTAAATAATAATAATATCGCTACCTTTGGGTAGAAAGGTCGTATAAACCATTTTGGCCAAATTGAGTTAAATATACCATTTTTCTCAGAATTTTTTTCTCTATCGATCTGTATATACGAAATGTAGAAATTCGCTCAAAAATGGTTAATACGACCCAGAAATTTTCGGTCATAGCCTCTTAAAAAAGGTAAATTTTCAATGTAAAAGCCAAATATTATTTTTTTGTAATTTTGTTATGACGTAATTACCATAATTTATATTAACGGAGGGTGTAAAAATAGTCGTTAATTGTAAATGGTTTATACGCCCCAAAGTGTTAAATGCATTAATTGTAAATGGTTTATACGACCTAAAGTATTAAATGCATTAATTGTAAATGGTTTATACGACCTAAAGTGTTAAATGCATTACTTAAACCCAGGTTAAAATTGACGTCCTAAATCCAAAGATAGTTCGCAACGTTTGGTGTATAAACCATGATCATTGCAAGTTGCACTTTACTTTAGGATGTTTGTCAAGTAAAATGTGTAAGGAATGAACCTGGACTGGTTCTATCAGATGAAAAATCAAAGAGAGGTGGAAGAAATATTTTGAAAGACTAAAGAATAAGGAAAATGATTGGAGTGGGATTTTAGAAAGTAAACCAGAAAATGTGGGGTTAGTGAGAATGGTTAGTATGGTTGAAGTCAGAATAGCAGTAAATGGAATGAAGAATGGTAAGGTCATTGGCCCAGTTTGGAATACTAGTTGAAGTGTGGAAGTTACTGCGAGTGGATGGACGGATGTGGTTAGCGATGTTCTTCAATAAGTTGTTGAAAGAAGAATTCATACCTGATGATTAGTGCAAAAGTTCTTTAGTGCCCATCTTTAAAAACAAAGGTGATGTTCTTGAGTGCAACAATTATAGAGGAATAAAGCTATTGTTACATACTATGAAAGTCTGGGAGGAAGAAGTATTGAAAGGCGGTTGAGATATAAGAGTGAAATTTCACAGGAGCAATTCGGTTTTATGCCTGGTCGGGGTACAACGGATGCCATTTTCGCTATACGCCAGCTGTACGAGAAATACAGAGGTGCACATAAAAACATGCACATGGTATTAATTGACCTCGAAAAGGCATACGACCAGGCACATCGTGAGGTTCTGTTGTGGGCCCTTAAGGAGAAAGGTGTGCCTGGGAAGTATGTGCAGTTGATCCGAGCGATGTACAGTCGGTGTAGTACCCAAGTCCGGTCTACAGTAGGCACCAGTGGCAGTTAGAATGAGGCGGTCGGCCTACATCAGGGGTCGGCTCTCAGCCCTTAACTTTCCCTGCTGATAATGGATGCTTTGACGTTCGACATTCAGGAAGAGGCCCCCTGGGGTATGCTGTTTGCCGATGATATTGTTCTGGTTGCCGAAAGTGACCTAGAGGTCCAAAGCAAATTGGAGGTGTAGTGGCATAGACTGGAGAGTGTTGGCGTGAAATTGAGTAGAACCAAAACAGAGTACTTGTTCTGCGATTTCAGCGGTCCCTCCAATCCTTCGCCTTTAGCCCTCGCTAGGACATTCATACCGATTTGTTCCGACTCTCGGTACCTCGGGTCGCTTGTCCAAGGAAATGGTGAGGTAGACCGGGACATAACACATCCGATCAACGCAGGATGGATGAAATGGCGACAGGTCACGGGAACAACTTGTGATCCACGGATGCCCCTCAAGTTGAAGTGTGCAATCTAGAAGTCCGTGATAAGACCTGTCATACTGTATGGATCAGAATGTTGGGCTGTGAAAAAGATGGATGAAACAAGATTGCATGTAGCGGAGATGAGAATGTTGAGACGGATGTGTGGTGTGACAAGAATGGACAAAGTGAGAAATTAGTGTATTAGGGGAAGTTTCAAAGTGGCCAGTGACTGAAAAGTTGGAAGGAAATCGTTTGTTTTGGTATGGTCATGTGAAGAGGAGGGATGAAACGCATGTTACTAAAAGAGTTTTGAATTTACATGTGGATGGATGGAGAGGGAGAGGGAGGCCAAAGAAAAGATGGATGGATTGCGTAAGGACCGATAAGAAAGAAAAGGAAGTTATGGTCTATCGGTTTAGGTAGTTAACTAAAGGTAAACAATCTTGGCATGTCTTTTTATCTAAAAGTTGTCTATAAATTTTATGTAAAAATCTTTGCAACTAGGTATTTATCTAAATCGATGTTAGCTGATAAACTTAATTTAAATAATCTTTGTGTATATTATATACGACCTCTTAAAAATAAAAAAAACATACCAAGATTGTTTACCTTTAGTTAACTACCTAAACCGATAGGACAGAATGGAAGAAGAAAACGTGTTGCACCGACCCCAAGTAATATGGGATAAGGGCAAGAAAAACTTTACGACCAACACACAAGGCTCGCATTTTGCGCGCAGCGACAAGCAGAAGAACGAGCGCGATAGATAGGTACCGGACAGATACCATTGATTAGAAGGTATTATAATACTTAATAAATGTTGGTTCAGGTAGTTTTATTTTATTTGAATCGACCATTATTGGGTATTAGAATAATAATAATTGAGTTCCTACTAATTCTATGAGTAACAGGATTATTTATTAGTCAGAATTCAATTGATCTATGATTATAAATGGTTTTTAATACAAAAAAATTATATAAATTTGGGTTTTTACGACATTAAATGTGACCTTAATCTTACCAAAAATGGATATACGACCCACACAGTTTTTTCAAAGCACATTTTCATGGGGTGTATAAACCAAGAATTGATTTTTTCTTAGACGTAAATGCAAGCTAACTTTGAAACTAAAGAAGATAGACAGGTTTTGATGATTTAACCTTTTTCATTTGCAAAATGTAAGAACCTTTCTCATAGATAATTTTTTTATAACTTCAAAAGCAAAAAAGTTATAATTTTTTTTGTAAAAAAAAATTACTTTTTCGGCTCTACTGAAAAGTCGGGTTTTGGTTTATACGACCTTTCTACCCAAAGGTATCGATATGTATATAGTTAAGAGTCATTTAATAGATTTCGTTATTGCTGTAATTTTTCTTACTGTTATGATAAATTACAGCAATATTTTATTTTACTTTACGTAAATATTTTGTTGCGTGACGTCGTACCTCATGAATGTTGTGGTAGATATTTATGTGGAGTGATGAAAATGGATAAAATGAGAAATGGAGGTATAGAGAAAGTTTGAAACTGGTGCTAGTGACTGAGAAGTTGTTAAGGAATCATTTGGTCATGATATAGTCTCTTCATATAAGAGGAAGAATAAAAACTCAAAACTCTTGCACCAGCCCCTAAAAAAGTAAGATAAGCTCAAGATGATCTGACATTATAAACTGGGGTCATGGGTTCGTTTCTGACAGGAAAACCCAAGTTCCTGGAACGGATTTTGGTTGGTAAAAGTCTGATATGCGCTCCCACTTTACCCTAGAGCAGGAGAAGGAAATTAATGATTTCCCATCTAAAAAAAAAACTTTATAAACACCATTTGAATTAAGTTTAATGTTTGAATCCCCAACCGGTCCTATGAGACCGCGCTGTTATTGTTTAACTATTGGGTCTCGTTTCGCGGGTATGTGATAGATTATACACAGGTTCTTTAAGTAATACGGGTTTTTATATATATATGGTATAACTCAGTAACACGGGTAGAATAGTCGAAGCCGGCTTAACTGCCAAAAATAGATATAAAAACAATAATAGTCTATGTACACTGGAGTTCAATAACCTTCTAAGTGACCTCTTTCCTAGTTCGTTACGGAATAAAGTGGAATTGTAAATCATGGCCCAAAAAGTTACCAACTCCAAAGAAGTAAAAATATTCAAAATATTACGAATTTTGCTTGCAAATTAACCGTTAACTTTTGATTTACTGCTAGAAGTTTTAAATATGGTTCTTTAAGTTGTTGTTACGTTTATAATTGCAGAAGGGTTTTTTTATGGTGGGAGATTATCAAATAATTCTCAGAGGAGGTGTCAGACTTGTACTACTGACTAAAACTTAGTAGTAGTATAGTATAACGGAATCCGCAACTCCACGGCTAAAGCGCGTATTTTGCGTATTAAAATTCCTGTTCCTTCTTTGCGCTCTCTGGTTCTCTTTCGTCAACGCAGGACCCAAGTAGCCACTCCTGTTCCTTCTTTGCTCTAATTCCAGGGCCCCTAGGAGCATTTTATTAGGATATGGTTAATGACAATATTTTTTACTTATTATACACCGTGTGATTATCGACGCACAAACGAATACCACAGATCCACACGTGATTTTGAATTTTTCGCAGCCATTTTTGGTCGGTTTTTTCCTAATTGTTTTTTTTTTTATAAATGTGGGTTTGTTTTATAATAATAATATATAATAAAATCTTTATTTCTTTATATTTTTTTTTTATTAGTTTTTGATTTCCCTGATCCTTTATAGAGCCTACCTATTCACTATCTGGATTATATTAATATTTTCAAATTCTATCATCTTCTTTTAGTATAAAAATACCTTTAAAACGTGGAAAAAACCGTATGGTGGGATCAATAATGCTATGAGTATAACATCGTTTGCATGAAAGGACTGCATAAATCAATGGGTGCCCCACAATAATACGTGTTATTATAATTACAGTTTCTGTTACAATTTTATTATGTTCGAACGCGTTTATTATAGCGACAACATAGTAACATAGTTTTTGTTTGTAATACCTAGTTCTTATAGCCATATGCAAAGATGGATTTCAAAATAGGCTGTAGAAAATAGTAAAGAAAGAAACGAAAACTGACAAAAGAAAAAAAAGTTTGGCGTACAGATAGACGATGTTCTGGATTAGAACATTGGTTACTTTTTATCTTTCAAGTATGTTCCTTTAGGATATTTTTTTTCTAACATGTAGCGAAGCTGATGGCAGCAACTAGTAATTTTATATAGCACTACTCTAGTAGATGAGGCACGCCTAGGGGAAGCCTATATCTGTCTACCTACGAATAAATATAGTGACTAACCAAATCGTTTTTACTATACTAAATTTTTTATAGGATGGTTTCGGTACAATGTAGCTATCTATCCTTTTCTGTCATCTTAAAGATACATATTTTCGTCCTGCTATCACCCAACTCATGCTATGTAAAAAAGACTATAGCAAAGCAGTATAATTTAATACAACATTACATAATTATGAAATTCAAAACTTGTTCTTTTTTGTTCCAGATTCCCAAATGACTACAAAGAAGTTTTCCGAAGAGCCTGAATTTGAGCGGCCTATTGGCAACCACACATTCTTCTTAGGAAGAGAAGCAGTGCTAGGCTGCGCTGTCACAAACCTCGGCAAACATAAAGTGAGTTTAATAGTGAAGCAATAAGGTGTATTTTTCATTAATAGCAACATTTAAAATATATGCCAAGATAAGTTTATTTTTTTAAATTGATACAAACTAGTGCTTGACTGCGATTTCACCTGATGGTAAGCAATAATGTAATCGTGGATGGTAAGACGGTAAGACGCAATAGTTAATTAAGAGTCTATTCACTCTATTCTTGAAGACAATTAAATTATAACCGGATGGGAAGACCACAGGACAATTGGTGCAGTCTTTCAATGAATCGGTATGAACGAAGACGCGAAACGCTTAGTTCAGACCGTTGAGGTTTCAACAACGTAACGGTTGATACTCGCCGGACGTGTCGCGTTGTCCGATAGAAGAATGAAGATGGCGGATTTCAATCAAACCCGCAACCCTAGCAAGAAAACAGGCCTTATACTGTGTAAATGTGTGCAAAACAAAGACACAAACTACATATGCCAAACAGTAGTTATCCTTCAAAACTGAAAACCCCTAAGTTCCATAACCATATACCTTAATGATTAAAGTTAGATGGTTTCCAATGCGAACACGTTAGGGTAATGTGGGTACATCACGACACCGGTCATTAAACAGACCAACTGTAATCACTATCATAGTTAATGGGTATTCATTTTAAAATGATTGTTATAGTGTTTGTGCGTGACGGGAAGGGAGTTTGAAGGTACTTATTTGTGTGTGGAATGAGGGTATTTAGAAGGTGAATATTGAAATTTGAATGTGTTGTAAGATTTCATTTAGTAAGGGTCATACCAATAAACAGCTATATCTACCTAGCCTTTTCCCAACTATGTTGGGATCGGCTTCCAGTCAAGCCAGATTTAACTGAATACCAGTATTTTCCGAGGAGCGGCTGCCTACCAGACCTCCGCAACCCATTCAAAGTCAAAGTCAAAGTCAAAGTCAAAGTCAAAGTCAAAGTCAAAGTCAAATATTTTTATTACACATAGGCCTACATGGTCACTTATAAAACGTCATTCGTCATTCGACTTCATTCGTCATTCGTCTGCATTCGTCAGATTTACTGGCTTCTGACTACCCGTAACGACTGCCTAAGATCTACAAATGACAGCTGCAACCTATAGCTTAACGTGCTTTCCGAGGCACGGAGGAAACTCAGTATGTTAAGATGGTCACTCATCCACAGACCAACCTTGGCAAATGTTGCTTAACCTTGAAGATCGACCCGTGCGGCTGTTATTATCTAGCCACGAGCTCCTTAATAAACAGCTATAAATAGAAGCATTAATAAATTGCTAGTGAGAAATTATCGAATAATTTCTACTGCTCTGGTTGTAGTGTGATAGTGTTAATACACACTCGACTTTAGTACGACGCAACGGACTAAACCTACCGGATTAAACCCATCTTCGCATTAAGCGACCGGACCTGACCGTTGCTTTGTGTACGTCACCAAGTGCATGAATTAAAAGTGAGAACGTCAAGAAAATCGAATTTTTAAATCGCAGCTGAATGGATTCCTTAGAATTTGATTCGAATCTATTAAAAAAAGTATTGGTTTGGCCAGATCATCCAGACGTACTTAAGCGCAGGCCACACCGCCAGCTGGCGAGCGGGCGGGCTAGGCGGGTGGGCGAAGCGAACGAAACTAAACAAACTACGCGAAATATTGGCGAACTAAACTATGGGGTTCACACCGAAAACTACGGACAGACAAGCGACGGGCAGAGCGGACGAAGCGGGCTAAGCGGGCGAAGCGGGAGGCGCACTGCTATTCGAAGGACAAACGTCGACTAGTCTACTCGAAACGGGGAGGACGGGCTAACGAACCGGGCGAGCGGGCTGGCGGGCGAGCTAAGCTAGCGAAGCGCCGCGCCGGCGTGCTAACGAGGCGAACGAGTAGCCTCGCTGCAATCGTCGGATATTTCGTTAGCTTAGCTCGTCAGGTTAGTCGGTAGCTCACGGTGTGAACCGAAGTATGTAAAGAGGTGAAACGATGTTCGCCCGCCAGGCCCGCCCGCCCGCTAGCTGGCGGTGTGGCCTGCGCTTAAAAGAGCGCATCAAATCTGTGGTGGACCTAGACAAACTCCAATAAAAATACTTATGGTCGCCGTTCTACTCTGTAAATTGACTTATTGACAGAAACAAAGAAGTCAAGAAGAAATCCGTGGTCCGTCCTTTTCAAAGGGAGTGTTAAAACTGAGAATTTTAAATTATTTTGAAAATAGCTTAAACTAGATGACATTAGTTTATTTTAGCAGACTACCCTAGTCGTTACGGATAGTCAGAAGCCAGTGAATCTGACTCCAGTCTTGCCATGAAGTACCGTGTTACCCCAGTTAATGGGTTGTGGAGGTCTGGTAGGCAGCCGCTCCTCGTAAAATACTGGTATTCGGCTAAATCCGGCTTGACTGGAAACCAACCCCAATATAGTTGGGAAAAGGCTAGGCAGATGATGATGACCCTGAGAAGAAGCAAAAATGTAAGAGTACATCGACACGAGAAAAAGAAGCATGGCACCTCTATTTATGACAGCACTGGCTCATCATTGTGTCTTTTATGTTATCCGAGTACGAAACAAAAGATATTCTATCGAGACTATAGGTACTGTAACCTCCGTTTTCACATTATCCGATCCGATATCGGTATCGGACGCCAATCCGATATCGGGGTAAGTAAAATGTATGAAATATGTACCTATCTTTCATATTGTCCGACCCGATATCGGATATCGGAGTACGGCATTTCATACTTTTTACTTGCCCCGATATCGTATCGGCGTCCGACACCGATATCGGATCGGATAATGTGAAAACGGTCTTATCGTTCTTTGTTTAATATCTCGGTCGGGGTTGCTTCCCTGATGATAGTACTTTTGAAATGAGGAGATGTAACTTACCCATAATTGAGTTAGTGACTAATTATGGAATGAGGTTGCGGGAAAACATGTTTTTATGGTAAAAACCTTTGTAGTAGTTAGAAGGTTTGTGAATTTTTGGGAATACGATAGTGTCAATCACACATTTTTTTAAGGTGGGATTACCTAATGACTTCTCCCGCTCCGCGTAAAGCGGAAGGGTGTGTCAGACTTTCTTACTGACTGAAATCACACCTGTATCTTTATGTTACCCTTATCGTTGTAGGATCATGGGTTTCCTTTAAAGAAAAGCCCCGCAGCCTTAGCGGGTATTGACACTAATAGCACACTAATACTATGTACACAAATGTGACAATTTGCGTTTGTCTGTATGTAAATATTTATTTACTTCTGCTCCCTCAAACCGCTGAAATTGGTACACCAGAGGAACATAATATCCTGAATAGCACATGCTGTAGATCACTTTTTATCCCGGGAGTATCTTTGAGACTATAGGTACTGTAACCTTGATATCGTTCTTTGTTTAATATCTCGGTCGGGGTTGCTTCCATGATGATAGTACTTGCGAAATGAGAAGATGTAACTCCTATTATTATGTTAGTGACTAATTATGGAATGAGGTTGCGGGAAAACATGTTTTTATGGTAGTAGTAGTGACACAGTTTGTGAATTTTTAAGAATAGTATTAATTGCATTTTTTTTAAGGTGGGATATCATCCAATGACTTCTCCCGCTTCGCGTAAAGCGGAAGGGTCTGTCAGACTTTCTTACTGACTGAAATCACACCTGTATCTTTATGTTACCCTTATCGTTGTAGGATCATGGGTTTCCTTTAAAGAAAAGCCCCGCAGCCTTAGCGGGTATTGACACTAATATTATGTACGTACGACCGTTTTCACATTATCCGATCCGATATCGGTATCGGACGCCGATACGATATCGGGGTAAGTAAAATGTATGAAATGCTGTGCTCCGATATCCGATATCGGGTCGGACAATATGAAAGACAGGTACATATCTCATACATTTACCTTACCCCGATATCGTATCGGCGTCCGATACCGATATCGGATCGGAAAATGTGAAAACGGTCTAAAGGTGACAATTTGTGTTTGTCTGTATGTAAATATTTGTTACTTCTACTCCCTCAAACCGCTGAACTTGGTACACCAGAGGGCCATGTCCTGGAATAGCACATGTTATAGGACGCTTTTTATCCCAGGATTATCTTCGAGACTATAGGTACTGGTCGGTCGGGGTTGCTTCCATGATGATAGTACTTTCGAAATGAAGAGATGTAACTTACTTATTATTATGTTAGTGACTAATTATGAAATGAGGTTGCGGGAAAACATGTTTTTGCGATAAAAATCATTATGGCAGTCGGTAGTTTTGTTAATTTTACGGAATCGCTCTGGGTGAAGTGGGAGTATCAGATTTTTTACTGACCAAAACAACCCTTGCGTTCTAAGGCTACAGGTTTCCGCATCAGAAAATCCCCGGGACCCTAGCGGACATTAACCCAGCTGGCTCCTACGGTTTTCACACTAATATCATACTATCACACTAATGTAATAAAGGTGAAATTTGTATCTGTTGTTTTTTACTTCTTCTGGCTGAAACCGCTGAATGAATTTAAATGAAATTTAATGCGCTGGTGGAGTATGGCCTGGAATAGCTCATAGGATACTTTTATTCCGGGAGGATTTTCTCTTCGGATAATTCACAAAGCCACTGATAGAATATAGTAAATTATAACTTTATTATAATTAACTTACAGAGCAGGTATCGAAAGGCACTAATTTAGTTTTCCCTATACAAACTAAGACCAAAATTATGCCATGACCAGTAAATTGCATCACACTCTACCGTCTAAAAGGCCGCAGCTGGCACCGAACCGAACTGCACCAAGTTTAAACACTTTCACTAAATAACTCACCCTATTTAGTCGCACTTTATTTACACACAACTTTGGCCAACATATCCTATAACAAGACCAACATGGCTACCAGCACCAACTAGGTATAACACCATGAAGCCAACACTTAGAGCCACTTGTAAGCCAGTTGCTAACATGTTCCGAACTTTCACACTTAGCTTGATATATCGCCAATAACCAACGTACATGGGCCAACTTGTACCACCTATAAAATTAACATCAATCTGTATTTAGGGAGTTAATATTCAAATGTTGTTTTTTTTTCATACTTTTATAGCCGTATTTTTATATGGAAGTTGGTTAAAGTTAGCTTTAGCAGGTTGTAAATTTTGCCTAGAAGTTTCTAAGTCAATTAAGGTGTTGTAAGTCAGAAATTGTTGAGAAATTCTTGCATAGTTGAAATGGAGTCGCTCGGAGCATTAGTCGCAGAGAAATTTCCGGCCACCGTAGTTGTAAACTTGCGAACGATGAGTACTGGGTAGTTCGCTGTCCGGCCGTCAGGTGAAGAAGGAAGCAAGAATCTGTCTTAAAAAGATGTCAGCAAAACTGAAGGAGCCCAGTATGGCCGACGCCTGCACAGTTTTTTTTTAGAAATGTTTGAAATAGTTACCTGCCAATATAACGCAAGGGTAAATGAAAGAAAATAGGTCAGTTTTAGTCAGTAAAAGTCTGATACGCGGGGAGGAAGTCTCCTCTATAAAGCGAAACAAGTCATTAGATGATTTCCCGCCTTAAAATAAACGATATAAAGAAATAGTGTCGGAACAATGAGTGAAAAAAACTTTAACTATGAATGAAAATACCACTCCCACCACCAATGAAAGTTTATTGAACCGTTCAAGTGTGGGCATTGCTGCATTGCGTCTCGTCTCAACGTGTCAATATGTTGAGAAAATCTTTTCTACTTAGAACTAGCGACAACAGAGATATATTTTATGCAAACAACATATAAAATATATTCTTTCATACCAAGAAGACCAAAATAAAATAATAAACGCATAAAAAGAGATGAGTAACTCTTAAACCGATTTAAAAAAGACTTTCTATTTACCTACAGCTAAACCAACGCTAAGAAAGGTTGACATAAACACCCTAATAATATCAGGATACCTCCAAAAAAAAATCCTAATAATCTCCACCTTAAATCCTGAAAATCTTCTAAACAAGGAAAAAACCGCGAAAAGAAATTGACTCCAAAATGGCCGTCTTACGAAAAACGGGCACAGGAAACAAAATCATTCTGCCTTTGTCTATGGCAATTAGAACCGTAAAAATTTACCGATTATCCTTCATTAAGAGTTGTTACACTGGTTGGCTCGATGCCTAGAATAACAATGCACGAAATAGTGCTGCACCTTTTCACGTTGTGAATTTTAATACCGGTACACACGGTGGCTGAATGCTGAGCTTCTCTTTGTTGCTTTTGCCTGCTTTCTTTTAGCTTTTGTCGTGATTTCATCTTATTGTTTGTTGTAACATCTGTTTCTTTTGGGAGAAGGAGTGTGAAATTGGTGGTGTTAATCACAGCAATATTATAAAGGCGAAAAATAGTACAAATGTTATTCTTTTTGTATATGTTACTGTAAAAGCCCGAACTACGGTAAATCCTAAGATTTTCCAGTAAATCCTAAGATTTACCAACTCCTAATGGTAAAAGTCCGAACCATTCTATGATCATCGTTTATTTCGGACTTTTACTACCATTCACTTGGTAAATCTTAGGATTTACCTCAAAGACACGGTAAATGTTGAGATAAACATTATCAATAGATAGGTAACGATTTGACTGATTAGTAGTACTTGATGTTTAATAATTACTCATAGGTACGTAAGGATTTGAATAATTATTAATTAAAATAATTGATTAAAAATTATGCATTATTCTGTAAGACTATGGACCCTGTACTTAAAACTAAGCTACCTAGAAACTTATGACTTCCTAAGTGACCGTCAATACGGCTTTCGCCGAAATTGGTCAGCTAGTGATCTTCTAGCGTGTACCATCCGTATCTGGAGTGATGCCTAAGCCTGGTACTTTTGGGTATACAGACGACAGTACTGTTACTGAGAGATACATATCCAGTGCACGAACTAGTGGGTCACAGATCCAGTCTCTCCGAGAGGCTAAAATTGAGCGCGTGAATTGGTTCTTGGGGGCAGTCACTGAATGGGGCGATGCCAATTTGGTCAAATTCAATGCTGGTAAAACTCAGGCGTGTCTGGTTTCCGCTAAAATGAGACAATTCAGTCCTCCTCCTACTTTCCTGGGTGCAACCGTGCCGATAACCGAACATCTTGATCTTCTTGGTGTTACGTCGACATCGATTCTCAACTTTTCTCCATAAAAGCTAGGAATCCTTGCAAAGGTGAGACAGAACTTCACGCCAGAACAGCTGCTCACACTTTATCAAAGAAAGAAGAAAGAAAGAAAAAATGTTTTATTTGCCACACACAATATAATCAAGCGCAAATTCGATCGTATATGAAGTATCCTCTCATCTTTGGAAAGGATCTGCCCGATATCAATCAGCTTAAAGCGCTTGAAGTAATTGAAAGGAGAGCCAAGAGGATCAATGGTAATGATGCACTCGTTGAGTCGAGGCTTCAAAGTCTTGAGCATCGACGCCGAGTCGCTAGCCTGTCGGTTTTCTACCGGTTGCATTTTGAGGAGTGTGCGTCGGAATTGCATAACCTAATTCCGCCTAGCCCGTTCCATCATCGGACCACCAGGCGTACGGCGATGCGCCACCAGTACATGATAGACATCCCTCCTATACGCACAAAACGTTTTGGGAACACATTTATTGTACGTACAGCCAAGGAGTGGAATTCCCTGCCGGAGTCTTATGTTTTTTGCAGCTACAACTCAGGAATCTTTAAGTCAAGAGTGAATAAGTTACTTCTAGGTAAGCGCGCTCCATCGTCGACCGCATCGTCGCTTTCCATCAGGTGAGATAGCGGTCAAGCGCGAACCTATCTACGATAAAAAATATCCAAAACCATAATTTACCAACCCTCACCGGTAAGACCTAGCATATACCAAATTCTAATGGTAAAAGCCCGATTAAATCGTTTCTTTTTTACATATTCTTACATTTACCAACTCGTGTTGGTAAACCCTAAGATTTACTGGTAAAACCTAAGATTTACCGTAGTTCGGGCATTTACAGTAACATATATATTTCAATATTAATTTTTTCTCTCTATTTTATTGTACCTACCACTAATATTCTCTGCATTACCCAAAGGTTGATTGGTATAAAATGCCTAAGGCATTAAGTCCGCCTTTGTACTTTTATGTGCAAAAAGTATTGAATAAATAAATGTGTGTATTTCGCCTGTATAATATTAAACCATATAAACACGTAAGTTAGTTACTTCTACACGCTTAAACGGCTGGATGAATTCATGTGACATAAAGGTGATAGAATTGAATAAACTTTATTGTATATAAAAAGTACCTAGAATAGTTTGTACGACATAATTTTTATCGATTTTGAATTAATCAAAAATCGTATTATATACGAAACCATAATTCATTTAAATGCAATAAAAAAAAGTTGTGGATAAATTCCTTCAATTTGCTAAAAATCGAAACAATCAATTCCTAACAAAAAAATATATATTTCACCTAAAACTCCATTCCCACACACCAAAACTAAATCACGAAGCAACGCAACGATGTTTACGACACTAAAGTCCGCAGTGATCTCCCGGAAGGAATTTGACAGGCCAGAAAAGTATGAGAGTGAAAGATAAGGGCTAACACAAAGGGATACGGAACCCAAGACTTAACTGGGTCCCTGACCTAGAAAGGAATCTTCATTCTTCATCAGTGATATCGAATGTTGGAACTGATTCTTTAGTTATCATATTTTAGTTTGTGGTGTTTTTTTTGTTTTGGATTTTTGAGTTACGTTGTGGTATATTTGCCGGGAAAAATAATAGTAAAAATACTAATAATATTTAGAGGAATTTAGAACAGTGTAGTAGATAGTCTTGCAAACATCCATTGATGACGTCAAAACACATAAGTATGTTTAGTGAGTATTGTCTGATACACCCTTTTGCTCCTCCCCATATTGGTAGAAGTCACTTGAAGATTTCCGACTTATAATAACAAATTTTATTTACAGAATTCACAAACTATGTAACGAACTTAGATATTTACTTAACTACTACTACTTACTATAATACAACAACAATATATACTCAGGCGTCGAAGGATTCTTTCACATCGCTGTCATTCGGAAATATGCCTAGAAGGCTGGCGACATTGCCACCACTCATTTAAATTCAAATTCACGTATTTTATCAGAATAACAGTAAAAATATAGAAATATGAGATAATATTCTACACTCCTCCTGAATTAAATTAATGATCCTCACAAGCTGAAAAGAAAATTTATAGAAAGTTGTTCCAGGTCTGGGTGTGTTGTATATTGTGAGTTTATGGGTTATTGACCGCTCCATACGCCTAGTGTGTGGTACAAAATATTACAAAAAAAAAAAATAAGTTTTCTGCTCCATTTAAGAATTATAGAGAGGTGTCAATTCCGTTCGTAGAATTATTGAATGAATGAAGCTTTCATTAACAGCATATTTTTCAGGCAAAAAGTTTATTTTGTAATATTTTATATGAAAATGTATTTTAAGTATTAATGGATTTTAAGTATTGGACACAACAAACGATAAAAATACTATCTTTTTGCCAGTATATTATAATTATTGTTAATGAAAGTCTCATTCACTTAATGATTCTCCGATTCAATGGTCTTAACATTTTTCATATTCCGTTGGAAAAGTACACCTAACTAAATTATTAATGTGCTTTCCAAGAAATGAAAAGTAAATACTTTTTCCCTCATTTTCAAGCCTAATTCCGTAACATTATTCCATTAATTCCATTTGCTACGATATTGACACGGTCGGTAAGTAAATTATTACGTGCCTGATACCTTACGTGTTTCATACCGCACGATCATAAAGGCGGTTCTATAAATAGAGCTTTACAGTAAAATCTAGGGCGCAAATGTTCTTTCACAAGTTATTGGAACGTGTGAGTTGAAAACAATGGCATTCGGTCGAATATTTTTTTGTCATAATAAAACGTATTATGGTTCTGGTTTTAGTATATTTTGTAAGTGTGTGATCCTGATTTCCAGCCGCCGTAGGCGCAAGCTTGCGGACGGCGAGCAATGGGTAGCTCACCGTTCGGACGTCTGGTAACAGTCCGGACCGAGCCCATGTCGTCGACGGCGCGTATTGTTCCACGCGCGCCTCAAAGAGGTGTCAGCAAACTGTAGGGGCCCGACGGGGTCGAAGCCTTCTAGGGCCTGGGTTAATGAAAGAGATCCCCGGGACGCCGGAATTGGGGCAAGGAAGGAACAGGACTGGGTTTTAGTCAGTAAAAGTCTGACCCGCCCTCCCGCTCCGCCCAAAGCGGGAGAAGTCATTTTGATGATTGTAGAGCCTTACAGTAAAATGTAGGGTGCAAATGTTTCACAAGTTATTAGAACGTGTGAGTTGGAAACAATGGCATTTGGTAGAATATTATTTTGTCATAATAAAACGTAATATGGTTCAGGTTTTGATATTTGTTCTGTGTGTAATTTATCTATAATAATACAGGTATGTATGTATTTAGAAATATATCATCATCTACCTAGCCTTTTTCCCAAATATATTGGGGTCGGCTTCCAGTCAAGCTGGATTTAGCTGAATACCAGTATTTTACGAGGAGCGGCTGCCTACCAGACCTCCACAACCCATTAACTGGGGTAATTAGAAATATACAAGTAAGTTTTTCAATTGTCCAGTACCCATAACACAAGCTCTGCTTAGCTAGGGACTAGATGGCGTTGTGTGAAAGTTGTGAAATATTATTGTTCGTTAGGGCGTGTGTGGGTCTGAGTATTACGTTAACCTGAAACTGAAAAACTTAAAGCGAATCTTCAGTATTCTTTTTTGTGCGATTTGACATTTTCTGCCTTTCAAATGGGTCCCTAGAGAGTACTTAAATATGTAGTATGAACTTACTTTTACTTGATTTATTGTTTCAGAGTCCTTTTATGAAAGTTTTTTATTTTAATATAATACTAAATGATGTAGAATAGAATAGAATAATCAGCCTTGCTGCTTGTAAAGTTGTCAAGAAATAAAAGGTCCGTTTTGATTTATCATTGCAACGTTACTAGTGAAAATAAATTCCATCATATTATATAATTTGCCAAAAAAAGTATTTATTGTTTTCAAACACTTCATGAAATTAATTGTTAATTTACTATTTCTTTCAGTTTCGTTCCAAATTATTTTCTAGGGTCCTTCTCAAATGTCAAAATGGGTCTTATATTTTTAGATAAGACCCATTTTTACGCTATTATATAAAAAAAAATATATCAGTAGGTACCTTACAGTTTCTGGCTATCCAGTAAATTAAAAAATCCAAAAACGATTTTAAATTAAGAATCTAAAACCACCAATTTCACCTCTAATACGTTAGTAACAATTCGTTCGATAAAAGTGGTCCATTTACTAACCACCTGCAGTTTTGTGATAAGCATAGAGCATTAAAAGGCGCAGACAATGGGTTTCCAAACCTTTTATAAGAGGATTTGCAGAAAATCTTCGCTAAAAGAGTGTGTGATTTGGATTAAATGTGCCGTTCTTTGTAATCTGTTAAAAGATATGAAATAAAGCATATTATGTAGCATGAAGATACATTATTTCGTAAAAATCACGCTAATATTATACAGGTGAAAGTTTGTCAGTGTGTGTGTATGTTTATTAGTTAGAAATAAGGTTTAGTTGAAAACCAGCATTTTTGCTGAGCTGAACACACTGTACTAGTGTTTCTTCTTTTTTTATTACTTTCTTTTTTAAATATTTGTTGTTGCTACAATGTGTGTGTTTATGTGTGTCAAATAAATATTTTTTCTTTCTGTCTATTCTTTAGTTCATAACGCTTAAAAAGTAAAATCTCTGAATGGATTTCAAAGAAACTTGATACACGGGTAATCTTTCGCCTTTGGAACGTTACTGTAATTATGATTACGTAGGTGTCTGGCTGTTAGGTATTAAATATTTTCATCACCCACTTCTATTTAGGGTCCTGTACCCAAAGGGTAAAACGGGTTCCTGTGACTAAGACTCCGCTGTCCGCCCGTATGTCTGTTGTGTGCGATATACTGTGATAGCTAGGCAGTTAAAATTTTCACAGATGACGAATTTGTGCTGCCCCTTTAACAACAAATACTAAAAACAGAATAAAATTAATATTTAAGAGGAGCTTCCATACAACCAACGTGAATTTCTTTGCCATTTTTTGGTACGTACGGAACTCTTCGTGCGCGAATCCGACTAGCACTTGGCCGGTTATTTTCATAAACAAGCATAAAACAAGGTAAACTTGACATACAAAGTTTAACTTAATTGTGCTAGCTGAATTAAATATCAAACAATAATTCCTAGAACTGACCTGAGTATAGTCCATTTTAATCTCACATAACTTTATTTGGGGCTACAAAGTTCACAACTTTACTAACCTTGCTGGCGAAATTATTTTATTTTTAGGTGGTTAGTTTAGGAACCAACCACGCTAATGTTTAAACGTAAACATGAGTTGAACTAACAAATGTTCTTATGACTGAAAGTTATTCTTGAGTATTTACGGGGGGTAGTAAACCACGTAGAAACATTCTGTGTAGAAATAGTAGTTTTGTGACATGACTGCTTGATATTGTTTCATAATATTTATGTCAATTGGTAGTACTAGTACAAGTAAAGACATTATAGAAATCTTTACGTATTAAAAACTTGACACACGGGTGACTGATCAGACGCTGAAAGTGCTGGACCGGGAGTTCAGAAACAGAAACACGTTTATTTCAAATAAACCATTAACAAGCACTTTTAAACTGTCAAAATGTCGGTCAGTCAAAAAGGTGAGGCTAAATTGTTGTACATTCCATAGAATTGTTCGTTCTCTATGGAGAAGAATGTGCAAGAAACTCCATGGATACTCATTTAATGAGTTATATCAATCCTGGAATCCGCGATGGTACTGGCCTGGGCGCTAACACTGGATAGGCTTGTCGACATCAACGTAGAAGCGTATTGGTTCTAGCAGGCCTTGCGCAGAGAAGACGTCAATTGCCAAGCGAAAAGGGCAACTGAAAAAACATAGGTGTGATTTTAGTCAGCAAAAGTCTGACACGCCTTCTTGGCCCACCTTAAAGTATTAGAAGTCATTAGATGAAATTTTGCCATCTCCACAATAAAAAGCGGTTAATCCGATAATATTCCCATAAGAGGCATAGGATACATTTTATCCTAGGCGTAATCACGTGCGAAAATTGCAAACAGAAGCTAGTTTTTAATATAAAACATACTGATCCCCTCCTTTTCTTCCTCAGGTAGGCTGGCTAAGAGCAGAAGACCAGACAGTCCTCACGATGCACGACCGAGCAGTTCTCAGTGCGAGGTATTCAGTACACATGGACGCGCCGAGAACTTGGCAGCTGAGGATCAGACCGCTACGGGCTGAGGACCGCGGCTGCTACATGTGCCAGATCAACACGCAGCCTAGTATGAAGTGGCAGAATGGCTGTATTGATGTTTATGGTGAGTAGTTCTTTTGGATGACTTGAAGTTCTTGCTTGTGAGGTATCAGGCTCACATAGCTTATTTATAACCTGAACCGGGGTATGGACAGCGTCAGCTATTGGTTATCCCCTTTTCTAATATATTTTAAGGTGAGAAGGGGTTTTTTTATTGTGAGTAGCCTCGCTTTAAACCACTATCTCCCCTAATTGAAAGTGGTCGACAATATTGCGCTAACCTAATCTAACCTAGTCACTGTTGACTTATAGATACCCTGATTGTAGCTATCAGAAAACACAGACTCTGACAGGGGATTCCACTTCCAGTTTTTCCTTGCGAAGTGTCTGAACTGGTGGGGTACCAGTTATGCCCATAGCCGAGGTTCAGAAAATGTTGAGTGCTTTTTATAGACGTTAATTTCCTACCAATTATGGTACTTATATGTAAGTCTACAAAACATATAATGTTAGTAGTTAGTTTTATTGATATCCAGTAAATCAATAGGGTCATCTATTTATACACAAAATTAGCGGAATTTTGAAGACTAAAATAAGAACTCATAAATACGATTCGTAGTGCAAAACTACGAAACTATTAAATTATTTCTTCGTGGAAATTGGGCTTATTATTAGAATTTTCATTTCGAAGCTCCAACTATTATAGCAAAGTTCAGTTTAATATCTACGAATGATCAAATCAAATTATGTTTTTCTTTATTTAGTTTCAATATAAATGTACATTGTAAATTTTATAAAATCAATACACAACTAGGTTTATAAAACACTCATTCTTTGAATAAACAAACTTGCAGCAAGATTCAATCTTGCTATAACACACAACAGTTCGTAATATACATCAAGTCCGCCATCTTTTAGAGTCCATCATATTTGATTTAGAATGATGTCACTACTAATTTATTTAACACACACAGTCTTTACTGTACAAAAGCGGACTTAATGTGTTAGGAATTTTCTACCAGTCGACCGATATTAGTGCTGAAACGTAAGATAGAAGTTACAACTTAAAGGTAAAATAGAAAACTAAAACAGTAATAAACATAAACCTATATGAATACATAAAAATAGCCAAAATTAATATGAAAAACCATGAGAAACGAATCCAACAAATTAACGCTGTGATGACTCTACCAACTTTTTGCGAATGTATCCACGTGCCATTACCTTAAAGCATGCATTGTCATCATACAAACTAATTGTATCTATAATATTTCTACTCAATAGATAAGGGTAAGCTATTTCCAAATTCATTTATAAGATTTTCACTTAAAAAAGCAAGCAAATAACAAACATTGCAAGTGAAATAAAAGCTAAAAATAAAAACCTCCATTCCTTCTAGTTTGACGATCTAGATAAATCCCCATTCTCTATTCGGTTGACCACCCAGTTGAGCGGGGCTTGACCACCTATCCATCAACTGTCACCGTTTAACTGTTCGCTACTGTGACTTGAAAACACGACCGACTTGATTTTATTTTATTTTTCTGTTTCTTTCCATCCAATGTCGTGGATGTATACTGCTTTTTATATTTTTTAGTTGCTGTTGACCGCTTTATCTAGTATTGTCGTGAGACATGACAGACAGACAGGCTTTCTAAGTAAATGTTGGAAGGCTATGTATTTTTGTTGGTAGATGGATTGGGTTGGTGTTTGGTCAAATACCTTGCTTGAGCACAGCATTGCATAATCAGCCTTATAATGTTAGTACTGCTGGGACTCGCCCCGCTTGGGCGGAGCACATGACATCACAACATGAGTCCATGACATATAATTTGTAAGTCGGAGACGCTACCACTAGGCCATAACTAAAGACTTCAATGTCGAGCACAAGCTAAAAAAAAGTTATCCATTCACTACGCTACTAAAACTAAGTTCTAAAGGAATACCAATGAATTAGTAATGAGCAAGTAGGTACTGTAAGATGTGTTTTTTTCTGCTGGAATTTACGACTGACCAATTATGTAGAAATTTAGACGACATTCAATGCTTGCCGAGCTTATTTCATGATAGAGTTACCGTGGTTTTGGAATACAAAGGGACATGGTTGAATTTTGTCTGTAAGACTGACTTTCCTTCTCATTACTCAGACAGTACAAATACAAATAGTTTATTTTCATTCACTAAATTTTTCCTACATCTAGTGGTTGAAGTGACCTTCTAGACAAAATTGCCTGTATTAGGGCACTTCGCTCTTCCGAAACTTAAAATTATACGATGTACACTACTAACAAATCAAAGTAAAAGCAAAAATTGAAAGTTAAGTAAAAGTTGTTTAACGGATTTCCATTCCCAAAAAATAATTAATAAGACCATTATTCTACGTACATTATTTTAGGTGTCGCAACAATAAAACTTAACCTAACCTAACTTACCGCTAGAACTTTAATTTTCGAAGCTATTAAGCCGTAATGTTATGTTCGTATCTGTTGGTAAGCTGTCACAACCAAAATCGTACACTTTGTCTGTTTAAGTATCTACATAATTTATGACTACTTTGTTACCGTTCAGTTCATCTGACCTTCAAGAATAGTTACAATTTTGTTAATCTATGGTTTAGAAGTGAACGGTCAAGGTTGCGGGTTTTATTTGAAAGAGTTACTGTGACCCTGAAACTCAAAGGGAAAGTAAAGGAACATAGATGGGTTAGACTTAGAACGTCTGTCAAAAGGAGTGTACTCTCACTTTCCGCAGCTGAAGAGTTATTTCATGATTTACGACTTCAAGAGGAAAAAAAAGTGTCTTGTCTTTCATCATCTATCTAGCCTTTTCCTAACTATATTGGGGTCGGCTTTCAGTCAAGCCAGATTTAGCTGAACACCAGTATTTTACGGGGAGTGGTTGCCTACCAGAACTCCACAACCCATTAACTGGGATAACACGGTACTTCATGGCAAGACTGGAGTCAGATTTTTACTGACTTCTGACTATCCGTAACGGCGTGAAAAGTATCTTGTCATTGCCAGCACAATATTATTCCATGGTCTATTCCAACTAAGTCTACGACCTACGTTTTTCAAGGCTTGTGTGGGATCTATAAACCTTTGAAAACTTTTGGAAAAGGAAAAGGTGTGTCATATCTATGTACGGGCCTTGTATCGTACATTGCACTCGTGGTTTGCAGTTCAATACTATTTCGTCGCCTATTTATTGCCGACGATTTATTATATTGTAAAACGATAGTACAAAATTAGCATTTAAACATAGCTGTACTCATTAACAATCAATTACGCTACTTTGATATGTCATAAGTTAAGGTTACGCAATAAACCATATTTTCTTTAGCTATTATTTCAAAGTCACATCAAAAGTATGTGCGACCCACTCAACAGCACTGTATACCACACAGGGTGTGTATAATGATGTTAGCGTGACACAAATAGCTGTACAAACTTTCTGTTTATACTACATTCAAGTGGATAGTTACATTAATAAAAATAATTGAAAAGTTTGACACTCCTTCTCGCTCCAACCAAAATTAGAGGAGTAATTTAACAATATCTCACTGAAAAAAAAAATCTTCATCATCTGCCTAGCCTTTTTCCCAACTATATTGGGGTCGGCTTCCAGTCAAGCCGGATTTAGCTGAATACCTACCAGTATTTTACGAGGAGCGGCTGCCTACCAGACCTCCACAACCCATTGAAAAAAAAATGCTAAGATTCGTAAATAATTGTTGCAGCTTAACCACTCAAGATTGATCGTTCTACACGCTACTCACCCCAAACAAACGATTACAAACATTGATAAACACCACAAAACAACAAGCAACTCACAAAGAATGCTTGTAACACATTCACCCGCCACCCCACTCCCTAATT
The DNA here is from genome assembly GCA_030763345.1 of Mythimna separata. Taxonomy (NCBI): domain Eukaryota; kingdom Metazoa; phylum Arthropoda; class Insecta; order Lepidoptera; family Noctuidae; genus Mythimna; species Mythimna separata. The sequence goes on from CM061183.1 coordinate 16,727,256, forward strand.
CCTCCATAGATCAACCAATTAAGGCAAGGTTAACAACTTAAACGTCTTTTTATCTTTTCCAAGTGACGGATAGGCGGATTATCCGGTACACAACCCGTATAGGCGGCGGCCGTGCCTAAGCACATTTAATCCGTATAAGAATAGATTAGAAACGTCTTCTAGATATGGGTCACTCAGTTTAAGTGAGAGGTGTGGCTTCTTGAATCGCGTGTTCTGCAGTACTGTACGGGGCGGTTTTTTGAGGATTAAGAGTGGTTTTCTAGGGGTTAAATTACTTCCGATCTTTGTTGGAATGGACTTGTGGACGAAGAGAAATAGGTGGCTCACTGTCCGGTCCGGGTGGAGAGCAGTGGTGGCCCAGTGGTAACTGCCTCGATTTGTAATTTGTAGGTCGCGGGTTCAAACCCAGCCAGGCGCATTACTTTGTGTAATTTATTTCATCGCCACTGCTCTCAAAACGGTGAAGGAAAACATCGTGAGGAAACTGAGTCCCAGCAGTGGGAACATTATAAGGCCGATAATGCTAATAATACACCGTCCGGTCTAAGAAAATAACCATAGTAGCTATTGGCCGACCGGACCAGTGGGCCAATGACTATTATAGTTGCGATAACGTTTGAATGAGTGATCAAGGCCTTAGAACGCAAGGGGTGAAGGACACAAATTAATCTGATATAACGTCTAGCTACATCCTAGAGCGACAGAAGACATTTGACGATTACCTCAACTTACTCGTCAATTTAAATTGTGGCGGACTCTTCGTACCTACGTTCCCTAGCTGACTACCCTGATGAAATACATAGAAGCAAACCCAGAGGTCAAGGTCATTTTTAAAGTCCACATAACAAACCTGTAATGGTCTAATAATAGTGTTTTAAACTTCTGAATGTCATTTACTCTACATTCATCTATAACTGTCAGGTAAATACGTAGGTAGGCTAGACTGATCCAAAAATCCACCAATCCAAAAATTGTAGGGTAAAGATTCAATGGATGGAATTTACTTATCATAAATGTACGTTGGTCATGTGAAGGGATGAAACGCAAGTTACTAAAGCAGTTATGAATTTACATGTAAACGGATGGAGAGGAAGAGGGAAACCAAGGAAAAGATGGATGGATTGTGTGAGGGCTGATATGAAAGAAAAGGGAGTTAGTGATAGTACAACAGGTGATGACGGAATGGAAGAAAAAAACGTGTTGCGCCGACACGGTTAATATGAGATAAAGGCAGAAAGCACGTTAGTAAAACCACGCTTGACCTTCATCAGATTGAAACAAAATAATTAATTCATATCAACGTTAAGTACCGGAAACCTGCGTTTTAATGGTCGCGGAGTAATTACATTGTGTTAAGAAGGCATTACTGAAATACGTAGTAGAACGATTTTATCGTTCATAGCGTTGACGATTTTCGCTTGAATCGATAATAATCTATGACATTATTTGTATTTGTTTTTTCGTATTATTAAGGCCTAGTTCTTCCGAGTACTAGGCCTGTGTATTTTTTATTTCGATAAAAAATATTACAATACGAATGTGACACAATATCAAACGTGCGATCGCTGCAGTGATTGACTGAATAAAATTGTCAAGTTAATGGGACGTTTGTTATTTTTTGAGGTGAAAAATCGTAAAAGGACTGTTCCCGCTTTAGGGTGGAACGAGAGGGCGTGTACGTGAGCCATACCAAGCATCAGTCGTACTGAGTTCTTTTAGTTTTAATGACATCTCTTTGAGGCTTGCTTGGAAAACTAGACACTGTCAACGACTTAACAACTGTAAAAGGAAGCTTGTGGTCCCAGGAAAACATAGGATACTAGTGTGATTTATAGCGGTAAAAGTAAAAAAAATAATTGTTTATTGATGCAAAATTTTCAACAATGGTACTTAAGTAAGAACAGTCTTAGGATGTTTGTAACAATATATGTGTACTGATACTGAATCCCAAACTAGCAGTCTGACACCTCTCTCCACTAAAACCTAGAGTGGAAAAAGTGTGAATGAGGATCATTCATTCATTCATTAGCAACAAAAACCTGGTGATAAGGCCGTATATGGTGTAATTTGCGTTGTGGTTTATTTGTAACACGTCAAAAACTTGTCTCTAAAATCGTCTGTAAAAGCACCAATACAAAACCGACTATTAATAGGTCGCTATTTTCCGTCTATCTGTTTGTGACAGAAATATTCCTCGAAAACTACACATACAAAAAATTAATCTCAGCTTTTCGTAGAAAATCGAAATTATTTTTGCGTTCTACACACGATCGTACAAAACCAACATTTCTTATTTATTCAGTCCAATTTTTTAGGTCTATACAAAACCGAAAAATATTACATCCGGCCATCCGACCAGGCGACCTTTTTCAAGGCATGACAGTAGGTCAACACATTATGGTGAGGTCACATTAAAATTATAATAGACTCCGGAAATCGGAGTCCGCCTGTGTGTAGCGGGCTTCTGCCTGCGATCGATCACCTGGACTTACATGTGCCAGAAACTGGAATGGAATAAAATGGGCGCGACGACATAGAGGTAAGGTGGCTTTAGTTACTTACTACAATAGGCTTGGCCCGTGTATGTCACATCTAGGTATGTATGGATTTTATTTCTTTGGGAACGACTGGTCATGGGTATATGTAACGTTTGGGATCGCAGAATGACTGTTAATTTTTGGAACGGTTCTTATTGGAAATGAATGTGAGTGTGTGTGTATACACACATACTCATTTCTGACAAACACGTGTGTCTTGTGTTACAATAAACTTTTTCTATTCTTTTCTATATTATACTCTGTTTGATCAGCAATTAGAATAGAAATGTATAATTTAATTAATATTGGCACATGTTTACATTCCTTAATGTTTAAAATTAATATATAATTAATGTACGTGATGCTCATTTATCTTTGTTTAGTTTATGTAATTGGTTGTCCAACCGTTGTAATTAAGTAAATAAAAAATAAACAAATTACGTTGTCTTTTTGGTGATCCTGGAAAAGCTTTACAAATAATTTTGCGTAATTAATTGGAGTCCTTCGTAGGTCTTGCGGTCGCCAGCGCTACTTTCAGGAATAATGTCCTGTTTTCTATTCTCAGGTCTGATGAAATGATATTAAATATAACTAGCAAAATACGGATATTTTTAGTGCACTTCTGCCTAAGCGCTTGTGAAAAACAGGCTTGATGCTAATTTTTGAAATTCACCTAGCATTGCTGCTAATTTTGATGTTGTTTTCATTAAAAATCAAAATTACTATCATAAAAGATTTATCTTTTAGTAATTTTCAAGTTTTAAATATAGTATAAAATAAACACAAAAAAAACCTAAATGCAAAATTAATCCACACATTACGGGTCACAAGTTACGTTACTAAACACAAAAAACGAACCAAAATTTTAATCACTGAAAAGTCCCAAAAACACCTTATTGAAATCATATTTTATTACACAAGTTCTGTTTAATTTATGGCAAAATTTCCAAGTAGACGGTCGAGAGTTTAGCAATTTTGTGTTCCCCGATATTTGCATGCCTCGGCCGGGATTTCTTTTTCAATTTCGAAGTTGTTCGTGACTTTATTGGGACCTCGTGTCACTTGGTCCGACGAGGCGGTAACGAATGGTAAACGGTTTGAATGTTTTGATTCCTGTTAGGAAGGAGATTAAATTTAGGTGCTTTTTGAAGGTGGGTGATTCAATAAGTGTTTTTTTTTGTGCTCTGAGGTGGTAAGAGGGGGTGTGTAAGACTTTTACTGACTAAAACCTACTACTATTGTCCTTCTTTGCCTTGTATCCCAGGACCCCACCAACAGCTGTAATTTATAATGTCTTTAACGGTGCTCTGACATGTCCGCTTTGTGCTCGAAGTTTTTCGGCCAAAGTTGGATAGTCACATGAGGGCACATAACAGAGCAGCAAATCATAGCTCTCAACCACCATGAGGAGCCAAGGAATGCGGTCGCTGTGGCCGAAATCGGCTAGAAGGCATAATCATCATCATCCCAGGACCCCGGGTTTCCCATTCGGACGACTCATGGGTCATGCAGTTTTGTATACATATTGACAATCTTTGATAAAATGTCATTTGAATTAATATAATGTGGAAGATTCATGCCCGTTTTCACCAACAACCCCTAAAATTTAAGTGTCTCTTAAGCCAATTTAATCAAGGTTTTTGCATAATTATTATTAGGTTAATATTCTGAATTAAAGTATGAAATCGAACACGTAAGTTTAAAGTTTTCATATTTTAATTCAGAATAATAACTTAAAAATATGTAAAAACTGTGATTAAATTGGCTTAAGAGACACTTAAATTTTAGGGGCTGTTGGTGAAAACGGGCATTAGTCCTGTACATTGAGTGAAATTCTATAGCTCTTTACATTATAATAATAATAAATTATTTGTGACGTCACAAACAAAAAACAAAAGCAGTAGTGACAGGTTCTCACCACGCCCCCGCCCTTGCCATGGGTTATGTTAAAATGAACTCTGGAGCCCTGGAACGAAGACAAAGAAGGAACAGGAATGAGTACCTATTTGAAAAAAAATATGGGGAGACTTTACAGATTTATTTTTTAAAATATATGTTCTTCTTTAAATAACTGCTATTACTGTACAAATTAAATTAAGTAACTAGAGTTTCCGTGAGAACGTTTTAATTACAAGAACTAGGGAAAGTGTCAGCGTGTCTTGTTAGTAGCGTCGTCTACGGGTTAGAATTTAATATCATACACTAGGGTTGGCGCACGTTAGTGCTGTGGCATTGTTCCAAAGAGTTACCGTAGAATGTAATGGAACGCAAATGGGTGGGCACAAATATAAGGCTGACAGTTCCTCTCTCTTCACCCAGAATGAGGGAAATTGTTTAATGATTATAATATTCTAACAAACTTATTATTAATTAGAATTACCATTCAACTGGTAACGGACGAGAACATTTGAAAAAACCACAAATTATTATAAAGGGAAAAGTTTGTATGCATGTGTGTGCTCAGAAATAGAATAATTATAGGATATTTTTATACCAGAAGTAGGTTCCTTTGAGATTAGATTCGTGTTATACGAGTATGCGGAAGAAGACGCTGGCCGAACATAGTGAGAATATCTGAAATTTTGTATATTGCTATAGTATTTCCTGTTCAAGATATACGTCATACATAGGTCAAAATCGGAAAGGAAAAGGCCTCGTAGGTGCAACCCAATACGTTCATTGGTCTGACCAGAGCCGTAACGCTCTTGACTTTACTGTATACAATGCGTACAAATGTAAATATCATACAAGTGAAAATGACATAGCAGGGAGGTCTCGACATTCATCATTGAGGAATACGACTCAAAGAGGAGAAAATCTCTCAACGTAGCAAGTATGGATATATAAACTGTTGTCGATGCTTTATTCTGTAGGCGATAATATTTGTCATAACGCAAAAATTGTGTTCCGTTATGAGTAAAATTCAGGGGCTGTCTTAATTATATTTTTTGCAAATTAATTACAAGTTGATATCGTGTGTAAAATTGGTACGGTTTTGTATTTCAAGTGTCAACACGACTAAACAATATGTGAATTCATTGAAGCAGAAGCATAGTAAAATGGAACTGATAAAATTTTACTGTGACGACGGAATCGCGGCAGATCACGAAGGAAATGGCTGGACGACATCGATGTCTTTCGTAGAAAATGGGAAGACGAATCTTTTGCTCAGCAACACAGGCGGGCAGGCAAGCTTGCTTAATAGGTTAACTTGTTCGTTGCCCATTAGAATGTGTTACCAAAGATAGTTATGACTATATTCTGTTTCGGCAATGAAATAATGATAATAATCCTACTCATCATCATCTTCCTGCCCTTGTCCCGTTTTATTTGGAGTCGGCGCAACACGTTTTTTTCTTCCATTCTGTCCTGTCACTCTTCACGCTATCACTCACTCCCTTTTCTTCCATATCACTTCTCACACAATCCATCCATCTTTAAAATAATTATTTATCATCATCATCTCAGCCGAAAGACGTCCACTGCTGGACATAGGCCTCCCCCAAGCGCCGCCACAGCGACCGGTCCTGTGCATCCCGCATCCACCGGATTCCCGCGACCCTCGCCAGGTCGTCGGTCCACCTTGTGGGAGGCCTTCCGACGCTGCGTCTTCCGGTACGTGGCCGCCACTCTAGAACCTTCCGTCCCCATCGACCATCTGTTCTACGAGCAATGTGCCCTGCCCACTGCCACTTAAGTTTGGTGATTCTTCGAAATAATTATTAGTTACTAATAATCCTACTAATATTATAAACACAAAAGTTTGTATGCATGGATATTTGTTACCCATTTACCTAAAAGGCTGGAAGAATTTTGATAAAACTTGACACATGGGTACTTTTTATCCCAGGAATATGTTCCCTTGAGATTATTTTCTACCATCATGCGGACGAAGCCGTTAGCAGTAGCTAGTAAATGGTACATTATTTTTCAAATAGGTTATAAATAACACTGGGTGGTCACTTTCCGGCATTTCCTACCTACCTTTGAAATACAATTTTCAGAAAAAAAAAAACATATTTTCTATGACAACCCTGACCGCATGCTTTACAAATCGTTTTTTACTGTCTTTGAGACACTAGAGAACCTTCTTCGAGCTACAGTTTCTTTTGCGAGCGAAATAGTGATTACTAGGTACATAAATAGTTATTAGCGAGTTCGCTAGCGGCACAAAATGTATTAGCGAGTTTGCTAGGAGCATAAAATCTGTGAATATTGCATGTTAGTTTAGTTAGAGCGAAGTGTTTACGACTTGGTGGTAATTACTATTTTTATATGTAGCTATTAAAATATACGGTAAACTGTGTAGTCGCAAGCATTAGTATGTAAATATCAAGCACTATCTTCTAAAGAAAAAAATACCTTAAGAACTAATTAAAAGTAAACTAAAGAATGGCGTCGAAAAACTCCTCCGCATCGCTGTCGACTGGTAATGTACCCAAAAGGCTGGCAGTATTGCCACGCAGTATGGAAATGCTTATTTTCTGACCAAGGTAAAAGCCAGATGATTCTGAACGAGTAAAGTATATTTTTTTCGTGTAACGAAAATTAATTAAGCTAGAGTACTAAATAAAACTCTACAAAACTTTTCTAATTTTAGATTATGTACCTATTTTCATAGTGTTTATTTGTCTTTAGTAAATAAGATATAGTATTTGCCTTTATTTTTCGTATGGAAACAGGATAAAAGAAAATAGAGTACCTATTTATATACTTTTTATATACAACTAGATTCGTCCTGCAATTTTGCTTGCGTGAAATTCGATAATGTTTCCAAAGATAACCGTCATAATCCTGGGATAAAAAGTGTCCTATAAATATCAGTAATATTTTAATCCAGGGCTTGGTTTACCGGCGTGCCAATTTTCATCCAAATTCGTACAACCGTTCGAGCACAAAGAAGTAAAGCATATACATACATACTCACAAACTTTCAACTTTATATTAACCAAGCCAGTAGTGGATTTTTCAGCAGAAATGATATTGATGAATTACCACTACACTCGTCACACATCCAATAGATGCAAGACGCACAGGACCGGTCGTTGTGACGATACTTAGGGGAGGCCTATGTCCAACAGTGGGAGTATTTCCCCTGAAATAATAATGAAGAATTATTATTCGTAACGTAACATTAACTGTGTGTTTTGCTCTAAGCAAAATTACAAAATTTCTATGTAATTAAAACAACTTTACAGCCCTTGCAAAATAAACAACAAAACACAAAACTCCACCTGTAAATTTGAATTTATACAATCACATTTTCATACCGCAACAAAAGAAAACAGGGATGTTATTTTCTATAAAGTTCAACGAATTTATTGAAGGCAATGGATAAGTTGGGAACTTGTTAAAACTTATCGCACGAACACAATCTCGGAACTTAAAATGTCGCATTGCTGATCTTCGAGTCAAAGAAAACATAAGAACTCAATATATTGCGAACGGATATTATTTTACTGGGAGTATAGAGTGGATATCGGCACAGACTGGTTGAAAATATTGATGTTTTTGTAGGTCCTTACATGACTTAGCATAGTTAGAAATCAGGTTTCTATGAGAGACAATGGATCGTAATCCACCACACGAGTCCAGTGTGAGTGGAGGCCCAGCAGAGGTTGGTGGTCCAAACATACACAGGTATAATTTATTTGAGTATAGACATATAAATTATATTTAAGTATTTCTTTGAAGAATATAATATGCATATAAATGCATAGTAGATACCTGAAAAAAAACCCGGGCGGAACTGGGGTGGGTGGCAAGTACTCTCATAATTTAAACATTTTACTCATTAGTACCTTCTACAGCTGCCTTACAAATTGATCAATAGTGTTATTTTACTAACACTAGAGCGAAGCTAGGATGGGTTGCTATTATTCTTATATTGTGTCCATTTGACTTATTAGTACATACTGCACTTGCCTTGCAAACTAATTAATAATGTAATAGGTATTTCTACCAGGTTATGGTCAAATCACTTTTAGTTTGTGCTGATTAAAAAAATACAAAAGAAGCTCAAGACAGCCAATTTAAAGCTATATTAGAAACCAATATATTTATCACAACTCAAAATCTAATCAAACTTTTGTTTCTATTCACCCCTGCGTTTATACACACCCCGTACGTAGAAGATAAAGTAAACTGTTATTGATAGCCCGTTGCTTTTGTAAGTGCCTCTATCTTGGACTTCCAATAAACCTTTGTATATGTCTAGATTCAGGCACACTGATGACTTTGTATGCTTCCCTGTGACGTTCATAAGCTAAACCAACGTTGGGCTTAGCCTATTGTTAAGGTATGGGTATCGAAATTGGCCGTCATGGACAAGACTTGAATTTCCATAGTTTTATTGTAACAGAAACCAAAACAGAAACGTGCTTATTTCAGACAGAACATTTACATTCATTTTAGAATTATTGGAAACCCGATGTCTTAGAACCAAAAATTCGAAGACTTGTAATATTTTTAAACCCGCAGACCTAGTGTCTGCGTGTATTACAATTCGATCTTTATCCTAAAGAGAACGCCTAAGACCGTTTTCACATTATCCGATCCGATATCGGTATCGGACGCCGATCCGATATCGGGGTAAGTAAAATGTATGAAATATGTACCTATCTTTCATATTGTCCGACCCGATATCGGATATCGGAGCACGACATTTCATACATTTTACTTACCCCGATATCGTATCGGAGTCCGATACCGATATCGGATCGGATAATGCGGAAACGCTCTTAGTCTTAGATAGCAGTGGGAACATTATAAGGCTGATTATACTGTTCTACACGTAAATAAAAAGTACTTACAAATCTTAATTCCGCAGCGCTTAAGAGACTCATAAATGATCTACAAACAAGTTCATAGACGGATCTCAAAGAAAACATCAAACAGCCGAATACGCACGTAGCAATATCCTAAATGGCACATCAAACAACCAGCACATATTGCATTTTAAAATGAAAAATTCTTAAGTAAAACGCGCCCCTCAAAGGGGAAGGAATAAAAATTCAACATTAAACATTTCCAGAGGAACTTGGGTATAAATAAAGTTTGTACTGAACTCCATCTGTAAGGTCTCAAGTGGCGACACAGACGGAACAGTGATGTATAGAAACATAATAGTGTAAAAACTTGAAGATTGCTTTCTATCTGAACTTGTATTCGATGAAAATCGAATGTTTTCTTCAGGATAAACTTCGTTGGTGTTAGATAAAGACGAGTTTTGTAAAGTCCGGGTTATGTTTGTTCAGTTTTGTTTGGACAGAATTTTGCACCCAATTTGTTGGGCTTTTCTATGGGTAAAGGATCTTCGGTAATCTTTTCGTTGTGCAAGTTTTGAAGTCCTTGCCATGTTTGAAGAAAGGTTTCCATTGAATTTACGGTGCTCGTATGGTGCCTATTAAGGATGCGGGGTTATTCGAAATAATCACCGTGACAATTAAAAGACCAGGGATGGGTTTTGGCCAGTAACAGTCGGACATTCCTCCTGTCACTCCGTCTAGACGGGGAAAAGTAATTGATCATTTTCACCTATAAAAATTAGAATGGTTTCTTTAAGTATGGAGGTGATTTCAAGCAAATAGGTCACTGCAGTTTATTTGCATACCTACTCACTGAAGTTTTGAAGATAAACCGTACTCTAAGCTAACGCAATCGACGCGTTTATGACGTTTGGCTCGCTCCAAGCTCTTATCGAATCAGAGAGCCAAACGCGGTGAACGTTTGGATTGCGTTCACGTAAAACAACTTGCTCTAGGGCACAGAAATATAAATCTGTGCTCTAAGGCCACTAAATGATGCGAGGAAGATCTTCATAAAATAATTATAAATTAATTTTCTTGAAATCACAGTAAAAACTGGTTCCTGGCATTTAAAATATGGAGTAATACGCGTGGAAGTCCCTACTTTCACATTTTTTTAACTCAATTATTTAGATACAATAGTAGACTTTTATGTCTAAGGTTTATAAGTGACCAGATAAGAAGATCAAATACTCAACTTTAAATTCTGAATTCAGAAATCAGGGTTTAGGGCCTGTTTCACAATGTCCGAGTAGCCACTACTTCCTGAGTAAATTCAAAAATGGAACAGTATTTGTATGAAATTATCTGCCAAGTAAGATATTCGAAACTTAATCATAGGTGGTGAAATAGGCCCTAAGTCTTTAAAATAATTCTTCAATTTGAATCTAATGTCGTAATCGTCAAGATTTGAAAAACTTATGTAAATGGCAGTGGGGAAAAAACTGCAAAAGTATCGAGTAGTCTTCGATGGTATGGCCACATCATGCGCCGCCCTAGGGAGTAGGTTGGTCGGAGATGCATGGATATGGCTGTCCTTAGGGCTAGGTCCCGTGGTCACAATCGCAAGCGCTGGCTGGACGTCGTCAAGTCCGACATGAGAGCCAATGGCCTTACTGAGAAGGATGTTGAAGATCGGGCAAAGTGGAGAAAGCTCAGTCGGAAAGCGGATCCTGGCAGTAGCCGGGATTAGAAGACGAAGATGGAAATAGCAGTGGCACTACGGCACTGCTCGAAGAACAGATGGTCGATGGGGCTGAAAGATTCAGGAGTGGCGACTACGTACCGGAAGACGTAGCAAAGAATAAAAGAAAAACAGTTTATTAGTGCGAAAGCGACGCAATCTCAAATCTAGCGTAGCGTTGGAAGACACAAGATGGACCGATGACTTGGTGATGGTTGCAGGAATTCGATGGATGCGAGATGCACAGGACCGGTTTTAGTGGCGACGCTTGGAATAGGCCTATATCTAGCAGAAGACGTCTTTCGGCTGAAATGATAATTAATCATCATCATCATCTACCTACCTAGCCTTTATCCCAACTATATTGGGGTCGGCTTCCAGTCAAGCCGGATTTAGTTGAATACCAGTATTTTAAGAGGAGCGGCTGCCTATCAGACCTCCACAACCCATTAACTGGGGTGACACGGTACTTCATCGCAAGACTGGAGTCAGATTTACTGGCTTCTGACTATACGTAACGACTGCCAAAGATCTACAAATGACAGCCGGGACCTACGGCTTAACCACAGAACAACCTTGGCAAGCGTTGCCTGTAACCCTGAAGATCGACCCGCGTGGCTGTTATTATCTAGCCAATCATCAACATTATTGTTATTAAATCCTTCTGAACCAAATCTGTTAAAAAAATAGTTTTATTTTCTGTAAAGAATAACTCCAACATAAAAAAATATTATTACTAGTAGCGGCTACTGTAACACGCTTACACAAAGGAAAACTTTCTTTGATGTAGTGATGGGACATCACTTTGTTACGCTTGAGTGAGTTGACTCGCCGGCCAAGTTGTACAAGCTAACTTGTGGAATTGGAATTATTCGTTTAGAGCTATTATATATGGAAATATTCTATTTCCTGAAAAGAAGATAAGATTAGAAATTTTGAGGATTTTTTTTGAATACTCGTACCATTATTATTTCAACCGAAAAAGGTCGATTGATATACTTAGACGTCTGTGAAGTTTATAATTAGATAATAAAAAAAAACTATGACCAATGTGAAGTCTGATGTCGATAATAGTCTGTTGTTTATTGCGTATTTTTGCAAGATCCGTGTGACACATTTTTTTCTCCACCGAGTTATTAAAAATATAAATCTTTCCTCTTGTTATAATAATTATTATTAGTGTAGGTGACAAATACTTTAAAATGCTGCACTAATCTTTTTTCTTACGTGCTTTTATTTTATAAATTAAAACCTAAAATTCTGTTATATTTACCTTTCTTTGATGTAGTGATGAGACATCAATTTGTTACGGTTGAATGAGTTGATTTGTCGGACAAGTTGTATATAGTTTGTGGTAGAGATAGTGTTAGATATCGGGTTTATAGTAGTTTTTTTTTTCTAAGAAATAGAATCGAAAAATATTGAGATACCGTTCCCTGAAAAACCAGCGCAGTGGACTCGGTCGCATTATAAGTGTGACCACGGCATTATGCTGAGCATTAGGTCGTTTTGCTCGGACGTGATGCCTGTTTTCATAATAGAATGTTTATGGTTTCTAAGTAGCTCCTAAGATTGCGTAAATTCTTGCAAATAAAATGTTTTTCTTTTATTTCTTTTTCTTATCAAGATATATTTTGTAATAGCAATAAACATAAATTCTGCCAACGGTTTCTGCCACGCGAAAGTAGAGAATGAATACCTAGTTTATCTCAGTTAAGCAGCAATTTTAGTAGCGAGAGGAATTATAAATCGGCCGGAGTAGTTTTTAAGTTTATTCATTACTAGTCAGCCGCTTCGCCTGCAAAAAAGAAGAAAATTGTCCCTACGAAACATACTCCCGAGATAAAAGTATCTTGTGCACAATTTCAGGACATGATCTACCAAATTCATGCAGGCATTCGACCGTGAAGAAGTAACAAACCTACACACACACAAAGAAAACCTTTTAAAAATATTTTAACTGTGGGAAGAGTAACCAACAAAAATACCAAGAATCATCTCACCCGAAAGACGTCCATTTTTGGTATATGCCTGCTTTTAATGTCACCACAACGAACAGTCCTGTGCTTTTCGCGTACAATACAAAATATCTAGGTATCTTTATTATAGAAGTATAGATTAAAATCACATTACTACTTACCTACCCAATTTATTACCATTAATCACATACAAAGCCCAGTTTATTTTGATAAATATCTTAGTAGCAATCCAAATATTGCTATAGCAATTACGTTAACATGTTAACACAAAGGAGAAACTTTCTTTGAAGTAGTGATGGGACATCAATTTGTTCCCGTCGAGTGAGCGGACTCGACGGACAAGTTGTGTGTAACTTGTGCTGGATATAGAATTAGGTATTTGGTGATAGATTTCTTTATTTTTATTAGAAATTAATTTAATACATTCATACTATACAGTATAAAGTACAGTAGTTTTTGCTTACTTGCATACGTATGATTTCGTCTTTAAAATAAGACAATCCAACCGCAAAAAAAGGGATTGACAAAACCCTTTTGTTCAATTAATTGATGTATGTTTTCGCACTCTGTATGGAGCGTGAGGGAATGGCAGACTTTTACAGACTAAAACCCATGCGTGTTCCTTCAGTTTCTCTTTGCGTTTCAGGGTCACGGTTAATCTTTCAAATAATCCCGCAGGCTTTACATATAACGACCTTAGGTGGATCTCAATGAGGTGCAAGTCGATATATCTTAGTAGAAATGCAAATATTAATATAGCAATTACGTTAACATGTTAACACAAAGGAGAAACTTTCTTTGAAGTAGTGATGGGACATCAATTTGTTCCCGTCGAGTGAGCCGACTCGACGGACAAGTTGTGTGTAACTTGTGCTGGAGGTAGAATTAGGTATTTGTGGAGATATTTACAAAATAATGAATTATTTTTATAAGGAATTAATCAAAAAAAATCATTGCCTGCCTGTCTGCTTTCTTGTGAAAGTATGATTTTGATTCTTAAATAAAAAAATCCAACATCAAAGAAAAGATTTACAAACCCTTTTTTTTTTAGATTGGATGGATGACATCCAACAGTCATCAATTATGATCTCGCACTCTGTGTAAAGTACGAGGGAGTGTCAGACTTTTACAGATTACACCTACCCATGTTCCATCAGTTGCTTTTTCCGCAGGTCTTCCTTATACGACCTTAGTAGGCACTGTCCATTTTATTAACATCTCATTGAAGCACGCGTCGACTCGGGTTTAGTCCTTAGCAAACGATGAGCAACAAATGGCTCGCTGTCTGCAAAACTGCGGTAGCTGTGATAAATGATATTTATTTTGCAAATAGGTTTCACAAAACACTTTTACTTGTCAATTTTTAATATTAATAGTTTGTAAGTTAATATTTTTGTCATACCTAATTATTAATCTAGATGAGGCCGGTGTTTCCTACCTGACTCTAAGAAGCAACACCGAAACAAACTCAGGGGTCACAAATCGTGGTCAGGAATCGGCCCGGTACTCCTGACCCCGGGTTGTCTCCTATGGAATATTTATTCAATTTAAACGTATTGGCTTTATACATAGATTTACTTAAATTGAAAAGTTACAAATTAATTTTAATCGTAATCGGTACAATTTGGTTCGGTTTGGTAAATACGAGTAAACATGTTCGGAATGCTAATTTCATTCCAACCATGCATAATACATAAATCAAATCATTCAAATAATTTATTAGTTGAATATTATCTACGTTCGCTGAAATTTTGAGTAATTTACAAACATACAAACATTTGACTAATCCTACTTAATATTATAAACGTGAAAGTTTGTGAGAATGGATGTGTGGATGTTTATTACTCTTTCAGGCAAAAACGGCTGGACCGATTTGGTTGAAATTTGGTATGTAGATAGGTTATACCCTGGATTAATATATATGCTGGATTGATACCGGTCAACAGAAAAAAAATGAAATATAATTTTACTTATCCTTCGATTTTGCTATAGGCTGCTTTTTACCAACTCACCACGCGGGCGAAGCCGCGGGCGGAAGCTTGTTATACATATATCTACAGTTGTACACTATACTTACAAAGAATGAAATTGATAAACAATTTAATAGATTATAGGGTGACTAAAACCTGAAATAGCGAAAAAAAATTTGCTGTTCAGTACATTTACAAGTATGTTCGCCTACTAATTGGTCAAAAGATTCTAAACTGATGAATTTTATCGAGATTTTAGGTTCGGCCCCATAGTAAAAGTTGTTTGTTATCGTGAATTAGAAGCAAAACTGGCACAATAATTTCTGCTAAAAAGATATTCTTCCCAAACATATTAAACTGAATTCGCAGGCACTGAAAGTAGGTTTATCCACACTAACTTTGGACGCCCCTCATACCATAAGGGGAAAAATCTGACAAAATCCTCCCTTGATGTTCGCCAACGTCATAAAAGGAACCTTGTGCAAAATTTCACCCCAGTAATAAGTTGCGAATGTGCGTTGATATGTCAGTTCGCCTTTTTTTATATAGATTAGGTTCTACCAGCGGGTTTACCCACATGAAAGTAAGTTTTTCTATTCAAACTTTGCTCCCCTTTTTCACCCCTTTAGGGATAAATTTCGAAAAATCCTTATTATCGGGTGCCGACGTTATACAACGTTTAGCAACATCTATGACACCTAAAAACTACAAATCCTGCATTGCGCAGTCACAGTGACAGTTCTCGGCGCGATTTGAAAAAAAACAACGGCTCTAAATCGTCTATCGGGCAGTAGCCCACCAAACACAACACCCGTCTGGTTGGAGGATCCTCCCTTTTCAACGGAGGCCTTTTTTTAAGGTGAGAAATCATCAAAATGACTTCTCCCGCTCTTTTTCCACACGGGACTTTTCTTTCTGTTCCACATAGCCCCAAAAAAGAATATACGTTCCAAGTTTCAAGTTTTTACGACCAGCGGTTAATTCATGAATCCCCGACCGGTCTCATAGGAACGCGCTGTTATTGTCTTACTATTGTGTCTCATTTCGCGGGTATTAATAGGTTAAAGCTTGTACGTTGATCCGTCAGTCAGTCATTCAGGACGAAACATTATAAGTGTACATAGATCGACGAACAAAAGCAGCTCATGAAAATAAAATCGATCGACAAAAGCGCTATCACCTGTTGTTTCCCAACACTATTAACTGTATGACTGCAGTGTTCTTAAAGTTTAGCAATTTACTTTTATTCTCGCCTCCATTTTACATGACATTAAACGAAAACTTGCGGTGCGGAGTTTAATTAAAGATTTAATGAGCTTTGCCTTTCTTAAGTTTAAGTTGGGTTTTGGAAACAATTCATATTGCTACACTGCAACTTTTTAGGGGTCTGCACCACCCGTCTGTCTGTCTGTTTGCCTGTCTATTTGTATGTCAGCGGGCTGTATCTTACGAATCGTAAGAGATAAAGAGGTGACATTTTAATAGAATGTGTCTTTTTATTGCTGCTACAACTACAATAAATAATAAATTTCAATTAAGTTATAATTTAAAACAGGTTTCTATACAAGAAAAGTTATTTACGTTGGCGTTGTATGTTAAATTTTGTTATTGTAGTAGGAAAGCTTTGGTGTGCGAGTCCGACTCGCACTTGGTCAATTTTTGTGGTTAGATCACAATTATTTCTCTGCAAATCCAGAAGATAGATCTCTGCTAGGGAGCTTGCCACTATTATTACCATAGAAAAACTTAAAATACTACAACCACAACCATTATTCAGAATTTTCTGAATTTAAATATGTTTATTATAGTTCGTCTAATGAAAGCGCGACCTGAGAAAAAGTTAGTATGTGGTATTACTAACTAGTAGGAGATCATGTCTTGACACTTTACAATTTTTTTTATTTCCCACAATTGCGGCTGAATAACAACATTAGGTATATCAATTAAAGTAAAAAAAAAAAAAACTCCAGGTCGCGCTTTCATTAGACGCACTCTAATAGGAAAATCATATTTTGACACTTGACCATTTTTTTATTTAATACAATTGCGACTGAATAATGTGGCTAATTACTTTTTTTTTAACTCCAGGTAGCGCTTACATTAAATGCACTCTAGAATTTTCTATCCGCCTGCTAGATAAGATCTATTTAAGTCTTTCTGGGTGCTCTTAAGACCTTGATAACGCCTTTTATTCGCATTACATATAGACTAGTACCTTCTACTGGCGGCTTTGCCCGTGCAAAAGTAGGTGCTTTTATCATAAAACGAAATCTTGTGCAAATTCGCGCTCCTAGATCCAGTAATTTCAGCTATGTGTTGACATGTCAGTCAGCCAGTCTCACCTTTTATGAAGATTATTCGAGTCATCAAAAAAAAAAAGGTTTGAAATTCAACTCCTGTCTAAGTTTCGTCTTTCGTTCAACTACCAACGCCACTTCGTTCCAGAATTTCCGTGCCGTCATTTGAAGAGATTTCGTTTTCGTTCGTTATACCTAGACCTGGCCACAATATTGTAACCATAAAAAAACAGCGTTCGAAATTCAAACTCCCTTGTCCGAGTTGCCCGTGGTCCCTCAATTCCCAACACTACTTGTACCGGCCGCCGTACACTTTAAGTTTACCAATTTACTTTTATTCGCACCTCCGTTTTACATGCCTCAGACTGGAAGTCGCCAGTATTTCCAATTTCAAACTTGTTCCACAAATCGAAGCCACTTCGGGGCGTTCTATTCGTTTTTGCACTTTTTTTTTATTTGTAATGTCTTTAGTTTTGTAGCTGTCAAAGTGTTAGTTTGTAACTTTTTGGTTCTTTTGACTGCCATTTTTAACGATGTTAAAATACTTCAATGTTATTAAAATTGAAATATCTTTTCAGATTTTGTAGCAATGAAATTGTTAACGAGTTATGCTGGATATTTTAAAACACACCCGTCGACCGATGAGAAAAAAAAAAACTATTCATTTTAGTAACGTTTTTATTTCGCGAATGATTGTTTGATCAAATAAACGTAAATTGGTATTTTTATCATATCAATTAACCCTGATCCGAATGAACCCGTAACTCAATACTACAAATAGACATGATTTATTCTGTTTAATTGAACTCCAAAAAAACTTTTTCAATCCTCTCGTTGGACAACTTATAACTGATCAAATACATCGAATAAAAACATGAAAAACAATGTTCTGCCTGCGGCTTTGCCCGTGTGATTGTAAAAAAATATGCCAAAGAAAGAAATTCTCGGGATAAAAAATATTATTGTGTTATTTCAAAACATGG
The DNA here is from genome assembly GCA_030763345.1 of Mythimna separata. NCBI lineage: Eukaryota > Metazoa > Arthropoda > Insecta > Lepidoptera > Noctuidae > Mythimna > Mythimna separata. Next base: position 16,745,512 of record CM061183.1, read on the forward strand.
TCTACTCGTGTGCAACCATTTCATCCAAATCCGTTCAGTAGTTCGAATGCAAAGAAGTCACAAACAAACACTCTCACAAACTTTTGTCTGTATAATTTTAGTGTATTATCCCACCAAAAATAAATCTAAAATAGGTACGTAGGTACTTTATATAAATAAAAGATTTCCCGACCTGTACATTGTCAATAGAGGTTTAATTCTGGAGTCTATACAGTTAAATCCGTAATGATTGATCGACCAGTTTTTGCACTCAGGGATACAACATTCTGGGAACCGAGTGTAGGGTTGCTATAATTTTGATAGAGAATCAGGACAGGTTCTTATTTTAATTATTTTTTTATTATGCTTAGGCTCGCGTTTAACCGCTATTACACCTGACGGGAATCGATGTTGTGGCCGACGATACAGTACGCTTGCCTTGAAGTAGCCTATTCTCTCTTCACATAAAAACCCCTAAGTTGTAGCTATCAGAAAACATAGACTCCAAAATTCCACCCCTTTTTCAGTTAAGGAAAGGATTATAGATGCAACCAAAATTATGAAAACCACTGTAGATAGAGTCAAGCCATTGATCGTTATGCCATTATTTTACTTTGTGGTCAGTATTCTAGTAAAACTAATTTGTGCCGGCGACTTTGCTTGCGTGAAAGTCATTAAAATATTGCAATAGTCATGGGGCAAATAAAATGTATTGCCTAATCCAGGATATACAATACATATTTACTTTATTATTTTATAGACATTCAGTATTTAAAACCTGAAAGGGCAACAAAAATGTCATTATAGGTCTTCGTATATTATTTTAGGGTTCGTTAAAACTTACCATGCGAACTTTTGAAGCCTTTAAAGCTATAATTTTATTTTCGTATGTCTTAGTATACGGTCACAGGCGTCATCATAAACTTTGTTTTTTTTTACGTACATAATATATGTCTACTTTGCCATCTTTCAGTACACCTAACCTCATCAAATGATTGCCCGTGTAAAGAAAGAAAAAATTCTCACATAAGACCTTAAAGCCTGGCCACCGTACAACGCCACCAAATAAAATTTTAAACCACGGATCATTGATCAAACGTTGATCGTCGCTGTCGGATTTTGATTGGCGGTCGCAAATGCACGTGAGCTCCTAACCCTTACAATGTTGATACATTTTGAACAGGGTTTAAACGACGTTTATGTAGTAAACGGTTTAGTTTTGTTAGTCGAGGTTTAATAGTGCTATTCAATTTTATTACTTAGTTTTGTAGAGTTAACCAATAAATTGTTTTGTAAATATCATTGTTAGCGATTAGACAGCTGTTGTACCAATTTTTAGCATTATCACCTTATATTGTGTCCACTGTTGGGACTCAGGCCTTTTCTCTAGGAGAGGAAATAGGTCGTAATCCACCACGCGGGTCTAGTGTGGTGAATGGTAGATGTCACTTGTCTTCGAATTTTTGGAGATGCCGGTTTCTTCACTATGTTTTCCTTACACCGTTTTGAGAGCAGCGGTGATGAAACAAACTACACAAAGTAATATCGTCTGAACGCCAAAACGCCTGGCTGGATTTGGACTCTTGATCTACAACTTTAATTTAGGGTAGTTACCACTGCTCCCATATTTACAGTGAAAGAATATGTTTACTATAAAATTATGATCTAGAAAGGACTTTCTAGTTATGTGTGCTCCATCAACGACTACATCATTGCTTACCATCCAAGTGGTCAAACGCGAGCTTAATGATAATACATTATTAGTTAGAAATTTTTGAAATTAGGTTCTGTCAACTTTGAATAATCGTTGGATTACCAAAATTATATACACCAATATAACGACTTAGATAACTCAACCTAATAAGACGTTTGAAAAAGTAGAATAGCCTTGAAGCGCGGTCTAGACATACAATAGCTTACTAAATATATGTCAGGGGCTGTAATTTGAAAACTTATTTAGCCAATCATATAATTTATGAAAGACGTTTTGTGTCTAGATTATTTCCTTTTAGTATTATGGTTATATTATTATACGTCTAGTTCTTAGATACGATTAATTTATTAGCCTTTTACCGCAGTCATGCTTACGTAGATTGTAACTTTAGTGGATGAAAAATGGTCGATATACTTAGCAAAAGCTACACTTTTTAGTTAGTTAAAGAATAGGGAACAGACTAGAGTTTCAGGACTAATATTCTTCAACCCTAGCAAGGATCGGCTTTACGGTTTTACCCTTAGATCCAAATAATGACCAGGAACCAGGCCCGGGAGCGAGCGGTCTCTACCACCGTTTGCCTCCACGAAAACACGGCGATACTCCGCCCAAGTGGGGTAAACTTCAACTGTATGCACTTCCGTGTTCTCCGGGCGATCCACAATGTTAACACTCGAATTTTTTTCCCGCTGAAACTGAAATAGGGACGTCCTGAATTAGGTAGTAGGTATATAGCCATGCTCGGTGAGAATCTGCGTCAAGGGGATGGTAAAAACGCCGTTGTGCCTCTCTAATAATTCCTTATAGAAGGGACTTACCGCCGCGATGTGGGATACTCACGTAGAGCATGCCTTAATGCATTAAGTCTGCCGTTAAAATGAAAATGAAGCAAAACTATCGATTTCAACGATGCCATCGGCTGACAACGTCGGTTCGATAACCTATGTTAACTATTTTTAAACCTATCGGATTCATAATGTAAGGGCTAAAAGCAGCATGAACGTGGTCCGGATGAAAAGATAATACGGTGTAGACATTTTTCCTTTTACTGAATCTTTTGGGTTAAAATAAATAAGATTTTTTCCCGCGTGAATGCCAGGATTTCTGATGGATAAGAAAGCTAAATATAAGCTTTTTTTTGGACCATATTGTCTACATGGGATTTAATAGAACTAAAAGACAGACTGCTTATGTGTTAGGTTAGGTTAGGTATATATAAAAGTGGAAGTAAGAATGTTCAGAGCCAATTTTTTTTTCATTTAACTCTTATAACTTTTGCTTTTACAATTTGGTGGATATACAATGCAATGCAAATTAACCACGTCGCACATATGTACTTTTATAACTACAATCGAAGCGCATAAGAAGTTGGCGGTGCTGCCCGCACCTCGCACTGCTTTTTTCCAATGAGAAATCTTCAAATTACTACTCCCACTGTGGGTGGAATGAAAGAGAGTCTTTTAAAAAATACTACAATCCTGGGCAAGGGTTGCAGTCGTTATTAGTGTTTCATTCATTTATTCCACTAAGACCCTATTATAATTTACAGAAATTGACGCAAATATATAAATGTTAGGTACATTTAAAAATAAATATAAAAAAACACCTAATTGTGAGAAATGATCCGAAAATTTGCCTCTCTAGCCATTCCTCAAAGAGAAGACTTATTGCCACGATTGGGGTGTGGAGAAAACGCGGTTGGAGTAAGAGCGAGTTTTCGAGTAGGTACAATAATGTGTTAAAGATTTAGTTTCTTCAAAATGGTTTTTACGCCCTTAGTAGTCAAGAGAGTGTATGCGGATTTGCATACAAAAAGTACCCCAGGGTAGCCAGCCTTTCGGTTTTTTACAGGGTGCATTTTGGAGACTGTGCGCAGGAATTTTATGACTTCGATTCCGCTATCTCTTTTCTGCCATCTTCATTTCTCTCATTTCTGTTATCCGCCCTTATGTCGTTAAAACCTCTACGGTCCGGGCTAAACATTTCTCCTCATTTTTTACCGTGTACATCGAAGGCCTGGAACAATTTGCCTGCTGCAGTCTATCCGTCTATTTATAATTTAAGTATCTTCATGGGTAGACTGAATAGGCTCTTAATAAACTAGCGCGCCTCATCATCAACGATTGCGTCAATTACCATCAGGCTGGATCGCAGTCAAGCAGTAGTTTATAATTATCTATTTAAAATACCTTATACCTTTTCCTTCATTCAAATTTAAGAAGCCTTTTGCAATTCAAGCAACTGAAAGTGCCACTCAAAACTTGGCCCGGTTTAAAAACTGAACATTTAATTTTATTAATTCAAACCGCAGATATCACGAATAATTCATAGCCCTCGTTAATTAGTTGCTTTAAAAGCCGCTTCTTATTTTTAATTACAAAAAGAGTGGAAAAGAAAGTTCTACCAATATTTTTTTCATTAATCAATCTGACCCAATTTTGGGTGGCGTGACCAAATCTTGACATTTTGCACGTTTTAGTAATTTATATTCCAGATACTAGCTGACGATATACATATATTATAAAAACGGTAGACAGGTTTTTGTTTGATAAATGCATCAAGAAAAAGGGGCTGTTTTTTTTTAGGTTGGACATAATTGAAGATTTTTTCCGGCTCTAGTTGGAGCATGAGTGAGTGTGAGACTTTGACTGACAAATACCTGCCTGAGTACTTTCCTAAATCCTTTGCGATCTAGGCCTTCGGTATTTCTTTGGAACAATACCACAACTTATCAAGAGAAAATTTTTAGATTTTAATTTTTGATTGAAGTACTCGTATTTGTAGTTAGTCAAAACACTTGTGATGTTGGAGCAAAATAAGTTACAATGAGAAGCTTAACTATAATCTGTTTTTGCATAATCTTGTTCAGAAGACGTACCGGGGCTCTGAAAAGTAAAGGGCAATTGAAGGAAGACGTGTGGGTTTTAGTCAGAATCATGTATAATACTCTCTCGGGCTCCAACCGTAGTAGAAGAAGTTATTTGATGATTTTTCACCCACAAAAAAAGATACCTACTGTTTTCTTGAAGTTAAATATTCTGAGTTTACTGTAGTTTCTTAGACATAAACAATTCTGTATTTTTGTGTGCTATAAGTTAGGTGCTTGATTTTAGTTCCGAAAAAGTTATTTGTAATACATCTTTTTTAAGCCTATGTAGTACGAGTACATTTTAAACTTAAATAAGTATTATCTATCTAAGCTTCTACCAGCAGCTTCACCCGCGTGAAAGTAGGTTTTTCTATACAAATTTTGGATACCTCTTCATCTCCTTAGGGAGTGAATTCTGGAAAAGCCTCTCTTAGTGCTCGCCTACACTCCTTGTCCTAGAAGTTTTGGTAGTGCAATGCGCTTTGATATTCAGTCAACCAGTTTCTCCTGTCATTATAATATAGATGTGTTTATTCTAGAACCTAACTATGTATATACACATGTATAACACCGTCCAAAACACAAAATACTCCCATGCGTCGAAGTTTTCCTTCACATCGCTGCTTTCAAGGCTATGTCACACCGACTGATCGACACTTTGCGTGACCAGAGGGTTGGCTCTTTTCGCCCAAATAACTATATTATTAGCATTATCATTCAACGTGGCAATGCTGCCAGTCTTCTGGGCACATTTTCTGATGACAGTGATGTTGAGGTGTACTTTGACGTCTGTTTGTATTTGGTTAACTTATGTAAGGTTACAACAGATAGAACGGTCTAAGTGCGAGTCGGACACGCGCACGAAGCGTACCGTACCGTCCGTAGCGAAAAATGGCAAAAAATCACGTTTACTATATGGGAGCCCCACCTAAATATTTATTTTATGCTAAATTTAGTATTTGTTGTTATAGTGGCAACAGAACATCTGTGAAAATTTCTATGATAGACAGACAGACGAACGAACAGCGGAGTCTTAGTAATAGGGTCCTGTTTTACTCTTTAATACTCAGATACCCGCGAAACGAGACACAATAGTAAAACAATAACAGCGCGGTCTCATAGGACCGGTTGGGGATTCAAACGTTAAGTAAAGAACTCTAAAAATTAACACAAAAAAACCGCAACAACAAATTCAATTCTACAACAAACTTCATCAAATGAAAAATCAACAAATCATAAATAAATCAAAACTCAATAAAATTCAGGTCTCAGTTGAGTGCAAATCGTTGGCGTCGAACGAAAACGGTTCAAGTACCAAAAAGTTTCTACAACGTGCACGGTATGACAATAAATCACAACAATATTGTGAAAATTCACCTTTTTTTTCACCCCTCTTCACCTTTTTTTCACCCCTCGTCGCCGTGGTTCACCCCCGGCAGTGGCGCAAAAAGTTTTCGCGTTAAAAATTTCCAGCCTCTTGTGGTGAACTGTGTGTTCGTTTTTACGGTCAGTTTTTGTTTTAGGTTATTTCGTATATTTTTTACGTTGTCTAGAAGGTGTTACGAAACTGCTCATCTAGATACTTAACTTAGTTTTCATGTAGGATCGGGGAATTCAAGTTTAGGATTAAGCCGATCCTTTAGTGTCATTATAATGATAATTCGTTTTCGGTCTCTTAAATATGTAAGTTTTTATTTTGTACTGTCTTCGTTACTTGACAGACAAACGGTGCACATTCTAAATCACTCGATTATCATCATCATTTTAGTCTTTCGGGTAAAATGGATTTTTGCCGGTTCTTCTCCATAGGAAACAATTAATTGGTAACGTGCGCTACCTTCTGACGTTTTATAAGAGCCCATGTGGCCTTAGTGAAATAAAAATGTTGAATTTGAGTCAAAAGACGTCATCTGCTGGACATAGGCCTCCTCCTATTGTCTCCATAATGATCGATCCTGTGCGCGTACCATTGAGTTAAGCAACATGAAATTATGGTCATCGGTTCATCTTATGGGAGGGCTTATAACGCTGATAAACCTAGTTTGGAGGTAATGGAACAGAGAGTAAAGTCCCACATACCTCCGTTGAAAAGGGAGGATCCTCCAACCGGACGGGTGTTATGTCCGGTGGGCCACTGCCTAATAGATGATTTCGGGCTGTTGTATCTATTCAAATCGCGCGGAGAACTTTGCTTGCGCGATGCAGGATTCTGTGACATCATATGTAGTAGATCGTAGTCGCTACACTAATAACTAACCTCATCTCTTTGTCCCCAGTGCCACCCGACATCATGAGTGACGAGACTTCAGGAGACGTGTCGGTGCAAGAGCTGGAGAACGCGACCCTGACGTGCAAGGCGACGGGTCATCCGCCTCCGAAGATCACGTGGAGGAGAGAAGACCACGAACCTGTGCTGCTGAAGAAACCGCAGTCTAGGGAGTTTGATAAAGGTGAGATTTAGTAGAAAAACTTGACAAGCCGATTAGTTTTCTGTTAGTTTGTAATTTTGTTTTTCTTTCTTCTCCGCTGTTCTTTTCTGACTAACAAGATTCCAAAGACTTGAATCGTTTTTTGGAACTCATCACCCGTTGGTCCGAAATCGTGAAGTGTGTGCATTGAAATTTCACAATTAGACTAACCTATTTTATCATTGTACAATGATGATTATTGTGCAATGACAAAATAGGCTAGTCTATGACGATGCACTACTAACTAATTCACATTGTTTTTTAAGAATACTTCAGTGTGCTTAATATACTAAGCAGAATAATTCCCTGCTCAAGCCATGAGTTTATGGGCAAGTAGAAGTTTATCAACAATATGAAAAAAAAAACATTTATAAAACTTAAAATTAGATCCAATTCATCATTCAATTCTGATTAAAACTCATTCATAACTCAGGCATATAATTGTATGAGGTGGTAAAATATCTAACTTCTACACATTCTAAATCACAAAATTAACTGACACACTCACTTGTAACCTACAAAATTAGGTTAGCAATTAAACAGCTTCCTTAAACGTTTCAAACAATTTATACCAACTTCCTTTGACACTCAAAACCAGATCCTAAATCTGGCCACAATACACAACAACAGTTTGAAACACAACGTTTGCGTAAATGTAAACATAACTTTGTTTACATCTTAAAGTTTAATCTTGAGATTAAGCTGAACGTGTATGGGATAACCGGGCACAGGTGGCGGAACAAATTGGTAGGTAAGGGAAACGTGTTGCTCCCATTACCCGGGCCGTTGCCTGTCTAAAATACTAGATAGGGTACCCGAAGCAAAATCTGGACAGTCTACTCTTTTTGCTGTATATACAAACAATTTTTTTCTTTTCTTTTTGTGGTGTTTGCCAGTTTGAGTGCTGAGGAGTTTTTTCAAATACGTTTTCGTGTTTTCTCGAGCGGAAAGTAAAGTTTAAGGGTTTTTTCTTTGCTATTTTTGTTGCTGAGTTTTTAGAATGGAATTTAATGCCAATGATCACCGTACCTTTTTGTAAAGTATAGATGAAATATTTTTGAGTTTCAACCACCTGTAATTATCTTTTTAACTCTTTATAAAAATGTTAAATCTGTACTTGGTTTGTCTAAATGCCTTCTAATGGAAAAAAATAACCCTTTTTTTGGTGCACTCCGGTAAAAAAAAATTTTTCTCTCTCAACTCAATAAAATGAACCAATATTCTCTCAGAAAATTTTACTCGGGAGTCTGTTAAGTCATTGTATAATATCATTGTTCCCCTCAACTTTTCTTCTCAGAATATTCGACGACAAAAGTTTTGTTAAATAAAGTCATTTACTGTTTTTGTGATTAGTAAACTCGTTCTAAATAATTCAGGGATTTTCATGAGTATAGAGGTTAATGATTCGCTTAAAATTCAGCTGCCTAGATGAAATCTGTTCACTGCAAGGTATTCTAACTAAATTTTACCTACAGAAATATAAAACATAAATAAATGAACAGATGCGAAAACTTCGTCCTGATGAACATCATCATTTCAACTGGACACGTCCACTGTTGGACATAGGCCAAGTATCACCATAACTTGGTCGTGGTCGGTGATCGCGCTTAAGACAACCTTCTCTTTTAAAACAACCATTGAATTAGTTTTTAACCTATCAATACCCGCGAAACGAGACACAATAGTAAGACAATAACAGCGCGGTCCAATGAGACCGGTCGGGGATTCATGAATTAAAGGGAAAATCATTCAATGACTTCTTTCGCTCTGAGTGGAGTTTCAGAATGTAACTGACTAAAATCCACAGAGTTACTTTTTTGCTCTTTGTGAGATCCACGGTAACTCTCAAACAACCACTTCAATCCTGGCAACTATCCACGGGAAAAAGAACAAAAACGATACCTGTGGTCCAAGAACGCAAAGTGCAACTGAATACAGGACACACACAACACAGGTGTAGTTTTAGTCACTACAAGTCTCACACACCCTCCCGCTCCACCCTAGAGAGGAGAAGCCATTAAATGATTTCCCACTTTAAAAAAGTTCTGCCAACTGTAAAACATTCCTAGCTCTATAACATGCCCTTGTTCTTAATTCAAAGTGGAAAATGAGCGGAGGTACAAGTCTTAACCAGACATATTTATAATGTCTCCTTACGTATGAAGGAAGGTACGTTTGCTTAATAAGCTGGCGTCTTGCCGCGGTTTCGCCTCGTTTGCTCTGATAATTTAGTCAGATGAAAAGGTACGTGGTATGTGTGTACTATGTTTGTAGGAGTACATGTATGTATGTAATTATATTTTTTGCTCTTGTTTTTTGTTGCTACATAAACCTCCATCCTATAAGAACTTGTAATGTACCTATGTTTTACAATGATTAAATGAATCTGAAAAAAAACTAGTGCTTGACTGCATTCCCACCTGATGGTAAGCAGTGATGCAATATAATTCTTTTGTTTTTAAATACGCTCACAAAAATAGTTTTTTTTTTTTTTGTCAAGGGTTTTAAGTCACTGTATGATAGAGATGATAGACTGTAAGCCGACCCCAATATAGTTTGGAAAAGGCTAGGTAGATGATGATGATGATGATTTTAGACAGGCCACGAAAACTAGTTACCAAATCAATGATATAACTATTCTCTATATATATAATATAGGCCTTCCAAAATACACGGGTCTATAAACTAATTTAGTTCATCAATAAACCAACCCGTAATTTTCAATGTTAGCGTTCGTTAACAGGTTGTTAGTAGTGCACTAACCAAAACAGGTAATTTACAACATTACATTCAATTTAAAGTAGCTACATTACCTCAAAATAATCAATGTGCTAACGTTATTTTGAACTGTGATTTTAACAAGACAGTTTGTGTCTCAAGTCTGCTATTCCAATTGTATCAGAATTGTCGATCATTGGCTAGATTTTGACAAGTTTGGTATTGTTAAATTGTCAAAATCTATGTGGAGCTCGTGGCTAAATAATAACAGCCGCACAGGTCGATCTTCAAGGTTAAGCCGCGCTTGCCTAGGTTGGTCTGTGGATGGGTGACCATCTTAACATAACGAGTTTCCTCCGTGCCTCGGAAAGCACGTTAAGCCGTTGGTCCCGGCTGTCATTTGGAGATCTTTGGCAGTCGTTACGGATAGTCAGAAGCCAGTAAATCTGACTCCAGTCTTGCCATGAAGTACCGTGTTACCCCAGTTAATGGGTTGTGGAGGTCTGGTAGGCAGCCGCTCCTCGTAAAATACTGGTATTCAGCAGATGATGATGAAATTGTCAAAATCAATAGTAGACTTAAGGCCCTGGAATTTTGAGACTTCAAATCTTTTAATGTTGGAGTTTCTTTTAGTAGTGTGCGCAAGTTTTTTAGTCAGGGATCACTTTAGTTTTTTTGTTAATATCAGGGACCAGAAGTGCAGAAGAAAACTAAACTATTCTAAAAAAAAAATCTTTATCATCAATTTGAAACTGATCGATTTAATTGTTTATTTGTTCAAATTCATTCAAATCAAAAGTAACAAGCATTTTCATAAAAAAACACACCATTTGTGATAGAAAATTAAAAACCGATACTATTCAGTGAGCAAGTCTAACAATGTATAAATGTTATGTATTAGTTTATTATTCCTAGAGATGTTGCCCCAACGGTTAAAAAAAGTATAATAATAATATCACAGTATTATGTATTTAGTAAATTATCCTTTTAAAAAAAACCATTCTAAAGGCGTTCGATTCTTAAATAAGAAAGGAGGCAGTGTCGGAAATTACCATGCAAGGCAAAATAAAACGGTCGTATACTCCGCAACCCATGAATGATAAATGATGACTATTTATAGGAAATAATCAATAGATGGAAGCTATTGACGACTCGCGACGTGTCCGATTCATTCGCCAATGCTATTCTGGTTTATATTTTTTACTCTTTTTTTGTAGAATATATTTATGAATGCATCAGCATTAATGGGCTGGAAAGGAGATGAAGGCATGCACAAATAGCTGCACCTTCCCCGACCTTTACGAGGTCTACGACAGAGCTGTACAGTTGGAAAAATATTGGTCGGACAAAATCTGAGTTAAATCAACACCAGAAGAAGAATTATTAATAGGCTGAAAATTTTTGAAAGAGTTACCTTGGCCCAGGAACGCAAAGAGAAACTGAAGCAACAGGGTTTTTTTTTAAGTGAGAATTCATCCAATGACTTCTCCGTCTCTCAGGTTGAGCGGAACCAACGGTAACCTTGACTGTTCTGCTTATCTTCATATCTTCATTTCTGATATTGTGATCACGCAAGGAAACTTCGACCATAGCTCTCTACATTACTCTTTAAGGCCAACTGTGTGTGACCACGTTTCGGAGCCATGTCATTAGAGACAACACGCACTAATCATAGAGTTTCGTCTTGAGACAGTGTGGTATGTCAGACAAATAAGTCATGAGCTGCTTCTATAAAGCTTTCCAGCCGGTCGGATACGACGATTTACCTCTTTCTTGAAGTTAGAGCTACCTAATTGGCCGTTTGTCTCAGATGCTTTTGATCCCGCAGTAAAATTAATGACTTACTGGAAGGCCTTCCAACTCTGCGTCTTCTGGCAACCGGGACACTTCAGATCCTTTTGGCCCCAATGGCCATTAGCCCGCACTGACTTCTCTCGCTATGGGTAGAGCGAAAAGGAGAGTCAGACTTACTTACTGACTAAGACCCACAAGTTTCTCTTTAACTGCCCTTTGCGTTCAAGACCACAGTATTCATTTTGAAGAAATCCGCAAAAATAATTTACTTTAAAGACGAAAAAAACAAAGTTATCTACATATGTAAATATGAACAAATATATTACAAATGAAAAAATCTTAAAATGGTATTGAAAGTCAAATGTGAATGACTTCCAAGCCGCGTTTTTAAATAAAACATGTCACATGTCAAATGAAATGATGACTGTGTAACCTTTACCTATATTTGGTACATTATTACCAAAACATCATAATGATAGAGTGCCACTCATAACAGAGTGCGTGGGAGTGACAAATGGTGATTTATAGATAAGAATAGCGTACAAGTTTATAAATAGCCGGAATGTTCGTGGAAATATCACGGTGTAAGAGAGTCAATGAACACAACGATCTACGTTTTCTCGATTTTTTACAAGGCCATAAATACTGAGGAAACTTATTACTTCAATGTTTACTACCTTTTTAGTATACAGTGAGTGTCAAAAATCTTCGCACATACGAATACCATGAATTACTCAACCAACTCCTATGTTACTTCTTTGCCTTGCGTTTCATTCGTGTTTCCCTTTCAAAAGCCTCCGTAGGGTTCAACCCTGCCGGGCACATTTTTTTGAGCACGTTTTTTCAAGATAGATAGTGGAACAGTCAAACCTGCTAGCACCGTAAAAAAAAATGTTTTTTTTCAGGTTCCATATCGATAATAAACAAGTATACAACACGCCAGATAAACATGGAATAAACTACATTGACCTTTTCCTAATATCTTTGCGTAGGTACCCGAAACACAAGCAATGAAATTTAATGTTTTTTTGTTGTTTCTATAAAATGTAAAGGGTCACGATAGACGTCGATTAAAGACAATTTTATATCTTTATTTCTCTTATGTCAATAAATGTGGTAAGGTCAATGCCTGTTATTCCAAGTTGATCTGACAAGTGTCTGAGTATAAGCATAAATACTTATGCTTATACTCATCCTGTTGTACCTTTAATATTCAGATTATGTGTTTTAAAGACAATGGTATACTACGAAAAAAAATATGACCACTATGAAAAATCTTGAAAATAAAAAAGACCTACACTAGATCTTATAATTTATAGTCTTCCCTCAGGGATGATTGTAGGTAGTGATTAAGTTGTGTTAAGGCGCTGTTTAAGAGATAATGTCAAAGTAAAGAGTTTGACGGAGGCCTTCAGTTCCCTACGGGATTCTTGCTTTAGGAATAACTGGACTGACAATAATCTATATCAATCTATACATCTATTCATACATACGTATATAAATAAAATTGATGTGTCTGTAAAAATATAGCTATTACCTATATTCGATACCTATAATAAAAAAGCAAATTTTCTCTATCTGTCTGCCTGTCTGTTTGTTACGACTAATCTCTGAAAAATCTGGACCTATTTTGACGAGACTTCCATTGGTAGACTTCCACTGATGTTATATGGAAACAGAAAATACAAAACCAAAAATTAATTTATAGTTTATTCGAAGCTATAATTCCAAGTCAATCATTAATTCATGAATCCCCGACCGGTCCTATGAGACCGCGCTGTTATTGTTTTACTATTGTGTCTCGTTATGCGGGTATGTGATAGATTAAAAACAGTTCAAAGAAACCCGTTTAAAAAAAACGCCAGTTTCATAAGTAACAACCAAATAAAAAAATTAAACAATAGCTACGCGGTCAATACGTCTTTTTGACAGCCCACTTTTCACGTCTAAGCCTTCATATAAATATTCATTCAACATTAAAGCTTGAACTAATGGTTGTACTTCGATACGGTGCTGGCATATTTTGGGTATATATGCCGGAGTCACGCAACCCTAACAACATATTAAGCCATTTCCCTTCGTTTACTTTGGCTAAGTCTAAAATAAACGTCGTGTTCCACAAGGAACCTATTTGGAATACTAAAATGTTTGTTCTCCATTTATGGGTGGGAGTGTCAAGAGTGGGTTGTGTATATTAAGGTTGTGGGTGGTAGGACCAATAGTAGTGGGTGATAGATAAGAATTTGTGATAAGTACGTGACCTAACGTTAGAGCAGCGGTGGCCCAGTGGTAACTGCCTCGACTTGCATGTTGTTGGTCGTGTGTTAAACCCAGCCAGGCACATTAACATAGCATAGCATAGCATCAGCCTTATAACGTTCCCACGGCTGGGGCTCAGGCGTCCTTTCAGCCAGGCATATTAGTTTGTGTATTTTATTTCATCACCGCTACTCACAAAACGTTGAAGGAAAACATCGTCAGGAACCCGGCATGTCCTAGAACCAAAAATTGAAAGACTTGTGACATCCACCAATTCACACTGGGCCTGCGTGTTGGATTACGGCCCACTCCCTCTTCTAGAGAGGAGATCTGATTTCTAGCAATGGGAACATTACAAGGCCGATAATGCTAATGCTAATGTGACCTACCTCCATGCCGCGCTTTGATGTGTACCACTCCACATCGCATATGATGCGGAGAGTAGCAGATTCTGAACTAATTTTTGTTCCTTTGTTTTTTGATGTGATGGAGCACGATTGCCTAGAATTAACCTATTCACTCTTGACTTAAAGACCCTTAGGTTGTAGCTATCATGAAACAAACCCTTCTAGAGATTTGTCAACTCCTTAACTGTAGCCATTTTGAACGAGTTCTTAAAATATTTTGTTAGGGGTGGTATGTCCATTGTCCACCATGTACTACCTAGGGAGTAATGTCGTACGTCTAGTGGCCCGATGATGGAGGCGGACGGAGAGAATTATTATATTGACATTTTAATTGTACTGACATTATTATTGATCTGACATTTTTTTTTAGTTGACATTGATTTACTTTAAATAATTAAAACATAATATCAATATTGTGACGATAACACAACCTGACATTTAATTAATTAACTTCATAATAATAACGACATAAAAACAAGTTAAAATGTTTGACATAATTTAATAATAAGTACTTACACAGACATTACTATAATATCTATACAAAATTTAAATAATATTATACAAAAATGAATCAATTTCAATATTAACATAATTGAATAATGATGAAAAATAAACCAAAATATCTAACGTAATTTACAACATAGTAATATACATAACCGTCTAATTACCTATAATAATAATTAATTAATACCATGAATTGTAGCTGAGTCTTCGTCCTCTCTCCTAACTTTTGCTGTGCCCGAAAGGGTCCATAATTGATCTTGACAATGTTATTGTACCTGTAGGTATGTACTACGGAATGAAAATAAAGTATTGAGTATTATTTTTCTTGCTACTGAATAATAATAATGACGCAAGAGCAAGTCTGTATTCTATAATACAGACTTTCTTTGTGGCGTCACATCTTTAGTCTATCTTACAAAAACCTAGAATTTTCCTCGAATAAAAATTAGAGCCGTTTGTTTTTTTCTTTAATTGGATCAGTAGCTAAGCAGTTCCAGGGATTGCCCCAAACAAAAAACAATTTTACCTGTTTTTTTTAAGATTTTTTTTTTTGGTTTTTTAGTCATTCATATACCTACTAATGTTTTGTTGTTTCAATGTATTTTCTATGGTCTGCTGTATGTTTTTTTATGCATTTATTGTTTTAAATGTAGAGATTACAATTAGAAACAATAGGTAGAAATGTCCTTTTACAAGAAGGTAGGTTAAGTACTTAAGGTAACACCTACAATATAACGTCAAGAATGGATTGATAAAATCTTCAAGATAAATTCAATAATAGTGGTTCAATGATCGATCGACGCAGCGCACTGCATATTGTCGTATAACCGTTACCATTCAATTGGATTCAATGGAGTTTCAGAGCGACTGTTCTATAGATAGATTTAATCTGTGTCAGTCCTACAATATTTCGTAGATCTGTATCTACAAACTATTGTGAAAATTCTAATAGAATTTACGTATTAATGAGGTGCTAAGTTTTAATGAAACAGAGCTTTATATTAAACTAGTTAGTTTTTGCCAGCGGCGTCACCCGCATAAATGTAGTATTTTCCATACAAACTTAGATAACCCGTTTCATTTTATTAGAAGGTGAGTTTTAGAAAAAACATCCTTAGTGCTCGCCTACGACACAAAAAGTAACCTTGTGCAACGCTTTCACGCTCCTAGTTCTAGTAGTTTTAGCTGTGCGTCAATCAGTCAGTATCTTCTTTTAAATACCTGTGTACATAGATAGATATAAAGCTCTTTCTTATCAAACAAAAACCAAACAAATTTTGACCTATCATTATGGATACAAAAAAGTAATCGTTTATCTTGGTATGGCCACGTGAAGAGGAAGGATAAAATACGTGTGATTTAAAGGAGAAGAGTTGAGAGAAAGGAGTTTAATGAAATGGTAATATGCGTCGATCCTAAATAACACGTTCCACACAACAACAACAGTTTCCTATTGTTAAATTGAATTGGTGTACAATAAAGCGTATATTATTATTATTATTATTATTATTAACACGGGACAAAAGCAGGAAGAGGATGATTATGAACACAAATACTTATTTTTTGCTTGAAATCCTTAAAGAATCGAATATCTATAGCAAGGTAAAAAAATAAACGAAAAACTATTAGGTATATTGTTTGGGCCATAGGTGGGCATGACTTTAACCTTGATCGCCCTTGCGACATATGCCTAACTAGTAGAAAAAACAATTTTATACTTATTGTCTGATAGATTAACATTAAAAGAATATCATCAGTGTGTAATTGTTTCTAACGAGCTTATAACTAAAATAATTACTGTCACATGGATTAAATGCCAAGGATAAGCAACGCTTTCAAGGTCGGTCTATGGATGTTTTCTTTTAACAATATAATCTAACGTGTGGCTGCAATCCCACATGATGGTAAGCACAATAGTCGATAGTTAGATGCTCTAGTCTATTAAAAGCCTGTTTGCTCTAGCCTAGAAGACACTTAAGGGCGCTATTACAATTTTTCTTAAATTTGAGCGTTTTGACAGAAATGCCATTACAACACAAAAGAACTGGCATCATCTTATAGTAATTTTGACATTTCCTGTGTCAATATAGTCTCAGGGTATAAAAAACAGACGATAGGTAAATTAAACGACGGGTGGCAGCAGTCGCGCTCGATTTTTGCATTGCATACAAAAATTATTTAAAAATATTATTTAACTTTTAAATAGCCTAATTTATTTTTTTCAAGATATATAGAAATACCACCTTAGTTGGTTAATTTTTTTTATTTGAGTTTGGATTATAATTTCGTAGATAAAAATTGTAGTTTCGTACGGAAAACTGTCAGTAGATCTTGGTTTTACAGAATTATTTTTGGTGTATTATTGTATGAATAGTAATAAAGTGGTTTCAGCACTCCAATGTAGAAGATACAGTTGTATCATAGACATTTTTATAAATGATTAAACTTTAATATCTTCGGTGTACCAAGGCGTCAAAAGATACCCAAAAGCAACATTTTATTAAACATCCTTTGCGGAGACAAGGATTTTACTGATGTAGGTAAACATATTCAAATATTTATTTAAAGCACTCCCAAGATAAGTTATCAAACTTTCTTATCCATATTTTTGTTTTTTTTTTTATGGCTATATTTAAAGCATCGTCACACGTCAAAAATCGGATAAAGCGCTGAAATTCATCAAAAATTGCGCCAGCCCTCTTAAATTATAATCGGACAGTAAGATCACGGGTACCTTCTATTTGGCAGAATCTTGATACTCGGAATTTCATTTGGCATAACACACTTGGCATAATCTTCTTTAATCGAATATTTTTAAAGCATAAAAATTATGCTGCATAACTATTGATTGGCAGAATATTTACATGTCCGAATTTGCAACGGCATACTTTTAACATGGCAGAACTTTACTTGGCATAGTTACGATTGCCATAATAATACGGCTTGACTTTAGTTTAGTGTCGCAGGATATGGGGACTAAAAAGGACCAAAGCTGGTAGGGCTTGGGGCTTAACAAAAAAAAAAGTCGCCAATTTGTGTCTGTGTCACTGTCACTCGTTTCACTCTTCGGTTACCAGGATAACTTAAAATGCAAGAGCGAGCGAAGCGAGCTCACGACTTAGGGGCACCCCGACTCGGACAGGTTAGGTTAGAAGGAGGTGGCGGGGTCGTAGTGAGCGAGCGAAGCGAGCGAACACAGACCCCGCCACCTCCTTCGAGGTTT
This sequence comes from Mythimna separata, assembly GCA_030763345.1. Classification (NCBI taxonomy): domain Eukaryota; kingdom Metazoa; phylum Arthropoda; class Insecta; order Lepidoptera; family Noctuidae; genus Mythimna; species Mythimna separata. The sequence goes on from CM061183.1 coordinate 16,763,447, forward strand.
TTTTTTTTAAACCACCCAGAAGTAGGAGCCCCGCGCAGCGGGGCTCCGTCGACCACGCCGTACCTTACGATTTGAGGGCACCCCAACTCGAACATTTTTTTTTAAACCACCCAGAAGTAGGAGCCCATCGACTACGCCTTTTAAGCAATTTTTCCAATCGCCGCAAAACCGACTTTACGTAGTCTTGTTTGGCCTACCATTAGAGTGTAATTTAAAATAGCATAGGCGCGAAGGGGTAGGGCGGCTCCGAAGCTGAGGAGCAGGTGATTTGAAGGCCACGTGTGAGGCTAGCCGGCCAAGCCGGTCAGTAAGCCGAAACTGCGGTGGTGAGCGTTGAAACCTGTGGTTGAAACCATCTGCGATGTTAAGCTCGCGTGGGGCCGCCCAAACCCCGCAGCGCCGGAGCCGTGGCAGAACGACGCTAGCTGCATGCTGCATGCCTTTGTATGTTGCCTGCCTGTATGCATGCTGCATGTCTGTATGCATGCTACATGCTTGCTTGCATTTTGCATGCCTGTCACCAAGCAGCATGCCTGCTACATGCTCAAACAATTAATGTAACTGTCGTAAATTCGTTGCAAAAAAAATATAGTGTTAATAAATATACTGACTGCGAATTTTTTGCGATTTGATGGTTCTGCTTTTCAATTATTATGGCCATGAAAATTATGCCTAAAGATGATTCGGACTTACAAAATTATGAGTTTCGAATTTATGATAAGTGAGTGTATGCCAAACAACTTTCTGCGAAATGAAGATTATGCTATGCGTTGTTATGCAAAATAATATTATGACGATAAAAGTTCTGCTTTAAAAGGTAGACCCTAAGATCACAGCAGGCAGATCCGTACTATTTTTATTATAATATCATATTTTAAAATTGAAAAAAAAGTGACAAAATATTTTTTCTTATATCGTCTTAATTAACTTTATTTTAGTGTTATTGTTGTTGCACTGGGAATAAAACATTTTGTGAACATTTCAACTACCTTCTACGGTTTATTAGATACGTACAGTCCGCTGACAGATGGACAGACAGATAGACGTTTGGACGGAGAGCAGAGACTTTGCAATAGAGTTTTGTTGGCACTTATCGGGTACGAAACTCCACAAACTATAAATTTACCTTACAATTAAAACATCGCAAGCAAAAACAACATTCACGATACCTGTCATCAGCAACTTACACTTCTAATATTTTCTCACAGAAACTTAAAAGGAAAAATAAATAATTCTGCCATTAAATATGTCTGTTTTTCTTTTGCATTTCTGTATGAGGCCTTTCTAAGCTTGCGTGTAACCTACTTTAGTTATTAGTATAACTAACGCTACGGTGATAATTACTGTAATATTGATCAAGGGAGGGTTTTAGTGGTAATGTGTGAGTTATGTGGAGCAGGTGTGACTGGGTGAGGAAGTAAATATACTTGCGAACAAGTAAGTCGACGAAAGTAGAAGTGCACACTTGCAAGTTTTTATTTTTTCAAAGGACACTGTTTTTTAAAAGCAATACACCGTTGGAACTTTATTACTTTATACTTAATCAAAAATACTAAATCATTTTTTATTATAAAAATTGTTTTAGTATTTTTGAATAATAAAATTAATTTGGCGCATAAGATATTGTACTCACTAAAAGTTGGGCACAAACTATTTAAAATAAAACAAATCCACAGTATGACAACTGAATAAAAAATTGGCAGCAATGGGAACATTATAAGGTTGATTATGCTTAAAAGAAGCACTTAGCCATAGTGTAGATTTTTATTAGTGAAATCATTCTGTAATCACATTTTAAAGATATCTATGCGGAACAGGCTATAAAGTCCCATAAACCTTCAATAAAAAGGGGAACAGACGGGTATTACGTCTGTTCCAGGCTACTGCCCGATAGTTATTGTATACATTCTAATCGTGCAAAGAACTCTGATACCGTGATGCAAGATTGTGAATTTAGTTCATGTATAGCGTCATAGATTTCGTAACTATATCAGTACTACTTTAAACTCATATAAACCCAAAAGCGAAACCACACACTAATATTTTTGCCACTTTTTACGTTCAGTTTAGATTACAGCAGTATTTGTTTCAATTTAGTAACTGCTTACCTAACGGCAACATGTTCTATTCATCCATATTTACTTAAATCCAAGTAACAACAGGTTTTAAGGCCATAACAATACTTGTTACCGCGGCACTAGGCAGTGAGGGAATTACCAACGGTTTCATAACCACAGTTATTTCCCCTAGTTAACTCTTACGACTTCCTTGAGGTTGTAAACGTAGAGCCTCCATTACGGAATATAAGTCTTTCCTGTAGGCTATTATGATTAACGACTGTGTTGAGGTGAGGTTGTAGCCTGTTAGGGTATGAATGGCGTAAGAGGTGAATGGAAGTGTGAAGGAGAAGATGTCCTCATGCCCCAGCAGCTTGGATACGCCATGATCATGGCAGTAAGGCCCTTCATTGAAGAGTGACTGGAAAGACGTCACGGTATCCTCATCTTCCGCATGCCGTTGGTCCGCACTGGACATGGTAATGGTAATAGAGGGGACGTCTTCTGCTGCTGGTTGTGCTGTTGGTACCCCAATTTCCAGCCTACGTAGGCGTGGGTCCCAAGGACGGGCGGACGACTAGTAATGGATACCTACGTAGTTCTAGCTCGGTCTAGTAACCGTCTAGACCGAGCTCGAGTTGTCGACGTTGCGTAGTGTTCCACGCGCACCTTAAAGAGATGTCAGCAAATCGTAGGGGCCCAGCAGAGTCAAAGCCTATTGAGGCCATGGTTTAACTTTCGAAAAGAAAACCCTAGCGTCCTGAACCGTTAGGCAAAGAAGGAGTAAAGGTGTGGTTATGTTGCCTGTGACTTTCCATTCAATACAAAGACACCATGGAAAGGGCGTTAGGTGTGCGGCTAGCTCCATATTATGACAATTAATTTTACCATATATTATGCTACTCATGTATCATGGTGATCAATGTCAGTTAGACAGTCGCTCTACTCTTTGTTTATTTGTCGATTTTTTTATTATTTTAATATTGCCTTTTTCTTTATCCAGTCGAGAGCTACACGGGCAGTTCTCTCCCGCTGTGGCGCGTGGACCGGCGGCAGATGGGCGCGTTCCTGTGCATCGCAGCCAACGACGTGCCGCCTGCCGTCAGCAAGAGAATCATACTTAATGTTAACTGTGAGTATTGTGTAATATATGATTAGTTTTAACGGATTTTGATATTGTGGTAAAGAAGAAAATAAAACTGCACTGACTTTATAATTGAAAATAAATGGAAACTAGAATTTGCACAGTAGGATTTTCGCAATATCTTTCAAGTTAAATATGAACGAAGACATCATAAGGAAACCGGTGTGTTCTAGAACAATAAAATTGGAGACATTTACGAGACAGCTATTATTTAACTTTGGAGATCTAGCTTAACTTCTCACAGATGTGTCCGAGTTGGTTCACGTTTAAAATAGTAAGAGTAAAATTAAAAAAAAAAAAATTAAGTTTTTGTGCGTGATCGAAACAGGAATGAAGATATCCGCGGAGGAGCAAGGTTCAACATAGCCCAAAAATTGATAACAGTAGCCAGGGCCATATTACACAAAACGGATGGTCAATGGGGCTGGAAGTCTACCGCAACCGCGAAGGCAGCACTGAAAGGCTTTCATCTACGCAGTTCATACTGCTAAGGCGTGTCTAACATACACGCACACGTTAGTCTGATAATATCACAAATAGTTAATCCGAAAATAATCTCCAATTTAGATCAAGCCACAATGTCCAATAGTTGCAATACAAATCAGAGATATTATTTTGAGTTAAGACCTCGAATTCCGGTCATACCGAGAAAATACGCAAACCAATGGCAACGGTCAGATTCCGAGTGTAACGAATCGGCTAGCATAGTTCGAGAGACAGCTTCGGTATTCTTCGTATTTCCTCGAAATTTGTATGGAAAAGAGCTTCTGGTAATCAGCTCGAACTTTTACGCTTGTAGCGCGTAGGCACAATAGTCATAGTTAATCTTAGACACATTAAGCTAAGTTACACTTTAAGTTAAATCCATTGGAGTCAGTCAGTCGTTCAATAAACATCGAACCAAGAACACGTGTATCATTTGCCGCCCCTTCTGCTAACAACCACACACTCACCTTATCGGCAAAGTGGTGACCCGACGTGTACGCGCGCGCCTCTTGTAACTCTCGCATACTGTACCTACCTACTCAAATCGCGCGCGATGAACGACCCGCGATATGAAACCGCTGCCCAACCACAGCCTGCATCCATGTCTACAACTGCACTACCGACCTTGGAGCAGCCACAGCAAATGACGGCGGTTACCATCACACCGAGAATACCAGACTTCTGGCAAGACCGACCGAGACTCTGGTTCCACCAGTTCAGCGCCATCGTGGACCCTCAAAAGGCAAGTGACCTTCACAAAAGTCAACTTTTAATAGCTAGGCTAAAACAGAGCGAATTAAGTGACATTAGTGATATCCTAGAAAACATGCCCGAATCTAACAAATTCGAAACACTCAAAAATAGACTAATTTCCGTTTACGAAGAGTCGGAAACTAAACAACTAAACCAACTCTTAAACGAGATAGAGCTCGGGGATCAAAAACCTTCACAGCTACTTAGACGAATGCAAACCCTAGGAAAAAACCGAATCCCAGACGAAACCATAAAATTATTGTGGACCGGGCGCCTACCACATTCTATTAGAGCCGTCTTAACAGCATGCGACTCAGGCGAAATAAAATTAGATAGCTTAGTCAAAATCGCAGATAACATAATGGAAAATACCAAACCGTCTGAGATAGCTCCTGTTTCGAAAACTTCTCAGACATCAGAAAACAATACTTCCGAAATTTTAAGCGAATTAAACAATATGAAAGCGGAAATTTCGGCATTAAATAAAAAATTCAGCGACAGCAATAGAAATAATAATCACGAACCGCGAGGACGAGCCCGACATGCCCCTGGCCCGTCTCGATCGCGTTACAAAAGTCGCGACACTTCACAAAAAAATAGAGATAAGTTTTTAAACCAGCCCGCGAAACCCGGTGATTCAAATTATCTGTGTTTTTATCACTATAACTACGGCAGTAATGCGCGCAAATGCGGTGATCTCGTCAATTGCCGAAAACATTCAACAAGAAATTCGGAAAACTAACTGAGACACCGGCACGCATTAATAACGTCGCCGGTGTCGAACATTCATATCGTTTGTCCATAACAGACATTAAAACAGGTGTGCGATATTTAATCGACACAGGTGCTGACGTCTCCGTATTAGCCGCAAATAAGCAAAACGCCTGTAGGACGTCAGACTATGTATTATACGCAGCAAACGGCACAAAAATAAAGACATTCGGTGAAAAAATCATTACGGTTAACTTAGGATTACGCCGTACATTTCGATGGAAATTTATATTAGCTGACGTTCATAGTTCGATTATAGGCGCTGATTTCCTTGCCGCAAACAAACTCATGGTAGATTTACATGGTAGGAAATTAGTCGACAAAATCACTCAGTTATCGCGCACCACAAACGTTATAATCTCCGTCGAACCGAGTATTCGTTCAATAGATATCAATGATGAATACCACCTTATTTTACAGAAATTTCCTAACATCACCAAACTAGAAAATTTTATGTTAGACCCCAAACATGACGTACAACACCACATTTATACTACCGGTCCTCCGGTCCATGAAAAAGTACGTTCGCTCGATCCGAAGAAATACAAAATAGCAAAAGCTGAATTCGAACGAATGATGCAATTAGGTATTTGTAGACCTTCTAATAGTCCTTGGGCTAACCCACTTGTATGTGTTACAAAAAAAGATGGGGAAATAAGACCATGCGGAGATTATCGTAGACTCAACGCACAAACTATACCCGACCGTTATCCATTACCGCGACTACTTGATTTCACTTATCTACTCAAAGGGAAAACCATATTTTCTAAAATTGACGTGCGAAAAGCCTATTTTAATATTCGCATGGCACCCGAAGATATTCCCAAGACTGCAGTCATAACTCCATTCGGTTTATTCGAATTCACAAGAATGAACTTTGGATTACGTAACGCAGCACAAGACTTCCAAAGATTAATAAACAAAGCACTGGAAGGTCTAGATTTCGCGTTCCCGTATCTAGATGATATCATTATCGGATCGGAATCAAAACCTATACATTTACAACACCTAGAAACAATATTAAATCGTTTAAATAGCTATGGTTTAACAATTAACACAAATAAGTGCGAATTTGGTAAATCCGAATTAGATTTTCTCGGTTACCGTATCGATTCCCATGGCGTAAAACCGAGTGCGGAAAAAACACTACTCATTAATAACTATCCGCAACCAAAAACAATTGAGGAACTTCGACGTTTTCTCGGCATGATGAATTTCTACAGGCAAAGTATCCCAAAAGCCGCAGAGATTCAAGCGCCACTTAACGCGTATTTACATAACTCAAAAAAACGCGATAAAACTGAGATTACGTGGACCGAAACCGCGTTAAAAGCGTTCAGTCAATGTAAAAAACTCATCAACAATGCAGTCATGCTAGCCCACCCGGATGCAACCGCACCCTTAGTATTAATGACAGACGCTTCAATTCTGGTAGTTGCGTAGGCGCAGCTTTAAATCAGAGAGTCGACGGAAAATTACAATCCCTCGGATTTTATTCAAAAAAACTGACGGATACCCAAACAAGATACAGTACCTACGACAGGGAACTTCTTGCTATTTACATGTCAATAAAACATTTCCGTCATATGATAGAAGGTAGAGAACTAACCGTGTTAACTGATCACAAACCATTGACTTTCGCGTTAACAAAAAAAGTTTCACCTTCAGATTCACCAAGGCGTTTGAGGCAATTAGATTTCATCTCCCAATTTTGCGATAACATTAAATATATAGAAGGCGATAAAAATACAGTAGCCGATGCATTATCTAGAATTGAAGAGATTACTATGCCATCTTTATTTGACTATCAAAAATTATCTGAGTTACAAAAAAGCGATTCTGAATTAGAAAGTCTTCGCAAACGTGACAATCTTCAATTTAAATTAATTACTATGCCTAACACCGATATAAAAATAGCTTACGAAACTTCTACGGACAATATGCGTCCTTATCTACCTAAGCAATTCCGAGAACTCGCGATCAAAACATTGCACAACGTGAGCCATCCCGGCGTCGCGACTACAAAACGTTTAGTTAAATCTAGATATTTTTGGAGTAATATGAATACCGATATCAAAAACTTCGTTAAAACGTGTATTCCATGTCAAAAAAGTAAAATTCAACGCCACACGATAACTCCGTTAGGTGAATTTAACACAGGAAATCGTTTTGAACAAGTCCACATTGACATAATAGGACCTTTACCTCCTATTGAGGATTTCAAATATTGCATCACCATCATAGATAGGGTGACGAAATGGCCTGAAGTCATACCAGTAAAGGACATATCAGCTGAAACAGTTGCTAGGGTGTTCGTTGAACATTGGATCGCTCGCTTCGGTTGTCCAATAAGAATAACTTCAGACCAAGGTCGTCAGTTTGAATCAGATTTGTTTCGACAATTATTTAAAAATACTCGGTATCGAACGCATCCGTACGACAGCGTACAACCCAAAGGCAAACGGCATGGTCGAACGACTACATCGTACTTTAAAAGCCGCTATTATGGCAAAATGCTTAGATAACAAACTATGGTTACATGAATTACCTATAATACTCTTAGGTTTACGTACAGCGATTAAAATAGACTTAGGATATAGCCCTTCACAATTTTTGTATGGTAGTAGTATTAGACTTCCAGGCGATCTATTCCAATCTAAACCTACATCCAATATTAACGATCGCGAATTTATAAAACAATTAACGCAATCTTTGTCATCTGTCCCAAATCTCAGCTTTTCAAGTTCACATAGCAACACAAACAATAATGTATTCATTCACAAAGATTGATCAGCTTGTTCCCACGTATTTATTAGAAACGAAGCAAGGCGAGCCCTAGTACCACCGTATGAAGGGCCCTTCAAAGTCTTATCTCGACATAATAAATTCTATATATTGGACCGTAATGGCAAACAAACCACGGTGTCACTTGATCGCTTAAAACCAGCCTATTTATTAAGGTATGATGATGTGTTGGTCCCACGGCCGGTGAGAACCACTCATAACTACGCGCCACATCCGCCGAGCGATAACACGCCACTCAACACCATACCACAGCCCCCAAGTGCTACGACGTCATCCGCAAAGCCCGCCTCACAGCAGGTTACAAGATCAGGTCGAATCATTAAGAAGACCGTAAGATTCAACATGTGAATCGTCATTTCGTCGCCAACCACAGTCCACATCAACACTTCGCTGCCACACGACAACAAGCACGCATCACCCAAGTAAAAGCATCTCGACTCTACAATGGGCCAACCAACCAGCAAAATGACCATCGTGGCACAAAACAGCGCTGCTGCGAGCAACAAAGCCAAGCTGGAGGAAGAGAACCTCAGCAACACCTTCAAGATGTCCTCGGCCGCAGCTATCACACAGCTACTCTACGTGCGCTGGCAACAACATCGCACCGACCAGCATGCAGACAAACGTCCCGAGCGTCAACTTCAAACCGACATAATTATATGGTGGCATAAACAATGAAAAGTGCGCGCTAATAGTGTCCGACAACCGTAGCGTTTAAGTACTTATAATCCCGTTAGATATAGTATTGTGTATTGTACTTTAGTTATAATTTCGTATCGGGGTTAGTGATTAATTAATAAAAATTTAGCTTCAACTAAGGGGGGAGGACTGTAGCGCGTAGGCACAATAGTCATAGTTAATCTTAGACACATTAAGCTAAGTTACACTTTAAGTTAAATCCATTGGAGTCAGTCAGTCGTTCAATAAACATCGAACCAAGAACACGTGTATCATTTGCCGCCCCTTCTGCTAACAACCACACACTCACCTTATCGGCAAACGCTGATAAGCCGATTGGACTTTTGATGTCCATTAATATTATTTAAACATAAATGTATTCCAGCTGAAACGTTCATTACATTTTTATGCTTAATTCATTACATTCTATAGAACTACAATAAGCTTTTGTGAACGAAATATGTTTTAATTTACGGTCTTTTCCGATGAAAGAGGCCAAAGATTGCGGTTTGACAGATTCTGTGTATTTTAAATATTAAATCTTTAAATAAATGTACGTACGACCGATGCGAGGATAAAATACTAAAAGAGTTATGAGTAAACATGTGAATGGATGAAGAAAAAGGCGAAATAAAAGATGGATGGATTATGTGAGAACGGAATAGAAGAAAAAGACCTCTATAAATATTAGAAAGGAGCAGATAGATGACGATGATATACAAGTATAACCAATCAGCGTAAAATCAAAACTTAGTGAAACTGGGCACGCCATATAACCATGGCGGTAAGTCTCCTTTTGCTACATGAAGCAGACCCTCACCGAACATGGTAAATTTACGAGTTTCTTGCATTAAATAAGGTAGAAATGCCCTGGTGTCACTTTTATATGAATTGCCCGGAGGAGACGGTGGAGTATGCGTTGGAGGTATGCCCATTTAGTTGTCTGGGTGGTGTGTGTGTTGGTACTCACTGGGTAGGTAGCAGGTGAATAAAAGTCCTTGTAGTTCTCCAGGAGTATAATTTGCACACACAACACAACAATGCTATAAAGTTTGAAGGCGCAATAAGCCAAGCACAATCACAGGAAACTTAGTTGATAGTCTTTGTTAAGAGGCGGTAAGTTGTAGCGGGTAGACGCGATCACACAATAATTGTATCGGCGCGGGCGCACGTATGTTCCTCTAGCTGAGTAGATCGTGACTAGCGAGAAACGAATACCGTATCGCGGCGGATGAATCTAAGCAACCTGAGGGTAGATTGAATTAGGTCACCGGCGCGTCATCGATTATGCGTGTGTCCAATGTGTCACGTCAATGTTCGTGTTTAGTGTAACTGAGTGTCTGTCCGTTTGGTATGCGAATAAATAAATAAATATATGCAAGTGTAAATAGATATAATAGATGTTGGTGATTTGTGTATATTTATGGTGTATGTGTAATATGTAAATATATAAGTCACCTACACCCCGCTTGGGCGGAGCACCGTCGTATCCTCGCGGAGGTAATCGACGTCGGTGACCTCTAACACCGTGTTCTGAGTCAGGACATACTACGGAGCGAGGAGGAAGGGCAGTTGACGGCCTCCTTCTGCGAAGCAATAATGCTAGCAAGGGACACAGCCGCACGCGTGAGGGACCAGACATCTGCACGCCCTAGTCGCCGAGACCCCGACTCCGAAAACCAGTCCCGGTAGGCGTGGACGACTAGCAGTATGTAGTTCGCCGTTTAACCGTCCGTCCGTCGTAATCCTTTTACTTAAAACTTAAAAGAGCGGAAAGAGTATCCATAAGACTATCAATAAAAAACCCTGTTACCCATTATAAACCGATCCTTTAACAAAACAACCCAAACTATCAACTACCCCTCCTCCCCAAAAACCAATATAAAATTCCCCAATTCGTTTGTTTGTCACTTTGAATAATATAATCCGTTCAGGGTTACTCCCGTCACGAATTTGGATGGCATCCAAAATGATATAAGTCCTCTATGTGGCAGTAACCAGGGAACGTGACTGCAGCAAACGGTTCCTTCTGAATGAAAAGATGCAAGATTTATCTATACTCTTATTCCGATATTAAAAAGTTTAAGAGTTTTTTGTTTGTTTGGTTGAACGGGCTAATTTCATGAAGTACTAGTTCGAATCAAATAACGGTTTTTGTGTTGGATAGCTTACTTATCGATGAAGGCATTTTTTTGAAGGTGTATCAGACTTTTATTATCTAAAACCATACTGGTGTGCTTCAATTTTACTTGCGTTCTGGGACCAAGAGTTTCCTTGTCAAAAATTCCCCGTGGCTTTAGTGTATTACCCTGTTGAGCCCCTACGTTACCGACATTTCTTAGAAAAAACTAGGTGCCTTTGATGACTCGGGCTTGGTCCTACCGGCTACCGGACGGCCGGATGATGAGAACCACCCGCATCAAAAGTGGTGTGTCCATTTGTGCCCATAACTCCAAGTGCACTCTTACGACATATTTCTTGTATTTCGATAGAATTTAAAATTCGATTTTAGTACTTGTCCTACATTTCATTAGTAGTTGTACTAGCTCTAGTACCAGCTAATGCTCCTAATCTAAACATTTGACACCCTAAGAAAACAATCATAATCTCTAAACTGCAAACTAAAAGAAGTTGAAGTTTTGACGGCATAAGATTAAATGCAGTAAACACCGGCTTAGTGAAGTTGTATTAAAATTTCAAACAAGTATAAAACTAGAGATTTAATCATATTCTATGAATTTTAATGAGTTATAATGAAAAGACAGGGCCCAAGAATAATTATCTTTTAGTTGCAGACGTTAAAAAAGTTTTAGCTTTTTTGTTAGAGTCATTATAGAGAATGTGCCACGGAAAAAAGTGTCTAAATAGCCTGGGGTATAACTTTCAATTTAGGTAGAAATTGTACTGGTGGATTGTAGACCCTTAAAGGCTAAAATCACAAGGACGGTCTTCTGCCATCTGTTCGAATTCCCGGGAAATCGGTCTGAGAGAGGCATTGACTTTAGTTTCGCATCAACTTCGCAATAGTCGATATTTCTAAGAAAACTCTAGTTGGTAATTAAACTGTAGTAGCACTTTATTTATGTTGTCAAAGACTTTATATGTACTCATGTTTTGGTTTCAGACAAGTTTAGTCAACATTGGATTAATAAAGTTATTACTTTTTGTTTTTTTTTTTTGCTAAGGATTAGCTTTTAGGTTTTTTTATTCATGTTAGAGTTGCGTTTGACTACTATATTACCAGATAGAAAGCGACACTATACTCGAGCGCTCTTGTCTAGAAGTAACTCACGACTTAAACAGCCATTTGCTGTAGCTATTAGGAAACAGACTCTGGCAGGGAATTCCAGTATTTGTTTATTTGCCAGTTTATTACAATTTCATTGTGTATCCTTAAATGATAATGTTTCCAAAACGTTCAGTGCGTATGAATGCTAAAGTCTATATACCGATGGCATTTCGCCGTTCATATCATAGACTGATGATAGAACGGGTTTTCCGAAATTAAGTTATGCCATTTTGACACACACACTCAAGGCAAGTTACTCGTCGCCGAGTCTCAAGACATTTCCAAGAATCGCATCGAATATAATTATCTTCGAGGTACCTCAATTAAGGCTTTAGTATAATTTGTTAAATCCGGTTTCTAAGTAGAACACTTCAAAATAAGCAACTACCAGGGACTCATAAGTGTCCAGAAAATCATCTCCAAATATTCCCAACTTAGAGGAGTCCTTTGGAACGAATGTCTTGATGTGAACAGCTGTTGCCTCAATAAAGTGCTCGTTGTTGGCTCATAAGAAAGATCTGATTGTCCGAACGTGTCTCCTTGGTCGATCTCATTCAGTAAAGAAATGAAACGTATGTTTTTGTACCCCTCTAATATTAAGTTATTGTGACCAAAGAAAATTCCTGGAATCCGAAAACATGTTCTCATATCAAAGCCCGTTGCGTAGTTAAGTGGATAAATAGGGAGGTGCGAAAATTGTTTTTCTTTTGTATTATTTCTTTATTTAACAATTCGTGTAGACACAGTAATATAGAAATAGTTAAAAAAAGTGAAGCTTATTTCTAAAGAAATTGTTTCCAGTATATATCTGTAAGAGAGTGTGTTTGTGAGAGTCGAATAAAGGCAAGACCGAAACAGTTAACATTGTAATAATACTATATAGAGATGCGCTATGAGTTATACTTCAGACAGGACCTGGTGTAAAAAATTATTGACAAAAAAAAGCCAACTGTAACTTTAATTTCAGCAGCGGGTGTTTCTGAAATTGTTTGTTTGTTATTTAACACCGATTTCTGAAGAAATATCCCTAGGTCCTGACGTGTCTCATCATGAGAACTGGGTTTAGGAAAAATGGGACCAAACTGGAAGCAGATCATATCGATCCATAAACGACGGAGTTCAGACGTAGCAAACATAAAAAGAACTTCAGGCGGGATCGCAGTCAAGCAATAGTTTAAAACAATCAGTAAAAAAACGTACAGCCCAATTGAGAACCGCTTCTTTTTTTAAGTCAATTAAAAAGAGAGCTTGCTTTATTTCGCTAAAATCTTATTCATTAATGTCAATCAATAAAAAATATGTATTCGCGCACTTGTATATTTACAAGATCTGTGTATAATCCTGAACCTATTATTAAAAGATTCCCTTTTGTCAACAGTTGCACCTACAGTGAAAGTGCCAAATCAGTTGCTGGGAGCTCCTCTGGGCACCGACGTCAAACTAAAGTGCTACGTGGAGGCGCATCCAAACACCATCAACTACTGGATCAAGAACAGAGGGGAGATGTTACTAGACGGGTAAGGTTTAACAACAATAATAATAATATTTTTATTGTTAGGAGGTTCCTTTCTTTGCAGCTCTGACTGCCGGTAGCTTGGACCCTGTTCCCGATACCAGTGGGCTACTATTTTTTATATTTTTAAATGTTTTTTATTTTGCATCAAATATTTAAAAATGTAATTTATACGTATATATCGAAACGAATAAAGAGGAAATATTTTTTATTAATTTGTCAATAGTGATGTGATCACACAAAGAAACTCCGAGCATAGCCTTTTCCACTAATCATTGGGGGACTTTAAGCCTTAGGATGAGGCTTATTGTGAGCGACCACATATCGGAAGACGCAGCGTTGGAAAGCCGACTTTCAAGGTGGACCGACGAGCTGGTGAGGGTCGCGGGAATCTGATGGATGCAAGAGGCATAGGACCGGTAGTTGTAGTGACGCTTGAGGGAGGCCTATATCCAACAGTGGACGTCTTTTGGCTGAAGTGATGATGATAATTGACAGCCTATTTCCTCTCCTAGAGAGGAGGCCTGAGTCCCAACAGTAGGAACACTACAAGGCCGATAATACTAATGCTAATGATGATGATGAATGCTCTAATTGGTGGTAATCTACTGGGCCAAAACTTTGAGAGAAGAATGAACCGTCGACTTGAGAGGAAGAAAAAGAAAATTGCTTCGTAATAACCAGTGATAGGAATAGGTAGTGCCTATTTGCCTAAACTTCGAAGAACAGAGACAAGAAACGGAGACTTAGGACTAAATGTTTTTCCGAGACATCTGTCCCAAACATTCGAGACAACACTTAAATACATTTAAAAAAATTGTTATTTGGAATAAGTAATACCTATTACGATCAACAAGTCATTTACAAAATACTCTCCCAAAAAAAAAATCTGCAAATTTTATGGTTGTAACGACTGTGTATGTGATTTATTATGATATCGCAAACTTTTGGTAAATATAGACGAATTACTTATTCCAAAAAAACAATTTTTTAAATGTATTTTTAAGTGTCGTCTCTAAATTTCGGGAGTCTCAGAAAAAATTTAGCCCTAAGGAAGTCTCCGTTTCTTGTCTCTGTTCTTCGAAGTTTAGGCAAATAGGCACTACCTATTCCTATCACTGGTAATAACTTATCAACTAAAGTTAAAACAAAAATATAAAATAAAAACAATAAATTAAGCTATTGGCAGTCAAGACATGACCAGTTTCTATTGACAGTATCCGTTCATGGACATGATGCATTATAATATACCAGCACCACTTTCAATCATTCTAAAAGAGCTGAATAATCCAACACACACTACCAGTGAGTATGAAAAATTCTCAAGTGACATATTCATTAATATCAAACTAGTAGTAACCTAAAAACATATAAATTGCTTTTAAAAGAAAATCTGCTTTGAGTTTCGAAATGATAGACATAGTGCACGTTTGCACTTTGCACAACGACTGCGGTATAACCAAATAACTTGGCTTAACTTACCGAATATTAATTACACTAGTTCGATTTTGATGCTGACTTAAGTATTCATTTGGAAGTCTCTTAATGTATTCGTATGTAAAAAGCAATTCATGGCTTTAACAGTTTGCAAATCGGTCTAGTATAAATGACAGTATTCTGGTGTCACTCATATAAAAAGGAAACATTCACAACCGAATTTAGAACGTCTTCATCATTTGCATCTGCCCAGCCTTTTCCCAACTATATTGCGGTCGGCTTCCAGTCAAGCCGGATTTAGCTGAATACCAGTACTTTACGAGGAGCGGCTGCCTACAAGACCTGCACTTCAAGGCAAGACTGGAGTCAGATTTACTGGCTTCTGACTGTCCGTAACAACTGCCAAAGATCTACAAATGACAGACGGGACCTACGGCTTAACGTGCTTTCCGAGGCACGGAGAAAACTCGTTATGTTATGTGGATGGATGACCATCTTGGTGACCCATCCACAGACTAATCTTGGCAAACGTTGCTTAACCTTGAAGATTGACCCACGCAGCTGATATTATCTAGCCATGAGCTCCTCCAGAAATGAATTTAGAACGTCCTCCTGTGTTTAAAATCGATTGAGAAGGTAGGCAGCCTGTATAGGCCTGACCTCAAAAATAAAGAGATTGAAAAAGAAAGAAACAACTCATTTGTATTTGGCACACAGACACCCCATGAACAAATAAAGTAGCTAAAAGTAGCTCCACGTTAAAGTAGAATAAAAAAATCTATGTGACATTTCCTGCCCTTAAACTGAATTCCAATATTTTTTTTAGGCTTGCGTTTGACCACTATCTCGACTGATGGTAAGCAATGATGTCGCCGACTATAGAGCACGCTTACCCAGAAGTAACATATTCACTCTTAACTTAAAGACCCCTAAGTTATAGCTATCAGGAAACAGAGGAATTGTAAGCATAATGAATGTGTTTGCAAAACACTTTATATACCTATATGGACGGGATGTCCAATGCTAGAACGGACTTAACGGAATTAAAAATAGGGTGAGAAAACTGTTTGAGCGTAAAGGGGTAGTAAACATACACTCACAAATACACACATTTTTTTTTCTACGCGTAACAGGCAAAATTGAATAATATCGTGTCTCTGAATAAATGCATTAAATATATCCATTTCACTTTGAAATTATTTATTTACGCCTACATTCGTGTTTGCCTTTAGTCAATACGCAGGAAACGCAGACTGATTCAATTACTTGGTCCAGTTGATAACGTAAAGCATGGCAATTGGTTGCGTCCAATGTTAACCATGCGAAGCTGTGTTTGGGTAAAGAGCAACTCTAAATACTTTCAATTTAATTCATTTTATTTTAAGTTTTTTTATTTTTTTATTTAAATTCAGTTTTCATAATAATTTCAAACATATTAGAATCAGCCTTATAATGTTACCACTTCACGTCCGCTGAACCCGATATCAACGTCGCGTTTGCGCAACGCTAACGTTGCGTTTTTTGGCAATAGTATCATGTGGGCGAAGTTAACGTCGCGTTAAGAGGACGTTAATTCTTGTCATGGGCAGACACGACGTCGACGTTGCGTCTGCAAGGCGTCGACGCGACGTTGATGTCAACGCTCGAAAAACGCCAGTGGGATAGCAGCCGTGGTAATATGAGTGACCAATCCTTCATCCTTTTACGGAGAAAAAAAAAAAACATTTTAGTTCTGGTTTCGTTATACAAATACACCCAGGGGCCTGTTTACACAAGCCACTCATACATTTTACCGTGTTTGTATCGATTTTCAGTCGTACTGTTGTGTTTTAAATTACCGTACATAAATATTTATTAAGTAAAGCGTCATTTATACTGCGTACAACGAAGGACTGGAACCATTTCCACACCACATTCGATTGCTCTCAAAACAGAAACCATTGTGAAAAAACTGGCATGATTGATTGATTGATTGATTGAAGACACCTAAATTCTAATCGGTCGGGAAAACCGCAACAGGCAAATTGTTCCAATTATTTATTAGATATTCCAGTTATTTCATTTCTTTATTTTATTTACATACTTTTTTTAAATATTTCTTAAAAGAAAACTAATTAAAAATGATGATGATGGTTACGACTTTGGGATCTACAAGTCAAGAGTGAATTAACCTATTCACTCTTGACTTAATTTTCTACTTTCATGCAAGCGTAGCTGCGTAGCAACTAGTAATTTATAACCTTAATTTATTTGCTTGAACGTTATAATCTTGAAAAGTACTAGTTACTTATTTTTGTTTTAGTATTATATAGCCCATTTATCTTGAAAAGATATAAGCTATAAACAACATGTAACATAATTAACGCACATCCTCTTGGGGGATCATTGTACTCATCAACAACTTTTAGTATGGGACCGAACCTGAAATCGAGAAAAAATAATCAGCTGTTCCATAAATTTATGTTCGCTTATTTCGTCAAAATGTAGGGAACAGCTGATATTTTTTTTCTTGATTTCTGGTTTGGTCCCATAGTAAAAGTCGTTCATTATGATGAGTACAATGACCCCCCAAGAGGATGTGCGTTAATTAATTATGTAACATGTTGTATATAATATTACGACTTACGAGAGCGGGAGCAGTAACCAAAGTTACGGATGAAACCACGGGGGACAGTTAGTTTCATAATAAACAACAAAATTGTCAATTTTCAGCTAGTTCAAAAGCTACAAAAGACAGTTCTGAAAATGTTCACCCTTCAACAAACCGTATACTTTCAACAAGCGTCTGGTGCTACAGTAATTTTTAAACCCACACTACGATCAATCTCTGCTGTAGACGTTCAAGTTGTTTTGGAAAAAGTCGTGTAGTAGAGAATTGTTGGGTTAAAATTCCCATTCAAAAAAGAAAAAGTTTCCTACAACGCGTTATATTTTTCTTTCGTGTTAAGTTTTTCACTATAGTTAATTGGAAAGGTAGCTAGCTATGCAAATTATCATGTCAGTAATCAGACTTGCATAGTTAGTACATTCTTTCTGGAAAATTATTACAAAATCTAGTTTGTAGTCTGGTGAAGTTTTAATAAAAGTTGGTCAATTAGTGGTCTAGCGCGTAGGGCAAAATTAAAAGTTTAGATTGAAAAATGTGTGGAAGAATTTTTCTGCTGTTTTCTTGTGAGAACGAAAATATGATAGACTATGAAAAATCTAGATTTTATTTTTTAAATACTTGCTGCTGCTACCGGCTTCGGAAGTCGAAAATTGTCCCAAGGGAGCATACTCTTGGGATAAAAAATATCCCTAGAATCATTGAATTGGCGGTTCTAAGGTATAACCGTGTGCCAAATGTTCAATTAATTACAATAAAAATGAGATTGAGTTTTCAATACAATAATTAATTTAATATTTATTTATTATAGGAGAACTAACAGCTGCAAATATATCCAATAGTATTCGTGAAAATTTATTATAAAAAAAGATTATCATATGATATTGAAGTCTTGACCAATTATGTATAAATGGAAAGGTTCCTCCCCTTAAAACTTTAAGTTGTAAATTGACTTGTCTGTTTCTAAAGAAAACAGAACAGTTTTTAGAATTAGCATTAGCGGCCTTATAATGTTCCCACTGTTGGGACTCAGGCCTCCTCTCTAGGAAAGGGGAAGGGCCGTAATCCACCACGCGGGCCCAGTGCGGATTGATGGATGTCACATGTCTTCGAATTTTTGGTTCTAGGGCATGCGTCGTTAGAACAGTTTTAATGAAGAATTTTGTTACAGGCCCAAGTACACAATAACAGAGGAGAAGCAATCGTACCAGGTGACGATGTGGCTGACCATCAGACAGTTCTCCAGGAGTGACATCGGCACCTACAACTGCGTGAGCACCAACTCGCTTGGCAAGAGTGAGGGGACGCTCAGACTTTATGGTAAGTCTGTCAGTCTGTAAATCATATCTTTATTTTTTTTTTGCAAACGATGATCATCATCATCCGAAAGACGTCCACTGCTGGACATAGGCCTCCCCCAAGTGTAGCCACATCGATTCCCGCGACCCTCGCCAGGTCGTCGGTCCAACTTGTGGGAGGCCTTCCAACGCTGCGTCTTCCGGTACGTGGCCAGCACTCTAGAACCTTCCGTCCCCATCGACCACCTGTTCTACGAGCAATGTGTGAAACGATGATGGAATTCGCCCAATACCCAAGCCACAGATCAGGGTGTTATGGAGCCGAAAACTATTTTTAAGACCTGGCAATTTTCTTTTTCGTTGGCTTTTTATTATAGTTACCTTCTCCCGCTCTGAGTGGTGCGAAATGGTTCGTTAGATTTTAGCTTACTAAAAACTACCTGTATCCTCTAGTTGCCCCTTGCGATCGAGGACCTCGGTAACTCTTCCCAACAATTCCTGTGATTTAGCAAAGCACACGAGTACAGCTGGTCGATATGGCGTCATACCTAACGCTGCCTGCCCACGACCGACAATTGGTGAACGATTTTTTGTAGGTGAAAAATAGAACATACTGATAGCAATAGTGCAACGCACACGTCCTACAAAAAGTCGGTCAGAATATACAATAGGATTATAATTTCTGACGATTATCGGACCTACAAAAAGTCTGTCGTGGGCGGGCAGCGTTAATGTGGAAGTCTTTTAGCTGAAATGATGGTGCTGAACAGTTTTCGTGCACATTTTTAAACGTTATACATGTGTTGTCTATTCTAATAAAAATATTGTTTGTTCACAGAAATTAAACTTAACTCATACTCAGAAGATTTTGGTAATCAGATCAGCGTTGCTGGTGGTAAGTGTTTAAAAAGAATATTTATAATATACGAACGGGGTGAATTGAGATGCAGGGGTGAATAGGTTCAAAACTACAGAATTGTATTTGTTAAAAAGTTTATGTATCTTTGAGTTTCTGGTATAAAAGAAAAATAATAATCAAAGTGTTGTACTTTTTCACCCCTGCATCTCTATTCACCTCGTTTGTCGGTCAAAAATGAATTTAATTATTTGAAAAACCTCTAAGGAATTATAAAATTTTCATGATTATTATGATTAAACTAACTCGTCCAAAAGAAAAATATCAGCTGGTATTTTATTCATAGTTGTAGGGTGAACATAAATGAATTAAAAATTTCCACTTTTTTATATCATTTTGAAATGAATATAAAAATATGCAGCTGTTCAATTAAAGGCTTTGTTTTTTTTTTCACACATAAAACTATTAATATTCATGAGTCCTTTTATCTCCCAAAAGATTTTCAAATAATTAAAAACTACCCTGAAACGTATAAAACATATAAAGTGAACGATATCATGACCTACGTCATACTTTACTGAATTCGTTTGTAATAAAAGAAGATCTCATATGGTAGGTTGCTGCGCTGCGTGTCTTAGGTTCGATTCTCGCGCGGAACAAATAAAAGTCCACAATTAGATGTTCTGGGCCTGAGTGTCTTGTGTATGCAAGTTTACATGTTTATGAACGTACAATTAAGAACAAAGATAGAGGACAAATCCTAGTGAGGTAACGCTTTTCTAAGAAAAATTAAAAAATAATCTCTCTAGATGTGTCTTAGCCTAAGTATTATTTATCACCTCCAGACATTGCAATAAAAATCACAACTGAAAAACAGAAAACAATTAGCAATATTGCAAATATTCCCAGTTATAAATACTTCTAACAAAATATTTTTCTAAAACAGATTCAGATATTATTGGAAAACGAAATGATGACGTCAGTGAATAGAGAATCTTCATTTATAGCATCGTTTATAAGAACTATTCGCAAAGCAAATTGCGAGACTCAAGTCTGGGCCTAATTTTCATCTTATTCACGCCTGAGGGCACAGGCGCCCTCTCGCGTCTTTTAAAAGTTCTTTGCAACCTGTTTTATCGTATTTTTTACTAATATTTACCTTCGCGTGAGTAGGTAAATAATGTTTGTCTTTCTTTTTTTAACCAGTTCAGATAATGCATCTGGATGATGATTATAGGACTCGACTTTGAGGAATTATAAAGTTGAGGTGATCTTTACACTAATTTATGTTGTTGTATAAAACAATCAATTTTTTTTATTTTTTTTTATTATACAATGTAATTTCATAACATCTGACAAATGACAAAAAAACTTGACATTTGTAATATTATGAATTTGTTAAATCTTCCCTGTTTTATTTTGCAATGTAATTTAATAGTGATCATATAAGTAGATTAAAAATAATATTTATTGTACAATATTTGCACACCTTAATAGGTAATAATGCAGTGTTTCTCTATAATTATTTGTAACATCTGTCTACCTGTATTAAGCAAATAAACGATTTGATTGATTGATTGATTGTAGACTTATATGATATGGGTTAAAAATAATGATTCTGTTAAAAATAGAGTAAAGGTACCAACACTAATAGGTACAGTAATAGGTATAAACACGGAAACATTTTAGGCTTTACTATTCACTAACGATAGTAGTATCGAGGAGCACTGGTGCCCCAGTGGTAACAGCCTCGAATTTATTACTATACGAGTTATAGGTTGCAGATTTAAGAGCAGTAGCGATAAAGTAAATCATTTTAAAAGTACCCAGACACTCACCAGACCTAGACAGGTACTCGTACTTGTCTTGGTTTTCGTAATCCCGATGTATAAATCTTACGTCGGGGTCGGTTCAACCGGGCTACTAATTATAATTATATCTTATTTAATTTTGTAAATACTTAACACGCAAATTATCAAAAGACAGGACCAAAGAGCCATCAAATTGCACATCCAAAAACACAACTTAAACCTAACCCTTTCTCCCACAGGTCTGACTGAGGCAGCGAAGGGAGGCTGCCGACCATGCCACCGGGAGAGGACGACGCTAACCTTACTGCTGTGTTACATTACCTTGCTATACCTGTTCACGTAGTTATTGTGACTCTGTACATACTGTTAGGACGGGTTTTGGGTGTGATGTGTGAAGAACGTATCGTCTGTTTTTTATACCCTGAGACAAAATTGACACAGGTAATGTCAAAATTACTATAGGAATGATGCCAGTTCTTTTGTGTTGTAATGTCATTTTAGTCTCACGGTAAAAAACAGACGGTAATAAAAACGAAAAAAAAATACAATATTTTAAGATTCCTTTCTTTCGAAGAAGCCAGTTTAATTTTTATATATAATGCAAATTTTCATGTTATGGTACTCTGGTTTATCTTTCGACGCTAGTTTTTGAGTGATAGCTTTTACAGCCAGATATTGTGCTGTAAAACAAAGACGATGTAATGATGTGTTTTCGTAAATCGTCTAAAATTGCTATAAGAATAGATACAGTGACGCTAAACGCCGCCATATTCTAGAAAACATATCTTCTTCTTCTCCTGCTGATATCTGGAAATTCCTCGGAACTCTCGGTATCGGTAAACCACGGCATGTGGACTTCCCTAAAACAATCGCCCTGGATGATATCAACCGTCACTTCACAACCTCCTGTCATTTGGATTCCCAAATGTTGTCACAGACGGTTGATTTCATTTCTCGGCTACCAGGACCTATCATTGATCCATTCCAGTTCTCTCCAGTTACCTTAGATGAAATTAAAAAGATCATCCTGTCCGTTAAATCTAAGGCTGTGGGCCATGACGACATCAGTCGTTATATGATTTCCTTGATCCTCGACTTTCTTCTTCCCCCGATTACCCACATCATTAATTTTTCCCTTTGCTCAGGACAATTTCCATCCCTATGGCGTATGGCCTACGTACGTCCACTTCCTAAAATCTCTAACCCTTCCCTATCTAACCATTTTCGTCCAATTTCTATTCTTCCTTTCCTGTCCAAAGTGCTTGAGGCCTGCGTCCATAAGCAGTTTTCAGGATTTGTTCACCGTAACAACCTTGTTAGCTCATTTCAATCTGGATTCAGACCTGGCCATAGCACTGCCTCAGCTCTCCTCAAAGTGACTGGTGACATTAGAGAAGCTATGGAGGATACCAAGGTCACTATCTTGGTTCTAATTGATTTCTCAAATGCCTTTAATGCTGTCAGTCACGATATTCTTCTATCCATCCTTTCCCATCTTATGGTTTCGTCTGAGGCGTTGGAATGGTTCTCTTCTTATCTTCGAGGACGCCAGCAGTCAGTTTGCGTTGACGAGAATTCGTCGAGTTGGCGTGTTCTGGATTCTGGTGTTCCACAAGGCGGTATTCTTTCCCCCTTACTATTCTCCATTTTCATAAATTTTATAACTCTCTGTCTTCGGTGTTCGTATCATCTTTATGCCGATGATCTTCAATTATATACAGCTACACGGGTGGAAGGTTTGTCGGACGCTATAGAGGATGTAAATCGGGATTTGGACGCTATCAAGGATTGGTCTGATAGATTTGGGGTATCTGTAAACCCCTCAAAGTGTCAGGCTATCATCATCGGTAGCTCGCGCATGATGGGTAAAGTGGTAGTTAACTCCCTTCCTCCAATTATTTTTAATGGTGCCATCATCCCCATCTGTCCTAGCGTAAAAGATCTCGGTTTGCATCTAGACTCGACGCTTGGCTGGCAAAGTCAGGTTTCCAGTGTTTGCCAAAGAGTCAACGGGACTCTGCGGTGTCTGTATCGTCTGAGGAACTTTTTGCCCGTGAGGACGAAGACTATGCTTGTGCAAACTTTAATTTTCCCAATAATCGACTATGGTGACGTGTGCTACTTTGATCTTAACGCGGTGTTGCTGGATAAACTTGACAGGCTACTCAATAACTGCATCCGGTTCATATTTAACTTAAGAAAATATGACCATATTTCGAGTTTTAGAACTGAGCTCAAATGGATGCCCATTCGCCAGAGAAGAAATTTGCGCGCATTGACTACTCTTTTCTCTCTACTCAACTCTCCCAACCCTCCTTCTTATCTTATATCAAACTTTCAGTATCTATGTTCTTCTCATTCTAATAATCTGCGCTCTTCTAACAATCTTTTACTTCTTTGTCCTTCCCATACTTCTGACTTTGTTCATTCTTCCTTTCATATACAGTCCATACTTCTGTGGAATGCGCTTCCTCTCGACATCAGGTCGGCTACCGGTCGGTATGCATTTAAGCGGAGATTAAGGAGTTATTTTCTTCACAAATAGCGGAGTCGTCTCAAAACCCCTTTCATCATCATCTCATCATCATCTGCCTAGCCTTTTCCCAACTGTATTGGGGTCGGCTTCCAGTCAAGCCGGATTCAGCTGAATACCAGTATTTTACGAGGAGCGGCTGCCTACCAGACCTCCACAACCCATTAACTGGGGTGACACGGTACTTCATGGCGAGACTGGAATCAGATTTACTGGCTTCTGATTATCCGTAACGACTGCCAAAGATCTTCAAATGACAGCCGGGACCAACGGCTTAACGTGCTTTCCGAGGCACGGAGGAAACTCGTTATGTTAAGATGGTCACCCATCCACAGACCAACCTAGGCAAGCGTTGCTTAACCTTGAAGATCGACCCGTGCGGCTGTTATTATCTAGCCACGAGCTCAAAACCCCTTTCTTTTACTTTATATATATATACATATATATGTAGGTATATGTTATATTAATATTTGTGTATGTTTATTTTACCTATATTTAGTTTTTTTATCTTAATAGGTTTTTTTTTAATGCACCTACCATGCTTTCTCTTCACCACCCTTGGTTGACTGGTAGAGAATGCCCAAGGCATTAAGTCCGCCTTTGTACCATTATGTGCAAGATGTTTAAATAAATAAATAAATAAATACAGTCATTTCAGTAACAAAGTGTCGACTCATAGTTCTCACATTGAACCTGTCTTTGTTAGCCTTAATATAAAATCAGAACGGTATGTAGGTGTTACTATCAAAGTAAACTGTTTTTATTTATTAATTGGATTGATAATTCTGGTTTATTTAATTAAATAAAATTGTACATTTACAGAATTGTAAAAAAATCACTTAACATTTTCTGTAAATAAAACCAGAACACGATATTTCAGATACTAAAAGGTTAGTAGGAATTCGATTATATGTGCATCAGTTTTATTTTCAGAAAAGACTAAAGTAGAGATTTGATTACTAATCAAGATTTCGTAAAATCTGCAAAATTTATTTATTTATACTTTATGCACAAAAAGGTACAAAGGCGAACTTAGGCGATATGATTGGCAAAAATTGAAAAAGCTATATAATTGTAAAAAAAAATGTACTACGAGAGTGGGACCTTACATGACAACACATTTTCGACTTTTGACAATCGAAAACCCAGATATTAATTTGTATGTTGTCATTTTCTCATGAACTCCAGATATTGATGATGAGTTAGGCCTACTTTTCATGAACGCGTAGTTTCATAGACGCGTATTCGTCATTATACGCTTGGTGTACGCCTGCGTGAAGTTTGCATACAAAATAAAGAACGTTGTGCCATTGCCACTTCAACGACAGAGTTTCATAGTCATTTTTTTTCATTACGCCCAGCGTATAATGACAAATACGCGTCTATGAAGCTACGCGTTCGTGAAAAGTACGCCTTACAAAGCAATCTTGCGTATTGGTAATTCATATAACATCTTATTTCATACATCACACCCAAAACGCCTCACGCTTAAAATACGAGGGAACGTAATTCAATTACATTGTTTCAATTCTTGTAAATATTGTCTTAAGATGTATCTTAATGTAATGTAATGTAATGACAACGATTAAATTAATTGTGAGATTAGATCGTGTATTCGCTTAGAAAAAACAGCCAAATTGAAATATTGTTTACGTATAAAAATAAAATGTGAACTCATCGCTCGATTATAAGACTGTTTACAACAAATAAAAATGATTAAAACAAAGGATTTTGGTTTTTATTAACATTGAAAAAACTTTTGCCTTTCACTGTTTCAATTTTTATTTTTTTGAGATAGTTTCATCTCAAAAGGGAAAAACAACAAATAGGTCGCACTGATTCTGGACCGAAACAGCAGGAAGTCATTGAGAGAGGCCCTTTCGACCTCATCACCCATCTGTTTTGCGAGTAAAGTAACTATCATTCAAGCTTGGCGATTTTTCGGACTATGTCCAGTACCTTTGTTCTCATCTGATGGATGCGAGACGCACAGAACCGTTCGTTATGGCGTCACTTGGGGGAGGTCATGTCTAAGAGTGTGCAATTTCAACGAAAATGCTGATGATGATGAAATTGAGTTCTTCTTCTTCTTACCGTGTCGATGTCTTTAACTAAATTTATTGCGACCAGTATTTAGCAACTTTTACGGCTCTATCTATGCTTAAAGCCTATACCTATTGCAATGTTGTACCCTCTAGCAGGTATAGCTCCTCCAGAAGTTCGTTGCGAGATAGCCAGCTGCATCGAGAAGGGTAAACAGGAACGGGAAATTAAGTTTATGTGGGCATTTAAGATGATCACAAGTTGTGTTTCTGTCACTCATTCAGACAGCTTTACTCTTGCAGAATGACCTAGACTCTAAACTCAGTATCAAACTTCATCGGGCAAACTTTTCGCATAAAAAATCTATAAAATACATATCACAGTTAACAGTTTTTCTAAACAACGTGCAAGCTTGACCAAGCTTTAAAACCGGTTTTAGCACACTAATTGATTTCGGTTGAAAAAGTAAACAGTTTGGTCGTTTATCCGCTTGGATACTAACTAGATTGAGTCTAACGCGCCATCGATTTGTTGACCGAACGCTGGTGACGGAAATACATTCACTGCACGTGGATCTCAGATTCAACAAACCATTTTTATGGGTACGAGTATATTGGATGATCAACTACGTTATTAAATTTATGAATCAT
This sequence comes from Mythimna separata, assembly GCA_030763345.1. Taxonomy (NCBI): domain Eukaryota; kingdom Metazoa; phylum Arthropoda; class Insecta; order Lepidoptera; family Noctuidae; genus Mythimna; species Mythimna separata. The sequence continues at coordinate 16,790,176 of CM061183.1, forward strand.
GATAAAAAAATCTCAGGCGTTAAATATAAATTAAAGACTCGATTTACTGATTTAAAAAACTCGTCAGTTAATGATATAATGACATTTGCACGTCTTATTAGGGTTCCATATCAGGCTCACATGAACTGCCACAGCTAGACTTTTAGAAATTTTACAGATGATTTGTTTCTGTTGCCGCTATAACAACAAATATTAAAAACAGAATAAATATTTACGTAGGGCCCATGCAACCAATCCGCACTGGGCCCGCGTGGTGGATTACAACCCAGTCCCTCTTCTAGAGAAAAGGCCTGATTTCCAACAGTGGGAACATTATTATGCCGATAATGCTAATGCATGCAAACTGAAATGTTATGAGTTTCATATCCATCGTATTGCCACGACCCTCAATAGGTTTTCAGCACACCTTGTAGGAGGCCTACCAACGCTGCGTCTTCCGGTACGTGCATCGCCATTCCAGAGACTTTCGTCCCCATCGACCCGAGGGTTACAGGTACATTGGATCTGTTCTGCGATCAATGTATTTATTTATTTATTTAGTCTTCATGCAACTCAATGTACAAAGGCGGACTTAATGCCATCGGCATTCTCTACCAGTCAACTGTACCCTGTCCACTGCCACTTACGTTGGCATTATCAATAGGAAAGAAATTTGAACACGTGCAATTAAAACTCTTAAACCAAACACCTACAGGTAAAACGAAACCATCGTCTCACAATTCAAACCCCACAAGAAATATCACTAAAAGAAAAAAAAAACATAAGGCAACATTCACACCGAGCGACAAAGCGAGATCATTAAAACACATAAAATGCCAAACGCAAAGAACACACGTTGTATTATATTTTCGCACGAAACATTCGAATACTTTACAATTTCTGAACGTGACTGTGTTAAGAAGAAGCCAAGATTTTTCTTTTGTTTAAATTTTTTTTCCGAATGGAGTATAAAAGATTTTACATTTTGAAGTCTTTTATTGTGTTGGTTGTAGGCGTTATGGTTTTGACTTGAATGAGATTAAAGGTTGTAGCTTATTAGACCCACCCGACATGTCGACCCATTCTCCCACAAGGTGGTTCGTAGACCTGGCGAGGGTCGCGGAAATCCGATGAATGCAAGATGCACAGGACCGGTCGCTTTGGCGGCGCTTGAAGGAGGCCTATGTCTAGCAATGGACGTCTTCCGGCTAAGATGATGATGACATTCGACCTGTTCTACCTCTTCGCTTAGTGTTCTCGTTATCTACATGTGTTCTAAGTTTAGATTACGCGTGTCAACCAGTGAACGTCAGGTAATCCATGAGTGAACGCTGCATTATTAACCAGCAAACGTCGCGTGGTCTACGAGTAGACATTGTTTTGTCTGGACTATGACTGAAGGGCAAGGGAGCAGTGTGGCGCCGATGCATTGAACTACTTGCGGACAGCACGTGATCCTTTCGGTACTAGTGTGCTAGCAACGGGTGATCATTAAGTCCTGAACGGGTGATCATTCACTTGCCATCCGCACGTGGTCAGCCAGGCGTGATGCTCTTCCTACAATTCAGGTCAGAAGTGACTCTTTCAAACAACACCGCAGCCCTTAAAATGCAGAACACACACTCAATATTTTGAATTCAGAAAATACAAAACCAAATAAAACAGTACATTCTCACACAACTATTTCCATATTTTCTCTAAAAAACACACACACAAAAATAACAATTTCACTGTATGGTCGCACCCAGCAACGGTGGCGATGGCGATGCAAAACGAAGAAAACGCGATTTATTTGATAAAATATTCAGTTGCACAGTTTTGTTTCAAGCTCCTACGTTGTAAAACTATGCAGCTGAGCCAGGTTGAGTTCCGTTGCTGTTTTTACTTTAGATTCCTTACCAGAGTGTCCTTTGTTTTAAGTAAAAAGCATTGTAAATGTAAGATTTGTGTAAGATTCAGTTTCCTGTTTCCGAGAAAAGTGACAAGGATGACATTCGTGAAAGTAAGCTTTAAAGGGAATGGTAAGTATCTTTAAGAATACTTGATGGGATGTAAATGTTACTTTAAGAAACAGGATTAGATTAAATTAGGTAACGGAACTCCGCAGATGAGATGGGTTATATATCATCATCATCATCATCATCATCATTTTAGCAGAAAGTTTTGAGAGAAGAATAGGAGAAATAGAATCCAAATACTTTTATTTGGGACTGAAAAAGCACAATGGTTACAAAGCACCACTGTTGTCGGCTGGTGGTTAGAGGAACACCATTTGTCACGACTCGATTTCGTTCAATCCCAGGAAACAACAACACCACAACAACATCAACAACAACAAACATCAACATCTGTCACTTGGACGCGATTTAAAGAAGCTTATAATATGGAAAGCGACCACCAACCACCCAACCCAAGCACCAACACACCCACCAACACTGCATACCCAAGTAAGCTGTTACAAATACGACCCAACCAAATAGGAGATGGTAGACCACTCCGACACCCATTGGGAGTGCACGGCTCCAGACTAGACGATGGCCCACTTATAAGAGAACTCAAAGTGTCCCTTCACTTTGGAGGATAACCTACTGGAAAAGCTATAAAGAGTTTAAAACTATCGATTTAAGAAGAAGAAAGAAGAGAAGAGGCGAACGACGTTCCTATCCGGACGTAGGCCTCCCCAGAGTGCTGCCACAACTATAGATCCTGTGCTTCTCATTTACATCGGATTTGACCAGGTCATCGGTACCATAAGGGTGGCCTTCCAATGCTACTAGGCCCTATAAATATAAAAGAAGAAGAAAAAGACTTTAGAACTCTTCGGCTCCACAAACTTCTATTTTGCGAGCAATGTGCCCTGCCCTCTGTCAATTAGGTTTTCAGGCAATTGGTGATTGACAAAATAAAAATAAAATAAAGTAGTAAGTAGTAGTAGTCGTAAGTTTAACTTCAGAACTTTTATCGTCATTAACATTTTAAATCAATCACTAAAAAGTTTCCTTGACTAATTTATGACTAAGTAGCTTGACAACTCGCCAATGACCTTCACCAGGTCATCGGTCAACCTTGAGGAAGGCCTTACTTACCTCTATTTCATGAAAATATAAACACGTATTAATGGGTTAAGAAAATACAACATAATTCAAGCTAAGTGTCCTTAGTTACTCGTACTATATTATGTAAATAGTTGGTAATTTGATAGATCCTATTTCTACTGTTACTCGTAAACTCGAACCAATTATGACCAACCGCTAAAATCCTTGAACCCTAAGTAGGTAGTTGAACTAATTAATTTGAGATTATTTCCATTAATTGTTACCAGTACTCAACTACCGACTTTAGTTTTGTGTGTTTTAAGTTGATGTTAGATAATCATTAGTATTAAAATAGATCCTACAAAAAATATATATCCCAATGAAATTTGAACTTTGAACGTTTAACATAGAGTTTATTGTTTCAAAACTAGAAAATTATAATAATTTCTACATCCAAAACTAGGGAATCAGTTTCTACAATGTTGTCAATCACCAATGGATATAGAGTAAGAAGGCACTTAAGTGGTCAGGCGACTGCTGCAAAAGATGGCATTGTATGGCCAGTATTGTTAATTTACTATTTAAGTAATTACGTACGTACGGGTGTTATAAATTTAATATGCATATATTATACAACTTGTTCTTGTTGTATTCTTGGGAATTACTGGCCCGAGATCCTCTCTAATGTAGAGCTGTTCGAGAAATGCCGCGAGAGCCCTATCGACCATCAGATCAAGGGGCCCTGGAGTTTAACTAAAGAGAATCCCTGGACCCTGGAATTAAGGCAAAGAAGGAACAGGACTGGGTTTTCGTCAGTAGAAGTCTGACACGCCCCGCGCCCTCCCGCAACGCTCACAGCGGGAAAAGTAATTTTGATGATTTTCCACCTAAAAAAAAACCACCAAATCGTACATCATAAGTGCAGATAGATCGGTAACACATTTAGAAGGGATTCCGAGAGAGATGAGTTATTTGATGATTACCTACCTCAACATCAAAAAAGTATCTAGTCACTGCCAGCCCAGCTATTCCATAGTCTATGCCACTAAAACTTACCACCCACGCTTTCCAAAGCTTCTGTGGGGCCTACAAGCCTTTAAAAGCCACAGAAAAAGGAAAGGGTGTGTGTAATACGTTAGCGTGACACAAACAGTCGGACAAACGTTCTGTTCATACAATATTCAAGTGCGTAGTTAAATGTTTTGACCTTTCCCCTGGCTATTGATAGCGATTATTCATTCATTAGGTACCGGTAGGAGGGTAGTTTGGAAATAGGGCACGAAAGGGTGTCACAGTAGACTTTGATTTCAGATCCAATCGATCGTAGCTGTTTTTTGTGAAGAAATTTTGTGTTTTTATGTGTATGTTATCATGAATACGTATTTTCTTGTGCCAATAGGATGTGGAATAAAACTAAAATATTAAATTAGCTACCTAATATATTAGGTAAAAATATTTCTGACATTGATTAAGCATTTTTATACATAAGTAACCATAAGCCGGTAAGAAGTAAACCATGGTGGTCATACACAGATTATAATTTTTTTCTTTCTTAATTATAGCCCTAGCTGTAATCATAGCCCTCAGAATACCAGCGCAGCGCTGCTTTATTTTACTTTTTATAAATATCACGGTATATTCTGAGACACGAGCCTCTTTAGCCTCACTTAGGCCATTCTGTGTATTGTTATTTTTAATTAGTTATTTTTTACTTTTTAAGTTATTTTTTTTTAATTTCAAAACTGCAATTCAAAAATAAACTATTTTTACATTTGCACCATTCAAACGCCAATCATCGGCACAAAATCAACGCTAAATCAGTAGGCACGATAAACAAAAATGATAGCAGTATCAAACGCGGCACCGTTAACGTAAATCAGGGTGACATACGTCGATTCAGACGTTCCCATGGGCGTCGAATGAAATATTACCGCAGTATTACTACCGCATTACCGATACTGATGTTACTGTGATTAATCTATGCTTATTGCCTGGTAAACGGGTAGTGATTTTAGTGTATTTTTTTGTTTAAATGAACTTTATTAAAGTACTTTTAAACGGATTTTGTTAGTTAACCACCAAGCATCTTTCAAAATTATGGGTCATTTGTAGTTTAGAGGAATGCAAAATAGGTAGTAGTCCCACAAAACTCCGTTGAACCTCCGTTGTCTAGTCCGGGCAATTGCTCTATAGTTAATTTTGGAATGTTGTATATGTGAGTATATTGCTCGCAAATGTGCGCGTTAATGTGGATGAAACATTTTGGGGTGGCGACCACGTACCGGAAGACACCTTGTTGGATTGCCAATGACCTGGTGAAGGTCATGGGAATTCGATAAATGGGAGACACACAGAACCAAACGTTGTGGCGACACTTGGGGGAGGCCTATGTATGTCTTTCAGCTAAAATTGTGATGATGTATAACATAATATTATGTTCTAATCGTATGGAGAATTTTAATAGCAACAATATGGTGACATGGATGTCGCTTTAGTGAGTTAGTTGAAGCTACTTATTTTCAGGGCATTTAAACGATTTAGGCTCATATCTCACTAGGGCATCACCGGCGGCGCGGCCAGTCGCCTCACTGCCCAACTATTTTCAGTTTTGTACAACTATAGTGGACACCAAGTGGGATTCCAAGAACTGAATGAATTTTATTAGTTGTGCGACTTGTTCCGCTACTGGTATCCTAGTAAGGTACAGACCTCAAAGATATAATATTTTATTGGGCCTTTTTGGTTGCACAAAAATGCTCGCTTGACAGTTGTGCTACCAACAATATATTTTTTGTGCCACCGTCAAAAATGGTAAGTACTGGTCTGCAGACTTAGTGCCATCGTGTCGTTGCAGCTTTACGCAGGCGTACGCTAAGCGTATAGTAATGAATACGCGTCTAGTAAGCTACGCGTCCGCGGACAGTAGGTCTTATGTTTAACATATAGGAACCAAGCAAAACATAAACTATTTTAGAAGTCTATTAGCTTCTAGCAGGGCCAGCGTTTCGACTAGCGAGAAAGTAGAGAATTATCCCTAGGTAACATTCTCTTGAATCATCATCATCTGCCTAGCCTTTTTCCCAACTATATTGGGGTCGGCTTCCAGTCAAGCCGGATTTAGCTGAATACCTGTATTTTACGAGGAGCGGCTGACTACCAGACCTCCACAACCCATTAACTGGGTTAACACGGTACTTCATGGCAAGACTAGAGTCAGATTTACTAGCTTCTGACTATCCGCAACGACTGCCAAAGATCTACAAATGACAGCCGGGACTGTGGCTGGGACCTACGGCTTAACGTGCTTTCCGAGGCACGGAGGAAACTTGAAAAAACAGTTAACATTCTCTTGAATCATAAGTAAAAAATATTAACCAGTGTATTCAATTTCACACAAGTCTGTTCAACCATTTGAAAGTGCAGCAGTAGCAAACGTAGACACACAAATGTACCCAGAGAGCGTGAGTGTACATGCAGCATGTGTGACCCAGCGCAGAGTGTATTAACTTTCTTAAAGAACTAGTTAGGTTCTGTCACCAAAGACCTAGAAAAACGAATAACCATCGACTTACAACAAAATATTAATAAATCACAAAACAAAACACTATCGCTCAATTTCTTCACACACATTTATTACGTTATCACTAATCTGTGTAACACTAATTGTTGAGACACGCCGCGAAACATGCTCGCTTCGGGCGTCTTCATCAATCTTGTGTCGGCCATGACAGATGGCATTCAAGGCGGGAGATATCGTTATGGGGAGCGATGTCGATTACTTTTGGTTATGTGGTTCATGAATTCCTTGGTGAGTGTGAAGGAGGATTATTGCTGTCTTCATACAGCTAAGTTTTTTTTGGTGGTTAATTGTATAATCCAAGCCCGTGTCTTCAGATCGTACGCAACGAAGGAACGGGTGGTGTTTAGTTAGTAAAAGTCTGACACGCCCTCCCGCTCCGCTCACGAGCGGAAAGAAACCAGAATGAGGATCCAGATCCCTTTACTTTGGGTGGAACGAGAGTAAAATTTACTGACCAAAACCTACCCAATCTTCTTTCATCAGTCATTTGCTTTCCAGAGCAACTGTAAGACCCATCAATGAGGATTTTCATACCAGTAGTTGGCGCCACTCCTCGAAAAATACTGATTCAGCTAAATCCGGCTTGACTGGAAGCCAACCCCAATATAGTTGGGAAAACGCTAGGCAGATGATGATGATGAGTTGGCGCCACTTAACCGTCAGGTCATTTTCCTTTGACATCGTATATAGTATACAAATCGTATTCAGTGTACATGACGTTAACGTCTAACGTTTGTTGTCACTGACGTCGTCGTTGACGTTGAGGTCTAATTACATAATGCCTCAGTAGTGTCATGAACGTGAACGTCAGTATAGAACATCCTCATTATACTAATATCTCTTTAGGGTGCATGTGGAATATATTGCTCTGTCAATTCGGACCTAGTCTTAATCGGACATAATAAATAATAAATGTTTTTATTTTACATATGCCTACATGGGCACTTATAAAAAGTCGAAGAGAACCGGCCAGAAACTCCATGGTTACTCTTTTAAAAAAAATGATTGCGTTTACTTGAAAAGGTTTACTTAAAGGACGGCGAGCTACATGGTTTGTTGTTCTCACACTTGGAGCTGGTTTGATATAATCTTCTTAGACTAACGGCCGAATGCATAGTCCAACTAATGGTTCATTATAGCGTCTCTAATGTCTCTAGTCACATTTTATCGAGAATCGGCAGTGTTAGTTGGCATGGCAAGGCACATCATGGCAAGGTTCTCAGGGTAGTCAGTTAGGAAACACCGGCCTCATCTAGATTAATAATTATGACAAAAAAAAATTGACGTGTAAAAGTGTTTCGTGAAACCTATTTGCAAAATAAATATCATTTATCATTTACATTGCTTGCAGAACAGATGGTCGATGGGGACGAAGGGTTCTAGAGTGGCGGCCACGTACCGGAAAACGCAGCGTTGGAAGGCCTCCCACAAGGTAAACCGATGATCTGGTAAATGGACTGGTCGTAATGGCGATACTTGGGGGAGATCTACATATGTGTGTGAAATGATAATAATGATTATGAAATTGTGTCAGTTATGAAGATTATGAGCTAGATGAATATAACATTATCTAGAGCCTTAATTATAGGTTCATATTTTTATTTCATTTCATTTGGAAAACTTTCAGCTGTACTTATTTTAATAATGTTTAAGGCCAATCACAAGTTTTTACTTAACAATCAATGAAAAATGAATGCTACTCGATTACACAGATCATATTGAGCGAAACATTTGTTTCCTAAACTATTTATGAAATCCTGAAACATGCACGAGTATTTCCGTAAACTGCGATATACAAAGACACTCGAGTGTGGTTCGACACGAATAGCAACTGAATTGCTCTCCGATAGAATTGTAGAGATATTGTTATAGAGGATGCTGGAGCGAAGATCATACAAAAAGCATGAAGGCTCAGCGTAAAGGCTTTTGTCTTTGATATTCTGAATACGACAATCCTTCACACTCCATATGCCTTAGATTCTAAATATTGTGAACCGATAAATCTATATCTAAGGTATGTACTAGTACAGTAAAATGGAGTGAATAGGAACGTAAGGGTGAATAGGGACAAAACTTTGATTAGGATTTTTACTTCATTTAAATATTTTACATTAATTTCTATTTAAGCATCGATTTTTATTGCAATTAATTAATAAATAAAAGTGCTTAAATGCTTGTAAATCCTGTTAAATAACCAGAAATTGCCCTTGAAAGTTTTGTCCCTATTCACTCTTACGTTCCTAATCACCCCATTTTACGTTATGTAAAACGAGAAACTGACTGACTGACATATAAGCTATTGGAATTAGGAGCATAAGATTACGCGCAAGATTTCTTTTTATGCCGTAGGCGAGCACTAAAAGAAGACTTCTTAAAATTCTCCCCCTAAGGGGATGAAATGGAGCAGTTTCTTTGAAAAATCTACTTTTACTTCTAAATCCGGCTTGACTGGAAGCCGACTCCAATATAGTTGGGAAAAGGCTAGGTAGATGAGATGAGATCACATGACCAATTGTTTGCAGTTTCTGAATACAAGTTGTCAGAATACAAGGCATTGCCATTGACTGTGTTTTATGAAATTACCCCCGTGAGTATGCGCTTGTATACCACTAGAAACTCTCTACCAACTTTGTATGTACAGTACTCCAGAATTACGAGCTTATATGCAAAATTATAGTTAGTTTAGAAGCAATTAGGTACTATTGAATGAATGTACACTATAGCTAGAATATCCAACCAAACAGTTTTAGCCAGTGGCTTCGTCCACGTAAAAGAAAAATAATCCAAGGGAACATATTCTCAAGATGAAGAAAAGTACCCATTCAATGATATTGTTATGGTCTACCCGTGTGCTAAATTTCATCTTAATCTCTTCAGCCCTTTGAGTGTGAAGAAGTATCAAACATACGTACGACAAGAAATACATGACTCGGCCATCACCTTTCTAGCATTCCACTAAACGTGTTGCTGCTGTTAATAAATTCGTGCAATTCACCTTCAACGATTGCATTACAATTTACTAATCTAGTGGGATCACAGACAAGCACCGGTTTACACCATTTTTCTTTTTAGAAAAAAAAAACCTTCAGACTTTTGCCCTTTATAATGTTAGTGTGATATCCCAAAAAGACGCGAACTCAACACGAAATAAACATTTAAAGAACTGGAGAAAAACTTTTTAAAACTCGTCCTCCCCAACTTCCACTATCCTTTATCTTCCCTTATTTTTTTTTTACAAAAATGACTAGTGTAAACCAAGGAGCCGTTGCGACAGCCACTTATCTGCAAGATTTATAATAATATCATGACAGTTAGAATTTCTCGTCCCCACTAACAAAGACAGGGAAAAATTCGCGAAGAATGGTCGATTTTTTGTGTAAAAAAAAATTTATTCGTCTTTTGTTCGGGGCGTGATGAAGGGAGTTCGTGAGATGGACGAAGACTTGTTTACACGATGGCCTATGCTGAACACACAATTGGGAGCCAATTCGTCACTATCATTTGTATTTCTGAAAAATAAGTATTCGTTGAATTCGTATAAGAAAGTGGCTTCTGCTAGTGGTTTCGCCCGCGTGATAGTAGGTTTATCCATACATACTTGTAAACATAAAAGGAACCTCTGAGCTAAATTTCAGCGTTCTAGATCCAAGATTTTGGACTGGACGTGGTGAGTAAGTTAGGACTAAGCGTTTTATACATATAGATGACGTTTATATAAAACTGTGTGTCCTGTTGGTGTAATGATTTTCTGTAATGGTATAAACTGGTGCTTGACTGCAATCCTACCTGATAATAAGCAGTGATGCAATCATTCGCCCTGGTAAAATAATAAAAGTAGTAGTAAACTATTAATAGTTATTATTGCCTTAAAATCCACTTCATTGTGTCTGTTCAGGATAACGCTCTACTTAAATAATATAGTATTAATATAAGAAAAATCTAATGACATTCTTTTTTACATTATTCGTCGTTTAGTAAAAAACCATCTCTATAACTTTCGCCCTGTCATAGCAGCCTGGCACTTCAAAGTTCAAAGATAGATAAAAACGTCACTACTTTGGAATCTAATAAAGTAGTGAAAACGTTCTTCTGTGGTGCGACGATGCCTCCCAAAATACAACCAAAATTGTTACCGAAATTCTCCGTGAGAGAAACATAAAGTGTATAACCATTTTTAATCGAGTGCTTTTAGAATAGTTTTGCAGGATACGATACAATAGACTGAAGAATTTCCACGAATAGGTTACTTTTACACATCATCGCTTACCATCTATGTGAGATAGAGGTCAAACGCGAGTTTATGCATAATAATGATGAAAAGAATACAAAAAGGAACTAACCAGATTACTATAGAATTTTTTGCGAAAGTATCCCGCCAGAACTTAACAACTATTTTTTTTTTTTTGTTTTTACCGAAATTGTGCAGATGTGTTTGAGACACAAAACTGTACCAATTTTACATCACAATATCCACTAATAATCAAAAAGCAAATATATTTTTTAAAATTAAAACAGCCCCTGAACTTCGCTCGAAAAAAACTCACCTATGCACTCGAATTTGTGTCTAACTTTTTTATTTACAATGTACCAGTAGGTACTAGTTACAACGAGTATTTACAGATACAGATTGAAGAGGTTCTAAACTATTCAATAAACGCATTCATTTTATTCATATGGAAATTATGTTCTTTACAAAAATCAGGGGTATTCTATTTTTAACGGCTTTTCATTGACACTTCAATAGAAAAGTATATTTTGTATGAATGAAACTCTGTGAACTATTTGAATACATGAGGTAAAGGTGAAGACACATTTTGAGAAAACTAACCAAACTGTGATTTGATTAACTAGTTTCATGTTTCTTTCCTGATCTTCATTTCAGATCTAATAACGCAAGAAAACTTTGAGCTAAGCCCTTTCCATTGCCTTTTGGGTTACTTTAAACCTTCTGACGAACTAATTTTAAACAAACACTACCTACTCGTACGTGTATTTAAGTAAAATTTCAGTGTTTTTAATATGATTGTAACTTGATTTTTAAATAAAATATAAAGGTGGACCTACATTGGTCCCACGTTGTTCACTTACACTGTTCAAGGGCGGCAGTCTCCATACAATTTTTTGGCAACTACGCTTGTAGAGTTACATTAGACCTAAGCCACGCGATGCCACGCGACGCGGTTCTGCGTACAGCTCAGGCGTAGGCCACGTTTGCATTGGTCTAATATAGTTCGCGCTAATGTTTTTATGTATTTTTCAAGTAACACTTAGTATATATCAAAATAAGAAATATACAGTCCTGTCAATAAATATAAACCCCTTTTACACTGATCGGTATTTTCAAATCCTCTATTGAACATAACACAACTGACAGTTTGACACAACATGTTTGTAAGGAAAATGTGTCCGCAGCCTTACATCGGTGGAGACGTGTCACGACTTGAATACATGAAATAAACGATAAACATTGTGTTTCCCAAGAAATATTATTGGAATAGGACAGGATATTTCAAAAGAGATTGAATTTCTGTCTGTATGAATGAAATGAAATTATTTGTGTTCTGATGTTTACAGTTTTGACTGTCCTTTTCAAGGAAACGGTGAAGCAGAATATTTGACGGGATAACAAAAAATTGTAAACAACGTTTTGTTTGTTCTTTTCTAGGAAACTGAAGAATTTCTTGTTATCAAGTTAAATATACAGGGTGTTTGGTTCATCGTGTGCCAAATTGATATGGTCGACTGGAGGGGTCATCTACTATCCTTTCAGACCCCCAAACACTACCCATGTACAGTGGAATTTTTTTCATCGACTTTTTAAAGTTTTTTGAAAAAAAGACCCGATTTTTACATTCAAATATAAATATAACAAAATGTATAAGACGTAGAGCCTCAATTTTAATTTTATTAAGACGTATATTGTACAGAGGTACTTTTAAATACAAAATTAGTGATATCAGCCCTCTAGATTTTTTAAAATTTATTCGCAAAGTTTCGGACTTAAATTAACGCTATTCGTGTTACTGCTATTTACATGGCTGCAAAAAAAGAACTAAAAGAGACTGGGATCTTCAAACTCTCTCAATAATTTTCTAGTCTATCCTCTTGCTAGTGACGTGCCACATGTCATAAAAATCTTATTATAACTATGTGAAATCGATAGTTCTGTGAGTCGAGTCACATAAAATTAACATTCAAAATTATGATTTGAAAAATTATTTATGCTTGAATGGTACCTGAAGCACCTATTTAATCTGTTTAATCACTCATATAAAGTAAAATCTGCTTCGTAACACCCTATTTTGGTGGGTTTTACTTGAAATAAAAGAAAAAAAGCGTCTTTTACAATAATTTCATATTTTTTATAAATCCCTCTCAAATTTTGGCCTCTGTTGCAAATGCAGACCCGACACCTGTTCCGTATTTCGACACTCAGTTTTTCTAGGTCTACACTTGTACGAAGGGTCTGGGGAACCTGCCAAAGAGCTGGTATACGCGACGGAGGTTCCAACTAGGGAAGTACTAGTTCAAGGCATTGGAACGGCTTTGAATACAATTAAAGAGGGAAAATGACTTCGTACAACAACTAAGTGACGAAATACAAAACAGATGTCGGGCCTGCACTTGCAACAGATGCCAAAATTTGAGCAGTATTTGTAAAAATCATGAAATTGTTGTAAATATGGAATTTTATTTTTTTGTTTCAAGTAAAACCAACGAAAAGTGAAATACGAGACAGATTTCACTTTCTAAGAGTGATATAACAGATTAAGTAGGTGTTTCAGATACCATTTTAGCAAAAATAATTTTACAATTCTCAATTTTGAATGTTAATTTTATCCGATTCGATTCACAAAACTGGCGATTTTACATAGTTGTAATAAGATTTTTACGACATGTGGCACATCACTAGCAAGAGGATAGACTAGAGAATTATTGAGAGAGTTTGAAGATCCCAGTCTCTTTTAGTTCTTTTTTAGCAGCCATGTAAATAGCAGTAACACGAATAGCGTTGATTTAAGTCCGAAACTTTGCGAATAAATTTTAAAAAATCTAGAGGGCTGATATCACTAATTTTGTATTTAAAAGTACCTCTGTACAATATACGTCTTAATAAAATTAAAATTGAGGTAGAGCCTCAATTTTAATTTTATTAAGTCTTATACATTTTGTTATATTTATATTTGAATGTAAAAATCGGGTCAATTTTTAAAAAAACTTTAAAAAGTCGATGAAAAAAATTCCACTGGACATCGGTAGTGTTTGGGGGTCTGAAAGGATAGTAGATGACCCCTCCAGTCGACCATATCAATTTGGCACACGATGAACCAAACACCCTGTATATTATATTTAACATGATAACAAGAATATAGTAAAGACTTGCATCTTACTAATTGGAAACTAATTGGACTAGAAAACTGTGGTTTTCTCGTCCGATTATAATTTGGGTGTCTTCGAGGCTGGAGTGAATAGGCTCTTAATAAACTAGTGCGCCTCACGTCATCACTGCTTACCATCAAGTGGGGTCGAAGTCAAGCACTAGTTTATAACAATTAAAAGAAAATAATATTGTAGCTCACGCCATAATCATGGCGGTAAGTGTGGCTGAAAAAACTTCATGGCGTCCTCAAAAGGCCCTTATCGAACATGGTAACTTTCAGAGGATCCTGCACCTGATTTAGGCGGAAGAGACGCACAGATGTCACTGTTGTGAACACAGGTGTGGTGTTAGTCAGTAAAAGTTTGACACAAAGAGTAGAATTTTTTTAGATGATTCCTCAAAAAAAAAAAACTAATATTGCAGCAGTGATGCCATAATAGTAACCAGTCTTTACAAATTGTAGGTCACACATGAGGCCCAGGTAAGTGATTTACTTAGTGTAATTTGTTTCATCACCATTCCCGAGAAGTCATTACTTGATTTTCCACCTAAAAAAATAGACCTAATGTGATTCTTTTGAACAGTCCCGTATCCCAAAAGCTCTTTTCCTAGAGTATTTTCACCTTTGAAATATAATGGCATTCTCTATGACAGATTGTAAAGAAAATGTCAAACATTAGCTTTACATTCCGTAATTTCAAACGCCATATTGCGCGGAAAGTGCATTTTATCATACTGTAGCTTTTTGAACGGATTTGTCGTCTAGTTTGGTTCTGTGGTCCAAGTTATGAAAGAATTTCGAGGACGTTTTGCAAATTGTATTTATTTATTAGTTCTAGAGTTGCGGGAATTTTCAAAAGAGTTGCCATTGCCCTGGAATGCAAAATAACTGAAGAAACGCAGATTTGTTTTAACGTGCAAAAGTCTGACACGTACTGTCATTCCACCCGGAGCGGGATAAGTGGTTTGATAATTTTATTTTGGGCAGGACAACGTTCGCCAAGATCTCAAGTATTATTATACTTTTTTTTTCGTAAGATATTTGATTTATTCATATACGATATTTACTGTACTATCTACTATTGCAACGCCGTATATTTTCTACGCTTCTCTTAAAAATTTACGTTGAAATACCGGTAAACTATTTCGTGATATCGAAAATTGTGAAGATGCTCGGGGTCTCCTGGACCGAATTTCGAACAAACGCTTCCATACTGAAGGAACTGGGCGTCAAGGAGCGCTTGTCTACGTTGGTGCGCAGTCGTATTTTTAAATACTTTGACCATATATGTCGACGCGAAAGTGACTCCATCGAACGACTTCTTGTACAAGGGAAGGTGAACGGGACTAGGCCGCGTGGCAGGTCACCGATGCGATGGACAGACCAGATCAAGGTAGCTGTTGACGGCCCACTGAACGAGTGCGCCCGGATGACTGCCAGCAGGCAAAAGTGGCGGGAAGTTGTGCGGCGTACCCTAACAGCTTCCGGAGAGCTGCCCTCGTGACAACCACGACCACTCTGCCAAGAGTGTAACGACACAGAAGAAGATTTCGTGATTTTTGCTATCACTACAAAAATTATTGGCTTACCAATCAGTCAAGCTGGGTCTCTCCAATGAGCGTCAAACTATTAAACAAAATACTTAAGTATTTTTTTAAGAGCCTCAAGATACTAATAAACATTCGCTTATAACTTAAACCTGGCTAAACCCGTCAGCGCCAAGCGCCAGCTTAAATAATAACTTTCCTCTAGCTCGCTCTTAGAGGAAATAGTGGCCCATACTTGTATGGGATTACCTAAATCGAGGCTCTGACCTCCAGAAGATTGTTTGTGCTGGTGTAATTGTTCTTCATCATAATTATTTATTCATCATCTTCCTAGCCTTTTTCCAGTGCGTGAGATCGTTACCGATTATTGCCTCCACGAGGACTCGACGGAGCCCCGCCCAAGCGGGACACACCTCCATTGTATGCTCTACCATGTCGTCCGGGTGGACCACACAATGGTGACTCCCGGGCGTTTTCTCTGCGCAAATTCTGATGAAACCTCCCGAAATTACTATGTCGATGTGGACCTGCGTCAGCGACTGCCTATCAGACCTCTGCATTTCCAAAACCCTGCTAGTCAGACTTTTTAAACAAAATCGTCCGGCTATCTTCTTAGATAACAAGGCACCAATTTTATATTTTTATAGGGTCTACCAGTAAATCAGCATATTTTAGACATATCCAGCCCACCTCTGCTTGAGCTGAGCAGCTTACTATAAAGCGCAGTATACTTGAAGTTAAACTAACGGATTGCGTTAGAAACACTATACTGCTTTCCGTAAAAAACTTTTTACATACCATAAAAAAAAACCGACTTCACTACAAATAAACGATCAAAACACTCGTAACCATGATTTCGGAAGTCGGTATTTCTGGTATTGTTGGTTTGTTTGTTATTTAACACAGATTTTCGAATTTATCGTTAGTTTTTACAATGTTTTTGATGTTTTTAATCCACAATGGATTAGTACTAGGAGCATTGTTGTCTATTAATTATTGAGATTGTGTAGACCAACAATCCGAATTGCAGTAAAATTCGACAAAAACAAATTGGTTACGTAAATATGAAACTGTGTAATACAAATTTGATTGCTAGTACCAAGGTTTAAGATATATCTCGGCGAATCAGGAAAATTAAGTGGCAGTATTTAGGGCACATTGCTCGTAGAAAAGACGATCTATGAGGACGAAAGGTTCTGGAGTGGCGACCACGTCGACGCAACCATGATGATGAAGCGTTGGGATGCCTTCCAACGCTGCATCATCCACAAGGTAGACTGACGACATGGTGAGGGCCGCGGAAATCCGATGGATGCGAGATGCACAGGAGCGATCATTCTGGCGATACTTGGCCTATCTCCAGCAATAGACGTCTTTTGGCTGAAATGATAGTGATGACACATCATCATCTACCTAGACTTTTCCCAACTATATTGGGGTCGGCTTCCAGTCAAGCTGGATTTAGCTGAATACCAGTATTTTACGAGGAGCGGTTGCGTACCAGACCTCTACAACCCATTAACTGGGGTAACACGGTACTTCATGGCAAGACTAGAGTCAGATGTACTGGCTTTTGACTATACGTAACGACAGCCAAAGATCTACAAATGACAGTCGGGATCTACAGTTTAACGTGCTTTCCGAGGCACGAAGGAAACTCGGTATGTTAAGATGATCACCCACAGACCAACCTTGGCAAGCGTTGCTTAACCCTGTAGATTGACCCGTGTGGCTGTTATTATCTAGCCACGGGCTCCATACATGTAGGTACAAAAACTATTAGAATTGCCTTAAATTCTTTAATGTCGTCTAAAACTCTCCCATATCCCAAAGATCGATTTCAATCATTTTAAACAGCGAAACCTAGACTGCACCTACAATAAAACTAGTGTATTCTTAAACTGGTATAGACAAGTAAGAACATAGGTACAGTAGAGCGTGATCGATGGGGTTTGTTACGAGTTCCATGCACGGTAGCGTTAAGGTAAGACAAAGGAAACATGCGACTAACTCCATTAGCGATAGAACGGGAGCTGGGAACGAGGATTTATTTTTTAGTTTAATAAGGTCGGAGGAAAGTGTTGCAGTCTACATAATTATGTCTAGTCAGCGCGCGCATAAAGGGTTACATAACATTATCTATACAACATTAGACGCAATTTTATAACCTTTTTATAATATCGACCAAAACACGGCAAAAATAAGTCATGGTTGTTTAATGGAAGGGCTACCTAAACATCGGTTTCATTCTATTTTTAGTTTATTTTTAGTATATAAGCAACAGAAACACGTCATCTATGAAAATGTCTACTATCACGGTTCATGAAATACAGTCTGGTGAAAGACAGATAGACGTACAGTAAAAGACTTCGGTTTATACCCTTTGGGTACGAAGCCTTAAAAACTGAGAAAAACGCTAGATTTTTCTAGGCACTTATTATTAGAGAGTTGTTCGTTATCAATAAAATAACTAAAGAAGGTTCGCTGCGTAAAGAGATTTGCCGATTAATAACATTTTAAATTAAGAAATAGTTTGCCCAACACTATTTAAGACTTCTAAAGAACAAATTAAACCAAACATTTAAGATACTCACTTTGCAATAATTAAATTAATATTTTGATTGCAAAAACTTAAAAGCTTTTATAAGTTAGTAATTAAATCTTTAAAAATGCTTTTACATAATCACGAACAAGTCTTAGACTAACTTAACTAAGTCAAGGTTTAATTAATGATCTTAAAAACCTAATTAATAATACAAATCCATACTTTAGACCGTGCAATTTATTTAGCAATTACTTAACTTAATTTTCAATCAAAGCGTTTCTACGAAAATCTTCAAAGATTTTATCTGGCAACAAAAAGTTGATCGTTTGCGTTAAAAATATAATTAGTGTTGACTTATTAAATATTGTTGATTAATTTTTTTACATGTTTCTTATGGCAGTAAAAAATATAGGCTTTCGTCTAAATATTTACAAGCGCACTATATTTTCTTCAAGACAGTTTAAATAAGGTTTTGTTTTACTTTCTAAATTCACGAAGTAAAGTGCGAGAGTGAGTTAGTGTGTGTGTGAGTTTGTGAGTGAGTGAGCGGAGTAATTCTTTCAGTTTGTTAGTTTATTTCCAGTTGTTTTTTTAAAAACAACTCATTCAATATAACATTTCTAAATGTCCCTAAAAATTATTTAAAAACCCATGCCATACTTTGATTTATTCTTACTCTACTCTACTCTTACTTTGGATCTAACACAATTCTTGCTTGACGCTTTGTTTTTATTTAAGATATAAATCGAAATCCTACAATCTTATCATTCAACCACTTCTATTTCATTATTTCAATTTGTTGTATATTCGAACTTATTAGTTATGAACCTACTTACAAAAAAAAAAAACATATTTTTTTTGCTATGTACTCTTTACTCTCTTCGTCTTGTCATTATTATTATTATTGTACATAGTATTATAATGCTAATTTTATACTTTTGTCATTTTTCCTTTTAATAAATCCTTCCAACACAATTTAATTCCACCAAGTCCATTCCATCATCGCACATTTTTTTTTATCTTCGGTCACATCATCACTTAACATTAGGTGAGATAGTATAGTATAATTAGCATATTTATCACTAGGTATAGCGCTTGTCATTGAAGCAAGAAAAAAAAACATGTCAGGTTTCAACAGCTATTTGTAAATATGTCAAAAGAAGTAAATAATTGATCCCTACTCCCGGTTTATATATCTCCCGGTCGCCTCACTTAGCGGAACAGGCGGATATAAAGTGGCTCACTATCTCATTACATTGCCTTCTAATGGAAAACACTTATTGACTACAAAACTGATTTAAACTAAACGAGTATTTTTTAATGTTGTTTTTAAGCGAGTTAAAAAACACGAGGAGCAGTGGCGGCCTTTGGTAACAGCCCCGACTTGCAAGTTGTAGGTCGCGGGTTCAAACCCAGTCAGGCGCATTACTTTGTGTAATTTATTTCATCGCCACTGCTCTCAAAACGGTGAAAGAAAACATCGTGAGGAAACCGGCATGTCCTAGAACCAAAAATTCGAAGATATGTGACATCCGCCAATCCGCACAGGGCCCGCGCGGTGGATGATGGCCCATTCCCTCTCCTAGAGAGGCGGCCTGAGACCTAGCAGTGGGAAAATTATAAGGCCGATAATGCTAAATGCTAAAAAACAAGGATACTCCTACAACCTATACTCTATTTACTATAAGATTAGAAAACAAAAGAAACTTGTGTTACTGTCCGTTTCACCGATTTTGACTTCCATTCCGTAGACATAAGGATGACATTAAAAGCAATAGTAGTGGTTAGAATACCAACTTTACTTCCAGCTGTCATTTGTCATGTCACCAACACTGCAACACAATAAAAGTCAAAATCGGTTGAATGGACGGTAAAACAAGTTTCTTTAAATTTCTAATCTTATAGTAAATAGAGTTTAGTTTCGCTACTTTTTGTGCTGCGTTTTCCAAAAAACGTAACGTTGGTAGGCCTCCCACATGATGGACTGATGACCTAGTGAGTGTTGTTGGATTGCGGTGGATGCGAGACGCAGAGGACCACTCGTTGTAATGACGCTTCGACAAAGCCTGGCTTTGTCCAGTAGTAGACATCTGGCCTCCTCTCTAGGAGAAAGGATGGATCCTAATTCTTCACTTGAGCCTAGTGTGAGTTGTAGGAATTCATATAATTATCTTCTTTATGATTGTAAAGCATAGGGTTTCCTCACTGTATTTTCCGTCAACACCACCTGAAAGCAGTGGTAATAAATTAAATTACACCAAGTGCCCGCTCAGGTATGAACCCATGATGTTCGTAAATACGAGCCATTACCACTGGACCACCACAGCCCTTCAAGCAACCCTCTCAGCATCAGTAATAATTCAAATAGTTTAAATTTTACCTCTGTCAATGAATTTAGCGAAGGTGTATTAAATAATTACAGACAATTAAAATGTTGCAAACTTTACCTGTGAACTCCGTGGTCTCTGTTTGATCAAGTAATTGCCTCACGAGTAACGTGTTCATCACAGACTTACTTAGCTTTAATTTGATAACAACCAACCCAACGATCTTCAACATAAAAGCATAATAATGTACGCCGTACGACTGAGACGTAGGAGGGACGTGAATGAAGCGTGGGTGTGGCGTAGGAGTGCCAGAAGTTACGTGAAGACTTCAATTAGGACCTTTACCTTCAGTACTTCGAGAATGGTTTGTTTATATTGTTACTCTAGACAGTTGTTCACTTGGTGCCTGTATTGGGCACGCTACAATTGCGGCAGTAAATCAGTAAATCCCCTGTTTGAGGAGTGGCTGAAGAGATGCTACGGCGTCATTCCACCTGACGCGGCTCCTCACTGGATATGGCAAAGTTGAGAGGTTCTTGGTCCGCATTCAGGTGGATTAAACGTCCGGGTGGCATCATTGTGTGGAACGCCCGAGCAATGGGTTCATCGTCGTCTGGCCGTCCTATAGGTAAAAATCGAACCCGGGTGAAAACTAGTAACCGAGTAAAACACTACAAAAAATAAACTTTGCATCCCATTCCCTCCCTTTAAGGAATATTGAATTAAGGAAACCTTGTGCAAACTTTGAAGTTTCTAGAAGAAACACCATATTCTGATTACGTTGTAACTACCAAAATGTTAAAAAAAAATGTTATAAAAATAATGAATAAATTATCCATTCAGTTTCAAAAAAATCCTACCAACCTCCAAACTAAAAGCTCATTTGCAAACACATGTAAATGGCTAACGAAAGGAACATTAAAAATAAAAATACACCGTCTAAAAGTTAGGCCACCTTTAAAAACTAAATAGAACTGGGTCATTTTGAATACACTGCAAATGAACTACGTGTTTGTAAATGTAAAAACGTTGACGGTACACTGTACGGTACAGTGAAGTGCACAAAAACTGTACACGAATTAAAACAATTATGGAAACTTCTGTATCTCGTTTGTGAGTGGAGCTTTTGGAATAATATATTATTTTCCTGACTTTTTTTTCAACACGCAATGTGGAAGAAGTTGACGGAGTGACTTTCGTGATACCAGAGGCAAACCTACATATAAGATTCCGAACAACTTTAAACTCCAGGCTTATTTTAAACAGTGTTGTAATAAATTGACGAATACTAGGTAATTAGTACTATATGAGAAGAAAATAAGCTCTGAAGCTAAGCCAGAAAAGTCTCCGCGGCCCTAGAACACAAGGCGCATTTGAAAAATACAGATAAGTTTAAGTCAGTAAAAGTCTGGTACACCTTCTTGATCCACACTAGAAAGGAAGAAGTCATTTGATTACATTAACAGTCTCATCATCATCAGTCTGGAAGATGTCTGTTAGATAAAAACTTGTTTCAAGCATCCATCAAACAACCGTGGGTCTCAACAGATGATCAAACAGTTTCTCCGGTTCCAGGTACAGCGTAAGAGTTCAGAGTCAGGGCTCTAGAACGTAAAGGGCAACTAATAGAATACGGTGAGTATTAGTCAGTAAAAGTTCAAAACTTACTCTCAATCCGCCGAAAGCTGGAGAATTTATTTGATGACGGCTCACTTAAAAAAATATTGGGCTCGTTAAGCGTGCGTGAACTGTAACAAACAGTAGAACAAGCCTTTCACAATAAGCTACCAAACAAATTCACGAGCATGGCTAGATACAGTTTCATTTTGTTTTGCATTAACTCTAAGGAACAACTAGATAAGAGCGCTGTTGGATTTCAACTTACTACGTCGAGCTGACCGTCTAAACGCAAAAGTTTACGTTTTCATTTAAGTAATATAACCACCTAATATTCTTTTTCCATTTTTTTTTTAGTTTCAAAAAAGTATAATTCATTTAAATATTTAAGTACCTGTGTCCTCTAGATGGGGTAGAAGACATCCACAGTGCACCTCTTTTCTCTTGACATTGCGGATAAAGTAATAACCTTGACACAGGGTTTAAACAGAATATGGTCTCAAACAGGACACCATATATTCTCATGGTATAAGATTTAGAAGATGCTAGTACAAAATACAGACCAAAATCCCACCTGGATAGGACATTATAATTATAAACGTCTTAGCAGACATCGTTTCAGGCCAGGTGAAGCAATAACACTCCCTACATTCACCGTCTCTCGAGACAGTGTATTAATATCGCGCAAATTCACGAGAAACACGATACACTACACATAGCTTATCCCTGTAGTATTCGAGCGAGTCTGTCTTAGGCGTGACGTGGTGAAAGCTGGAAGGCGGGGTCGGATATGCGTGTATTGTTTGTGAGAGAGCGCCCAGACTTGTGTAATTAAAGCGCCTGTAATCTACATGTGTAAAAGGAGAAACTGACTGACCGATAAAAAAACGCACAGTTAAAACTATTGAGACTAGGGGCGTGAAATTTTGCACAAGGTTGATTTTTAGGATGAAATTTTGTTTATGGCATAGTTATGCACTAAAAAAGCTTTTTCCAAAATTCACTCTCTAGAGAGATGAAACGGGGGTTCAAAATTTGTATAAGGAGACCTACTTTTACGCGAGCCAAGCCGCTGGTAGAAGCTAGTCTGAATATACGTCGCAGGGAAATAAGGATACCAGGGATTTCACAAAATCACTAGGGATATCATGATATCCCGGTAGATGACGAATATTCTTGTTTATTCGTCTTCTAAAAGTATCTAGTAACACATAGCTTATCCCTGTAGTATTCGAGCGAGTCTATCTTAGGCGTGACGTGGTGAAACTTGCTTGGCGGGGTCGGATATGCGTATATTGTTTGTGAGAGAGGGCCCAGACTTGTGTAATTAAAGCGCCTGTAATCTACATGTGTAAAAGGAGAAACTGACTGACCGATATAACAACGCACAGCTAAAACTAATGAGACTAGGCGCGTGAAATTTTGCACATGGTTGATTTTTAGGACGAAATTTCCTTTTTTGGCGTAGTTATGCCTTAAAAAAGCATTTTCCAAAATTCACTCCCTAGAGAGATGAAACGGGGGTTCAAAATTTGTAGAAGGAAACTTACTTTTACGCGAGCCAAGCCGCTGGTAGAAGCTAGTCTGAATTATACGTCGCAGGGAAGTAAGGATATCAGGGATTTCACAAAATCACTAGGGATATCATGAAATCCCGGTAGATGACAAATATTCTTGTTTATTCGTCTTCTAAAAGTATCTAGTAACACATAGCTTATCCCTGTAGTATTCGAGCGAGTCTGTCTTAGGCGTGACGTGGTGAAAGCTGGAAGGCGGGGTCGGATATGCGTGTATTGTTTGTGAGGGAGGGCCCAGACTTGTGTAAAGCGCTTGTAAACTACATGTGTAAAAGGAGAAACTGACTGACCGATCTAACAACGCACAGCTAAAATGATTGAAAATAGGAGTGCGTAATTTTGCACAAGGTTTCCTTTCGTAGAACAGGTGGTCGGTGGGGACGGAAAGTTGTAGAGTGGCGGCCACGTACCGGAAGACGCAGCGTCGGAAGGCCTCCCACAAGATGTACCGACGACCTGGCGAGGGTCGCGGGAATCCGATGGACGCGAGACGCACAGGACCGGTCACTGTGGCGACGCTTGGGGGAGGTCTATGTCCAGCAGTGGACGTCTTTCGGCTGAGATGATGATGAAAGGGATGAAAACAGGGTCAAGAGTTTTTTATGGAGAAGCCTACTTCTACGTGGGCGAAGCCACTGGAAAAAGTTGGTCTATGTCTAGTAAAAGGTAAAGTCCTGACTAGTAAGTGCAAGCACCTAGGCCAAACCCTAAGACCTAGAACGCTACAATTTTACACAGCAGTTTACTTTTGATCTTTTGTGATGCGCATGTTTATCAAGTTAAATATACAGGGTGTTTGGTTCATCGTGTGCCAAATTGATATGGTCGACTGGAGGGGTCATCTACTATCCTTTCAGACCCCCAAACACTACCCATGTCCAGTGGAATTTTTTTCATCGACTTTTTAAAGTTTTTTGAAAAATAGACCCGATTTTTACATTCAAATATAAATATAACAAAATGTATAAGACGTAGAGCCTCAATTTTAATTTTATTTAGACGTATATTGTATAAAGGTACTTTTGAAAACAAAATTAGTGATATCAGCCCACTAGATTTTTTAAAATTTATTCGCAAAGTTTCGGACTTAAGTTAACGCTATTTGTGTTACTGCTATTTACATGGCTGCAAAAAAAGAACTAAAAGAGACTGGGATCTTCAAACTGTCTCAATAATTTTCTAGTCTATCCTCTTGCTAGTGATGTGCCACATGTCATAAAAATCTTATTACAACTATATGAAATCGATAGTTTTGTGAGTCGAGTCACATAAAATTAACATTCAAAATTATGATTTGAAAAAGGATTTATACTTGAATGGTACCTGAAGCACCTATTTAATCTGTTTAATCACTCATATAAAGTAAAACCTGCTTTGTAACACCCTATTTTTGTGGGTTTTACTTGAAATAAAAGAAAAAAAGCGTCTTTTACAATAATTTCATATTTTTTATAAATGCCTATCAAATTTTGGCCTCTGTTGCAAATGCAGACCCGACACCTGTTCCGTATTTCGACACTCAGTTTTTCTAGGTCTACATTTGTACGCAGGGTCTGGGGAACCTGCCAAAGAGCTGGTATACGCGACGGTGGTTCCAACTAGGGAAGTACTAGTTCAAAGCATTGGAACGGCTTTGAATACAATTAAAGAGGGAAAATGACTTCGTACAACAACTAAGTGACAAAATACAAAACAGATGTCGGGCCTGCACTTGCAACAGATGCCAAAACTTGAGCAGTATTTGTAAAAATCATGAAATGGTTGTAAATATGGAATTTTATTTTTTTATTTCAAGTAAAACCAACGAAAAGTGAAATACGAGACAGATTTCACCTTCTAAGAGTGATATAACAGATTAAGTAGGTGTTTCAGATACCATTTTAGCAAAAATAATTTTATAATTCACAATTTTGAATGTTAATTTTATCCGACTCGATTCACAAAACTGGCGATTTTATATAGTTGTAGTCGATGAAAAAAAATCCACTGGACATGGGTAGTGTTTGAGAGTCTGAAAGGATAGCAGATGACCCCTCCAGTCGACCATATCAATTTGGCACACGATGAACCAAACACCCTGTATATTATATTTAACATGATAACAAGAATATAGTAAAGACTTGCATCTTACTAATTGGAAACTAATTGAACTGGAAAACTGTGGTTTTCTCGTCCGATTATAATTTGGGCGTCTTCGAGGCTGGAGTGAATAGGCTCTTAATAAACTAGTGCGCCTCACGTCACCACTGCTTACCATCAAGTGGGGTCGAAGTCAAGCACTAGTTTATAACAATTAAAAGAAAATAATATTGTAGCTCACGCCATAATCATGGCGGTAAGTGTGGCTGAAAAAACTTCATGGCGTCCTCAAAAGGCCCTTATCGAACATGGTAACTTTCAGAGGATCCTGCACCTGATTTAGGCGGAAGAGACGCACAGATGTCACTGTTGTGAACACAGGTGTGGTGTTAGTCAGTAAAACATTGATACAAAGAGTAGAGCGAGGAGCTCATAGCCAGTTGTGCTCACTAATCGGTAAACGATAAGCGAGTTAAGCCACCCTTGGCGCGGGCAGTCTATGGATGGGTGACCGTTTAGTGGTATTTCATCTGAGCGTCTCCGTGCTTCGGAGGGCACGTAAAAAGTCAGTCCCGGTTGTTGTCAACTGACAGCAGTCGTTAAGCCAAGTCAGAGACCTTCGGGCGGCTTGAAAACTCTGACACCAGGTTGGCCACAAACCGTACGATAAGTAAGTAAGTAGAAAAAGTTCTTAGATAATATCCCTCTACAAAAAAAACTAATATTGCAGCAATGATGTCATAATAGTAATAAGTTTTTACGAATTATAGGTCACAAGTGAGACCTAGGTAAGTGATTTACTTAGGGCCTGTTTCACCACCTATGATTAAGTTTCCAATATCTTACTAGGCAGATAATTTCATACAAATTCTGTTCCATCTTTTAATTTATTCAGGAAGTAGTGGCTACTCGGACATTGTGAAACAGGCCCTTAGTGTTATTTGTTTCATCACCATTCCCGAGAAGTCATCACTGGATTTTCCACCTCAAAAATAAACCAAATGTTGATTTTTATGAACAGTCCCGTATCCCAAAAGCTCTTTTCCTAGAGTATTTTCACCTTTGAAATATAATGGCATTCTCTATGACAGATTTGGGGGGGGAAGCTAGGGTATGGTCTTGGTGGGAATCGCTGTAGGTGACGGCAGCATTACCTATAAAATGTCAAGAAACCATCTGCTGTGCTCGTGGCGGAGTACCGTATGAAGCAGAGCCCTAGCCAGTCCGAGTCATCCACGTCCCCGCCGTCCTCCCTGGGACCTGCTGCACCCGCGCCGCCGCGCGACCGCCACCTCGTGGTGCAGCTGAGCTAACGGATGCAGGGCGAAGGGCGAGTATTCTGCGCCTTAAAACAGAATCGTCTCACCAGGGAGAGAACCCGAAAGAAACCCGAGCATATCCGTAGGCTCTAAAGCGGCAGCCCCGCTAGCGGATTAAGGCACAGTGGGCTAATCACTCGCTTGCCCGACAATTATAGATTCAAGAAACCGAAACAGTAGAAAACCGGACCGATACTTTACCGACGACTTTTGGCATGAAAATACGGACACGAATTGCATTTTGGAATGTGCGTACGCTTAGTGATGACAGCCGACTAGCACAGGCAGAAGCAGTCATGCTTGGTTACAACCTGCAGATATTGGGTCTAAGCGAAGTGAGAAGACACGGCTTTGGTGAGCTGAGAACATCTAGGGGCTTGACTTTGCTATATTCAGGTAAAGAAAATGAGGAAGATGTGCGCGAGTACGGCGTGGGGCTTCTCCTCTCTAATGTAGCGAAGAAAAGCCTTGTTGATTGGAAACCGATCTCAGACCGGATCATGTACGCTCGTTTTAACTCTAGAGTACGGAAAATCTCCATCGTACAGTGCTACGCCCCAACCAATGCATCATCCGAGGATACTAAAGACGATTTCTACAACGCCCTGAACGCCACCCTTAGGAGTATTAAGAGGCAAGACATCGTCATCGTCATGGGAGATCTAAATGCTAAGGTTGGGAGGGTTAATGCGGGCCGTGAGCGGCATATGGGGACTCAGGGTCTTGGAGTTTGTAACGATAATGGGGATCGTTTTATCGATTTTTGTCAGAACCATGATCTTACCATCGGAGGAACATTGTTCATTCACGGCGACCACCACAAATACACCTGGAACTCACCCGATGGAGTCACAAAGAACCAAATTGACCATCTTGCCATTAGTTCTAAATGGCGTTCTTCACTGCTCGACGTTCGCAACCGTAGGGGCGCCGATATAGATAGCGACCATCATCTGGTGGTTGCTGAAGTTCGGCTTAAGGTTGCAGTAGCCCGTGCAACTGGAGGACCTGGCAGGTTGGGAAGGAGGTTCGACGTGAACAAACTGTCTGACTTGGACACCCGTAGGGCTTTTCGTCTTGAGCTGCGAAATCGATTCTCCGGACTCGAAGAAGTTGCGGATTCACTGGATGAGGAGTGGAATCGCATTAAAATGGCCTACACAGAGACCAGCTCCGTCATTCTAGGGCACAAATCGTCACACTCTCGCGAGGACTGGATGTCTCAACACACCTGGAGTCTTATCGAGGACAGAAGGAATCTGCACCTAAAGCTTCTGGAGACCCGTAATGTTGACGAGCGAGCCGGCCTCATTTTACAGTATCGTCGAATACGCAAGGCTATTTATCGGAGCACGCGTGCGGATAGAAGGCGGTGGGCCGATGACATAGCTGATCATGCTCAACACGCTGCGAACACCGGCAACCTTAAGGAGCTGTATAGAAGCACAAAGACCTTGGTAGGAGACAACAGGCGCAAAAGAAAACCACTTAGATCCAAAGAGGGGCAGCTCATTGTGACGTCGGAAGAGCAACTTCTACGCTGGCACCAACACTTTGAGGAGGTTTTCCGATTGTCAGCGACTTCGACGCCTGAGGCACTGTTGGTTAGTTCTTCACCACCCCGGCTCCTCGATATCAATTCGGAACCACCGTCAGAATCGGAGGTAGCTGAAGCAGTCCTCTCTTTGAAGACAGGGAAGGCTCCAGGATTCGACTTGATTACTGCGGAAATGCTGCAAGCCGACTTAACCTTCGCCGTCGACGTACTGACGCCTTTAATTGAAAAGATCTGGACTGCTGAAGAACTCCCGGACGACTGGAACAAAGGGCTCGTAATTACCGTGCCTAAAAAAGGTGATCTAAGTCAGTGCGATAACTGGAGAGGCATTGCACTGCTGTCAATTCCCTCTAAGGTCTTCTGCAGGATAATCTTGGATAGGCTATCGAGGGCCCTGGAACCCTTACTACGCAGGGAGCAGGCTGGTTTCCGTTTGAGTCGTTCTTGCACGGATCAAATTAACACTCTACGTATAATTCTTGAACAGGCATCAGAATGGCAAAGGGAGATATATCTCACTTTTGTGGACTTTGAAAAAGCCTTCGATACGTTGAAGTGGTCCAGCATTTGGTCTCGCCTGCTGGAAATGGGAGTGCCACCAAAATTGGTCCGCTTATTACAGAGCATATATCGGAAATATTCCTGCAGAGTGGTTCACGACGGTCTCATCTCGGAGGACATCGCAGTGCACGCGGGTGTTCGTCAGGGTTGCCTCCTCTCGCCTCTTCTCTTTATAGTCGTTCTTGACGGAATTTTGCTTCGCATCTTCAATGAGAGGCGCCGCGGGATAGAATGGGGATTGTCCAGCGTTTTAGAAGACTTGGACTACGCCGATGACCTATGCCTGCTAAGTCATACGCACGCCGACATGCAAGCAAAATTGAACGACCTGCGTCAGGAGGCAGCGAAAACTGTGCTTAAAATTAACTCGCGGAAGACCCAGGAAATGCGTACAGGGGTGATTAATGCTGCGCCGCTGCTAATCGGCACTGAGGCAGTGGAACGCGTCCAGAAATTCACGTACCTCGGAAGCGTCGTGGCGGAAACTGGTGGAACTGAAGAAGACGTCGCTTCTAGAATCGCCAAAGCCCGCGGTACCTTTGCACAGCTGAGACCGGTTTGGCAATCACGGAAATTGACTCGAAGAGTTAAGCTAAAAATCTTCAGGTCAAACGTCAAATCCGTGCTGCTTTACGGGTGCGAAACGTGGAAGGTGACAAAGGAGATCTCACGACAAATCCAGGTTTTCGTGAATCGATGCCTTCGCCGTATCCTCGGAATTTACTGGCCCGAGACCATCTCTAACGTAGAGCTGTTGGAGAAATGCCGCGAAAGCCCGATCGACCACCAGATCAAGCGTCGCAAGTGGAGTTGGATTGGTCACACGCTTAGGAGGGATTCCAATCATATACCTAAACAGGCACTGGACTGGAATCCCCAAGGGAAACGGAAGCGTGGCCGTCCTCGGCAGACCTGGCGTCGCACCGTTTTGGCTGAAGCGAAAGACATCGGACTGACGTGGAGCGAGGTTAAGCATAAAGCGCAAGACCGCTCGCGTTGGGTGACTACTGTGGACGCCCTCTGCCCCAGCTAGGGGATTTAGGACCTTAAGTCAAGTAAGTCATGACAGATTGTAAAGAAAATGTCAAACATTAGCTTTACATTCCGTAATTTCAAACGCCATATTGCGCGGAAAGTGCATTTTATCATACTGTAGCTTTTTGAACGGATTTGTCGTCTAGTTTGGTTCTGTGGTCCAAGGCATGAAAGTTTTTCGAGGATTTTTGCAAAAAATTTATTTTATTTATTAGTTCTAGAGTTGCGGGAATTTTCAAAAGAGTTGTCATTGCCCTGGAACGCAAAAGAAAACTGAAGGAACGCAGATGGGTTTTAACGTGCAAAATTTTGACACGTACTTTCACTTCACCCGGAGCAATACCAGTATTCGTGATTTTTGCTATAACTACAAAAACTGTCTTACCAATCAGTCGAGCTGGGTAAGGAACTCCAATAAGCGTCAAACTATTAAACATAATACTTAATTATTTTTTTAAGAGCCTCAAAATACTAATAAACATTCGCTTATAACTTGAACCTTGCTAAACCCGTCAGCGCCAAGCGCCAGCTTAAATAATAACTTTCCTCTAGCTCGCTCTTAGAGGAAATAGTGGCCCATACTTGTATGGGATTACCTAAATCGAGGCTCTGACCTCCAGAAGATTGTTTGTGCTGGTGTAATTGTTCCACATCATAATTATCCATCATCTCTCTAGCTTTTTCCCGCCGAGAGAGATTGTCGCCGATCGTCCTCATGAGGACACGGTGGAGCACCGCCCAAGCGCGGCGCACCTCCATCGTTAGCTCCACCGTGTCTTCCGGGTAGTTTAAGAGCCATTACGCACTGTCGACTAGTCGCCGGCGACTCAGTCGACGGCGACTGTTACTTACTATAGTTTAAATAGGTGCTTGCGCACTAGTCGTCAGTCGCCCAGGCGACTCGGCGACTCGCTGCGTTGTGGCGACGCACAGGCGACTGGCGGTTGCTAGCGACCAATAGAAGCACGGCTTCAAATGGGAGCGTTCACACTGCGAGCAACTGTCGTAGCGACCGGACGCCGCGCACAATGAGTTTTGACACGGATAAATGTACTTGGAATACTGTCGCTCGGCTCGGTCTCCGGCCCTAGTTTCCCATGTTTCGGTCGCCGAGGGACTGAGTCGCCGGCGACTAGTCGACAGTGCGTAATAGCCCTTAATAATGGAGATGACGTGAGTAACATGATATGCCTTAGACAGACTGAAGGTTAGACTTTTTAGACATACTCGTATACGTCGTCCAGCCATCTCCTTAGTGATCAAGGCAGCACGCGAGTTAATAAATTGCTCATTAGGCATACGGTAGACATATCCAGACCATTTCAGCTTGAGCTGAGCAGCTTACTATAGAGCGCAGTATACTTGAAGTTAACTAACGGATAGCTTTCAATACACTATACTGCTTTCCACAAAAAACTTTTTACATAAAAGACTAGACTTCAATACCAATAAACGATCAAAATACTCGTAACCATGATTTCGGAAGTCGGTATTTCTGGTATTGTTTGTTTGTTTGTTATTTAACACAGATTTCCGAATTTATCGTTAGTTTTTACAATGTTTTTGATGTTTTTAATCCACAATGGATTAGTAGTGTAGGAGTATTGTTGTTTATTAATTATTGAGATTGTGTAGACCAACAATCCGAATTTTAGTCAAATTCGGCAAAAAACAAATTGGTTACGTAAATATGAAGCTGTGTAATACACATTTGATTGCTAGTAACCTATTTAATCACCAAGAACCAAGGTTTCAGATATATTTTGACGAATCTGGAAAATTAAGTGGCAGTGTTTAGGGCACATTGCTCGTAGAACAGATGGTCTATGGGGACGAAAGGTACTGGAGTGGCCACCACATCTGGTAGGACGATGCAGCGTTGGAAGGCATCCTACAAGGTGGACCGACGACATGGTGAGGGTCGCGGAAATCCGATAGATGCGAGATGCACAGGAGCGATCATTGTGGCGGCGCTTGGCCTATCTCCAGCAATAGACGTCTTTTGGCTGAAATGATGGTGATGACACATGCAGGTACAAAATTCTTTTAAAATTCCTTAGTCTTTAATTTATTCTAAAAACTCTCTCGCGTTCCGAAGATCGATTTCAATCATTTTAAACAGCGGAACTTAGACTGCACCTACAATAAAACTGGTGTATTCTTAAACTGGTATAGACAAGGAAGAACATAGGTACAGTAGAGCGTGATCGATAGGTTTTGTTACGGGTTCCATGCACGGTAGCGTTAAGGTAAGACAAAGGAAACATGCGACTAACTCCATTAGCGATAGAACAGGAGCTGGGAACGAGGATTTATTTTTTAGTTTAATAAGGAGGAAAGTGTTTTGTTGAGAATTTTGCGGTTTACGTGATTATGTCGTTAAAATACCGGAGTGTGTACCGCGCGCACGAAGGGTTCTGTACCAATATCTATACAATATTAGACAATATAATTATTTAACATCTACCTAGCCTTTTTCCCAACTATACTGGGATCAGCTTCCAGTCAAGCCAGATTTAGCTGAATACCAGTATTTTACGAGGAGCAGCTGCCTGCCAGACCTCCACAACCCATTATCTGGGATAACACGGTACTTCATGACAAAACTGATTATAATTATTAATTATAAGCTATTTTTTAATATCAATAAAAAAAAACAGCAAAGATAAATGACGTTTGTTGGATGGCATAAATATTTGTTTTATTCTGCTTTCAGTGTTCTTTTTGTTAGACAATTACACAGCCGGCAACATAAACGTATCATGTGAAAATTTCAACTGTCTTGCTATCGCAGTTCATTAAATATAGCCTGACAGACAGACATACGGATATTAATAGACTTCTTTTGGGAACGATATCTTAAACACTGAGAAAAATGCTAAATTTTTATAGGCACTTATTATAAGAGAGTTGTTCGTTATCAATAAAATAACTAAAGAAGGTTCGTTGCGTAAAGAGATTTGCCGATTAGTAATATTTTAAATTAAGAAATAGTTTACAAAATATCCCAACACTATTTAAGACTTCTAAAGAACAAATTAAACCAAACATTTAAGATACTCACTTTGCAATAATTAAATTAATATTTTGATTGCAAAAACTTAAAAGCTTTTATAAGTTCGTAATTAAATCTTTAAAAATGCTTTTACATAATCACGAACAAGTCTTAGACTAACTTAGCTAAGTCAAGGTTTAATTAATGATCTTAAAAACCTAATTAATAATACAAATCCATACTTTAGACCGTGCAATTTATTTAGCAATTACTTAACTTAATTTTCAATCAAAGCGTTTCTACGAAAATCTTCAAAGATTTTATCTGGCAACAAAAAGTTGATCGTTTGCGTTAAAAATATAATTAGTGTTGACTTATTAAATATTGTTGATTAATTTTTTTACATGTTTCTTATGGCAGTAAAAAATATAGGCTTTCGTCTAAATATTTACACGCGTACTTTATTTTCTTCAGGACTTATAAGGTTGTGTTTTACTTTCTAAATTCAAGAAGTAAAGTGCGAGAGTGAATTAGTGTGTGTGTGAGTTTGTGAGTGAGTGAGAAGAGTAAGTCTTTCAGTTTGTTAGTTTATTTCCCAACTTTTTTAAAATTTCTTTTTTTTACATTGCAACCTATCCAATGTAATCTTACATTGATGACATGACATGATTTTTTCCTAAAAACTTTAAATACCAATGTCATATTTTGAGTTATTTTTATTGTCGTACTTGCAGATGATGATGACTCAGTCTAACCTTGCTGGTGCCTGGTGCCTGGGTATGCCTTGCTGGTGCGGGTCTATGTTTCCTGATAGCTATAACTCAGGCGCTTTAAGTCGAGAGTGAAGCTACTTCTAGGAAAGCGTGCTCCATCGTTAGCCACATCATCTCCTTACATTAGGCGAGATAGTAGACAAAAGCAAATCAAACACATATGCATACGAGTATTTATCATTATAGCGCTTTTCATTGAAGCAAGAAAGGCAAGAAATAAAACATGTGCGGTTTCAACAGCTATTTGTAAATATGTCAAAAGAAGTAAATAATTGATCCCAACTCCCGGTTCATATATCTCCCGGTCGCCTCACTTAGCGGAACAGGCGGATATAAAGTGGCTCACTATCTCATTACATTGCCTTCTAATGGAAAACACTTATTGACTACAAAACTGATTCAAACTAAACTAGAAGGTTTTTTTAATTCACTCTTGAACTATCCCCTCATTAGGTGTAAAAGCAGATGCTAATCCAGGACGATTAAATCAATTTAATTTTTTCAATAATCGTCCTGGTGTTTTTTTGGTCAATTTTAAGATTGATGTTTGTGGAACAAATCATAGTTTTATACCTATTGTAATTGAAAAAATTTCAATTAAATTTTTTATTAATTGAATTAATAATTATTCTTCAACGAGTTAAAAAACAAGGATACTCGTACAACCTACTTTCGCTGCTTTTTGTTCTGCGTTTTCCAAAAAACGTAATGTTGGTAGGCCTCCCACATGATGGACTGATGACCTAGTGGGTGTCGTTGGATTGCAGTGGATGCGAGACGCAGAGGACCATTCGTTGTGACAACGCGTTGGAGAGCCTATGTCCAGCAATGGACGTCTGGCCGCCTCTCTAGAAGAACGAATGTACCCTAATTCACGCCTGGTGTGAGTTGCAAGAATTCATATATCTTCTTTATGATTGTAAGGCATAGGGTTTCCTCACTCTATTTTCGGTCAACACCACCTGAAAGCAGTAGTAATAAATTAAATTACACTAAGTGCCTGCTCGGGAATGAACCCATGATGCTCGTAAATACGAGCCATTACCACTACCTATTATAATTCGAATAGTTTAAAGTTTTCCTCTGTTAATGAATTTAGCGTAGGTGTATTAAATAATTACATACAATTAAAATGTTGCAAACTTTACCTGTGAACTCCGTGGTCTCTGTTTGATCAAGTAATTGCCTCACGAGTAACGCGTTCATCACAGACTTACTTAGCTTTAATTTGATAACAACCAACCTAACGATCTTCAACATAAAAGCATAATAATGTACGCCCTACAACTGAGACGTAGGAGGGACGTGAATGAAGCGTGGGTGTGGCGTAGGAGTGCCAGAAGTTACGTGAAGACTTCAATTAGGACCTTTACCTTCAGTACTTCGAAAACGGTTTGTTTATATTGTTACTCTAGACAGTTGTTCACTTGGTGCCTGTATTGGGCACGCTACAAATGCGGCAGTAAATCAGTAAAACCCCCGTTTGAGGAGTGGCTGAAGAGATGCCACGGCGTCATTTCACCTGACGCGGCTCCTCACTGGATATGGCAAAGTTGAGAGAAAAAGAAAAAGAAAGAAAGAAAATGAATTTATTTTGCCCAAATGGACGCACAGTACAATAGTAACAATACAAAAACTGTCAGGCTATGTGAACCCGGCATTATTTTTTTTTTTAGCTTCTTGGTCCGCATTCAGGTGGATTAAACGTCCGGGTGGCATCATTGTGTGGAACGCCCGAGCAATGGGTTCATCGTCGTCTGGCCGTCCTATAGGTAAAAATCGAACCCGGGTGAAAACTAGTAACCGAGTAAAACACTACAAAAAATAAACTTTGCATCCCATTCCCTCCCTTTAAGGTGAATGCTTCAGGTAGCCCGCGAAATTCAAATTTTCTTACGTTTTTTGCGATTTGCAAGCCAGTGGTAGGTTGTATGAAGTTAAAAATACTTAAGCGGTTGTAAAACGTAACTAGTTACATAATTATAAACATAAAAATCATCAATACAAGCCTCCAAGCTCACTTAATTTTCAATCAAAGCGTTTCTACGAAAATCTTCAAAGATTTTATCTGGCAACAAAAAGTTGATCGTTTGCGTTAAAAATATAATTAGTGTTGACTTATTAAATATTGTTGATTAATTTTTTTACATGTTTCTTATGGCAGTAAAAAATATAGGCTTTCGTCTAAATATTTACACGCGTACTTTATTTTCTTCAGGACTTATAAGGTTGTGTTTTACTTTCTAAATTCAAGAAGTAAAGTGCGAGAGTGAATTAGTGTGTGTGTGAGTTTGTGAGTGAGTGAGAAGAGTAAGTCTTTCAGTTTGTTAGTTTATTTCCCAACTTTTTTAAAATTTCTTTTTTTTACATTGCAACCTATCCAATGTAATCTTACATTGATGACATGACATGATTTTTTCCTAAAAACTTTAAATACCAATGTCATATTTTGAGTTATTTTTATTGTCGTACTTGCAGATGATGATGACTCAGTCTAACCTTGCTGGTGCCTGGTGCCTGGGTATGCCTTGCTGGTGCGGGTCTATGTTTCCTGATAGCTATAACTCAGGCGCTTTAAGTCGAGAGTGAAGCTACTTCTAGGAAAGCGTGCTCCATCGTTAGCCACATCATCTCCTTACATTAGGCGAGATAGTAGACAAAAGCAAATCAAACACATATGCATACGAGTATTTATCATTATAGCGCTTTTCATTGAAGCAAGAAAGGCAAGAAATAAAACATGTGCGGTTTCAACAGCTATTTGTAAATATGTCAAAAGAAGTAAATAATTGATCCCAACTCCCGGTTCATATATCTCCCGGTCGCCTCACTTAGCGGAACAGGCGGATATAAAGTGGCTCACTATCTCATTACATTGCCTTCTAATGGAAAACACTTATTGACTACAAAACTGATTCAAACTAAACTAGAAGGTTTTTTTAATTCACTCTTGAACTATCCCCTCATTAGGTGTAAAAGCAGATGCTAATCCAGGACGATTAAATCAATTTAATTTTTTCAATAATCGTCCTGGTGTTTTTTTGGTCAATTTTAAGATTGATGTTTGTGGAACAAATCATAGTTTTATACCTATTGTAATTGAAAAAATTTCAATTAAATTTTTTATTAATTGAATTAATAATTATTCTTCAACGAGTTAAAAAACAAGGATACTCGTACAACCTACTTTCGCTGCTTTTTGTTCTGCGTTTTCCAAAAAACGTAATGTTGGTAGGCCTCCCACATGATGGACTGATGACCTAGTGGGTGTCGTTGGATTGCAGTGGATGCGAGACGCAGAGGACCATTCGTTGTGACAACGCGTTGGAGAGCCTATGTCCAGCAATGGACGTCTGGCCGCCTCTCTAGAAGAACGAATGTACCCTAATTCACGCCTGGTGTGAGTTGCAAGAATTCATATATCTTCTTTATGATTGTAAGGCATAGGGTTTCCTCACTCTATTTTCGGTCAACACCACCTGAAAGCAGTAGTAATAAATTAAATTACACTAAGTGCCTGCTCGGGAATGAACCCATGATGCTCGTAAATACGAGCCATTACCACTACCTATTATAATTCGAATAGTTTAAAGTTTTCCTCTGTTAATGAATTTAGCGTAGGTGTATTAAATAATTACATACAATTAAAATGTTGCAAACTTTACCTGTGAACTCCGTGGTCTCTGTTTGATCAAGTAATTGCCTCACGAGTAACGCGTTCATCACAGACTTACTTAGCTTTAATTTGATAACAACCAACCTAACGATCTTCAACATAAAAGCATAATAATGTACGCCCTACAACTGAGACGTAGGAGGGACGTGAATGAAGCGTGGGTGTGGCGTAGGAGTGCCAGAAGTTACGTGAAGACTTCAATTAGGACCTTTACCTTCAGTACTTCGAAAACGGTTTGTTTATATTGTTACTCTAGACAGTTGTTCACTTGGTGCCTGTATTGGGCACGCTACAAATGCGGCAGTAAATCAGTAAAACCCCCGTTTGAGGAGTGGCTGAAGAGATGCCACGGCGTCATTTCACCTGACGCGGCTCCTCACTGGATATGGCAAAGTTGAGAGAAAAAGAAAAAGAAAGAAAGAAAATGAATTTATTTTGCCCAAATGGACGCACAGTACAATAGTAACAATACAAAAACTGTCAGGCTATGTGAACCCGGCATTATTTTTTTTTTTAGCTTCTTGGTCCGCATTCAGGTGGATTAAACGTCCGGGTGGCATCATTGTGTGGAACGCCCGAGCAATGGGTTCATCGTCGTCTGGCCGTCCTATAGGTAAAAATCGAACCCGGGTGAAAACTAGTAACCGAGTAAAACACTACAAAAAATAAACTTTGCATCCCATTCCCTCCCTTTAAGGTGAATGCTTCAGGTAGCCCGCGAAATTCAAATTTTCTTACGTTTTTTGCGATTTGCAAGCCAGTGGTAGGTTGTATGAAGTTAAAAATACTTAAGCGGTTGTAAAACGTAACTAGTTACATAATTATAAACATAAAAATCATCAATACAAGCCTCCAAGCTCACTTAGTTGCAAGAACGTTTTTGACCTCGAAAAAATCGTTCCTACAGTTAGGTGAGCTTGGAGGCTTGTATTAATGATTTTTATGTTTATAATTATGTAACTAGTTACGTTTTACAGCCGCTTAAGTATTTTTAACTTTATACAACTTTTCACTGGCTTTCAAATTGCAAAAAACGTAATAAAATTTGAATTTCGCGGGCTAAGTCGGAACATCCCCCTTAAGGAATATTGAATTAAGGAAACCTTGTGCAAACTTTGAAGTTCCTAGTCCCAGTAGTTTTGGCTGTGTGTTGATATTATGTCAGTCAGTCAGTTTCTTCTCTTACGTATATAGATAACCAGCAGCGGAAACACCATAGTCTGATTACGTTGTAACTAGCAAAATGTTTAAAAAAATGTAATAAATATAATGATTAAATTATCCATTCAGTTTAAAAAAAATCCTACCAACCTCCAAACTAAAAGCTCATTTGCAAACACATGTAAATGGCTAACGAAAGGAACATTAAAAATAAAAATACACCGTCTAAAAGTTAGGCCACCTTTAAAAACTAAATAGAACTGGGTCATTTTGAATACACTGCAAATGAACTACGTGTTTGTAAATGTAAAAACGTTGACGGTACACTGTAGGGTACAGTGAAGTGCACAAAAACTGTACACGAATTAAAACAATTATGGAAACTTCTGTCCGTATCTCGTTTGTGAGTGGGGCTTTTGGAATAATGTATTATTTTTCTAACTTTTTTTTTCAACATGCAATGTGGAAGAAGTTGACGGAGTGACTTTCGTGATACCAGAGGCAAACCTACATATAAGATTCCGAACAACTTTAAACTCCAGGCTTATTTTAAACAGTGTTGTAATATTGACGAATACTAGGTAATTAGTACTATTGGAGAAGAAAATAAGCTCTGAAGCTAAGCCAGAAAAGTCTCCGCGGCCCTAGAACACAAGGCGCATTTGAAGAATACAGGTAAGTTTAAGTCAGTAAAAGTCTGGTACACCTTCTTGATCCACACTAGAAAGGAAGAAGTCATTTGATTACATTAACAGTCTCATCATCATCAGTCTGGAAGATGTCTGTTAGATAAAAACTTGTTTCAAGCATCTATCAAACAACCGTGGGTCTCAACAGTTGATCAAACAGCTTCTTCGGTTCCAGGTAGAGTGTAAGAGTTCAGAGTCAGGGCTCTAGAACGTAAAGGGCAACTAATAGAATACGGTGAGTTTTAGTCAGTAAAAGTTCAAAACTTACTCTCAATCCGCCGAAAGCTGGAGAATTTATTTGATGACGGCTCACTTAAAAAAAAATTGGCCTGATTAAGTGTGCGTGAACTGTAACAAACAGTAGAACAAGCCAGCTTTCACAACAAGCTACCAAACAAATTCACGAGCATGGCTAGATACAGTTTCATTTTGTTTTGAATTAACTCTAAGGAATAACTAGATAAGAGCGCTCTTGGATTTCAACTTAATACGTTGAGCTGACCGTCTAAATGCAAACGTTTACGTTTTCATTTAAGTAATATAACCACCTAATATTCTTTTTCCAATTTTTTTTTAGTTTCAAAAAAGTATAATTCATTTAAATATTTAAGTACCTGTGTCCTCTAGATGGGGTAGAAGACATCCACAGTGCACCTCTTTTCTCTTGACATTGCGGATAAAGTTATAAACTTGACACAGGGTTTAAACAGAATATGGTCTCAAACAGGACACGATATATTCTCATGGTATAAGATTTGAAAGAAGCTAGTACAAAATACAGACCAAAACCCCAACTGGATAGGACATTATAATTATAAACGTCTTAGCAGACATCGTTTCAGGCCAGGTGAAGCAATAACACCCCTACATTCACCGTCTCTCGAGACAGTGTATTAATATCGCGCAAATTCACGAGAAACACGATACACTACACATAGCTTATCCCTGTAGTATTCGAGCGAGACTATCTTAGGCGTGACGTGGTGAAAGCTGCATGGCGGGGTCGGATATGTGTGTATTGTTCATGAGACTTGTGTAATTAAAGCGCCTGAAATCTACATGTGTAAAAGGAGACACTGACTGACCGATAGTACAACGCACAGCCAATACTACTAGGGCTAGGCGCGTGAAATTTTGCACATGGTTGATTTTTAGGATGAAATTTTGTTTATGGCATAGTTTTGCACTAAAAAAGCTTTTTCCAAAATTCACTCTGAGATGAAACGGGGGTTCAAAATTGGTATAAGGAAACCTACTTTTACGCGAGCCAAGCCGCTGGTAGAAGCTAGTCTGAATATACGTCGCAGGGAAGTAAGGATATCAAGGATTTCACGTAATCACTAGGGATATCATGAAATCCCGGTAGATGTCGAATATTCTTGTTTATTCGTCTTCTAAAAGTATCTA
Source organism: Mythimna separata (assembly GCA_030763345.1). Taxonomy (NCBI): domain Eukaryota; kingdom Metazoa; phylum Arthropoda; class Insecta; order Lepidoptera; family Noctuidae; genus Mythimna; species Mythimna separata. The sequence continues at coordinate 16,831,018 of CM061183.1, forward strand.
GTAACACATAGCTTATCCTTGTAGTATTCGAGCGAGTCTGTCTTAGGCGTGACGTGGTGAAAGCTGCACGGCGGGGTCGGATATGCGTGTATTGTTTGTGAGAGAGGGCCCAGACTTGTGTAATTAAAGCGCCTGTAATCTACATGTGTAAAAGGAGAAACTGAAACTGAATGACCGATATAACAACGCACAGCCAAAGTTACTAGAACCAGAAGTATAAAATGTTGCACAAAGTTTTCTTTTATGTTGAAGACGAGCACTTCGAGTTGGCGTTGGCAAACACTAAGAGAGCATTTTTCGAAATTCACCTCCTAAAAGGACAAAACGGGTTCTCAAAGTATGTATGGAGCAACCTACTTTTACGTCGGCGGAGCTGCTGGCAGAAGCTAGTCTGTTTATATATCAGTCAAAGTCCTGACCGGGTAGTGCACTGATCCATTAGCCCGGGCGCGCACTAGCGGCCAGTCCGCAGGCGGCCAGGTGAAACAAATGAAAGCGCCATAGAGCGCGCGCTTCTGAACTGTCCGCACGCGGCCAGCGGCCACAGGTGCGCGCGCTCTATGGCGGTTTCATACTAATGTATGTATCTCGATGGCCGCCGCGTCTTGGCCGCTGGCCGCTGGCCGCAAGTGCGCTATGGGGCTTAGTGCCTAGCCCAAACCTTATGATCTAGAACGTTAAAAAATTTCACAAACGTAATTATACTTCGTTGTTATTGTTAAGTATACAGTTGTACTTTGGTACTAGAATGGATTTTTCAAAATTCACGCCATAGGAGAATGAATTGGGTTTCCAAAATTTGCATGGAAAAACTTATTTTCACGCGGATGAAGCCACTGGCAGAAGTTAGTGCGTAATAAAAGATATCAAGAATGCAGATATTCACACCGATTTTACTGATATAGCGTGACGTATTGCCCAACTTAAACTGCAAATGTTCAACGGGGCCGAAAATTCTTGAGTTGTAACTGCATATCGTAAGGTGCAGCATTAGAAGGCCTTCCAATGGGTGGACCAATGACCTAGTGAGATATATGCGAGACGCTTAGAATCGTTCACCGATCGTTAAACGTCACTACTGGACGACTGTTGGACATACTCGTAAACCTCCCCTAGTTTATGTCCAGTCGTGGACGTCTTTTGACTATTACAGTCGTAAGACAGAGAGAGATAATGATGATGATGCATATTAAATTTGAAGCAGTGAGAAGCGTTAATCTTTCGGAGATATTAATTGGAAAACAGTTCGAAATGTATAGGATTGACATGCACTATCAAAATGTTTATGTAGTTGATCCAAAATATTTGACATTCGTTATTGCTAACAAAATGTTATTGAACCTGTTGATCATATTCTTTATCTCTAAATTAGACACAATCTGAAGAGTGTATTTAAAAATCTTTTGGAATCGTTACGCAGTTTTTTAAATATTTAATTCAAAGAGCTTTTTATTTAAGCTTTGATTAACGTTCATTATTTTACCAAGAACAATATTTTTAATCAAATACATTACCAGATAGTGGAAACCGTCAGTATCTACTTATCTTTATTGAAACTGCAATGTAGATTGTACTGTGTCACATTCTAAGAATACTCCTATATATTAAGCCAGATGTTGTGTTTGAATTTTATTAGGAAACTGTGACTTGAATGAATCTACGAAAAGAATCCTGTTTATTGGCTAGTGCAACGTGAGTGCAATATTTGGTTGGTAGGTTTTTAGAGAGAGAAAAGCTGCCCAAAAATTTGAAAAATAATTTAAATTAACATAAAATCTATGAAAATGGCTATTAAAAAATAAAAAAAATACTGTTAACCTTTTGTAATACTCTAGTGTACATTTATCTTTGTACTTTGTACATTTTTCTTTTTATCCGATTTCAAAAAGGGATGTTCTATGTTCAGCTGTATGTTTCTTGTTTTAATTTTGAAAGGTTTGCGCTTGACTCTTAATAGAAAGCAACGAAGTGGTCAATGATAGAATGCGTTTCCCTAGAAGTAACCCACTCACTCTTGACTTTAAGTCAAGTTTATATTAGTAAAACCACAAAACATTATTTTCTCAGCAAAGCTGTTAACTGATACCGTACTCAAAATGGTCGCAGTACTGCCGCGCCGAATGGCAAATATAGGCAATGTCCGTAAATACTTTGACCAAGGTAAAAGCCAGCCTTCGGGAATACTCGCTCTTGCTCGGACATTATTCGGCACGTTAGGTCCGAGTGCTCAGTTTGCGACAAGTCTATTGACGAACATTGCAAGGAAGTCAACGACCCCAGTACTGAAATATTACAAAAATAATACTCAAATATACGATCAAGCAACTAAGGTTTATAAAGACCCCCCGTTTTCGAATTTAGCTTCATTGAAATTATTTTGAAGCTGTATAATATCAAACCTTTTTATGTGGAAAATATATCAGCGTAATTAAGAATAGTACAAAATGATATAATAGATAAAAAAAAATATTGTAACTTTTCTATTAGGTTCCATTATATTCCATTCTATTCATGCCGATGTAAAGCTTGCGTTATCACAGCGTTACCTTTGCGTACATTTGACGAATACTAAGCGTAATGAAAAGATTGCTTATACTCATTTGCTGAACTCAAACAAAATAATAATATGGCTCGATAACTTCCAAACACAAAAAAGTAAAATTAAAGACCAATGCAGTGGCCAATACATATTGACAAACTCACAAAAACATTCTAAATCTTAGTGCTTTATATAAAAATAGTGTATTTAAAGGACTCGGACAAAGAACTGGGGAGTACGGCTAGCGCCACACATTATTACTTTAGTCCACTGGTCAACGGTATAACGTGGTAAGTAGCAACTTCCAGTCCAGAAATATTGAGAGTATGGAAATTATTATCATTTATTTTCTTTTTTTTTAACAATGAGATTTTAAAGATTACATGTAGTGTAAATGAGAATGTTGATATAGATGTTTGGAGTGACGATGGATACAGTGAGAAAATACGAGCACATTAAAAGAAGTTTGGATGTGTCACTTGCGACTAAAAATGTGTGAGAGCTAAAAATGAGGAGAATTCATTTCTCCTTTTTACATGACCATGCCAAGATAAACTCATTTAAATACCGCATGTTACTAAAATAGTTATCCATATACATACGGACGAATAAAGTGGAAGAAGGAAGCCAAAGGAAACACGAATGGATTGTGTGAAGAGTCATATGAAAGAAAAGGGAGTCAGTGATAGCAAGATTGCTGACAGGGCAGAAGGGAAGAAAACAAGGCATTACCACGACTCCAAGTAATAACATAGGACAAGAGCTGGATGGTGTTTTTAAAGATAATGATTTAGGATATAGGTATAGAATCAATTTAAAAATAATTTTAATGATACCACATTTGAATGTTTTTTAGTTAAAATGTAATCCTGTGTTGGTTGAAAAGTTCAGATAATTAAATTACCTACGGCCGTGACATTTCGTGTTAAATATTTCTACTATATTCATAAGTGAGTCGACACACTCATAAAAAAAACATATTAGTGATCGTTACCAACACGAAATGAAAATATTAAAGCCAAGAATTTTCTAAATAACTATCATTTCATCTTCATAAGCCACGCCATGGTCATATAAGCTAGAAAATATCTCACCGACATGACTCTTTAAAATATTCCAGACAAAACTTGGAACATTAAAGTATAGTCTAAAGTTTTATAGTAGAACATTATGATGATGAAAATATTTGAAAGTAACTAGTTTAGCAAGAACTACCGTCTGTTTTTATACCGCTGGGTATATATTATCTAAAATGACATTACAACACAAAAGAACTGGCATCATTCCTATAGTAAGTTTGACATTACCTGTGTCAATTTAGTCTCAGGGTCTAAAAAACAGATATTATAGTCTAAAGATAAATCTCATAACTATTACCAGCTAGGCTTATTACCATCATAATCATGTCAGTTGAAAGCAATCCATTGTTGGACATAGATCTTTCCTAAGTGTCGCCATAATGACCAGTTCTGTACTGACCGCACTCATGGAAATTCTTTAACGTTAATCATTACTTAACTTCTAAACGATCTATTAAGAAATTGTCACATTGACAGTTTTACACAGTTTTTCAGTGAAGCTTTGACAATACTTAACTTTAATGGACATTAGGGACGCTAATGAACCATTAACTGGACTCTGAGTATGAGCGTGAGTCTCACTTCCATCGATTCCTGCGACACCTTGTGGAAGGTCTTTCAACTCTAAGTCTCGTGGTACATGGTCACCACTCCAAGACCATCAACCATCTATTCTGCAAGCAATGTGCCGTACCCACTGTCACTTAAGTTAGGCGATTCTGTCGGCTATGACGATAACTTAACTAATACACATCTAAACTACTTTCAAATAAAAAAGTAGTATAAATATAGTTAATGAACTGTAAACCGTGACTGTTAGTACTCGTAACTGAAGCATTAAGTCCGCCTTTGTACCATTGCGTTGCATGAAGTTTTAATAAAATAAATAAACTGGGGTTTAATTTAGTTTATAGTACTTGTATACGATTTTCCAGTACCAAGCCATATATGCAACATTGAGCTTTTAACCGGAATTCTGATTGTTATCATTTCAACGAAAATTAGTTTATACTAAGAATTGTAATTGTCTGTTCTGTTGATGTCTACCTAGTAATCTAGCAGATGTCGGCTTCCTACGTCGAATATAAATTCAAAAATTTTAAATTCATAACTTCCCATACAAAAAATAGCAGTACGGTCTATCGGTTTAGGTGGTTAACTAAAGGTAAACCGTCTTGATATGTCTTTTTATATTAAAGAGTTCGTATATGATGTACACAAATATTATTTTAATTTAGTTTATTAGCTAACATCGATTTAGGTAAATACCTAGTCGCAAAGATTTTTACATACAATTTTTAGACAACTTTTCGATAAAAAGACATGCCAAGGTTGTTTATATTTAGTTAATTACGTAAACCGATAGACCATAATACGTTTTTTTTGTCTCCTGAAAATTACTTTTTTTGAGTGTTGTCTCAGGTTAGAACTAGATGTGAATTTTTATTTTTAAAAATTGCCAATGTAAAACACTTCCTGGTATAACACCACTCAAAATTATAAAAAAATAAATATCAAATTAAAACAAAATATGAACACATTAATGTCCAGATGCCCAGTGATGGCGTAAACCAGTGTGAGTATGTTCAGGCGCCGGATATTGCAGCTTGTCGGTCCGACTTGTAAGCGAGGACACTTCACTACGATGCGACCGCCGAAGATATTTTGGACTTGATTGAGTGGCTTTTCTAATAGCTACTATTTTTATTTTTTGGGTGTTTTTCGTAGAGAAACGAATAAACCTTTTATATTGCCAGCAACCTTACAAGACATGTTTATGGCAATCCCACGATCGATGTTTTTTTTTTTTTTTTTTATTTTTATCCCACAACTTTTACACAACGTCGTCTAGTCCCAAGCTAAGCAGAGCTTGTATTATGGGTACTAGACAACTGATAAACATACTTATATATTTCTAAATACATACATATCTATACTAATATTATAAAGAGGAAAACTTTGTTTGTTTGATTGTAATGAATAGGCTCAAAAACTACTGGACCGATTTTAAAAATTAAGCCACCATTCGAAAGCTACATTATCCACGAATAACATAGGCTAAATTTTATTCTGAAAAAAATAGGGTTCCGTAAGATATTTAGGTTTAGGTGTAAAAAATCAACCAGAAAAGTTACTTATTTTGCGTACGCTGCCTAAACTGTAAAAGATAGAACCATAAAATGTTCTAATTAATTGTAGATCTTATAAATATCTACAAAAAAGTCCGCGAAACACTATACCTATCTATGTCGAGTGAGGCACAACAACCATTTTTTTTATCTAAAAATCTTGATTTTTTTTGGACTACATTTAAACGCATTTATTTTACTCATGCTATTAACTCTTATCAAAATAAATTATTTTATCACTAAGTACAGTTTATGTAAATAATATTTGGTCTTTGAATGATGAAAATTGGACGTTTGGTTTTGAAGTTATGGCGAAATTAAAATATTACGATTCCTGCTGCACGGTCTGTTGCGAAGTCTCTTTCTTATGAATTGTGCTATTATAGTATAGGTAGATAGAATTGATTTGAGAAATTGTTTGCACAGGGCATCTGAAGGAACATGGTGGGTTTTTTTACAGCTCTGCAAACTGTACCCGTTTAAAATCGCACCACAGGTTGCGTTTGACCATCAATAATGTGAAGTCTGCTGAGTAAAAATGCACGCACTCAAGAGTTAATTTAGGTCATAAATTGCACAGTTAACTCTCGGTAAACAAGGCAGTACCCGCTGAAATAAACACTGTATGATGTATTAAGGCGTCGGTCAAATATCACCCCAAGTAAAAAATCTGCCTAAATAAACGAATAATTTAAATAACTAAAAACGTCCGAAATCGCTTTGTGACTAATGACACCTAAGAAATGTCTATAAGGCAATAGGAGGCTTAAGGATGTCTTTCTCACGATAGCAGGTTTATGGCATTGACAGGGCAAGTGGAGGTCTTGCCCCATACATTGACCCAAAATAGGGCAGTAGGATTCAGATAGAGCGGAGTAGACTTCGACTGTAACGTCTGCCGTGTTTTCCGGGTGTTCCGCAGAATGGTGACTTGGCCTTTTCTTCCCGCCGAATCCAAAATATCTAACTCTCGAAACACTCATGTTCGGTTAGTACTTGCATAATGCAGAAAGTGAGAACGCCATGACGCCTCTGTAGTTACTCTTTAAAGAGAGAGTATACCGAAGTGCCTAATAACTGAGGCGTGCAAAAGTTAGTGGCCCTAATACGTAAATGGCAACTGAAGGAACATGGTGGAAATTAGTCCGCAAAAGACCACTTGCTCCACCTAGAGCTGGATAACTACTTCAAATAAAAAAGAGGCAAATATTAAACCTTCTATTGAATTCAGGATCAGCTTTGTGCTGACCATTCATATATTTTGACAACTAAAAACTACTTTATGCACTTTTTTCAGCCTACATAAGTAAGTGCTATTTACACTTACTTAGTGGTGCTTTTTTTTTGGAAGGAGAATCATCAGAATGATTTCTCACGCTCTTGGGCGGAGCGGGAGGGCGTGTCAGACTCTTACTGAATAAACCCACCCCGTTACCCTTTGTTCCTTCGATCCGGGGGACACGGTGAGAACATTTCGGATTGTCCGTGTTCCCCAGAGGCTTTGGCCCTACCGGGCCCCTACAGTTTACTGACATCTCTTTGAGGCGCGCGTGGAACAGAACGCGCCGTTGACGACTAGGCTCGGTCCAGGTTATTACCAGACTGCTGGACGGCGTGCTGCTCGCCGTCCGCGAGCCCGCGCCTACGGTGGTCGGAAATCGGGATCGGGATCTCGGCGGCGGCGCTCACGGTCGGCAGCCTCCTTCGCTAGCATTACTGCTTCGCAGAAGGAGGCGACCCCTCACCACCCCTCCTCGCTCTGGACCATGGCCTGTACAAGGGCCCAGAGAGGTCGCCTCCGCCGATAGACTACAAGGACACGGCGGCGCTCCGCCCAAGCAGGGTACACCTCTACCGTGTGCTCCACCGTGTCCTCCGGGTGGTCCACACAGTGGCGACACCCGGGCGTCCTTTCTCCTTGATCCGATGCAGGGACCTCCCAAACTTACCGTGTCTACTTAGTGGTGCTTGGAATTCATTCAAGGTTGATATGATTTTTTTGGTCAGCAAATAATTTTAAAATCGTACATCTTTGTTAGCCGACCCCAATATAGTTGGGAAAAGGCTAGGTAGATGATGACATCTTTGTTAAACCGTAATATAGACCAGAGACATATGTACATAAACAAACGCCTTTATCCATGGAGTAGGTAAATATTTAGATCACCAACTGCTGCAACCCTCACCTATTATTTCTGCTTCGTTGATGTTCGTAAGCCAATCGGCGTCTTCATCTTCATGGTGACCCATTATGTGGATCAGCATTATGTGAAATGATGACCCTTTATGTGGATCGCCCTGAGAACACGGTGGAGCATACGGTAAGGGTGTGCACAGTTTGAACGAGGCACCGCCGTGTTTTTGTGGGGGTCATCGGTTGCAGTGACCTCTCGCGCCGCGCCCTGGTCCAGAGCAGGGTGGAGTGGCAGGCGGTTGCCTCCTTCTGAGAAGCAGTAATCCAGCCAAGGTGGCTGCCGCATGGATGAGAAAATGGCCTTCACGCCCCAGCGTTGAGGAAATAAGATCCCGACCCCGATTTCCAGCCACCGTAGAAGTGGGCTTGCGGACGGCGAGCAATTGCGGCGCCGTCCGAGCGTTCGGTAACCAAATATCTACACCGAGACCGAGTCGACGGCGGGTAGTGTTCCAAGCGTGCCTCATGGAGATGTCAGCAAAACCATAGAGACCCAGCAGGGTAGCCAAGCCTACTGGGGTCATGGGTTCGCTTCTGAAAGGTATTCTTGGGGCACTGGAACGCAAGGCAAAGAAAGAACATAGGAGTGAGTTTTGGTCAGTAAAAGTCTGACATGCCCTGATGCGTCAGCTAAGAGCGGGAGAAGTCATTGGATTATTTCCCAACCAAAAAAAGGATTTTTTTTTTTTTGTTTCGGAATTATTCGCAAGTGTAGAATTATTGGTTACTTTTGTGCAGTTTAACGAATTTAACGCGAAAGAAGTCGCGGGCAACAGCTAGTTATAGATAAATTACACCCAGACACAGAACAAATGATCGTGCTCATCACACAAACGTTGTTGCATCCATGTTTTTCTGTTCTTTGTATTGTCGAATTCTCATCCTGAAAAAAAATACACACTCCTATTTTATAATAGAGCATATTCCACAGTGTTACTGTTTTAGTGATTATGTGCGAATAAAGTGTCCTGCAGTGACACCACGAGCTTTTAATGGGATCCATTTGATGATCTAAAATGAACTGTTAAATAAATGGAGCTATTATAGGGTGTCTACTCCATTCTTCTTTTTTGTTCGCACGACTGATATTTTAACACAACGGTTAACGTGGTGAGGAACCTGGCACCCTGCAATGACATTTTGAAACCAACATGGCATCATGATTTCGTTATGAGAGAGAGAGACAGAGCTATCTAACAACGCCGGTAAAAACATCACCTAGCCTTTTATCAAACTAAAAACCTGAAACTACCACTAACTCCCCTATGATACAAATCCAAAACGACAAAACTGTCAAACTGATAACAAAACCGAACCACGAAAAGGACGAACAAAAAATGGAGCTTCAAAACAAATTCATAGTCCAACAAAACTACAGTAACAGTGTAACTAACAGATTAATCGTTCGCCAAACTAAACTCTAAATCGATGCCATTTAAAAAGCGAATACGATGTGATTCAAAAAGAAAACTAATTCGAACAAGTTTAAAGTACCATTAACATATTTTCCGTTGAAACTGTTCCATGGAACTTAGTTTTAACACAATCTGTTTCTTCTACCCTCCGTTAAGCCGACAAGTTCTTCGTTTATTCATTGTAAGTGAGGTGAATGACGCTTTTGAAATGGTTCGTTGTTCATGAGAATGTTTTTTGGGTGAATGCCTTTAGTTCTACATTAGTCATCATCTTTCTGCCCTTGTTACATGTTTCTTTTCTATTCTATCTTGGCAACCGTCATTCTATCACTAACACCTTTGTTCTATGTTCTTACTAAGCTCTTTACATAATCTTTACATAAATTCTATGCTTCCTTTTTCGTCTCTATCTATCATAAGTCTTTTAGTAATCTGCGTTTCATCTCTCTTAAGTTAACGTTTTCATCATATTTTATTGAGAAATACACATACTATCCAATCAGCATGTTGATACAAATGGGACTGACTAACTTTATATCATAGAAAATCATCGCCTCAAAAAGATGTTAGAAAAATAGCCGAGACCCCATAGAGTAAATGTTTGCCACATCGGATAATTGGAAAGAGTTAGTGATAGTGTCCCAGAGTGCAAAGCACAACTGAAGAAATACACGTGGGTTTTAGTTAGTAAAAGTCTGTCACTTCTCGCACCACTCAGTGTAGGAGGAGATATTTGATGATTTCCAACCAAAAAAAAAATATATATATAAAAAGATATAATGATAGTAACCTCACTAAGACAGCTGTGGTGAAATCTCGAATGCTAAAATTGGCCAACACCATTCGAACAATTCTCACATTTCACTCTTGAACGATCGTGAATCTTAAACAAAATACTCTATCTTCGGAACTGCAGTCCAACTCTTTAAACTCCAATACGCTATTCTACCGAAAGATTCTAACCTCAAAAGTAATGTTGGACTAAAAGCCCGCTAGTCGCCCACACTAAGATTTATGTAGCGCAGTGAAACAAAGTCGGTGGCCGTGACGGACTACCCGTGAAACGGAACGAACTACTACTCGTTAAAAGTTGGAATAAAATAGTGCTGGAAACGTTAGTTTTTGAAGATTTTCGGTTTGTCTTTGTTCGTGGTCGGAGTTTCTTTAAAAGTGTCAAAGATATTTGGGAGTATTTTACTGGTATTTTTCGGTGTTAAAATGTATTTTTTTTGTGTTTTTTTTTAATTGTTTTTGATAGAATTGCGCTCAGCCACTATCTCGTGTAGTAAATGATGATGAGGTCGATGATGGAGAACGCCTGCCTAGAATCAACCTACTCACTCTTGACTTAAAAAAATCTCTATCTCTCTAATTAAAAAATCATAAAACGCACTGAAAGTTTTCGGAATTATACGAAAGGAATGTAAGGTTGGGATGGCAGTAACAGTTCTTTTATTTATTTTTTGTTTAGTTACCACAATACTTGTTAGTTCACCTTTCTACTTTGTGTTGTATAAAAATTAAATAAATAAAGCATTTTAATTCAAATAAACCATTTACAAGGTACATCTAAAAATACATAATTTAAAAGCATAATCAGCAAAAAAGAAAATGGGAGAAAACAACCCTTTAGGATGAATATCACTATCTTTTTTCACAGCATACTGATGTACACTTACTAGAAAAAGGCACATTTACAGTGACTATAGGAATAATTTAACCGTAGTAATGAACATAATAATATAGAAGCTACGTCGTCTAAGAAAACAGTGCTCCAAAAATCCGCTAAACTCGTCACAAAACTTTTTAAAGATCTCCCAAATGTAATTTACTATAGAAAACAATACCGAGTAGATACCATATCTATTCATAATATTATTCTGACGACTAAACTCGTATCCTCCACAATCATCATAAAACTCCGTGACATTGTACATACTTAATTTTATGCGCCATATTTTACATAGACGTCTCTTGATATTCGTTAAATTGTAAAGACACAAACAAACATTAGGAACTCCCGTTCTAATTCTAGCTTAGCTGGGACATAGACTGGCTCATATCCTGTATCAACGACTTGCAGCTTTCATCACAGAAGCTACTTTCATTGTTTCAGTTTCAACTACTTGTTAGAGATGAACCATTTATTAAGCCTAATTTTCATATCTTGTTTTTATGTTTTTACATAAAAGCTTTTTTATAGGATTCGGGTAATTATCTAATGACTTCTTTCGCTCTAGGGTAGAGTGTGTCAAATTTTTACTGACTATAACCGTTCAGTTTTCCATTAAAAAATTCCCCTTAGCGGTCATTGGCCCTGCTGGTTCCCTAACCATTCGACGCGCGTAGTTGATTCTTATCGGACGTGTGGACGGCGAGCTACTAATTGCTGGTCTTCCACAAGTCTCGATGAGAAAAAATAAATAATAATCATGAAAAAATATTAATGTCATACAATAAAGAAATAGTCCTGAAAAAGTTAGAAGAAACGCCAGCTGAAAAATAATTTCATCGAAGTTATCATTCCTATTGTTATCATCCATATTTCCGAAATCAATCGCACCCTGATAGCTATTTATATAATATTCCGTTTCACGCAAAGCCTATACCTATTGGTGTAGAATTTCCACGAAACTGTATATTGCGGGGTTTATACCTTTTTATTTGTTTGTTTTCCGAGAAGACCTGACGTAGCTACACATAGTTTTAGGTGATCACGCTTATCATTTAGTACTATCATAATAGCATAACCAATCTTATAATGTTCCCATTTTGCGACTCAGACCTCTCTTCTAGGAAAGAAAATGGCCGCAATCCACCACGTGTGCCAAGTGTGGATTAAAAATTTTGGTTCTTAAACATGCTAGTTTCCACATATGGTTTTTTAATCAGTAATTTAATAAATTACATAAAGTGCCAAAGTGGTGTGTATAAGGTCTATAATGCTAATGTAATGCTACATAAAGTGATGTGCCTGGCGAGCAGTGGTGGCTCAGTGGGAGAGCAGTGGTGGTAACGGCCTTGACTGGTGAGTAACTGGTCGTGGGTTTACAACCAGCTACGCACATCACTTTTTGTAATTTATTTCATCACTACTACTCTCAAGATGGTGAAGGTAAATACCGTGTAGAAATTGGCAGGCAGTTCTAGGAAACTAAAAAATCGAAGACATGACATCCATCAACTCACACTGGGCTCGCGTGGTGGATTACGGTCTACTCCCTCTCCTAGAGAAGAACCTTGAGTCCCTACCGTGAGAACATTACGAGGCCAATGATGCTAATAAATATGTGTCTGGCTGGGTACCCACAACTTGTAAGCTGGAGCCATTATTACCACGTGACCGATACTGCTTTACCCATCCAACACACTAACAAAACAGAAAAATCAACTTCTAGTCTCCTAAACTTAGTTATATAGGTCAATATGATACTAAGCTGCGATTATACAATACTCTTCGCGAAGAAAAAGTTCGTGATGTGGAAGAAAAGTAGTATCTCAAGCGTAATGTGCCAGTAATAATGTTCATAACAGGGATGAAGCGTCTCTCTAGACTTAAACTAAGTTATGAGTTGTTAAGATGGCGCTTTCGGTTGGAAGAAAAATAAAGGTTGAGCTGGGCTGTAGGATTATTCGTAAAAGTTACCTTGGAGAAATACAGGTAGGTTCATCATCATCATTATCATTACAGCTGAAAGAGGTCTACTGTTAGACATAGGTTTCCCCCAAGTGTCGCCATAGCGATCGGTCCTGTACGTCTCGCATCCATTGGATTCCCCCGACCTTCACCAGGTCATCGGTCCATCGAGTGGTATTTCCAACCACAAAAAAAAAAGTAAAATACTAACATTCCAAGTTGGTTCAAGGCGGGTTAGTGCTATCAGACTTACATTAAACTAACTTTGACCAGTAGTTTTGTTTGCGTCAAAGTAAAAAATAAGCCTAAGAGAACAATGTGTATAGATCTGCCGAAGCCACTGGAGCTAGACCGAAAAAACTAGTGGCAATACTTTGCTTGTTCAATGTACCTTAACAAATTATTGACAGATCCAAAGTACCTGAACTATTTTGATAGAAACTCATCCATCCTATGAAGCGCGCAGTTGTGTTACGCTCGGAATACATAAAATTAATACTGATCATGACTTGTGCCAATGTACTTCTCGATTCATTTATTAATTCCTAAAGATCTTTCCTGGAACGGTAGATATTCAGCAAGGGAAATCTATCTTCTACGCAAAGCAAAATTGGAATTCATACGTGCGAAAATAAAACACGTATGAACTTTCACCTATATCATTATGACTGTGAAATATGTACGTAATATCTATTATATTAATAGGAAGTATTGTATGTATAGGATTCAGTTGCCAACTGCTTAACAATAACGACAGGTTAACAACTAAATATAATTACCAGTTCAACAGACAAGTTCCTGAACTATGAAAATTCACTCACTGATTCCTGTCTACACCTGCCAAGCAAGAACATACACTCGCGCACGTTCCAACACACCATTACATACATATTTTGGTACCTTCAGGAAAAACAGGTAAAGTGATTCATGCAAATATTCCTGAAAAATATTTCCAGTTTTACGTATGAACAAAGGAAAAACGTGGAATACAAAGGTTGATAGCGACCCCTAATAGACAGGATGTCATCAAAGGCACCAAACATCAGCTAAACGAGGTAAAACATTGGAAAAATAGCTCCGCCAAAGATGATAAGTTGCCACATAAAATTGCACGGGGGTGTACCATTGGTTTGTGTACTCACTTTGTTCTCGACAGTGTAATTAGTGAATAGTTATGTCGTTTTAGTAGTAAGTGCTTTATTTTTGTTAATGTCTTTTTATATAATTCTCTATGCACGCAAAAATACAGAGGCGGACTTAAAGCCAAGGATACACTAGGGGACAAATGGAGCAACATGTTGCGGAACATGTTGCTCAACAACTACGTGGAACATGCATACTGACGCGGGACTCGTACGCTCGCTCTCGAGGCGGGAGCAAGCAACATGCCCCGCGTCACGTACTATGTTACGGGGCATGTTGCAGGACATTATGCAACGTTACAGCGTCACGTAAATTTAGTGTTGCGCGTCGTGTTTCGGGACAAAATGTTCCCTAGTGTATCCCAAGCTTACACTCAAAGGCATTTTCTACTAGTGTTTGATCGAAAGAAGCATCGTGAGTTTCGAAATGGGCAACTAAAGAAACGCTATGCTTAAGTCTATAAAAGCCTGATGCTCCCCTTAGCCCCAGCTGGAACTGGCAAAGTCATTTGGTGATTTTTCACGTAACAAAAAGACAACCAAAAAGAAGATCGTGTAAAATGACAATCCAATGCATTTTGGAATTTCAACCTTTACCTACTATAACAAGATAATTTACATTTTGTCAAGAGTTTCTTACAAAAAAATTACAGTTTGTTATTATATTCATGAAAAATTTATCCTAGACATACAAAGCTGGGTTAAGCCTTTTTATTATATAAATTTACGCGTCTGTGGAAAATTTCCAAAACAAACATGTTTCAGAGAAACTACAAATGTATTGGCTTAAATACCAGCATGTTTTAAATGTCATGTTAACAAAATAATAGGATTTTAATGAGTAGATACGTTTTTTAATTACAGTTGTTTCGTCACTTATAAAGGTTGAGTAAATTAGTTTTAATGTTCTCCCACTCACATACACCCACTTATTACGCCCACTTTTTATGAAAATTATACAGGATTCCCCTAAAAATATGTAGTCATAATTAAAATACTACTTCTGCCCCAAAAAAATAATAATTTGAAATCCTTCCATACTAATTTTGATCAGCTGATAATAACTTTGTATGTTATTTTTTTTAAGTAAATTTTCCAACAACTTTCTTGAGGAAAGTTCATTTTCATGGACAGAAACAATTTATCTAAAATATGATCGCTCATTTCCGCTACAGGAGTATATTTTGTATACTTTCTCAGTTTTATGACCTTTTCAAAGAAAAATAAATACTTTCACAAACACAAACTGTTACGGTGTACTTAAATAAAAACGAAAAACCACAAAAAATACATTCGTGGCATACATCACGTTAAGCGAATATGGTCTTTACGTATCAAGCAGAAACTACATTCATAAATCAAGCTGTTCAACAACACTACCAGATTAACAACACACTTCTAACAAAAAAAATTCGTGCACAAACGAAACAAGAGTGAAACCACGCAAAATGGTCCTAATAAAGTACTAAGAGAATCATTTTCAGGCAACCTCTCTTACCTCGCTACGCGGATTTGGTCCTTATGAATTAAGCATCATTCTCTAAAGAACCACTGGAACAATAGGCACAGGCGGGAGCGAAAACAAAATGACACACCGCTTCCATAGTACCGACCGCGTTACGCGAAAATGGTCCTTATGAATCAAGCAAGATCCGCGTCCATACATCAAGCGGTTGAAAGCACCACTTAATCCACTTCACGGGTAAGTGTATGTGTGAGATATGACGTCATTCGTCACACAACTCTGCCACATGTGATACTGGCTGTGACGATTCACGTGTTCCGTGTAATTTGCCGTGAGAGCCATATTTTGCGGCCTACTGAGGTATTATACGATATAATGTTGGTAAGACATGAAAAAAGAACAATGAAAATATGAACTCCTTGATGTGTAATTGTTCTTTATTCTTTGGTGGAGAACGTACTTATGTAGTCTGTGTACATTAAACCCGAAATTAAGTAAAAGACTACAGAAACATGTCTATAATATCAGCAGACTTATTTTTTTCTTGCTCTTAAGATCTCATGAAAAAAAAATACAAAACGTTATACAAACATTTTTCAGTGTTATCACTATCATGTCAATGCACAAAAATGCCACCATTTCATTTTAAAGGTGTGTAATATTCTTACCCTCAATAAAAACCTTTGAAAAGTGCACCTCATGCAGCGGTAGTGTTAAAATTTTTATGATCGCTGCTTGTCGCCGCGTGAAATGGCAATTAAACTTTATGATCTTGGAGCCATTTTAGTAGAAACCACATAAAATCCTTTGTGTAGTTCTCACCATACAGGCAAATAAAGCCGGAGAAAGAAATTAATGTGGCGTTATAAAACATGGAGCTGTGATGGCCCCGTGGTAACGCCCCCAACTTTCGATTTACACGATGTGGGTTCAAACCTGGGAACACCTTTTACTTTGTGTTTTTATAGTAATAACAATAAAAAATATCCTTTTCAACTAAGGCCTATAGATGAAATACACATAATTATTATAATCTTACAAAATAATAAACTAATGTATACATGTACTTGTACAAGAAACTATGACAAATTATTAAACTACTGTACGCGAACTGACGGGGTCAGCATCCTTCCACGAAACCGTCGATGCACGACAACATTCAACCAAAATTCTCATTTAAGGAAGGTCTCTATGGTTAGTCGGCACTCGCACCACAAACGACTTAAAATTACACGCTGCATGCTTCTCAAAGTCCAGTTCGTCTTGAAACATACATATTTCACGCCCTCCTCAATCTTCGTTAACCAGCATGTCCTAGAACCAATTTGAAGACATGTGACATCCATAGAATAGAATAAACTTTATTGTACACCAAAAGAAGTCCATCAACTTTCAGTGAGCCTGCGTGGTGACCCATTCCATAATCTAGAGAGAAAACCTGAGTCTCAGAAGTAAAAATATTATAAGAATGATTATGTAACTACTTTTTATTACAAAACTTGCTATCGTCGCTACAAAAAACTTATTCTTACTTATAAAAAGACCATGACCAAGCATTTTATGTAACTTTATAATATAAAAAAATCTACCAATCTTCGAAAAGTAATTTTCACACTGGCAACACCAAGAGGAACCGACTCGAAACTAAGTTGAGTGACAGCCACAATCTTTATCAAACTTCTTATCGTTTTGAACAAGTAATTCAAGTTATAATAGCTTAACCAAGTCTTAAAGAGTCCAGTGGTCCTTAGGGACTGTTAATAATTACGGTATACCTACCCTTCAGCCTTTCTTCTACATCAAGTAGATAAATGCAGAAGGTAGGCTCTTTACAATAAGCAGAAACCGATATACACAATGCGATTAAAATCAAAATAGGAATGCTAGTGACCTATAACTGTTAAATGTCACTTGAAAAGTACAGTTTGCAAAGAAAATTTATTTGCGTATCAATAACAGTTTTTTTTAACTTGGTTTAACCGAATCTTAGTTGAATCTAAGTGATGAATAAAGGTTATTGTTTAATCAAAATTGGCTTAAATATTATTTAAGTCATAATAGTAAACAGTTTTCTTTTTTGTTTTCATTGTTGTCAAGAATTTATTTTTTTATTCATGCCCCATTACAAATACACTTCACTCAATGATGTAGAAATGAGTATGTGAGCATTGAAGAACAATATTTTTAATAAAAAAAAATAAACTTATGTTTATGTAAATCTTGTTTAGTTTTCTTTACCCCACTGATTTGATTTGACAGTTATGATGTCACATTATGGCGCTACTGCTATAAAGCACGCACACGTACCACAACGGCAACATCAAACAGATACCGAACGTAAGTGTGTACGTGAAGTGTTCCATGTGTGTGCGTTGTCGTACATTGTATAGATTTGACCTTCTGTACTTTCCTTTAGGTGTCAGGTTAGACCAAAATTTCGTGCTATCAAAATTTATAGTCTGTTATTATTGTTGATGGGTCTATCTTTGAATTTAATCTGACAATTATGGGGAAATTATTTTCGCGTTGATTTGAAAATGTTTACGATTAAAGCAGGTAATAGGGAAAAGTTCGCTGAATAGATTTTCGTTTAACTTCAGTTTCAAAACAGAAGTGAAACGAAAATGAGTTAGATCTTTCTGGGTTAATAAACTGTTACAATTCTTGGTAGTTGATTTTATCAACTTGTTTTTACTGAGAATCATAAGTCAAATATTGATACATTTTTCAGAGAAATGTTTTTTTTTTTCAGGAAATGGCTTTAATATATTTTCAAAGTACTATGTACCTGGGAAGCTGTTGTCAAACATAAATTTCAAGAAAACTGGGTGTTTCAAATATTTTGACATTTATGTATAACACTAACCTGTTGATGTAAAGGTCAGTGACTCTAACTACTATGCCGAAGATCGTGGGTACTCATTTATTCTGTCAAGGTGTAATTTGTGTATAATATTTACGTACTTAGAAATATAATATAAGTACGTTTATCAGTTGTCTGGTACTTATAACACAAACTCTGCTTAATTTAGGACTAGATGGTGCTTTTAATTTTCCTGTCACATTTTTTTTAAAGCAATCATCTTTCGATATAAAAAAATCCCAAATACCTTATCTTATTATTTACAACATATCTCAAATTCAACGTTTAATTTCATTCACACCCAAAGAAACCACTAAGCAAATTCACGAGAAACCAATTAAAAATAATCTAAATCAATAACCAAACATTGTCATGCAAATGTATGCAAACCTAGAACCGGATAATGCAATTCTGCAAAACACCATTACCCGTAAGATAATAACGTTTCATAATGTCCTAACTCCGGTTTAAATGAAGCCTAATATTGGTGCTAATAGCCTATTAAACCGAACACTGGTAGGTAAAGCCCAGCCAATGGGACAGCTAACGAAATCATAGTTCCAGCATGGAATAGATGATGATTTAGTTACAGGTTTGTTAATTGAATTACTGGATTTGGTTCGCTGGGAATTTTAATATTTAATGTGAAACGGAATGTTACATATGAAACTAGCTGACCCGGAGAATTTTGTGCGGCCTAAGGTCGCGTTCTCACTTTGTCGTGACGACAAATAACAGTGTAGTTTTATTCGATTAACTGTCGCCTACGACATTTTTTGTGGTTACAACAAATTGTCATAACAGTAGGAACAGCTAGCAAGACAGTCATGAAGTGATAAAAAATATCACTACTATACCGTGACGGTAGATCATGTGTCGTCGTTACAAGTATCTGTCGTGGCCACGACAAAATTTGTTATAATGAGAACAGCTAGAGACGAATAGTCGTCCGATGATAAATTAACCGTTAAGACATAGTGGGATCGCGGCCTAACAGTCAATATGTGTGGTATAAATGTATAATAAAGGTGATAACTTATGGACCGAATGATTTAATGATTCAGACCAATGTATTTGTTGTAATTGTAATTGTTCTGTTGCTGTAATTCTGTAATTTTTCGATTTATTTGGATATTTTTCTAATTAATTTACGTATTTTTTCCGATTTATCAAACTGGGCCGAAACATAGTGACGTGTGTTTAAAGCTGCAGCAATCTATAGGTACCGAAAAGTTAATTACTACAAAAGCGTAGCATAACCGCTACGCCGTAGCAAATTCGTAGAACCTCTTTCATAACATTATTAATTTACGCAAGCTTTGTTCAATCTCTGACTGAATATTGTAACTAACTCATAATACGAGCAAATAATATTAAAACATAAAATGCATTTGCTGTGCTATATGAAAAGCTAAAAAACACTTACAGAATTATCGTATAACAGTGGTACCAAAACCACAGAAACACAAACAAAAGTCTGATTTGGCGGAACAATGCATGAAACTGCGCCAAAAGTACTAAAAATATTTATTAAGGCTAAGAAAGAAGAAAGCATTGACCCTTTTTTAACATTGTTTTGAATTCAAGCAAACTATCTCCAATCTCAGACACATTGTTATAACTAACCAAAAAAACGTACAAAAACATGAAATACCCCCGTTTTTCGAGCAAGAAAACTTCAGAATCACCGTGTAACCCACAGCCGTGTATCGAAACTACCCCCAAGCCGCAAAGGTACAAGGGTCCAATTTAGCAGAACACCGAACTGCGCCAAAACAATCCATAGATTAAGTAGTCAAAAGGCGTTTGTTTAAAATAACGGCAATCTGTAAATTAAAAAGTTAAGTAGCGTGTTTTCCACACTCACTGCAAAAGCGTAGCACAACCGCTACGCCGTAGCAACTTCGTAGACCCTCTTTCTTAACATTATTCATTTACGCAAACTCTGTCTAATCTCTGACAGAATGTTGTAACTAACCTAAATCCTATTTATTGTGCTACATCTCAAGCAACAGTGCAAGCGAACCACAGAAACAAAACTAATATCCGATTAGGTAGAGCATAGAACTGCGCCAAAAGAATCATGGAGTACTGCCTAGAAAATCATTTAGGTACCCTTTTTTTAACATTGATAATTCACGCAAACTCTCTCCAATCTCAGACAGATTGTTATAACTAACCAACAAAACGTTGTAACATAAAATACCCCTGTTTTTCCAGCAAGAAAACTTCAGAATCACCGTGTAACCACAGCCGTGTACCGAAACTACCCCCAAGCCGCAAAGGTACAAGGGTCCGATTTAGCAGAACACCGAACTGCGCCAAAACAATCCATAAATTAAGGAGTCAAGTGGCGTGTGTTTAAGGAGCGGCAATCTGTATATTAGAAACTCAAGTATCGTGTTTTCCATACTCGCTACGAAAGCGTAGCACAACAGCTACGCCGCAGCAAATTCGTAGACCCTCTTTCATAAGAGGCCTGTGGAGACCGCGCGCTATCTCGAGTTGAAACGAAATAAAATACGTTTTTGAGGTTGATGAAAGCAATCCAGATAGTTTAAACAATTCTTGGACACACCGACTGGAGTAAAGTCATCATCTGCACACTGACAGTTGCTTGCTGTGATAGCAATACAAACTATTGGAAATTTGGGAGAGGTTCCGTAATACCAAAAATGATGAATGAAAAATTAATGTATTTCCAATATTGTTTCGAGTATTTATAACTTGATAATAATATCTGTGTTCCTACGAAAAGATATTTTGAAATACTGTTGTTTATAATATAGAAAAAACAAAATAAAAACATGACATTTTCGCTGTGAAAATGTGCAAATTTAAATTCGCTTAAATTTCGTTTGGGGTAAGTTTTTCAACAAAAAGACGATGTAGGAACCTAGATAATTATTGTCTGAATCCGAATAACATCATATTATGGTGTAAATATGCTTAAATTGCAAATGATTTTGGTATTGCGTTTGTATGGATAATTCTAACGTCGTGCCCACCTTAACATTATTAATTTACGCAAACTCTGTCTAATCTCTGACAGAATGTTGTAACTAACTTATAATGCGACCAAAAACTATTAATATATAAAATAAACTTATTGTACTCAGAATGTGTGTGTTTGTGTTTCTGAATTACCGTGTAACAACGGTATCAAAACTTCAAAAATACAAACTAAGTTCCGATTTGGTAGAACATGAAACTGCGAAAAAAAATCAAGGAGTATTTATTACCAGCTAAGAAAGCATTGACCCTTTTTTAACATTGTTGATTCACGCAAACCATCCCCAATCTCAGACAGATTGATATAACTAACCAACAAAACGTTATAACATAAAACACCCCTGTTTTTCCAGCAAGAAAACTTCAGAATCACCGTGTAACCACAGCCGTGTACCGAAACTACCCCCAAGCGTAAAGGTACAAGGGTCCGATTTAGCAGAACACCGAACTGCGCCAAAACAATCCATACATTAAGGAGTCAAGTGGCGTGTGTTTAAAGGAGCGGCAATCTGTATATTAAAAAGTAGCGTATTTTCCATACTCGCTACAAAAGCGTAGCACAACCGCTACGCTAGCAACTTCGTAGACCATCTTTCTTAACATTGTTAATTTACACAAACTCTGTCTGATCTCTGTTGTAACTAACTTATTATACGACCAAAGAATGCACTTATTGTGCTACATCACAAGCAACAGCGCACCCAAACCACAGAAACACAAACTTAGGTCCAATTTGGCAGAACATGAAACTGCGCCAAAAGAATCAAGGTGTATTTATTACCGGCTAAGAAAGCATTGACCCTTTTTTAACATTGTTAATTCACGCAAACTCTCTCCAATCTCAAACACATTGTTATAACTAACCAACAAAACGTATAAAAACATAAAATACCCCTGTTTTTCCAACAAGAAAACTTCAGAATCACCGTGTAACCACAGCCGTGTACCGAAACTACCCCCAAGCCGCAAAGGTACAAGGGTCCGATTTAGCAGAACACCGAACTGCGCCAAAACAATCCATACATTAAGGAGTCAAGTGGCGTGTGTTTAAAGGAGCGGCCGTCACGACGGGTCGCAGACTTATTGCTTCGAGTTAGCTACGATTTCTGAACTAACAATTCACGCCAAGTTTTTGGGGTTTGGGTCAAAGTTTCGGCATTAAAGTTAGTTTCTCATTTTTGGTTGTTGAAAAGACTGTGGATTGGACTGTGTATAAACAGTTTCTTTGTACTGTATATTATAGTTTGAATTAGGTCATGTTGAAATTCGAACATTAATAATTAGTAAAGATATGAAAACTTTTGGATAGTTAGGTACCGTTTTATTCTTGTTTTTTTGGACCCTAAGTAATATGGACAAAATGATGATGACTTACCTGTCTGGTCCGGCCTGGGGGATACGCCCGTTGCAAGAAAGAAATATGGGACTTTACTCCATATTCCGTACACCTCTAAATTGGTGACTCGGACGTGACGTATCGTGGAAAAAAAATCAATGCATACAGACCTATTTATCAATATCCGCAATGACGCAATCTCGACAGTTTTTCACTTGCGCCATCCAAAACGGACGGAAAATGTCGGAAATACGACGAACACTAGGTTTTATTTGGCGACGCATATTGCTAGTCCTCACCTATGTGGCGTATACGACGCTATATATTCTTGACACTTGAACCACCTTTACCAAGGTATACGTCCTTGGTCCTCTGCGGATTATTGGAGCTTATTTATCTTTATACCTTTTTTTGGAGAGATAGGTAGGCTGGAATGATGAGAGAGACATTGTTCAGATGATATTGAAGATGGATTAGGTTAGGCAGAACAATTTTTGTGTAGGAAATACTTGGAACTTTGATATCTATTTTATTTTGTTTCAGACACAAAAAAGTCTAGTATGTTCTGACCTGAGTTAAACAATTTTTTGACATTTTGTGTGCTTTTTACCTTGGACAGAGGATAAGCTTCAGGGTGTCAGCATTGTATTAATCATCTAAAGGACACAGTGGAAGTCTGCTGCATTTAGGTGGAGCACCACCATGGAGCAAATCGACGATGGCAATCTGTCACATCCAGCCCTGGTTTAGACCATGATCTAGAGCGGGAGGGAACGGGAAGTGGTCAAGGCGTCCTTCTACGAAACTATAATGCGAAGAAAGGAGATGAAGATTGCAACTGTGAGGGAACGACATCCCCACGCCCTAGCCACCACCGCAGGCAACGCCTCAAGCGTCGGGACTCGTAGGTCGTTTCCTGACCACCACAGGTCCCTTTGACATACAATCCTCAAATTTTGCAGGTCTCGCAGGGGTGGTAGGAAAATATCTAAAATCTGTGTATTTGTTGTTACATCTTAAACATACTTAAACTTTTTTTGCGATTCGGAAATAACTTTTTTCGAGATTGTAAATTTGTACGGAGCCCCTACGGCGTGAGGTCGACTCGGACATGCCCGGTATTTATTTGTAACTATATCTTTTATAAAAATATTAATTATAACTCACATTACAGGCTTGCGTTATTGTAATGGCAGTGTTCTTACAAAAACAGGAAAACGTTCTACTGTTACAGTCCCTTGACATTGCTTTACCTTGACCTCACAGTTTTTCCTTATCACTCAGGACTAAGACAAACCTCAACGATAGTTACACAAATCTGCCCAACTAAACGTTTAGAAACACCAACAAAATTGTAACTCAGCTTGAAGATAACAAGAGAAATAATTAATGTTATACCCGTTAATTTTCCACAACAACAATTTATCAAGGGTCGTGAGTAGGCAAGACAAGAATGCAAGAAAATTGAAATCCCGGTATTTGCGGGACGATA
This sequence comes from Mythimna separata, assembly GCA_030763345.1. Lineage (NCBI taxonomy): Eukaryota > Metazoa > Arthropoda > Insecta > Lepidoptera > Noctuidae > Mythimna > Mythimna separata. Next base: position 16,855,321 of record CM061183.1, read on the forward strand.
TCTAATTTGCGGGAATCCGATAGATACGAGACGCACAGCATCGGTCGTTGTGCCGAGGCTTGCCGGCTTATGCCCATCAGTCTTTTGGCTAAAATGATGATGATGATATTTAATTCTGAAATATACAAGACCTTAGTATTTTCTGGATCTCATGTTGTGAGTAACAGTTCTAAAATTACTCGTAATATTAATTTATAAGCAAGTTCTAATTAGAAGAGGAAAATTAATAAAACATTATTTTTTTTGTATCTATCAAAGGCTCCTGCTTGACCCCATCTGATGGTTAAAGACGATGTGGTCAACGATGGAACATGCTTGCCTAGAAAAAAACCTATCTACTCTTGCCTTAAAGACTCTTCGGTTGTACCTATTAGGAAACACAGACTCTGGCAGGGAATTTAGTTGCAAGGCAACAAATATATTCCCAATTAAATGTAAAGTGCGTTTGGGTGTCATATCCACCATTTACCAGTCAAGCAACGCTTTTCATACTTATGGTCAAATGTAACGGGCTTGGCAGAATTAAGTTATTAAAAATTAAAGTATAACATTTATTATTTTCTACCAATCCCGCGTGAGATCCTGTCCAATTTAAAACCGGGATTACTTCCGCTTACTGTTTATGGAATCCCGGCATTTCGGGACTTCAATGTCCCGGTACTGGATTCCCTAGTCGTGAGATAGGACAAGATCTCACGTCCAACTAATAAACTTTGGTTATGACTGTGATCAATGGCGGGATTGGTGGGCTATTGTAATTGCGATTAGTAATAGTCGGTATGTGTTGTTGTTGGCTAGTCTTCAATGTTGTATGTCATCATTTGGTTATGGTGTGAGTAGCTAAATCATACAGTGGATAGATTTCAGTTTTGTCTTAATAGTACCAAACATAGAACAGTTATTTTAAACGTGATGTTGGTTGAACCAGGGCCCGGCGTGAGAGGTCACCACCGCCGGCGGTGCTACGCCCAAATGGGACACATCTCCACCGTGTCTTTCGGGCGATTCGCACAATGGTGACAACGATGACGTTTCTAAGCACCTGAATCAGAAACAGGAACCTCTTGAACTTACAGTGCCCGCTGTGAACTTGCCTCATGCTACTCTTCAAAGTTGTGACTTACACATTGTCAAATCAAAGTAGATATAAAATACTATCTTCATATTTAATACCAAACAATTCCTTTTCACAACCAAACTACACTTCGTCTATCAAATAGCAGTAACAAAATTTTCGACGCAAACAAATTTGGCTACAGCAACACCGTATTGAATTTCGACCGAATTTCTACATTCTTGTATAACAAGGGAAACACAATTGTGGTACACACTACACTTTATGACATCCTATACCTTGGGATATGGGATGAAGGAAGTTTATGGATGAATAAATTTATGTACTGTACGAACACAGGCTTTTCTAGAGAGATGAGAAACTATTTCGTTTCTAGAACTTTGTTTTTATACCCTTCAGGGTAAATTGGTAAGTGTTCTGGTGGTAAGTGGCGGTAGAAAAAATGTGGCTAGGTTGTATTGGATGGTAAGTGAGGTGGAAGGAGCAAGATGAAGTACAAATGGTATAAGGAGGAGCTCACAGAGAAACTAGAAAATGAAAATGGGTCGATCAGTATGGTGTGGTGATTAAAACGTTTCTATCATACTAAAATTGTAAGGGCAAAAGGTTATGAGTGTGTGTATGTTACTTCTTCAAACGTAGACCGAATAGTACATAGGATACTTTTTATTCCCGTTCCCTTGGGACAATTTCCTACTTTGACTACTAGCAGCAGCTAGATCAGATAATTATGTAGGTATTCTATTCCACGAAAGTGGTTTGATCAAGTTCAACCTGTAACATACACGTCCAAGGACTTGTGTGTAAATTCACGTTCAGATTGTTTCTGTATGCGTAAGCAATATGAAAACCGTGTTAATGAACACACTCATCCAAAATAAATCTGTTTCGGTGAGAAAGTCCAACAATACAAGTTACCCCACATTATATTCAGTGTGAGCTAATCCTTAGAGAGCGAGAAGTTTATTGTATTCGGTGCCTAATCAGTAGTCTGTTATTTCAGCCTTGAGGGAAGCTTACTGTTGGAGCCTTGTTTGCCATAGAACAGAACATGCTTTGTCTAATATTTTAATAGTTGGTATATGAGAATGTAATGTGAGTCTTACGATAGTGTCGTGGTCACAAGCGCGACTGCAAAGCGTGAGTTCTTGGGTTCTTTCCCTGGTCGAGCAAACAGTACTATTGGGTTCAGAATTACTCAGTAAAATGATGATGATGATGATGATGATGCCTCGGAAAGCACGTAAAGCCGTTGTATTGGTCCTGCGCCTGATCTCTGGTCATGTCGGATGGTCGTACCATTACCCCCAGACTATAACAGTAAAGGAACAGAGAGTGCGCCTGTGTTTGCGCACACACTTATACACTATGCTCATGCGCGCTTAGCTGTGGAGGAGTAAATTAATTTAATGAGTTTTCGAACAAGCAAAATAGAACGCCTACTTAAACAATTCAGTACATTCGAAAGCAGTGGATCCAAAAAGTGAATCTTGAATCTAAACTAAAACTATATAACTAGACAGAACTAAAACTCAAAGAACCACTGAAGGATACGCGAGGATTTAAGTCAGTTAAAGTCTGATATGCCATCTTTCTCTACCCTAGAGCAAGAGTACCTAATCATTTATTAACTTCACATCTCAAAAAAAACCAGCTTTCTCAAAGCTAAAATAATATTAGGATTTTAAGCTACTTTCAATACGAGCTCGTTTATAATTTCAACCCGTTTTGAAGGTACTCAATATTTATAATATTTAAAATTAGCATCCCTTTGTTGTCATTCAAGATATTGGTTCCACGTGGATACCCAAGAAGTGCTTTGTGAATAGATTAGGGTTTTGAAACATTTCAGAATAATTGAAAAGATTTTTTTGGTTCTAACATTTGGACTAGGTATTAATTTGAAGATGTAAGGTTATTTTTTCCAAAATAAGAAATCTATGCTTGCCAGTATACGGGCCCGGTAGGGCCGAAGCCTTTGGGAACACGGAAAATTCGAAAGGTGCTCACCGTGTCCCCCAGGTTGAAGACAATGAAGGAACGGGGTGGGGTTTAGTCAGTAAGAGTCTGACACGCGCTCCCGCTCCGCCCAAGAGCGGGAGAAGTCATCCTGATGATTCCCTTTCCAAAAAAAAACGCTTGCCAGCAACTATACAGTTTTTATTGATACATATAAAAAATGTGTTCAAGGTTACATACCTAGTAGACAAACGTGGGTGTAACTCCTTGTGTTGTACAGTTAGAGGTCAAAGTGCTGTTACACTCTACCTATTGCTAAAGTGTCTATTTCTATATAGACCCTCAGGTTAATGACTCTAATCTAAACGACACTGATTTAAATTGTGAAAATTTCATTCTTATCTCTGTTACATGCAATCTCCTTTCATCTGTCCATTTCACAGCCAAACTGCACTGGGTATGACAGGTTTTTATAACGGACTTGAGGATTTTACCCTTCGACTTGATGAATGCCACATTCGCGGATCACAAGTTGTTCCAGTAACCAGTCGCCATTTCATCCTGAGTTGATCCGGTATTTTACAATTATTTCGTCTATATTCTAACCCAAATGGACCTTAATTTGCTCGAATAAGTAGCCAGTTAAATAAGTGCAAACATTAACACATAATTTTACGTCTCAAGCAAGTCATAAAGCCTAAAATCGTCATAAAAATGAAACTTTAAAATTGAACAGCGAAAATTTTCTCATAAAAGTGAACGACACGCCACTACATGTTTCCACATCATCCAATCCCAAACTTAATACCGCACTAGTGCAATAAAAATATCGTAAGCGCAACAGCTTGGTCTATAAAGTGGAGTAAACATGGCCGCTACGGTCCAACTTTGGTCAACTGACTACAAGGCATACTCTACGTCAGTTGTGTGTGAAGTTAAACTTGCGGCCCGCGACCCGTTGGTCATTTTTAACAAATTCGTGAACTAAAACTCTTTTTTTTAAAGGTAGCTTTTGCTAACGGCCAAAGGTATTTGAATTTTCATTTCGATTCTGAAATACACGACTACAACACAAAATTAGTCCCAAATGCAATTATTGATTTATTATTTATTTATTTATTTTATACTTTTTGCACAAAACAGGTACAAAGGCGGACTTAATGCCTTGGGCATTTTCTTTCAGTCAACCTTTGGGCAATGCAGGGAATATTAGTGGTAGGTGATTAAAAGATGATGATGGTGATTTAAAGCCTAGCAAACCATAGATTACTTAATAACTCATCAAATGACTTCTGCCGCTCTGGATAGAGCCTGGGAAAGAGTGTCAGACTTTTTCTGTCTAAAACCTACGGGATTCCTTCAATCACCCTTTACTACGAAGGCCGTAGTAACTTCTTCGAACAATCTGCAACCCTGGCAGACATCAGCCCTAACGAGCTCCATCAAGCTTGAAATGATAAATTATATTTATTTTGTAAATAGTTTTAAAAAACTCTTTTTCACAGTTTACATATCATTTTTTGACAGTTAGTAGTTTTTTTGACAGTAGTAAATGAGGCCAGTCTTTCCTGGCTGACTCCCCTACACCAAAACAAACTCAGGGGTCAAAATTTCTTTTAAAGTCCATACATCTTAGTAATTTTGAAATCACATAAGGACCATGCAGATTCGTGTCTGAAATGGTCTATTTAAATGGCCCTGTGGTATATAAAGTTGGATTCCCCTGCCCTACTTGGTCAACGACTTATGTATAAACAGCAGCTAGTTTGTGTTTATGTTCCGGTATATTAATCCTGCAGTTTGCAGTGATGAGGGTTTGAGTTTGAGTCCAGATTGTGGAAATAAATGGTCTAGAACTTGGTGATAAATTAGGAAAGGTTTCTAAGAAGATGTGAACAAACAAAAACCAAGAAATTAGTTTTGTTGGTGAATATTTGAACAAAATATTTTACGTTGTAAATATTTTGAGATATTCATAAATTGGGATAATTTTTACGTTACGTACAATTTTTTTTCGGCAAAACGGTATATCTTCAACTATCGCGCGGGCAAAGCCGCTAGCACGAACTAGTATATAGTTCATTTTACTTTTTAGCACGGATTCGGTGCCTAATAAGTTGTTTGTTATTTCAACCTTGAGCTAAGTTTACAGCAGACCCTAATTTTTATTTCGCGTTCTATTATTTCAATTTATTTTCTACAATATGAAAAATTGGTAGAAGTGCAAGTAAAATATATATTTTTAAATTTGAAATCTTTCAATGACTTTTCCCGCTTTAGGGCAAAACAGGAGGTGTCAGACTTATACTGACTAATCCACTCCTATGTTCCTTTACCTTACGTCCCAGGGCCGCTGGGTTCCTTTTCAGATAACTTATGGAGCGTAGAATAATGATAATGTTTCTGTCATAAGCAAAAACTTAAAATTTCCTGGAAAAATTGTCCAAACTCACGTCCCAAAAAGAAACAATATTTCCCAAAATGCTTCATTATCTCTAAGTAGGAACCTCCACCCGCGTACTCAAATATATTTCAATTAAAATTTCAAACAAATACGTCCTTTAACAACACAAAAATCCCTTAAAAGTAACATGTAACAAAGGTAATAACTTGTCGTGGGCTCAAACATTAAATAAAGGGTTCATAATTACGAATGCCAATCTACTTCACAATTAGCCAAGAGGGTTTTAATACCATAAAAGTAGCATTGCGTTCTTAACGACCGCGACTCGCGACCGTTACACGTGACTGCGACCCACGACAGCTACACATGACCGTGACCCACGACCGCGACCGCGACTGAGTCGCGCGACCCACTGCTTAGTATAGATTTACAAACCAAACGACCGCTACCCGCGACAGCCACCGGGTCGTGCGACCCATAGCAGTACAGCAGTATGGCACCGGTCGCGTTTCGCGGTCGCCTGTCACGGTCGCGTATCGCGATCGCTAAGAATCAAATACTACCTTTATATTCCTTACCTTGAAACATTCACAATCTAATTTAATTCTGTTCAACTTTCCTCGTATTATTTGAGTTTCGGGGTTAAATTTTAGTTATTGTATTATCCGTAATGCAAATAATACGTAAATAACAAGCCGTGGTTTCTATATATCTATTTAATGTGGAAGGTTTGATTAGGAACGCTGTATTGTTGAAAGTTTTCGTGCGAAGATGAATAGTAGAGGAACATAGAATTTACATGCGCTTTGAATATGAAAAGGTAATGAGGGAAATGGACTAATTTGTTGTGTCGGACTAACAAGCTTGCGGTTTCCAGTTATTTTATTTATCTTTTGAAAATGGCGAATTTAGTAACGTAAGGGAAATTTTACGATGATATTTTGATAATAACTAGTCTGTAAGTTGATGTAGCACGTTATACTGTGGGGTAGAAAACTAGAATTTCGTTTGTAAGCCAAAACATTCCTTATTCTGAACAGTTTGTACTAGAAACTTTAGATGAATAGTAACCTACTCGTAAATAAAAAAATCAAGGTGGTAATTATTTATTCTAGAAAACTTACCTTCCTAAGACGCTTTAGGGTGGTGTCAAAGATTCTATGGAAGTTTTTCAGAACTACCCTCAAAAGATGAGTTACTCGTATGTTGTATGAAAATACTAGCGACCTGCCCCGGTTTCGCCCGGTGCAAATTTATCAGTGTTACTCTACTATATTATGCATTTATTTTACATGTAAACCTTCCTCTTGAATCACTCTATCTATTTAAAAACCGCATCAAAATCCGTTGCGTAGTTTTAAAGATTTAAGCATACATAGGGATGTAGGGACAGAGAAAGCAGCATTGTTTTATACTATGTAGTGATTCTCGCGAAAAAAGTCGCGGGTACTTTTCCTATGTATATAAATGTGCGGGTTCACCGATAATAATAATTTGGTCCATCCTCCAGTAACGTTAAAAGTTAATCGTCCATGTCTATGTTAAAATTAATGTCATTTCTTTCCCAGAATTGTGACATAACAGCATTATACACAAGGTAAACCCGTTTTACCCCACAGTTATTGGTCTTTTTTTCCTCAAACTTTTTTCCACGTATAAATCAAATTAATACAGTAATAAATAACGCCCAACATTGAAAAATAACTAGGTACACGTATTTTAAATCTATCTACACGGTATGGCGCAAAAAGTATTGTAATATTCACGTAATTTGGAAGATTCATGAGCCATTAGGTTAGCGTTATTGAACCTTCTGGAAAAAAGGTAAGGATCCTTCAGGACTGAGGGCAGAGGACCAATATTAAGTCGTTGGTCTGGTCTTTTTTAATAATGTTATTTTATGTTATTTTATTCGTATGGTGATTTGTGAATAGTATTGTTGTTGTTTTTTTCTGAGGAGGAATCGTGCGGTGATTGTAAATCACGTTTTAAAAAGAAAGGGCTTAAAAAACATTACTTCTTCTTCTCGATTCGATGGTTTTTCTTCCGTCAAATGTTTTTAGGTCCAGTAAAAACCGGGCATGCGATGCGTTGCGACGCCGCACCGTAAAGATTTCACCGTATCAGCGGTGCTAACCGTACCATCTAAGTTGCCACGTTTATTGCAGTGTCAAAGGCATTTGTTAGGTCCTACAAAATGCAGATGTAGGAACAATTTGGGCACTCCATTAAATAATAACCAAACACAATATTAAAATACAAATTATTTACATATTTCCTATTCCACTTTATTTAATAGTTTCTGCGACTACTCGCTAATTAGGTACCTAATTAAAATTGTTGAGGTTGTAGACATACGTTTATTGTTTTGGGTCTCGAACAAAAATATCAGCCAAAGTTTTTGACCCTTAAAGAGAATGCTACTTATATGTTCCTTCTTTTCCTTGCGTTCCAAGTCTCAGGGCTTTTCTTTCAGAAGTAATCCCATGGCCCAGTAGAGTTTGGCCATGCTGAGCGCCTACGGTTTTGCTGATATCTCCTTTAGGCGCGGTAGGATATTACGCACCGTCGGAGACTCGGGCTTAGTCTGGACAGTTACTGGGTGGACGCGACCTTAAAAACGATGACATGGCGATTTAGTCACGCTCTTAACTGAGGAGTAAGTAAATAAATAAGCACGGAATTTCCAACGTATAAGTACAAAAGAAAAGATTCTAACTGGCATTTTCTGAGTCACAATGTTCTTCTTCTTCCTGCCCTTGTCTCATAATACTTGGGGTAAGCGCAACACGATTTTATCTACCATTTTGTCTTGTCACCCGTCATACTATCACTAATTTCCTTTTCTTTCATATCACTCTTCATACAAACCAACCACCTTTTCTTTGGCCTCTCTCTCTTCATCCATTAACATGTAAACTCAGAAATCTTTTAGTAACATGCGTTTCATTCCTCGCCTTCACAAGACCATATCAATATAAACGACTTTCTTTCAACTTTTCAGTATCTGGCGCCACTTTGAAACTGCCTCTAATTGTACCTAATATATTAATTTATCACTTTATCCATTCTCGTCACACCACACATCCATTGACACATTCTTATGTCCATTACATGCAATCTATTTCATACAAGCAATCAAAAATTGCTGTTACCTGTATCAATGCATCTCAAAACTGCAGTTCCATCACACAAATTCAACCCCAAATCCATCATATTCATATCGGCATTTTCACAAAAATGCCGTGCAAAATTTCTTCTACTTATACCGCATTTTCTACCTAACGTTACCTAAAGTTATGAAAGTAGGATGCCCGCCAATCTAGTGCTGTCTTCAATCATTCCGGGATTTTGTCGCGACATCCCATTTCCGAATTCGTGACTCTCATATATATATATCTCTAAGTAGGTAGCTGTTATATATAGCTAAGGCTTGGTGGTATCAAGGTGTGTGGGTTCTGTTTAGAGGTAAGATTTTGTGTTTACCTGTGTTATGGTGTGGTTTGGGTGTGCATTGTTATAGAATAATACACACCCTTATATGTATGTATCCCCGTTGATATTTTCTAAAAAGGAAACCCTAGAACACAAAAGACAAATAACATAAGTGAGGTTTTAGTCAAATTCTGAAACATCCTCCCGCTCTACCCAGACCGGGTCATTAAGTCGTTGGATGATTTAATACTTTACAAAAAAATGTATACTAATTGGTGTCAATTAGACAATCGAGTTACAGTTCAAGCAATGAAATTTTATTTAAATGCAAGTAGTTCGTATTTTTTGGGCCTCATCGGAAAGCTTAAAGTCACCCAAAGAGCAATGTAAAGAGCTATGCTCGCAATTGTTAATAAATGGCAGTGGGTAAGGCACATTGTCACCCAATGGAAAGGTTCCAGAACCTTTCTGGTCACCACTCCAGAGTGGTGACCACCTACCGGAAGATCTGGATATATAGATCGTGCCATTGCATCATGCATAAGACACCCAGACCTGAAGTTGTTTTAGGTCTGGCCTGAAACAACTGTCTATAGGCCGTACAAATATTCGGTTCGTGAAGTAATCACTCGTGCTACTGTTTAACCAGGGCTTCGCAACATTACTTATTTACTATTATAATATGGTAGTGGGGGCGCCTGCAGGCGTGGGCTTCATCCGTAGGCTGGAGCCATCGGTGTGCTTCTGAAAGGCAAACGGGGAGCCCTGGAACTCAAAGTAAAGAAGGAACATAAGAGTGGATTTTAGTCAGTAAAAATCTGCCCCACCCTACCGCTCCGCCGTAGAATGAGAAGTCATTGGCTGATTTCTCACCTAAAAAAAAAGTTATTTTCTCACCAATAACTGAGGCGTGAAAATTAAAAACATGCCAACGGAATATTATTAATGTGCATATCTAAACGTGAAATTCCGTCATGTCACGCCGAAATGGCAGCCATTTTCTAAATATTCATGAATTTATATTTATTCGCTTACACGCTGTTGCTACGTGTTTTGATTTTTGTGGTCAGAATTGGTTTTTGATTTTTGAATATATCTGCGTGTTTTGTTGTGGTTTTCGAGTATTTTTATATTAATCCTAATTGAACATGTTTGTAGGGGAACCTAGAAGGAGCTCGTGGCTAGACAATAACAGCCGCACAGGTCGATCTTCAAGGTAAAGCAGCGCTTGCCAAGGTTGGTCTGTGGACGGGTGACCATCTTAACATAACGAGTTTCTCCGTGCCTCGGAAAGCACGTTAAGCCGTAGGTCCCGGCTGTCATTTGTAGATCTTTGGCAGTCGTTACGGATAGTCAGAAGCCAGTAAATCTGACTCCAGTCTTGCCATGAAGTACCGTGTTACCCCAGTTAATGGGTTGTGGAGGTCTGGTAGGCAGCCGCTCCTCGTAAAATACTGGTATTCAACTAAATCCGGCTTGACTGGAAGCCGACCCCAAAATAGTTGGGAAAAGGCTCGGTAGATGATGATGTAGGGGAACCTAGGTCGCCAACTTTGCCCGAAAAATCGCAAAACTTAAGGGACTGGGCAAGGCACATTCCTCGTAGAACAGAAGGTTGATGGGGCCGATAGGTTTTGAAGTGGTCACCGCGCATCAACAGACGCAGCGTTGGAAGACCTCCTACAAGGTGGACCTAGCGTTGGAAGGTGAAGAACAAGGTGGACCGACGAGCTGATGTGAGTCATGGGAATGCAATGGATGCTAGACGCACTTGACCATTCGTTATGGTAACACTTGGGGAGGCCTATGTCCAACAGTAGACGTCTTTCGGCTGAAATGGTGATGATGATGAAGTATAATAAACACTCTGCGTATGTAGGTACCTACGACTATAAATTATCATTTAGTTTCTTTAATGATAATAATATTTATCACTCTAATAAAAGTGACAGCTTGTATTCGTGTATGTTTTTTTTAACAGTGTAAATCATCTAACGATTTCTCCAGCTCTGTGTGGACTTTTAACGATTAAAACCACACCTATTTCCTTCAGCTGGCTTTTTCATTCTAGGCATACGGGTTTCCTTTTCAGAAATTCCCAGCGTACCTAGTTAGTGGGCATCGGCCCTGCTAGGCCCCTACTGTTTACTGACATCTCTTTGAAACGCGCGTGGATCACTACGCGCTGGTATTTGTGAGTGTGTTTGTTAATCTTTCACGCTCAAACGGCTGAGCAGATTTATAGTGTTTTACGCGGGCCAATCTTTTTAATATTTAATGGATAAATTGTTTTTACCTAATTAAATATCAAAGATATTCTATTTAAATCGTTAACTAGATACGTCAACCCCATAGATGGACGAACAATGTTGTACCTGAGTAGTTCCAGTAAATACTCTTTCTCTGGTATTATACTCAAGTACTATCCCAAATAATACTAATTCACGTATTTTTGAAGTACGCTCTCAACTGTGAAAGTCAAATATCGGATAACAAGAGGCTTCTTTATATTTTAACAAGTGGTGAGCCTTAAACGAAAACCACTTGTGACTTCAAATAAAACCTATTTTAAACCTACTCAGATTTGGGATTTCTTGGTATTTTGTGTTTAAAGATTAGCTTCTGCCAGCGGCTTTGCCCGCGTAAGACCGTTTTCACATTATCCGATCCGATATCGGTATCGGACGCCGATCCGATATCGGGGTAAGTGTATATCTATCTCGGGTCGGGTCGGACAATATGAAAGACAGGTACATATTTCATACATTTTACTTTTAATGTGGAAACGGTCTTATGGTAGAAAATTATCCCAAGGAAACATTTTCCCCGGGATAAGAATAATAAGAATCTTCAGTGCTCTTTCAGGACATGATCTACTCGTGTACCTTATTCCATCGTAATACGTTCAAAACCGTTCCGGTGTGACGAAGTAACAACCATACACATTCTCACAAACTATGACCTTTATTATATTGGTTTTGTATTGTATATTCTAATTTTGTTTTTTTTTTGAAATCTTGTTTTTATGTTGAATTTTTAAATACTAGTTTACCTTTATAAATTATAATTATAAAATTTAATAAGTTATTTACTTCTATTTAAGATATCGACCACGTACCTAAGTAAGGTTTCTTTTAAACTTTTTTATATCAAGAATATATATTATTCTATCACATACCCGCGAAACGAGACACAATAGTAAAACAATAACAGCGCGGTCTCATAGGACCGGTTGGGGATTCAAACATTATCAAGGACTAAATAAATAAATAAAACATCAAACTCTTGGTATTATACATTAATTCCATAACCAAAAATCATACAACTAATTACTAAAAACACATCTACCACCCTACATCGAAACCCACTTTACTCACAACAAAACAACACAACAATACACCAAAACGGTTCACTACTACTTTACGGCCTTCAAATTGTTTATTACACGTAAAATGCTAGCTTACTTCATTAAATTATAATAATAAAATTTAATTGGTAAGATTTTACTTGTATTTAAAATGTAGACGACGTAGTATATTATTTTGTTTTCGAATATCACACTTATTTAATTTAGATTTCTTTTAACTATTTACCATCAAAAACTAAATAAACAAACAAAACATTCGACTTTTCTTTTTATCAATTACTTACATTATCAAACATCATACAACTTATTACTAAAAATACATCTACCACCCTACATCGAAACCCACTTTACTCACAACAAAACAACACAACAATACACCAAAACGGTTCACTACTACTTTATGGCCTTCAAATTGTTTATTACACGTTAAATTATAGTATGCAAATCCTTCTGGTCTATCGCTCGATAGCCGTATATCTGTTCCATGCACTGCTATAAATAACAAATTTTACAACCGACTATTGCCTCTCATTTTGAAAAGGTGTAAAACTTTTACGAGCAGTTAAATTTAAACTGTACTCTTGGACATGGTTAAATAAATATTTTTGAATCGTCAACGTGATTTTTGTGTGTTATTTTGATTTATTTTTATTGGATTGTGAGTGATTAAATTTTAATTTGCTTTTTTGGGGGTTTATTGATAGCTTTATATACAGGTAAAAATATGAGTCTATTTATTCATTATTTTAGCATATTAAGGAAGTACAAGTTGATAGGGCCCTTGCCAAGTTTTCACTCAGTATTCAGAGCTAGTATTGTGCATATTTCAACATTTTCCTGTCCATTCGGGGTCAGTACATCAGGTTTTTTTTCCATTCTATCCTGTCAGCAGTCACGCTATCTTTGACTCTCTTTTCTTGTTCACTCTTCACACAATCCATCCACCTCTTCTTTTTGGCCTTTCTCTGCCTTTCCGTACATTCACATTTCCACATGTATATTCATAACTCTTTGAAAGACACGCTTTTTATCCCTCCTCTTTACATGACCATACCAAGACAAACGATTTCCTTTCAGCTTTTCAGACAAACAAATACCTAATATCATTTAATACTTAACTAACAGACAGGAAAGTCTCTTAGGACTCTACTTCAATACATTTATCTCAGTTTCATTCGCATCTTTGAATACACTTCTTCCACGAGTACAAAACTACATAATATTTAAATTCTTCCGTCTCAAGAAAGCGAAGTCTAGATAGTGAAAAACTTGCACAGATATTGTCCGTTAGTAGAATGCAGTTTTTAGCATTTATATTACGAACAAGAATAATGTTTGTTTCTTTGATTCAGACTTGGCAAAAAGAGTAGTGGTGACTCAGTACAACCGCCAGGATTTACAAGTTGTACGTCGTGAGTTTAAACTTAGGCAAGCTCTTTAATAATAAATGAAAAAATGAAGATTTATTTATTCCACACAAACATTGATTATACAAAATTAAATTTGGTAATAAAATTAAAACCAATATAATATTTTTTTAAACTATTTTTATGAGAAATGCAAGGCTTTAACTTAGTGTAATTTATTTTATCAAAACACCTCCTGTAAGACACGGTGGAGCTTATCGTGAAGCCCAAGCGGGACGAGCTGAGTAACGCCATATCCTCGTGAAAGCAATCGATTATGTCATTTTTTTTAGAGTCCTTACGGAAAGCCTGATGTCTGTCTTTTACTAACTTACACTCATTCAGTTGCCCCATGCATTCTTGTACCATAGGATTCTTTTTCAGAGATTCCTTACTCTAAACCGCTGCAAAGATAGTGTGCCAATTTAATCTTGTCCACGAAACTTGATTAGAGAGGTTTGGAAAATGGAACTGACAAAATAATGTTTGTTTTATTAGACCTCTTTTGCATACCTTAAATACAAAAATGAATTAATTTTATATCTATTCCTCTGTGTCAATCACTATTTTGAAACTGAATGCGGAGTTAAAGTCAAAATTACTTGCCACTAAAATAGTAAAACACCCAAAAGAACCCGCGCCTTTCAACTAGTGCATCTTAATCTCCGCCCATAATTCCTTCACGTTGGCATTCATGTTCTCAAGTGGAGCATAAGTCGCACATAATGAAATAAGTTTCAGTACTACGCTTAAAACTTGAGATTTTTAATGCTTTAATATCCTGTCGCTATCAAAGTTACTCTACTTACTTTATGACGATGATACTTGTTATTACTTTGTGAGAAAAGTGGAATTGTTTTTTTTTGGAATGACTTGACCATTTTTTTTTGTATATCTGAAATTTTATATTTTTAAGTTAGTGTAATAAAGTTTTTTAATTATGCATGTAGTTTTTTTTTGGTGGGAAATAGTTCAATGACTTCTAGCGCTTTAGGGCGGAGCTATGCTTAAAAAAACAGGAATAATACACTGCTAAATTAATATTAATTATTATTGTTGTACACTGTTACTCTAATCTTAAACATGGCGTCAAAAAATTCTTCCGCATCGCTGTGTACCCAAAAGACTGGCGGCATTACCACGTTGTAGGGCAATGCTTAATCTCTGACCGAGGTTTTTTTTTCCGGTAAGGGAATCTTCAGAATGACTTCTCTCACTCTTGGGCGGAGCGGGACTCTTACTGACTAAACCTTTACCCTGTTCCTTCGTTGCCATCGATCTGGGGGACACGGTGACAACCTTTCAAATTCCGTGTTCCCCAGAGGCTTCGGCCCTTCCGGGCCCCTACAGTTTGCTGACATCTCCTTGAGGCGCGCGTGGAACAGAACGCGCCGTCGATGACTAGGCTCGGTCCAGATTATTACCAGACTGCCGAACGGCGAGCTACCCAGTGCTCGCTGTCCGCGAGCCCACGCCTACGGTGGTCCGAAATCGGGATCGGGATCTCGGCGGCGGGCGGCGGCGTGAGTTCCGTTGCCTCACGCGCTCGCGGTCGGCAGCCTCCTTCGCTAACATTACCGCTTCGCAGAAGGAGGCGACTGCCTGCCACCCCTCCTCATCTCTGACCGAGGTAAAAGCCAGCCCTTGGACTGGACTCAGTAGCTATAGACGAAGTAGTTTTAATTAATTAAGTGTTTTTATTTTTCATGTTATATCTATGTTTAAGAAATATAAAAACAATATTATCGAGGATCAAAAGCACACTCGTCAAAAAAAACTCGTCATCACTCCCATCACATGGGTTGTTAAAACCGGCTTGTCAAAACACACAGTCAATACTTCTCATAACAATTCCCTGCAGGAATAATTCGTCGCAGATCTGATATCCTACCGAACCGGGTTTTGTACCACTCAGCGTAATGAAAATGTTATTTTCAATTGTCAAGGGAGGATCACGTTTCAACGATATTCCGAGATGTATCAATAATATGAAATTATTTTGTAGAAGTATCGGTGAAATTTTATCTCATTTCATTGGGAAATAGGTAGATGTATTTTGTGGCGATTCCGTGCAAGAGTGAATGTGCTAAGCTTTGTAAAATTATAAGCAATATACAACATGTAATTGGAATGATGCACACCCTTGTTTGGAGGTAGTGGAACAGAGACTAAAGTCCCACATGACTCCGTTGAAAAGGGAGGATCCTCCGACCGGACGAGGTGTTATATCCGGTGGGCTACTGCCCGATAGATGATTTCGGGCTGTTGTATCTATTCAAATCGCGCGGAGAACTTTGCTTGCGCGATGCAGGATTCTGTGACGTCATGTGTAGATGTCGATGATCGTAGTCACTACAATATAACTTAATTAGAAATTAAAGTTACAAATATATATATCATAATTTACTGTGGAAAACAATATAGGCGTCTATTGTTATTTCAACGACACTGGCATCATGAATAAATAAAACAAAAATTGGAGTTCAAAATATCATCATTATCTCAGCCAAAAGACGACCTCAGCTGGACGTATGACTCCCCCAAGCGTCATCACAACGACCGGTCCTGTGCGTCTCGCGTCCGTCGGAGTTCGAGATATCTGACATCAATCTATAAGTATGTTTATCAGTTGTATAGTACCCATAACACAAGCTCTACTTAGCTTGGGACTAGATGAAATTGTGTTAAAAAAAAGTTGTGGGATATTATTTATAATAAATCCTTGTACATCTTACACTACCAAATTATAATTCCAATAAAATTCATTCAGCGTGCTAGAAAGCAGAACATAATTTAATTAGCATCGCTTACGATTAAATCGGTTATCACGGCGCTAATTTGGCATAGTAATTCCGCACAGATAATTCCTCCATTTGTGTTGGTCCACATATTAATTTGACAATATTAATCCGTAATTAATGCGGCCAGTTGATAATTATACAATATTTAAGCTCGAGCATTCAGGTATATATTCCGTATTATGAAAATTAGGGATCATAGTAATCCTTTGTGCAGGAAACTTTATACTACATGATAGGAACAGTAAATGTTCAATAATTCACTAATTATTCAAATATAATATTACCTTTATCTTTGTGCTAAGTTCTTAGTAAATCCAATTTCTACCCTGTTCAATTTCACTAATCCCATTCAGAGTAATTAGAGACCAGACTAACAAAATGGTCACTGGTCAACACATTCCTACGCACAAAAAAATAATTATTCGATCAAATCATTCAAAGTGTTCCCAAGCGGAATTCCCTGTCGATGTTTGTGAGAGTCTGATATACCTTTGAAATTATACAAGTGTTTAAGCAAAAACACAATGAATAGTGAGTAGTTTTTACCACTTTTAAGTTCAACAAGGTAAAAGGTAATGAAATGTTGTCATTTGTAGTCCAATTATTCATACTGCCTTGAAAAATACTATTAGAAACAGAAGTGTGCATCTGAATTGAGGGCTAATACAATTAGGGTATTCTAAAATGAAGTTCGCCAGGTGGCAACACGGAGGACCTGACATCCAAGTTCCTGTCAAAACGTTTATGTTAATGACATTAGTTAGATAGCAGCGTCAACCACTGTGGTCTATCGGTTTAGGTAGTTAACTAAATGTAAACAATCTTAGCATATCTTTTTATCGAAAAGTTGTCTAAAAATTATATGTAAAAATCTTTGCAACTAGGTATTTACCTAAATCGATGTTAGCTAATAAACTAAATTTAAATAATCTTTGTGTATATTATATACGACCTCTTGAATATAAAAAGACATGCCAAGATTGTTTACCTTTAGTTAACCACCTAAACCGATAGACCATAGACGTCAACAGCGTATACGTTATAAAAGAAAAGACCTCACAACTAAGTGGCGTTAACTGATGGTGAGAACTTTTCTGAACACCCTCATTGGTTGAAAACAATTCATCTGTTCAGTAAGTAGGTAAGCAAGCATTTTACACTCCAATTCTTTTCCACAACTCACAACATTGTCCGCAACAAATTCGAAGTCTCTCGCAAACTTCTCGAATCCAAAATTCTAAGCACTTTAACTGAAAATTCTTAGCCAAAAACAAAAGAAAATTCCACCCATTTTAATCTCATCCCGAGATATACTATGGAGGAGACTCCTTTAAGTCACCGGGCTTATTTACGTCTCGTACTTTAATAACAGTACTTTAAATGACCAAAATTCCGTTTTAACGATTAAAACGAGAAAGTTTTCAGACAGAAATTTATCGTAAGGACGCTCAGTTATTTTTCAATTTGGTAGATCGCGGGTAGGAGTAAAGCTAGCGGCGATTATGTTCGGGAACTTTCGGGAAATATTGTCGGGTTGCGAATTGTGTTCGGAGTTAGGCCTGCATGAATCCGCTTTGTTTTTTGTTGAGTGGAGCGGTTATGGAACGGATTTTTTATTTCTGACTGCCCGAGTTTAAGGTAGTAGGTTGGATTTGTGAGTAGGGCATTGTGTTATTAGAATTCTCTATCTAGGATTTTTCAGCAGTCTGGATTTAAAACTGAATTTATCAAGAACACATAAGCGTACAATTCATGGGGATAGTCACTACTAGGCCACCACTGCTCCCGCTCTAGGCAAAGCGTGTGGGAGTGTTAGAGTTTATTGACTTAATTTGACTTTGAAGATTTTCAAAAATGTACTGTTTTTTTTATTTAAAGCCTTGTCCGGTACCTACTTGAGCTATAAGGCGCTTCATACCAAGTTTTAAGATTCCAGGCTAACGGCAAGTACCCAATGTTTTGATTCCCTTGAGAGTGTTGTAATATTTTTATTTTTACGACAAAATCGGACAACATCAACTTAGAAGTTTTATTTTTCCATTAATTCAAGGGACGGCACACTTAAGTATATGGTTTTAATTTCAACTCGATACTTTCCCGAGATAAAGGGTTTTGACAGGTGGACAGACGAACAAATGAAAGGTTTCGTTTTTATTATTGAGGTACGGAACTTTAAAAATTAAGAAGATTAAAAGGAAAACTTTCTATAGAGAAATACAACTTGAATCACTTTGTTACTGTTTCGTATTTAAAAAGCTGTTTCGATTCGTTGCAAGTGTTTTGTGAAAGTAGCTGTTTTATTCATACAATTTTGTAGTTCGAAAACTGCAGTTAATTTTTATTACGAGCCTGGATTGTTCCGTTTAAAAATGGTAATTCTTATTTCTATGCAATCCTGGAATCGGTTCGCTTTAATTTTGCTTTATTTGTATTTATCTATGTGTATTTTCTTTTTTTATTGGCTTTGTTTTATTTATTTAGCCATATGTATCTCCACCGCCGTATGCTGACTGGTTGAGAATGCCTGAGGCATTAAGCGCTGGCCACACAGAAAAGACGTAAGACGCAGACGGGGCGCGGGTATTTGTCTCTACCGCGTCTCTTTCATACAAAATGTATAGAAGCGTCGCGACTCAAAACATACAGAACAGACAGGGCGCGGGCGCAACGCTGGTACATTTGCGCCTGCCCACGCCCCGTCTGCGTCTTACGTCTTTTCTGTGTGGCCAGCGCTTTAGATCTTCCATTGTGCCTTTTCTTGCGTGAAAAACAAAAGGAAAAGAACATAGGAGTATGATTTAAGTCAGAAAACATCTTCCCGTTCCGCCCAAGAAGGCAATAGTTTTCCAACATAAAACTAAAAATTGCTTGTGCCAGAGTGACAGTAGAAAATTATCCTAACGCAACATTGTCCTAGGATAAACCCTACTGCAAGACATGTCTATCCCTATGTTAGGACGGCATGGTTAGAACAGTAGTTTATCCATTGACTGCGTGTTGCGGGATTCCCACATTTTCACATCATCTGTGAAAATTTCAACTATCTAGATATCACGGTTCATGAGATACAGACAGACAGCAGATCATAGCAATAGGGTACCTTCCCCGTTTTACTCTTTACCCGAGGCCCTGGAACGAAAGGCAAAAAAAAAAAACAAAGGAGTGGGTTTTAGTCAATAAAAGTCTAAAACGCCCTCACGCCCCACCCAAGAGCGGGAGAAGACATTGAATGATTTTCCACTTAAACAAAATCAAATCCAATTACATCGATTTCAACAACGACCTACCTAAACGTAAAAAGATATGAACTGCTCATAAATCTCGATACAAATGACAAAACTAAACAAATAAGAGTACAACAAGTCTAGAATATTCCTCTCATACATTTGTGTATCTCACAATTTATCTGTGATATTTTATTTTCTGCATAAACCTGGAAATTTTCCCATAATATTTCACTGGAACAACTGCACCTGCGTTTTACGTCTTGTCGTGGAGAATTTTAGAACAACGCTAGTGAAATGGGCTGTTCATCATTTTGTACTGTTTGGGGTGGTATTTTTGCAGTGCTAATATGCTTATATTTAAACTGCCTCGTGGGTGGAACAAGGAGTCTTAGATTGAATGCTTCAGTTGAGCAAAAAGTACTATGGACCTTTGAGTTTGGGAGTTAGTAAAAAGTAAAATTAAGCCTAATATCTGTTCGGTCGTGTTGTCGTGTCATTTAAATATGACAGTAAAGAAGCACAAAAAGTTTATCTGTGTTTTCACACATATTTTTGCACTTTATTATAATACTAGCAGCCGGTCCCGGCTTCGCACGGGGTAGACAATTATTTATTTTTGGAAGTTTGGATATAAAACACTTTTTTTAGTGTTAGTTTTCTACACCTTCGGTTACATTGTTCAAATTTTACCAAGGATCCCTAATTTTTTCAAAATGAAATGTAGCCTATGTCAAATTAGAAGAACGTAGCATTCTATTGGTGAAAGAATTTTTTTAAATCGGCCCAGTACTTTTTGAGCCTATTCATTACAAACATAGGTACAAATCTTTCCTCTTTATAATATTAGTATAGATTTTCTGCGTACTTGGCTAATCTCTGTAGAGATTGTCTATCAATCTCTATCTCTATCGGCAAAAAATGGAAAAACAGTACTTGCTAAGTTGAACTAATAAAATAATTATTCCTTGAAATAGGGTACGCAAGTAAAGGCACGAGAATTTCCAAAACAGACGATACTATACGATGAGCCATTTATCAATCAGTAAGGTCCGAAAAATCAGCTCTATCCAGACCTCAACTTAATCCCATACCTACAATTTTCCACAAAAATCAGAATGTTATTGGAAAAATACACATTATTTTGACGTGGAGCTCTGTTATTTGAATTCGTACGCGCATCTGTCGCGGGCTACACACATTTATTACATGTTTGTCGGCGAAGCGTCGCCCGATAGTATTCAGATAGAACTGGCGTATTTTTTAGATAGAAATTGAAGATTATTTTAGTAGAGGCTGAACCAAAACAGTGGTAAGATGAGACTGGGATTTATATTGATTAGAATGAATTAAAGTCGAAGCTTAGGGAAGCCTATGTCCAACAGTGGACGTTTTTTATCTGAATGATCATGCTGAAAAGGAATTTATGCAGCGAATGGTCTCCTTAGGGATTCCATTCCCAAAACATAAAAACGGAACCCTACTAAGACTCCATTGTCCGCCTCTCTGTCACCAGAATAGTGGTAACTAGACAGTTGAAATTTTTATAGCTGATGTATTTCTGTTGAAATTTTAATAAATAAATAAAGGAGGCTCCCATACTCTCCTCGGGTCTAATGTTCTATAGAAAATGGTTCGGAAGCGTTCCATACCATTTTTTTCCTTTTCTTTCCTTTTTTGCACAAGTTTATCTTGCAATTAGTGTTTTTTTTTTTGGTCTAAAAAAAAACAAATGATTTCTATCACTCTCCTCCCCAAGCATACAACTAAAAACTTTTACTGACTAAAATCCACCTGTGTCCTTTCGGCTAACCCTGGGGTTTCAAGGCCGCAGTAACTCTTCTGAATAATATCCTAAACGATAATTTAATGAAACGGTACGTTTTATAATTTGTCGCTTTTATCTAGAAAACCTAATCCCAGCTTATAAGCTTGATAACAATGTTTTTAATTAATTTTGGTAGATGTTCGATCGGTACAGGAACGTAGCTTTAGTAGGTAGGTCTTTACAAAAATATTACGTGGCATACTTATTGTGTGTTTTGTGTTAATACTATCTTCTGTCAACGGATTCGCTCGCGTGAATGCAAAAATGGGGGAATTATATATCTCGGAATAACAAGTATCTTCTTAAGTGCTATTTTGGAACGTAGTCCTCTTGTTAACCTTTCTTTGAAATTCATTGAGCCGTTTGAGCGTAAGTGGTTACAAACTAACATACATACAAACGTAATTTAACCAATCTCTTCCATACAATTTTATTTCAGGAGATTGTTACTTTCTTCTTTAAAGATTTATTAAGTTTTTGCTTTCAAACGACGCTATGCTAAACAGCACTATTTACACGGATGTGTAAATAGAATTCTAACTTCCTGACTATTCAAATCACAGTAATATACCACAGACATAATTTCCTTACTCGCGGCGAAAGTTCAGCTAAACGGTAGACGTTTACGAGGTAATACATTTCTGTTTTAAACATGCAAGTAATAATGACACAAAACCATTTCCTGTTTTTACTGTCATCGCGAGCAGCTCAAAGTTTTCGTGGCAATTAGTAATTCCAGTTAGATTAGCATAATGCAGGCACAGTGTAGGCAAAAACACAAATGTAGGAGGCAACTCTTCGAGTTTTGGTTACTGAGGAAATCGTTTAGTTGGCGCGCTGAACTGAGCGCAGGAAAAACGGGATGATTTAGTTTGGTTTTAGTGTTTTGCTTTTGGATTGTAATTGGTGTTGATTTTTGGGGTTGTTTCTGGCATTTTGGGTGGGAATTAAAAACGAGTATTTTGTAAAGTTCATTAAGTTGTTATTGAATGATATTTTGCAGGGAAGATGGTTGAAAACTGTTTGATGAAAGTAAGAGACAGAATCGAGATAAATTACGAAGTCTTTCAATAACTTTTTCCACTCAGGCAGATCGGGACGTATCACACTTATACTGACTAAAACCCATTACTGTGTTCCTTCTTTGCTTTTAGCCAGGGCTCCAGGGTTCTCTTTCCCATAGCCCATGGCCCCAGTAGACTTCGGCCCAGCCCGGTCCTTAAGGGTTTGTCTGACAATCTAACATCTCCTTGAGGTGCGCATGGAACACTACACGCCATCGACGAAACGGGCTTGGTCCGGACGGTTACCGGACGACCGGACGGCGAGCTATCCATTGCTCGCTGTGAGATAAATGGCCTGCGATTGAAAAGACTTTTGCGGTAGTAGAATACTAAAATTTTACCAATTTTCGGGCTAAACTGTAAAGTTTCTGGGATCTCCTATGGATATCTTCATTCCTGATTCGATCATCATCATTCAATCCCTGATCACTACCCAACATTTCTACAATCAAAGTACAAAACATTCTACTAACAAAATAATTTCAACGAAAACGTCCTCTATAAAACCGCATTCAACCTAAAACAACCAAACAAATTATACGAAACCAAATTCAGCAAATTGAAATCTATCCGCGCAATTTACTACGGAGTGCCCGTACCAAAAAAAAAAATCCTTACCCTGAAATCCAAGGGAACCGAAAAAGAAAAACAAAAGTGAAAGTCACTCATAATAAGGCCCGTTTATTCCCCGTTAAGGGTCAAGCCACACCTGAAGTAAATTGAATTCCATGAATAAATTTTCCCCTGTGCAACATTGAGGTGTAAGTTATGAACTGAAGCTTTGTTTGGCTTTGGGTAGAATTGGGACTATGTTGAGTGACGTCATGATAAGTATGGTGTTCTAATTCTGGTTTGATTTCGTTGTGGACGTCTCATATTATTCAGTTTACAATGCGTTTGAAGTGGCGTCCGGTAAATTTTTCCTAGAAGATATTTCGAGATACTGAGCTGCTATAGATGTACTAATTAAGGAAGTAGCATACCCATGCTCTAAATCTCTTTAGCAGTTTCAGAGTATGGGGTAACAAACATACAAACTATCGCCTTTACTATATTAGTGTGTTAAGAATAAATTATCTTCTAATGACAAACAACCATCAAATTATACTTATACTCACCTACTTTTGATTACCAAATATATCAACATATTCAGCTACCACAAAAAATAGAGCCTCAACATATTCATTCGAAGCTTGCACCACACACAATCTCGGTCCACGGGCAACATTTCATCGGAAACAAGAACTTATTGCCCCGTGGCCCGTAAATAACTTAATATTATTAGATTACAAATCAAATGTGAATCCTGTTACAGCTATTTTTTTATGTTATTTCGACAGAATATCTGACTTTTGTTTCTGTATTGACATAATTATTGTAAGTTATATTTAGGGAACTAAGTAGAGAAGGTAATAATAATTTATTATGATGATAAATGTTGTAATTACTTGTTTTTTTTTACGTGAAAAATCATCCAATGACTTCTCCGGCTCTAAGGCGGAGGGGCGGTTTTGGACTAAAACTCACTTCCATGTTCCTTCTTTGTTTTGTGTTCCAGGACTCAGGGTTGTCCATGCGGAAGAAACCCATAGCCCCAGTAGGCTTGGCGACCCTGCTGGGTCTCTATAGTTTTGCCGAAATCTCCATGAGGCACGCGTAGAACACTACCCGCTGACGACTTGGACTCGGTCTAGACATTTAGTTACCGAACGGTCGGACTGCGAGCTACTCATTGCTCATTGCAGGGTCAAAGCCTGCTTAGCCCCCTACGATTCTTGATGTTTTATATTATAAATAAGTTAATTTTAAAACAGTAGGTACTATAGAGTTAGGTATTTACCTGTAATGATAGTTGTAAAAGAGGCAATAAATGTATAAAACTTGATATGGCAAATTGTGGGTGGCTTGTAACCGAAATACGTTTCGCGGTTGATGTGATAGAAACTATTAATGTTGGTATTTAGTTACCATTCTCTGTGGTTTCGTGTTTTATTGTTTATATTTGTAGTACTGACAAAATTGAGTGTGTTATTGACTTTTCGTTGACGAAATGGCAATGGCAGGGGAAATGATAACTTTAGACAGTAATAGCTTATTATTAAAAATATAAAACCCCTTTTAAAAAAACTCTCATCTTAGCAATTACTAAGAAGTATTTATTTTATTTATTTATTTATTTATTCTTTATGCAACGCATTGTACAAAGGCGGACTTAATGCCATAGGCATTCTCTACCAGTCAACCTAGGGTGGTGAAGAGACAATATGGTAGGTGCATAAAAAGTCAATGTAATCTAGAAGACAAAAGTAAGTATAAAGGGTATATATAATAGAGTTAAAATAAACATACATATATATTCAATATAATAAATACCAATATATATAAATATATACATATTAATATGAAGTTAGGAAATGAAAATTCTGAGACGATTCAGCTATCAGTGTAGGAAATAATTCCGCAATTTCCGCTTGAATGCATATCGACTTTCGGCCGTTCTGATATCGAGAGGAAGCGCATTCCACAGAAGGATGGACTGTATATAGAAGGAAGAATGGACAAAATCAGAAGTATGAGAAGGACAGAGCAGTAGGAGATTGTTGGAAGAACACAGATTCTTTGCGTGTGAAGAACATAGATATTGAAAGTGAGTAATGAGGTAGGATGGAGGAGTGGGAGAGTGGAGTAGAGAGAAAAGTGTAGTCAGAGCGCGCAAACTTCTTCTCTGGCGAATAGGTAACCATTTGAGTTCAGACCTGAAGTTCAAGTAGTTATCATATAGTAGTGGATATCGAAGGTGCGTTCACGAACCTGAAAACTCACATACACCAGATACCCAGGCCTGATCAGCTATATAATTTATTCCGTGGGGGAATCAAACCCGCGGCTTGCAGCGGCGCAGTATACTACCTACTGTACCAATCGTCCGATATATCATTAATTTTACTAATATGCAAAATAGCTGGGTTTATTTTAGTAGTATATTTAACTTTTCAACTTTTTCATCTGCCATTTATAACGTCAAACATTTAAGTTATTTATTCAATTTATTTGGAAAATAAATCTAATAAAAAATCAATTATTTGACAAAAACAAAGCAGCATAATTTGTATAAATAACTTACCTCATTAGCAAAACAGTTAAACTTCAAAAAAAAAGAAACCTACTCGTACTAAACAATATTCCAACATCCTGTATACGAGACGATTGTAAATGATCCACGTGCTGTATAAACGAATGTCTGCATTATACAAATGTTGAGGAGTAGTTCAGTGCAGACCTCTTAATGGTGGACATACGGGAGAGGAAAATCTATGGGAATGCTGTGGTTCTGTCAATCAGTGGTTTGTAAAACCATCGAAATTTGTTTGTCGTATTCTAGTTTATTTTAAAGGCACACAAAAATAACGTTTAAACAATTAATAAAGAAAGAAAAATATTTTATTTGGCACACATAGCCTCTTCTTTTTACGTACTTACCATCACGTAGCTATAAACTAATGAATAATGTGAGAACGTGAGTTACCATAGCACTGGAATACAAAAGACAAAATCTTTATTTTGTAGGCTAATAAAAATATTTGTTCAAAAATCATATAAGAATATAGGCGGGAGAAGTCATTTGATAATTCACTGCCTCAAAAAATGTAAAAACTAAAGTCTGTTTTTAATCCCTGAGACTAAATTAACACAGACAAAAGTCAAACTTACAATAATACAAAATATCCCACGTAATGTCATTTTAGTCTCAGAGATTATAAAACAGAGTTTAAACAAATTTGAATAGTGCATCATAATATTGCTATATTAAGGGGGATGTTTCAGGTTAGCCCGCGAAATTCAAATTTTCTTACGTTTTTTGCAATTTCAAAGCCAGTGGTAAGTTGTATGAAGTTAAAAATACTTAGGAACGATTTTTTCGAGGTCAAAAACGTTCCTGCAACTAAGTGAGCTTGGAGGCTTGTATTGATGATTTTTATGTTTATAATTATGTAACTAGTTACGTTTTTCAGCGGCTTAAGTATTTTTAACTTCATACAACTTACCACTGGCTTTGAAATTGCAAAAAACGTAAGAAAATTTGAATTTCGCGGGCTAGCTGAAGCATTCACCTTAATCACAATACATTATTGAAATCCAATAATCGAAGTATGATGTTGCGGAATGTAAATTTTATGAGCGTAGCGGGTAAAGTTTACATTTTAAGTATTCATAAGTTTACTAGAAATTGATTATAAAGTTATTTCTGAGAAATCTTTGTAAGCTAATAAGCTTATTAGCTTACAGAGATAACAAAGAATTAATTTTCGCTTCTAAATACTGGTGAAAATTATTTTATTCTAAGAAAAAAATGATATCACGGAAATTTTTCATATAGATAAATTAGTTGCTGCCTGCGGTTTCTCCTACGTGAAAGTAAAAATGGGCCCAAGTGCTATTTTTTAAACTTAATTTATTATAGGGTATTTTTTTTTTACCGATAATTCTAAAAATTTTCATAAAGCAAAGTTTCGTTGCACAAACATAAGAAGAAATCTGATTAGTGTTTTGTAGTTACGTGCCAAAACAGTTTTTTGCGATTCGGAAAAAATGGCGTGACTCAATTCGGGAATTGTATGTATGTTGTATATATAATATTTATAGCTTATGTATATATTATATTTGTATAACACAATGTTTTTTTTTTCATTTTATTTAATATTGCACCTATTACAATTTGTCTCTGTATCACCCAAAGGTTGACTAATAGAGAATGACTCCAGGCATTAAATCCGCCTCTGTATCTTGTGTGCATAAGGAATTAATAAATAAATTGTGCTGTTTTCATAGGTTAATGTATACAGACCCCCAGTGCCGAGTTGCACTCGGACTGATTAACGCCCAAGGAAACAGGACAAAAAAGAAATGAAAATTTACATTAATGCAACAGCGTGCCCGCACCAAACTTCATCTCTCGTAAATTTCCACTCTTAAACTTCCCACTGAGCATTTATATTTGGCAAGTGTGCTTTCAGTTTCTTGCTGAAAACGGCAAAGTGGTTATAACGACCGTCTACGAAGTTGTTTAGTTAGTATTTCATTTATAATAAACGAAATAAGTTTCAAATTAATCTTGGGCAAAAATAGAGCAAAAAATTCTGTATGTTTTTGTTACCTAAGAAGTTAGTTTGTTCATAGTTTAATTAAAGTTTGACAAAGAAAAAGTTTAACAACTTTTCTGTATAGAGCTTTTTTGTCACAGGATTTCCATTAAAGAAAAGATCATTAATTTACACTAAACTGTCGTATTTGTGATTGATTGATCTTTAAAGGTCTTTATTCTTATTCAGGTAAAGAAAAAGTAAATAAAAATTTATTCAAAATTTTTAACTATCATAATAATGTTACAAGAGGCTACATCGTTTCCTTTAACATATACATTACAGGCTCCAAATTACCACAGTGTCTCAAGACAAAAGTCTATGACCAGTGTGTGTTGCCAGTGATGACATATGGCTCGGAAACGTGGTCGCTCAGAATGGGCCTTATTAGAAGACTTAAAATCACCCAACGAGCAATGGAAAGGGCTCTGCTCGGAGTTTCCTTGCGTGATCACATCAGAAATGAAGATATCCGCAAGGGAACCAAGGTTACCGACATAGCCCGAAGAATCGCGAAACTTAAGTGGCAGTGGGCAGGGCTCGTTGCTCGTAAAATAGATGCTCGATGGGGACGGAAGGTTGCTGCAGTGGCGGCTACGTACTGGAAGACGCAGTGTTGGAAGGCCTACCGAACCGACGATCTGGCAGCGGTCGCGGGAATCCGAAGGATGCGAGACGCACAGGACCGATCGTTGTGGCGACGCTTGGTGAAGGCCTATGTCCGGCAGTGGACGTCTTTCGGCTGAGATGATGATTTACAGGCTTAAAAATAATCGAGTAATGGTTAAAAGACTGAGCCCAAGTCTTTGACGACTAGTAATGTTTCTGGCGTTCTTCAAAGAGATCAGCAAAACTGTAGGGGCCTAGCAGGGTCGATACCTGCTAGAACCATGAGAAAACTTAAAAAAAGCAAACAAATGGTCCTAAAACTCTAAAGATACCTAAAGGAAAATAGTAGGTTAAAATCTGAAGCGCCTTTCCACTCCATCATAGAATAGGATAAGTCATTAGATTAGTCAATAGTACTCCTCTAAAATAATTACTCTGTACATTAAAAGCGAATTTACAAAACAGCTTTAATGAAAGCAATTTAAAGAGGAACAGAAAGTTACAAATATAAGCCTGAATTTAATTCAAATTCAAGTTGTATGAACGGATAGCGTTTATTCAAATGTAGCTCTTCGGTGCAGGGGCTGGTACTGGAGATTCTAAAAATATACGCTGCAGAGCCAGGATGTACTTCCACGATAAAATGTTTCGTGAGGAACAAATTGTTTGTAAGCACGTATACTATGTGAACAATGTTGAAACTGTGTGTTTTTTTTAATACAATATTTCATCATCATCATCTACCTAGCCTTTCCCAACTAAACTGGGGTCGGCTTCCAGTCAAGCCAGATTTAGCCGAATACTAGTATTTTACGGGGGGCGGCTGCCTACCAGACCTCCACAACCCATTAACTAGGGTAACACGGTACTTCATGGCAAGACTGGAGTCAGATTTACTGGCTTATGACTATACAATATTTAAAATCTATTTACTTATTTACTAACAATCCCGGGAGACGTTGTCCGGCCCAAAAGTTTGCTTAGGTAGAAAAAAAAAAAACCCGATTGCAGCGCCGCCGGGTACCATTTTCAAACCATTCAGGGACTCATTCAAATTTCAACCCAACTAAATCTAACCGTTTAGGAGGAGTTAGGTTAGATTAGACAATAGACGCCAGCTTCCCCGCATCTGAGCCCTTCTTCAGAAACGCACTTGTGTGCGTGTCTGAAGGAGGGTTCATTTGTGAGGCCCAGTACCCAGGAGCCACAGTGTGCATATACAATTATATACGTTTAACCACGAGTGAAGCCTTAGTGAATTGCTAGATCTGTATACTCTGTATAAACATAATTATAAAACTTTTATTTCGGAAGAGGTCCATATTTTATTAGTGTCACACTACGACATGAAGCCGCACCCACCTTTGCAGCATGGGAAAAACCTACTTATAGTATCAGTATAGTGTTGGTGCCGCCACGAACGAGAGTGAGTAGGGAGGTGCATCTCTTCTACAAAGCCATCAACCCGCGCCTCAGTAAACATCCTGGACGCACTGCAACACCACGGTAGCCCCAACAGTACCCTTCTTCTTGTTCTTTTCATATCGATGCTCTCATTAAACTTTTTCTACCCAGTATTTGGCAATCTGGACAGCTAGCACTCGGTAACGCAGAGTCTAGCTGACTAATCCTTTCACCACGATGTCTCAAACTCAAACAGTACCCTGAAAACATTGTTATATTGGACACGCAGGTTCCGATGCAAATACCCGACCCACAGGCTGCTGGTGTAAAAAGGTTAACAAAATGCTATTAGCGTAATCTGATTGATTAGAGACAAAAAATTCTTCCTTTCGGTCCTATCTGTCAACTGTCACGCTATCACTGACTTCCTTTTCGTTCATATCTCTCCTCACACAACTCATTCATCTTTATTTTGCTTTTCCTCTCTCTCGTAGAAAATATGCCGAATAAAATT
Organism: Mythimna separata; assembly: GCA_030763345.1. Taxonomy (NCBI): domain Eukaryota; kingdom Metazoa; phylum Arthropoda; class Insecta; order Lepidoptera; family Noctuidae; genus Mythimna; species Mythimna separata. The sequence continues at coordinate 16,885,552 of CM061183.1, forward strand.
CTCAAAAAACTATCCAAAAACTAAAAGAGCTTATTGACAATTATTCCGACTAAAAACTTTCGAAGAACAAAGTCAGTGCTCGGCCCTGCACCAAAGTGCTCAAATCTGCTTATATTTGAATAATACCGCGCTCAAAGTCATGGGAAGTTTGCCAGGGAATGCTTATTTATGAAAATTGTTTCACGCTTAATGCACGCCTTATTGAATTAAAGCTCAACTATTGGGCTTTAATATAGGTTTTGTTTGAGTTCAGTGAAAATTTTGTGTCCTTTAGTTTTTAAAATATCGCGATGGTCTGAAACAATTTGACTACTGCGGTCTACCTGTCCGATTTTTATTTTATAAGTCTTCAAGGGTAGAGGGACTAGTGCTCTTCACCATTAATGATTGCTTCATCGCTTACCATCAGGTCGGATCTTGATTGCGATCCGACCACTGCGACACACTTGCGATTGCACTGGTTTACATCATTAAACAAAATGTGAATTTTTTGAAAGAGAGTGTGGGCGTATGGGTAAAATATTCACCCGGACTCGGACTGCTGGAGTCCGATTACTAAATAGTTTTGATTTCACAAACGTTTTTTATCATTTCTTAAAATTATAATGATATTATTTTTACCAGCATCTTCACCCGCGTGAAAGTAGACAACTTACCTAAGAGATTATATTCTCGGAATAAAAAATATCCTGTACCTGTATTTCAGAACATGGTCTACTCGTATGCCAAATGTCATTTAAATCCAATCAGCTGTTTAAGCGTGAAAAAGTAGCAACACACTTGGTTATGATATTACACAGAAAATTTAAATTTGATAATATTATTGGGAAAAAACCTGTAACAATACTTCTTCCTTAACCATTATTTTTCCCTAAGCCGCCACTACTAAGTTTAACACAAAGTAGATCTCTAGGTTCTACTGTAAGTAAGAGCTTGTCAACTGCATTTTGTATTAGTAGAGGTAAAAGGCCACTCACAAAGGATAATAGCATAATCGATAAACGCTGGAATTAGCTTGCAATATATATGTAAGCCTGGTTCGATACGTAAGTTTAACTTGAGGGCTTGACACACTTGCTGCGTGAATGTTTGAATGAGTTACTGTGGTCCTGGAACGTAAACAGCAATTGAAGGAACATGTACACGTATGAATGATGTGATGAATGATAAGTATTTATTTTGTAAATAGGTTTTTAAAAAACAGTTTTACACATTTTTTTTTTTTGTAAATTTTAATTAATGAGGCCGGATCTTTCAAGCTTCTACCCTGAGAAAAAACACCGAAACAAACTCAGCGGACAAAGTCCATATATACTCGTAGTAACATGTAATAGCCAAATCATAATGAGAACCATGCAGATAGAAATCAAAAGTCTGATACTTCCTCTCACTCCGCCCACTCCGAATGAAGCAAAGTAGGAGAGCAAGAATTTGTGGTGTCCGTTCTTTAAAAAAATAAAGGGCATACATTTCAATCTGCACAGTACATGATCGACAGAGTTTCGTTTGGACGCTCGTAAAATGAGGAAATATAGATGTACAATAGCCACAACTCTGCTTAACCCTTCGGGAAATTCAGGCCTAACGTTTTGTTTTGTTTATTTCTACGGAAAATAATAATAGATTACCAAGAAAGTAGAGTGTTTTATTATATTTTTCTTTAAATCGACGTTTCTATAGAAATGGACAGCTTATCTTAGGTTATATTCACAGTATTAATCCATACTATATGCAGGTATTCTTTATTTCTTAATTCTTTATTGTACACAAAAATAAACATTACATGACATGGTGATTAAATAGTTAATGTACAAAGGCGAGTTATTTGCGCCTTAAGTAAATGTATCATAATTTATTATTCTTAAGCGCCTTAAAGAATCAGTCAGTTACAGTCTAAAACTGCCTTCGCGTTCCGTCCTATAGCCGAAAGAAGTCATTTGATGATTTCTTATCTCAAAAAGAGAGAAGAGAAAAATCGTAATTGTTACAATAGGAATGCTCCCCCCATAAATCTTCTGGTAAGATTTCGCCACTCCAGAAACTTTCAGTCCTATCGACTATCTCTTTAGCGTGCAATATGCCCATTGCCACTGAAGTTTACCGATTCTTCGAATGAGGTAAAACATGCCTACGTAAAAATATTAAAATTATATTAAACATTATAGAAAAAACATTTCTTGAAATCAATTACAGAAATAGGTTTTTTTAAGGAAACCTGACGTCTGCCTCCATACAATAATTATTATAATTGTTCATCCCTATTTTCAGTGTAACAACATAATCGGAGTTTTCACGGAACCGCTCCTACGAAGAAAAGTCTTGAAACATTGTTTTACACAGCTAATTAGTTTCCACTAGGCTAATTGGAGTTTCCTTCGGAGAAACAATGTTAAACCAGGAATAAAGTTACACACCCTCTAATTCCTTAAGTTCTTTCTGAAATAATGGGGTGGAAAATAAATAATGGGAAAGTATAAACATTTACTGTAGTAAATGCCATACCATAATAAGAACAGTGGCCCAGTGGTAACGATAAGTATCGATCATTGTTCGAACCAAACTAGACGCATTTCTTGGTGTAATTTATTTCGCCACCGTTACGATCCAAATGGTTAAAAAAAATAACGTGAGGAACCTGGCATGTCTTAGAATCAAAAGTTTAAAGATGTGTGTCATCCACCAACTCGCACTAGGCCTGTGTCGTAAAGCCCATTCCCTTTCTTAAAGAGGAGGACTGCATCCCAGCAGTGTTGACTTTATAAGGCCGATTATGCTTATAGGGAGATATATTGGTGATACTCGTATAAGTAATTTAGTGATATTTTTGAAACACAACCCCATACGGTTCCCTATGCATAATTTGTTACTAGTATGAGGATATTTATCCTCCTTACACTTGTAACAACCCGCTATCACTGTCTCATGAATGTGCATAGAACTGTGTGGTTATTTTGTTTTGAAAACAATATCTCCACATTACTTATATCACCAATATTCCCTACTTTACTATACCATGATATCAGCTTGATTTGCTAGAGTCGACTGAGAATCAAGCCAAGAAGATCATCAGTAATGATTCACTCGTCGAGTCTGAACTCTAAAGTCTTGAGCATCGACCAAAAGTTGCAAGTTTGTTAGTGTTCTATCGTTTGCATTCCGGAAAATGAGTTATTTCAGATAGCTTGTTCCATAATCGAACATATACAGTGTTGCACCACTAGACTATTTGTGGATATCATCAAATAACTTCTCCTGCTCTCGGTAAGAAGAGACGTGGTGTCAGATTTTTACTGACTAAAACCCACTTCTAACTCATACCATTCCCGCAGCTTAACCTGCTCCTCTAAGCAAATCACAAACACGGAAATAACTGAATATTCCTTGCCTACGGCTACATAAAATGTTCCAGACATACACATACACCTACAAGGAAACAAGGCCATGTTTAAAACAAATACACCCAACACGGTAGTCGTTTAAAATATAATATCACATTACCGACACGTTTACGTTTACTAAGTAAACAGAGAGGGCAACAGGGCATGTTATTTGTACCTGTTCCTGATGCGACGTATGTTGTTTTTCAACGTAACTTGCTGCGGAAGGTATTACGTGTTGTTGATTCTGTGGACTTCGATAAGCGAAGGTTTGATAAATGATGTTGATTGAGTTTAAATATGGGAATATTTGGGGGTTTTGTAGGTTACATTTTGATTACTTTACTAGCTTATGCTATCGGCTTTGCCTGCATGAAAATAGAAAATAAATAGCCTATGTTACTAAATGAAGATGTTGCCATCTAAATTTGGTTTTCTAATCCCTGAGACTAAATTGACACAGGCAAATGTCAAACTTACAATTATAATAATGACGCTAGTTCTGCCCATGTAATGTCTCATTACCGACACGTTTACGTTTACTAAGTAAACAGAGAGGGCAACAGGGCATGTTATTTGTACCTGTTCCTGATGCGACGTATGTTGTTTTTCAACGTAACTTGCTGCGGAAGGTATTACGTGTTGTTGATTCTGTGGACTTCGATAAGCGAAGGTTTGATAAATGATGTTGATTGAGTTTAAATATAGGAATATTTGGGGGTTTTGGAGTACAAATTATTGTGTACTAGTTGCTGCCAGCGGCTTTGCCTGCATGAGAATAGAAAATATATAGCTTATGTTACTAACTGAAGATGTAGCTGTATAAAGTCGGTTTTTTAATCCCTGAGACTAAATTGACACAGGCAAATGTCAAACTTACAATTATAATAATGACGCTAGTTCTGCCCATGTAATGTGTCATTACCGACACGTTTACGTTTACTAAGTAAACAGAGAGGGCAACAGGGCATGTTATTTGTACCTGTTCCTGATGCGACGTATGTTGTTTTTCAACGTAACTTGCTGCGGAAGGTATTACGTGTTGTTGATTCTGTGGGCGAGTTGATAAATGATGTTGATTGAAAGTTTAATAGGAATATTTGGGGGTTTTGGAGGTTAAGTTATTGTGTACTAGTTGCTGCCAACGGTTTCACCCGCGTGATTGTAGAAAATAAATATATGAAAGAAGATTTAAATGATATCGTAATGGTGAAAGGATTTTTGAAATTGGTCTAATACTTTTTGAGTTAAATCGTAACATACCAACAAACAAAAAATAAAACCTTAATTTTTTATAATATTCATTTAAATTGTACATCATTACCAACACATACAAAAAATAAAGTAAAACACGTAATAACGGCTTTATCGCATTCCGTTATCTCTTTCAGGCTACCTGGAATGGACAATTATTGCCTGGATAAGAAATAGGGTGGTCATTTGTGTGACAATACCAGTCTATTCACACCAATAATATAGTCCTATTTAATTATGTATATGTTACGGCTAATACCCGAAGTGCGGTTACACCTAGTTTTAGCCGGTTAGAACTAGGTGTAGCCACTTACTCTTGGTTAAACCTAGTACGAGCCGATTGTTTTCGGGTAAAACTAGGTCTAGCCTTCATCATGCCGGCTACAACTAGGTCCAGCCATTCCCTGTTGGATAAAACTAGGTCTAACCGATATCATTCCGGCTAGAACTAGGTCCAGACAATCCCTGTTGGATAAAACTTAGATGCGTGTCCCGCCAAGCCTTCCGCCCCGCGTCACACTCATGACTCACAGCATCTGCAGCAGCGGCGCGAGGTGGAGGGCATAAAAACATCCAATTAAAAGAAACGTAGACTTTTTTATTCTTATAAATCACATTGTAATAATTAACACGAATTGTTAGGAGTACAATTTTTAATATAATAGGAACAATCAGGAACATTTTTTTAACAACAGACAATGAGTAGTTGCATATTATAATTTAAAGAATGTTATTATAATTATAAATCACACTTTTATAAAGTAACAAACTATTTATTAGAACAACATAAACTTGAGTGACATTTTGACATTGTATGTTTTTTTAATATCTAAAAAAGCTCTGCCGATAGCATGCCGGCTAAAACTATGTACAGCCAATCCCTATTAGATAAAACTAAGACACGCGCTGCTGCTGCAGACGCTGTGAGTCATATTCGCTAGCCTACCTGCAGTAGATCAGCAGCACCTGGCGCTCACAACCTGCAGAGGCGCGTGCCTCGCTATGCCCTCCACCCCGCGCCACTGCTGCAGATGCTGTGAGTCATGAGTGTGACGCGGGGCGGAAGGCTTGGCGGAATACGCATCTAAGTTTTATCCAACAGGGATTGTCTGGACCTAGTTCTAGCCGGAATGATATCGGATAGACCTAGTTTTATCCAACAGGGAATGGCTGGACCTAGTTGTAGCCGGCATGATGAAGGCTAGACCTAGTTTTACCCGAAAACAATCGGCTCGTACTAGGTTTAACCAAGAGTAAGTGGCTACACCTAGTTCTAACCGGCTAAAACTAGGTGTAACCGCGTTTCGGGTATTAGCCGTAACATATATAAATATTACAAGATAATTATCTACATATTGAAAACTACAGACAGACTTATAAATGATTACTATCGATATTTACAGCGATAGGTAATATTATTTTTAAAATTTATTACCGGTCGCCGCGAATATTGATAGTCAACATTTATAAATTTAAACCTATTTTTAAAAGACTCATTAACCCGAAAGGTTAACGAGTCTGTTAAAAATAGACAACGATTAAGCGCGTTTCATTTTGTCTGACATTTCATTCTACAGACTGAATTATCAGACAAAATGTTACCCCAGTTAATGGGTTGTGGAGGTCTGGTAGGCAACCGCTCCTCGTAAAATACTAGTATTCAGCTAAAACAGGCTTGACTGGAAACCGACCCCAATAGTCCAATAGTTGGGAAAAGGCTAGGCAGATGATGATGATGAATTCATTCTACAGACGAGCAGCCTGGATAGTAAACGATTTATCGGAGAAAGTTGAGGAATGCACTGGCATTTTAAGTTGCAAGTAGCTGATGACAAACTGTAGGGGCCCTGATCGAAGCCTACTGCGGCCCTGGGAGGAACGGAAAAAAACCCAGGACCCTGGAATTAAAGCAAAGAAAAATCAGGAGTGGGTTTTAGTCAGTAGAAGACTGATGCACCGCTTCGCTCAGAGTAAGAGAAGTAATTTTGACGATTTCCCACCAAAATAAAAGTTCTCTGATAACAATGTTGTGAGTAAATTGCAGAGAAACTCAATTTGTTTTAAGGTAAAGAGGCGTTAAAGTAAAAGAAAACATTAAATAAAAGGGAAAGAATCTGAGAATTACGGCGTAGGCGAAAGAATGTCAATTACAAAAAACTATGTTCAAGCAGCTAAACAATAATTATTTCTCAACAAAAGCGTGGGCAAAGTATATCACTGACGTGACCTTTTAACTGAAGAAATAGTAAAAAAAGGTAACAGGACTCGTGTAACGCAAAGGGCAACGTAACACGAGTGGGATTTAATCAGTAAAAGACGTGCACTCCCTCTCACTTCATCCGAAGAGGGAAAAGTGATTTTATGATATCTAACACTCAAAAAAAAATCCATCCTTCTCTTGAAAGTTGTTCAACGTTAATTTTCACATTTTTTGTAATCGCTATTTCTTTATAATGGCGGTATCTGGATTTATTAGGAGTTAATTTCTCATTAAAATATTAGTATGGATTTAATCAAATTACCTACCCACACCATATAAGAGAAAAATTGTAAAATATTATTTGAAAGAATTTTGTTGACTAAGTATATAATTTCTGTGGATTGTTTAATTGTTTTAATATGTATTATAATTTAGCTTGGTTTTGCAGTATAATGTTGATTTCTATATAATATTTTAAAAAAAAATTATAAAATAAAATAAGGAAACACAGACTATCAGATAGAATCTAAGACACTAACAACCAGACACGTAATAAGTCAGGTCAGGGAATAGAGAATACATGCCCCACCTACTGTATTCATTTACCAGCGAATTGTTAGTTCGTCGGAGATCGATGGCACTGCCTTAAGAATAGAGGATTCGAATTAGATTCAGGTCGCTTACTGAGACACACTTGTTTCTTTGTGCTGTTGTAGTTGAAAATAGTGCTGAAGTGGAATCGTTTAACTGTTCTTCAGTCTGCAAATTATTCTTAAGTTCTGCCGCACTTTTTAGTTTACTATTGTTTTTAGGTTTAGGAAATCATCTAGACTTCTCTCGGTCTAAGGTGGAGTGGAAGGACGTGTCAGACATTTAGATACTGACTAAAACGTTACTCCTATGTTTTCTTTTTTGCCTTACGTGCCAGGACTCTGTCTTTTCCTTTCAGAAGTGAGCCCATGGCCCCAGTAAAGTTCGAACCCTGTTTAGTTGAGTCCCCTACGTATTTGCTGACATCTCTTTGAGGCGCGCATGGAACAATATGCGCCATTGACGACTCGAACTCGGTCCGGACGGTCAGCTACCCATTGCTCGCCATCCACAAGTCGATCTCAGCTGCTAGGGCGTGGGAAAATTCGATCCCTCACGCATGCCTCCGCCTCTTTCACTAGCATACTACTTCGCAGAAGAAGGCGATCGCCTGCCATTCTTACAACTGAATATTCCTAAATATTTAGTTCTAAGACATACCTATGTTACAAAGCGATACCAGGACGTTTTTAAACGTTGCTTAACTGTATTCAAGAAAAATGTGCGCTGTAGTGCAATCTTTCAGAGGTAGCATTGCTAACATGAATGTGTTAACCACTATCTTTTAAATATTGGTAGCAACCACGGATAATGACTTGGAAGTAGCCGATTTATTTGTACAAGGGTAGTGGCATTAGGCGCACCCCCTTTTACTCGGTGCAAAGACATGATGAAATCGATGGGTGCAGTGTGAAAAGATCTCTGCAACTCTACGATTTCCTGATAATTGTAGTACTTTACAACAAACAACATAGCAAAAAGATCTCGCTTTTTTCAGTTAATGGAATTATTCGAACAAGACACACATTATTCGAACAAGACAAAAATGCAGATAATTTTTTGCTTTGCATCCTTCGAAATATGGATATACTTAGGTTCATAAATCTCTGCTTTATCCTTTGGGAAATAAAAATGCGATATTATGTTCGTACATCAGACATCAAACAAAAATATTCCAGTCAATCCATACTAAGTAATATTGTTAATGTGAAAGTAACTCCATCCTTCTACATTTTTATGGTTAAGATGTTGAACTGATTTTGATGAAATTTGATACGGATAAAGCTTTATCTTGGGATTAGGAGGGACATTCTCGTAGACTACTTTATATCTGACTTTATCTTCAACTTTGCATCCGCAATAACCGGCCTTTATAGGAATAGTGGTAGCGTTAGAGCAAGTAAACTATGATTTGATTCTAATTTAACAAATCCGATAAACATACCATCAAAACAGTTCAAAACTAAAATTAAACGAATAAGGCTTACTATTTACGGACGCGTAGCGTTAGACGTGTATTCGTCATTATACGCTAGCTGTACGCCTGCGTGAAGCGTGCATACAAAACTATGAAACTCTGTCGACGAAGCCGCAACGTCGTGCCATCTCGTCATTGGCGTACAACAAACGTATAATGTCGAATACGCGTCTAAGAAGCTACGCGTCCATGGCCTATCTATCTAGTCTTTTCCTAACTATGTATATTGGGGTCGGCTTCCAGTCAAGCCGGGTTTTAGCTGAATACCAGTATTTTACGAGGAGCGGCTGCCTACCCGAACTCCACAACCCATTAACTGGGGTAGCATGGAACTTCATGGCAAGACTGGAGTCAGATTTACTGGCTTCTGACTATCCGTAACGACTGCCAAAGATCTACAAATGATAGTCGGGACCTATTGCTTAACGTGCTTTCCGAGGCACGGAAGGACGGAGGCTACGCGTCCATGGACAGTTAACCTAAACGCTATCAAATTGCCACCTACTCTTCAATCAATACAAATTCCACTGAAGTAATTATTTCTATAATTCGGCAACTTGTGCCAGTCACAGCGAATCGCGGGCCGTCACGAAGATTAATGCCCAGTGCCTAATTAGAAAAGTTTTCCTACAGCTATTTAATGACCCCGGTTGAACTAGAAACAGAATTGGAACGGGACACACTGTTACACTGTGTTCCTGTGTTTACTGAGACGGAGTTTGTTTGTGCAGAGCAGTTTATATTACCCCTGTGTTGCACTTTCCTTAATCGATCTGTTGGGTTCCGCAGACTTTTGAGTCTGACAATACAAGGGGGATCGATTCGACAGTTTAAAGCGGAGTTAGAGGGAATTAAAGGAAAATAGGAGACGTATCGGTGTTTCTGCTCTACCTGTAGTATCTTTTGTGGGTCGCTTGTGTTATCTAGTTGTTGAATGCGAGGTTTGTTTTTAGTTTATCTGTAGAAATGTTCTTAGAAAGATTAGTTTGTTTTTGGAAAAACTAAAGCTTGCGATTTAGTCTTTGCACTGTCAATATATGTATATATTTTTTTTGAAGTAGGAATTAATCAAATTAATGACTTTTGGTCACGCTTAAAGATGGATTCAACAGATCTGTCTGACTTTTATCCACCTGTCACCTTCAGCAACCCTTTTTCCCCTCTTTGAGGAGTGGTTGGAAAGAGGTCACGGCGTCCTCTCTTTCCGTATAACGCAGGTCCTCACCGGACACGGTAAGTTCGGGAGGTTCCTGCATCGGATCAAGGAGGAAAGGACGCCCGGGTGTCGCCACTGTGTGGACCGCCCGGAGGACACGGTGGAGCACACGGTAGAGGTGTGCCCCGCTTGGGCGGAGCACCGCCATGTCCTTGTGGAGGCTATCGGCGGCGGTGACCTCTCGCGCCGGGCCCAGGTTCAGGCCATGGTCCGGAGCGAGGAGGGTTGGCATGCGGTCGCCTCCTTCTGCGAAGCAGTACTGCTCGTGAAGGAGGCTGCTGACCGCGAGTGCGTGAGGGAACGGTCCTCACGCCGCCGCCGCCGAGATCCCGATCCCGATTTCCGACCACCGTAGGCGTGGGCTCGCGGACAGCGAGCACTGGGTAGCTCGCCGTCCGGCAGTCTGGTAATAATCTGGACCGAGCCTAGTCGTCGACGGCGCGCTCTGTTCCACGCGCGCCTCAAGGAGATGTCAGCAAACTGTAGGGGCCCGGTAGGGCCGAAGCCTCTGGGGAACACGGTATCCGAAAGGTTGTCACCGTGTCCCCCAGATCGATGGCAACGAAGGAACGGGGTAGGTGTTTAGTCAGTAAGAGTCTGACACGCCCTCCCGCTCCGCCCAAGAGTGGGAGAAGTCATTCTGATGATTCCACTACCGGGAAAAAAAAAAAACTTCAGCAACCTTTTACGTTTTAGGATCACCGTTCCAAACGTTAATTGTAAATATAAAATCATAATTGTACAATTTAAAACTTCATTATAAAGGAAAAAATATAGGATGGTATTGACGTCACGTTGGACTGAATTACATCAGATTGACATTTAAAATTTAAATAATAAAACCAAATTTTACCTTAAAGTCAATCAAATTCAAACCAGTCTTTCATCCGACTAACTAGTTCGGAGAAATTTAATTATTTGAAACCCTGTTGTGGCTATTTCTAGGAATAAATGTTATTTGCGGTGTGATAATTTGAATTTTATAAATAAACAAATAATATAACACATTGGAAAAATTCAAACCTCATCGGCGGTTATGAATCTATTAACAAGAATTTACTGATTTTACATGCAACGAGTATATTTATAGGCTTTTCAGGAAGTCTAAAACTAGTTTTTTTTTTATAGCCAATATGTGTCCCACTGCTGGGCAACGACCTCCCCTTTCTTCTTCCAAACTTCTCTACCTCGGGCGATCTCTGGCCAATTTTGCCCCGCAACGAGCATGATCAGATCGTCAGACCATCTTCGCCGAGGTATAAATCTATATTTTTTTGTATAAATAATAATACCATTTTTTTTTATTGATACATGAAATCATAATATAACTTCTTCATGCTATGTGGAGCTAGACTGTGTTAGAATTTTAAACTTAGTAACAAGAAAAACACAGACACAAAATCGGGTGCAAAAAGAAGTTCAACAACAAGTATTTAGGACACTGTTGTATATAAACAGTAAATTTATTACATCTTGCGTTTAAGAACCGAAAACGACCTTACATAAAGGCAACAAATATCTTCAAATCTATCAAAACCAGAAGCACTTTCAGCACAAATTCCTTCAAGGAAACTAGCCCAGTTTTCAACTATAATAACAACCATTTATATAAAGGTTTTCTAGTCGGGAACACACGCCATCAACCGTCGCGTCCAAATGGGTATCATTACCTCGAGGTACTGAGATGAAATATATAAGACTGGTGTAACAATATAGACTGATAAATTGCTTCCAGGATTACAAATGTTTGCTGATTCTTAGCCTTTTTGTTTGCTAAAGAAAGGGCTCGAACGCTTTTTTTAAAAGACACGCTTTTTGAGGATAAAGGACGGCTATTTAAGGTCCTCTGTTAAGGTTCTTATCCTGATCTTTTTTGGAGTTATTTTTTCCGGGATCACTGGACTACTGCCTCAAAAGGTTTCGTGTTGAATAGCTCTGACTGTTATTTTATTATTGTAATTTAAACTTAATAATTTATGTATTCATGCTCGAAGGAAGTTTCAAGATTTTTCCAGTCCTAAAATTGGTTTTGCCTCAAAATCAGGTAGCGTTGCCTATATTGGTAAATTGCAAAAGAGGATATATTTTTGTTCATAAACATAAAGGTAATAGACTACGTAAATATGTTCTCGTACAAATCTCTGAATATACAGACAGACTAGGATAACGTACTCAAGATATTTTATTGTGCCTTCGTGACAAATGTTCGTGATCGACTTAATATTTTAGCATTATCGGCCAATGTTCCCACTGCTATAAATCAGACCTCCTCTTTGAGAGAGGGAATGGGCCGTACCACATGGGCCTATTGCGGATTGGTGGATGTCACATGTCTTAGATTTTTTGGTTCTAACGTCTAGGACATGTCGGTTTTCTAACAATATTTTCCATCACCGTTTTGAGAGCAGAGTCGATGAAATAAATTACACATAGTAATACGCTTGGCTAAGTTTAAACCCACGACCTACAACTGAATATCACGACTGGGCTATCAGCTATCACTGTTTCTTAATATAAAACAGACAAACCGTAGAACGCTCCTAGTTAACTGATTTTAAGTTAGCCAGGACAAATTTAAAAAAATAAATTATTTTAATATAATTTTTATGAGTTATTTATTTATACAATATTTCATAGGAAATGTTTGATCTACGAAATTCATTTGCAATAATATTTATTTTAAATACCGGTCACCAAAATTATGTGTTTGCTAATTTATTTTCACGCGTAAAAAAATTAATTACTCATACTAACATTAATCATGATATCATTTAAAATATCTCATAAGTACACTCTTGGTTGTTCGAGAGGGAGCGTCATACTCATCATCTGCCTAGCCTTTTTCCCAACTATATTGGGGTCGGCTTCCAGTCAAGCCGGATTTAGCTGAATACCAGTATTTTACGAGGAGCGGCTGCCTACCAGACCTCCACAACCCATTAACTGGGGTAACACGGTACTTCATGGCAAGACTGGAGTCAGATTTACTGGCTTCTGACTATCCGTAACGACTGCCAAAAATCTACAAATTACAGCCGGGACCAACGGCTTAACGTGCTTTCCGAGGCACGGAGGAAACTCGTGAGTTAAGATGGTCACCCATCCACAGACCAACCTAGGCAAGCGTTGCTTAACCTTGAAGATCGACCTGTGCGGCTGTTATTATCTAGCCACGAGCTAGGGAGCGTCATACTATTACTTACTAAAACCCACCTGTGTTCCTTTAGCCCTACACGTTGATTGATGTAGCTAACAATAAAGTAAAAAAACATTAAAAAGGCGAGTAGCTACATCATTTAAAATTCATTCACAATTTTACATGATATACTCGCCTTTTAATGGCTTAACAATTTTATCCCCATTAACCAACTTTTCAGCTCAGACAGTAAAAAAAGTTTATTTTCATTTATTATACAAATAACAAAATATCCTCTTTTGTTCTTTAAACGTAACGTTCCCTTGTCATGTGTAAACTGTATATTTTTTCAGACATTGTGGCTATTGTGGATTCTCTCGTTACTTTTTCAAATGTATGTGTATGACAGGTATAAAAGAAATCGTGAGGTAGGTAGTGGGACTATTTGTATGTTTGTATACAGGGTATTTTTTAGATGGGGTAGTACAGCTATGTATTGAGAAGATTTTTTCTAACTCTATTTTATATGCTAAGGAAAGCATTTAATGTTTTATAAGTGCGCATGTACGCATCTATGGATTAATATTTGGATTAAGTTGCTTTATACGTTGTTACTAGTAAGCCGCCTTGGGTTCGAAACGTGGTTCAAATTGTACAATTTAAACGTGGTCTCAAAAAATGACTTTGTATGTGTGTGTCTGTGGTATTTAACAATTCCTTTTGTACACTAGTTTACACAGATTTTTTGTGTAATCCTGGACTCCCATTTGGTATAACACTGAGATGCATACAACACTATGGCTCTCATCTATGTATTTCGTAAAAAAGGTACTTAGATGTGTTTATATTTTTTTCTTTGTTATGTATTTGTTTTTGTAAAAGTGCATATTTTTTATAATGTAATTGTGTTTTCGTATATGTTTTATGTTGTGGTAAATAATAATTTATCTATCTATCAACATTATATTTGTTCTCACATTCGTATCAATATTCCCATATACTGTAAAAAAATTGGATAAATAGATATCTCAAAAAACTCATATCACAGTAATCCATCCTGTATTAGGTAAGTGTAAGAGTAATACGGTAGAGCGACCAATATTTCTGTAGTGAATCGTGAGAAATATCATTTTTGATGTCTGAATTTATTATATAACGATATGTAAGATACTGTTGTCCGTTGTACATAAAAAGTAATGTTTGATCTGAAATATTTATATTTTTGGACGTATAATCCGATCAAAGTTTGTGAGCGTGTGCATGTATGTTCGTTACTTCTCCACGCTCGAATGGCAGAACGTATTTAGATGAAATTTTGCGCACTAGTACACCATGGCCTAGAATTACACAAAATTTTTAGAATTTTTATTAATTATACGATAACATAATTATAGAATTTTTGTCTCGAGAATATGAATATTTATGTCTATTTTCACGCTAGCGAAGCTACTGACAGAAGCTAGTCATTAATAAATCAACTGTATTTTCAACATAACTGCAATCACTCTAAAGATTCCACGAACAATAAGTTCTTCAAAAACATTTCTTAATTTAACATAAAGAAAAACAAGTTTCAATAAATTAATATTGGCGCCTCTAAATAAAACAAACAAAGTTCTCTAAAGCTTTTTAATCAAAATACAATGTAAACTAATTAAAACAAAGAGTATTTATTAGAACTACATTGTTTCTTGATGTCTCACTGAGTAGATATTGAAATATCTTTCAACTTTGTTGTTCAAATAGAACGCAAAAACAGATTTGGTTTGGTCCTTTGAGTCTGAAAGTCATACAAGTGACAATGAACGTCAAAAGACAATAATTTCATTTAAGAAGTAAAATTCTTTTGCTGAATGTTAATTAAATTGTTAATTTGCTTGCTTTCGTCTGTGACCTCACTGATACCGTGGGAGTAGAGGCTTTATATACCTAAATTTTTAAGAACAATGTAAGTTTTTAGAGCAGTGTTGGACCAGTGGTAACTGCCCTACTTGCAAGTTGTAGGTCACGGGTTTAAACCCAGCCAGGCGCATTACTTTGAATAATTTATTTCATCACCAGTGCTCTCAAAACGGTGAAGGAAAACATCGTGAGGAAACCGGCATGACTAGAACCAAAAATTACTACTCCTGGTCCTTACTGTCTCACTACTGGCCAAAGGTTCTCCCCAAGTCCTTCCAGACTTTGTTTTCACGTGCCCTTTTAAATCCGTTCTTGCGGTACGCGTTTTGCATCCCGCAACCTTTCTAGGCCGGCCTCGACGGCGGTGCTTTTCCTGAGAAGCAAAATAAAATAGAGTCTCACAAATTATAACAAAAACCTTGTTCAATTTGCCAAGCAAAGCAAAAAACAGTCAAAAAACAAATTGTAAGCACAGTCCTCAAAACAACACAATGCTGCAACAAACAGAACATCTTTTATTTTTACACAAAGTTTAAATTTAAATCTCTTTAATCACCAACAAACAGAATCAAAGCGCGGCGAAGTTATTTATTCCCGCGAGTTCACTAGATTTATAAGGCAAACTTGTGAGTTCACCTTCTTTGTCACACTGTATTTCTTAAATTTGGTGTTTTAAGGCATAAGCTGAAGCAGCGGCGTTGATAAATCGCAAGGATTTCTATTTGGAATTGCGACAACACATAACATATTTTGTTTTTTGTTACGAAAAAAGCTTAAACTTCAATGACAAACATAATCTACTTTATACAATAACCAATATTCACACGGACAAAGCCGCTGACAAAACCTAGTAGGTTCTCTATTTTTTTGTTAATTGAATCTTGATGAGGTCAATATTTTCTAGCTGACTAACCTTGAAAAAGATACAGTAAACAAATGTAATATGTGTAAATTTTCGTTAATTTTTATTTTATCTCTTTTAGATCGATTACCAGGATTTTAGATCAACAATACATTAACATTTCCATCAGTGAAAGAAAAATACAAAACCAAAGTACAAAGAATATATTCTCATATCTTTTCTGCTCCACGCTTATCCCTTGCACATACATAGACTCAGAAGCAGTTTAAATTGCTTTTTCAGGCACGATGCTTCTATTCAGCTACCAACAATACTACAAGTCTTAGATTTAAATTTCCTTTGCCAATTCTCAAAAGATACTTTGTAAATGAGCTTTGAGTAACAACTTTGAGTATACAAATTTAAATATCTTCAACTTTTGGACCTGCTTTAGTTTGGCCACTCAGTTTACTCAAGATCTTCCAATTAAACTGATTTCGTATAAATTGAGATGCTACTTTTAGATATGAAACAGTTTATTTATATTTTAGTAAGCAGCACGTTTTTGTGAAATTTTAATGGCACTTGTAAGTGATTCTTAAACTCAATCATTATAATTGAGACGAATATTGTACATTTACTTGAGTTATGAAAAGAAAAACAGTGTAAATGATTCAGATTCAAGGTGTCTTGGAATTGGAGACAAGACATTTAATAAGTTCTCTCCAGAAAAAGATGAAGAGTACTGACTGTGATTCATACTGTTTCCAAATATATCGTGCTCCAATCATCAGTAATTCCAAATGAAAAGTTTTAGTTCTATAACTGCTTCAGACGATATGCAAAAGTAGTTTTCTACACTTTATGAAACTGCTAGGAAGCCATGAACGATGTATGACGGCAGAGAAAACTAAAACCATCCAACGCGCAGTTATATCGTAAATCGTAAGTCGTAGACAGTTTACATGCACATACTTCTGCATTAGTAAAGGCACAGGACACTTTAGACGACACATGGACTCAAGTACAAGCTGTATATGCGAGAAAAATCAAATGAGCCGTAATTGTAGCAGAATTTATCTAAATACTGAATGAGCAATCATTGAAACTAATATAATAATTATAGTATATAGATAGAATAATAATTTAATTAATGTGCTTTTTATGTGTTCTAGTTACTGCTTTCAAATTCAGTAAAAAACAAAGTTATAGTATACATAGTATATTTTAATTTTTTCAAATTATATAAACATCTCTCATCTAAGTCTTCTGCCTCAGGTCTGTTGGATGAAATTCATTTGAATTAAGCATCACTTTTTTGCTCTTTTATCTACATAATTATGATCTTTTCATTCTTAATAATATATCCGAAAATATTATATCACTAACCTGCTTTTGAGCTTTATTTTTTTTATAAAGTAAGGCTCAATCGGGAACAAAATCACTGGACCAAACTATTCAATGATGAACAGAGAAAATTCAAACCAATCAATAAGCCTTTTACCTCAAAAATACTTAACATCACGAACCAACATACTAAACCCCATCCAGTCACCCATTACATCCCCTACAGAGCACTACTCACAACTCTATAAAACTTGGGAAATACGACGCGAAGTTTAAAACGCTTCCTAAAACGGGGGTCAACGTCCTCTACTCGCAGGTGTGCGGTGGACGGGATTCATGGGAGGAATTTCTTTCGCGACACAGAAAGAAACTCGACCCTTACTATTTGTGTCGGATTTGTACTATTTTTTTTTTAGTTTTCTGTGAAAAAACTGTGAACAAACTTTTTTTGGTATTGTTATGAATAAAATTACTAAAAGAATAAATTTATATTGTGGAAGTTTTTTATTACTATTATATTAATTTTTTATCAGTAAATGAAAACTTTGTACCGATCTAGGGCAATTTTTCTTTTTAGAAATTGACTATGTCTTCCTTGATTTTTTAATTTTGATGCACAGTAACAGTACCTAAAATATACCCATTTTTGTTGCAACCTGGAAAGTTTTTTTTTTTTTCCATAAAAATTGTCAAATGCCCCAATTACTTGGAACACCGTTAGACCGTTTTCACATTTTCCGATCCGATATCGGTATCGGACGCCGATACGATATCGGGGTAAGGTAAATGTATGAGATATGTACCTGTCTTTCATATTGTCCGACCCGATATCGGATATCGGAGCACAGCATTTCATACATTTTACTTACCCCGATATCGTATCGGCGTCCGATACCGATATCGGATCGGATAATGTGAAAACGGTCTTACACACACATTACCGCTACTTAAATGTCAGGTATTCAAATACCTGACATTTAAGTAGCGGCTTACAATCCCATTTGACTCTCTGACAATCGTTATTCCTAGAAGGTCATTAAAATTTTGACCAGGCCGTTTTGTCACAAATAAACTACATTAATAAAAAAAGAAGAAATCCTGAGAAATTGAACAATCTAACTCGTTGCAAGAGATTCAGATAATTTTCGCAGAATTACTGTCAGTCTACAATGGTAGTTGCTTCCAACCGCGTGCACTTGAAACTTAATGTTTGTGAGCTCAAGAGATGTTTATTCTCTCTGAAAAGAACCTAGATGTGGTTCCGTACACGCTATAAAAATGTATTATTTTCTTCTTTCCTCTGACATTGCACTTTGGAATAACGTTTAAGTATTAGAGACCTGGGATTTAGACGGTGAATGGGTATGTGCACTTGTGCAGAATATTGGACCTCGTAGAAAATTGAACTACTTATTGGAATTGCAAACGTATACATACGAGTACATACCTGTGTTACCAATATACTAGGTACTGTTTATAAAAAGTTCAATCGTAATTCGATCGAAATCAGATTTCAATTTATTCTCGAACAACTTAAAAGTTCACGAATTGAAATTAAAAAAAAAATCGTCAACATAAATCTACCAAAAAATAAAAATCTGTTCATAACCATGTCAGCACTGTCCACTTAACAAAAATTCGATTTTCAATTTAAAAATCGATTGCATCGAAACTAAACGTGAGCTCAGCACACAAACTTGGTGAATTACAAATCGATTAACCACCAATTAAGCGAGGCAGACGGTAGCTCTTCACAGCACCGTGGTCGGATTGTGGTCGGAGTGAATGCGGTCCCTGTGGTTCAATTAAGAGTGCCTATATAACTGTTAATCGATTCATTTGAATCGAATTCTAGAGCTGTCACGCAGTAATTTGTCTTCGAGTATCTTGTTAAGTTTGAGGATAACTTGTGTGTTAAGTCAATGCAAAGGATTTATGTAGTTATGAGTTGGTTGGTAGATATGGGGTGTTCGCAATGGTTTCAGTTCAAATGTTTGATCGTTTCAGAATAAAGTAAAGGAAATATTAGGAATTATTATATTTATGGGTTTTACTATACTTTTTCAGGCTATGTAAATTTTGATAATCCACTACACGGGAATAGTGCGTGCGGTTGAACTTCTCTTGTCTATGATTTTTGAGCTCTACTTCGATGCCAGTTTTTTCACGATGTTTTACTACTTCGATTAATCAAAAATTATGTAAAAAGAAGATGTATCGACATCTTCAAAAAATTTACCATGTGGCAATAGAATAATATTTGTGTTTTAGGTGGGAAATCATTTTAAAAATTCTTCCGCTCTGGGTGGAACAAGACAGTAGGTCATATTAAAACTGAAAAAACCCATTCGTGTTTTTTCATTCGTTTGTTGCTTTCTAGGGGTGGTCTGAAAGACCATGTAGTCTGTGGGAAAACAGGTCAAGATACATAAAATTGCATCCTCTTTTATTTAATTTTATTTGCTTGAAC
The DNA here is from genome assembly GCA_030763345.1 of Mythimna separata. NCBI lineage: Eukaryota > Metazoa > Arthropoda > Insecta > Lepidoptera > Noctuidae > Mythimna > Mythimna separata. The sequence goes on from CM061183.1 coordinate 16,905,363, forward strand.
CCTTCTTGAACCTGACTTTCAGTATGCTCATATATGAAGTAAATTCAAATAGCAACATTTCATACCCATGTATTAACATTAACAAAAGCGTATATTATCAGTATCACACTCTTTTAAGTTGTAAAGTAATACTCACAAACTCGATTATCCGAGCTATCAATCAAACTCATGTAAAATATAATTAAACTCGGCTAACAGCGAATCACGGATATAAACGGCTTTGGTAAGGAATTTTAAATTTTAAACCGGATTATCCGTATAACCGGATTACGTGTAGCACTGACGGACAGTTTCATCATATATTGCGCTTGTTCTGCAATGCTTGAGTTTCTTATTATTTATTATTGTAGATGTTTTTTTTCATTGGTTTTTTTTTTCCGGTAGGGGAATCATCAGAATGACTTCTCCCACTCTTGGGCGGAGCGGGAGGGCGTGTCAGACTCTTACTGACTAAACCCCTACCCCGTTCATTCGTTGCCATCGATCTGGGGGACACGGTGACAACCTTTCGGATACCGTGTTCCCTAGAGGCTTCGGCCCTACCGGGCCCCTACAGTTTGCTGACATCTCCTTGAGGCGCGCGTGGAACAGAACGCGCCGTCGACGACTAGGCTCGGTCCAGATTATTACCAGACTGCCGGACGGCGAGCTACCCAGTGCTCGCTGTCCGCGAGCCCGCGCCTACGGTGGTCGGAAATCGGGATCGGGATCTCGGCGGCGGCGGCGTGAGTTCCGTTGCCTCACGCGGTCGGCAGCCTCCTTCGCTAACATTACTGCTTCGCAGAAGGAGGCGACTGCCTGCCACCCCTCCTCGCTCCGGACCATGGCCTCTACCAGGGCCCGGCGCGAAAGGTCACCGCCGCCGATAGCCTCCACAAGGACACGACGGTGCTCCGCCCAAGCGGGACACACCTCTACCGTGTGCTCCACCGTGTCCTCCGGGCGGTCCACACAGTGGCGACACCCGGGCGTCCTTTCCTCCTTGATCCGATGCAGGAACCTCCCGAACTTACCGTGTCCGGTGAGGACCTGCGTCATACGGAAAGAGAGGACGCCGTGACCTCTTTCCAACCACTCCTCAAAGAGGGGACTTACCGCCGCAATGATGGCATGCCCAGCACTGGGTTGCGACAGTCGCAGTCGCCATGCCACCCTGAGATCCCGCCGGAACTCTGTCCGCCATACCGCGACTTGTCGTGGCAGCGGAGTTTCACCCCGGCGTTGCATCTCCACGCGCAAATCGTGCATGCGTGCAAGGACTGTTGCCTCCAAATCCCAAACTGGCGCCCCGTAAAGGGCCATGGACCGAACGATCCCCGCGTAGAGCCTCCGGCAGGGGGCGTCTGGACCCCCTAGGTTGGGCAGGATTTTCATTGGTTTGTGTGTAAGTTCTTCAATAAGTAGTAGGCGCTGAATTAAAATTTACCCAGGTGATATAATTATAGTTAGGTACCTTTGAAAGATGTATTGTTTAACGTTGTACAAAATCTGACTTCAGTTCTACTCAAATTATAATAGTTTCATAGCTTTGCCCCACGAGATCAAATGAATGTAAAAACAGACAATTAAAAAAATATATATTTTATTTAAAAATTTAGCTCAAAGAAAAAGCACAACAATAATTATTATGATATCAAACTCTACTTGTTTGCGAGCAAAATGAAAATAGTTTAATTTCTAAAAAAAAAAAAAATTAACTATAATACAAACATAACGCAGCTTAATAGAAAAAAAGAGTTCTCAAAACAAACAGTAGTACCTATTTCCAAAATTGAACCTTACTGAACTACATTTTTTAAAATTCAAATACCTTTTTTTTAAGTTATATCTCTTTTCTATTAAAATCACGCTTAATTTCATACAAAAACTAACTCTCAACAACACAAAAAATGTTCTTATTAAAGCACAAAACTCAACCAACAGCCACGTACTTAAATATTCTATTACAAGGACCATCTAAAATTGAAGTGAGGGAAAAATAACGATAAAAAGCAATGAGCACAAACGTGGTTTGATAAGTATGGAAGGGAAGAGAAAACGTGCAATTCAGATGGGCCCACTGATTGTCGTTTCAATGCCGGCTGCATATTTTTCCCTCATATCTCTCTCTTTGTTTTATTTGGTGAGGAAATTTTCTATGATGTGGCAAAATGCCCAGTGGACATTTTGAGTGTATAGATAGCGAGATAGAATATACTTTGTTGAGGATGGTGTTGATTCCGTCCGTTTCACTCAACACCATGGCCAACATTATATATTACTGTATATGCTGTCATGCTATTCTTATATTTAACATTCATTTATGGCAACTAAATTGTTTATAGCTCTTTTTATGTTGTTTGTATATATAGTCAATATTTAGTTCAATTAACAGACTTTTTTTAAACTATTTAAGTTTCTCTAGAAATTACTTGTGTATCGTGAGTGCGTTCACAAACCTACTCAAAAACAGCTACATGTAGGGTATATATTATATTTTTTTAAGTTATAATTATAAACTCTAATCTCGCGGGTTATTAATTGAAACATGAAATATTGTTTATTAAAAATAGGATAAGTTTTACTAACATAGTTTATAAGTTTCTGACGGTTACTAACCATAATGAATTATTGTTAATTTGATAATTATAAACTAATATAATTAATAACTATTTGTTTTGTGCCGAAATTAAATCCCCAAAACACAGTGTAGGTGCCAATTGCTCAAATACTGCGTCAACCGTGTCGTTCTTTTGAGTTACTTTTCAGACATAGAGTTTTTTCAAAAATCGCTTAGAAGATTTTAATAAATCATACGGAAAATGCTTTACAATTTACAGCGGTAAGTAACGATGGAGGACACGGTGGAGCACACGGTAGAGGTGTGCCCCGCTTTAGCGGAGCACCGCCGTGTCCTTGTGGAGGCTATTGGCGGCGGTGAACTCTCGCGTCGGGCCCTGGTACAGGCCATGGTCCGGAGCGAGGAGGGGTGGCAGGCAGTCGCCTCCTTCTGCGAAGTAGTAATGTTAGCGAAGGAGGCTGCCGACCGCGTGAGGCAACGGAACTCACGCCGCCGCCGCCAGGATCCCGATCCCGATTTCCGACCACTGTAGGCGCGGGCTCGCGGACAGCGAGCACTGGATAGCTCACCGTCCGGCAGTCTGGTAATAATCTGGACCGAGCCTAGTCGTCGACGGCGCGTTCTGTTCCACGCGCGCCTCAAGGAGATGTCAGCAAACTGTAGGGGCCCGGTAGGGCCGAAGCCTCTGGGGAACACGGTATCCGAAAGGTTGTCACCGTGTCCCCCAGATCGATGGCAACGAAGGAACGGGGTAGGGGTTTAGTCAGTAAGAGTCTGACACTCCCTCCCGTTTCGCCCAAGAGTGGGAGAAGTCATTCTGATGATTCCCCTACAAAAAACAGCGGTAAGTAACGATTATCCCGAAAACATTGTTATTTATGAGGTATTGGTACTTCACCGTCGGTATACTGTTCTAAATGTCATACATAGTATTTTAAAAACAAACAGTTTTCACTGTAGAAATCCTTCTAGTTCTTATTCAGATCAGTATTACTCTCAAGTCAATCGATAGTGCCTTGCACTTTGCTGGAAGTATCTGCTATTGCAATGGCGGTGTGACTTGATAATATAATTTGAACTACGTTTTTGCAACGGTTCGGATATCATTCAGCAGTGTCTGTGTCATGGTTAGATTTTTATTTTATTTCCTAGCTTGTTTAACAAATAACAACAAGGTATTAAATAATTTTTTATTGATTCAATTTGACATCTTTAATTGTTATAAAAATCATTGTCACTGATTTTCGTATAACTATATAAAATTGATAAAACTCCTCCGAAACAGCTTTACCGCTTTTTCATCTATACTAATATTATAAAGAGGAAAGATTTGTACCTATTTTTGTATGTTTATAATGAATAGGCTCAAAAAGTACTGGGCCGATTTAAAAAAATCTTTCACCAATAGAATGCTACATTCTTCCAATTTGACATAGGCTATATTTCATTTTGAAAAAAATTAGGGATCCTTGGTAAAATTTTAACAATGTAACCGAAGGTGTACAAAAATGAGTCTTAAAATGTCTTTCGTCGAATGCGCTGCCGAAACTATTAGCGATAGAACAAAGTAATGTACAACAATATTGAAGAAAATCATAATGTCTACAAAAAACTCCGTGGTAGCATATGTCCAACTATTGTAGTTATGTCACTACAACAACTTTTTTCATTTTAAACATTAATGAAAATGCTAACCAAATTCAAACCATGCTATGTGTTTATTGACATATGCTACATTTGCATGCTACATTTCATTTTGAAAAAAGTGTTTTATATCCAAATTTCCAAAAATAAATAATTGTCTACCCCGTGCGAAGCCGGGATGGGCTGCTAGTGTATTATATAGTAATTCTGAGGTAAAAAATATTTAAAAAACATACAACACTTGTTAACCCTAGAAAGATAATCACATTGAATTAAGCGTTAAAGATAATCATACGTAAAATTGACTCTTTTACTTTCTCTTCTCTTAGACTTTCTTCTTTTTGAGTAGCTGTTATTAAAAAGGTTTATACAGATGCAAGTAATACAATAAATATTTTTCATCTACAACATAATGTAATGAAATAAAAATACTTATATTTATTTATTTATATTTATTTATTATTAAAAAAATAGAAAGTTAAAACTTCTCAAAAAATTTACAAAACATAGGAACTTCTCCTTTCTTCTAAAGTTTTATCATCTTGAATCAGTACTTTTTTATATTTGGCCCCGCCTTGAAGACTAGAGGTTGACCAGCAATGTCTATTCTTTGATCTGATGGTTCTTTGATGCAACATTATTAGATGACGAAAAGTCGATGAAAGAGTCGCTTGTCCAGAATCTTCTTCTTCCAGACAGTCCATTTCACAGGCAGTTGCTGACACTTCTTCTCTCACTCCATCCGCAAGACCTTCTTACTCATCGTTCTAGACGTCATCCTCGCTCTCATGATCTTCGATTTCACTGTCGGTGTCAGGACAGGGTGGCTCCTCATCACTCTCTAAAAGAGCAGACAGGATGGTCTTTATCCAATTCTCTAGTCCCCATTATGTTGTGACAGTATCTGAATACCTATAAATATCAAAAATTCAAATAAAAAGACAATCAGACAATAAAATATAATTCAAATAAATTTTTTACCAAATATCGTAAAAGTCACGCAAAAGATAATCATACGTAATTTTGACTCCTGTGATATTTATATTTCAAAATGGCGGGCACTTACCTCCTTGACGTGGTCGGATATCGCTAGCTCCCAACGGTCAGTGACATGTCTGAAACGCACGACTCCGGATTCGCGCTAATTAAAAAGAGGCAGAAATATTTCATTTGCGCGGGAGTCATTTTGACGTAGATTATCTTTCTAGGGTTAACAGTACACCGCAGACTACCTTCTGTATCATTTTTAAATTCTTAAGATCCATCCAAGATTATCTAGTAGATATCATTGTTGGCCATAAGACTGCCATTGTACCCATTGATTTTTTGTTTATAAGTTTTTGGTGTACAATAAAGTTTATTTTATTCCATTTTATACAACTATACTGTGAACTTCCTCCCTTTTATGAAGTCGAATGAAAAGATATTTTATTTGAAAGGCCCTTTATTTCTTATACGACCAAAGAAATCAGACTACCTAACTTTCCTAGGACATTTCTTTATTACTTTGCAAACAAGCCCATCCTACCGTCAGTTACAGCTATCCAGCAAATAGACGAACATGTCAAAATGGTAGGTAACATTCTTATTAGGATTTCACGGACCTTTTCAGTTGTTAGAGGAACGGTAGTCGTGACCACGTTTTATTTCAGACTACTTACAACTTCTTACAAGTTTGGAAGCGTTTTCTCTGAGTGGTGCGGGATGGGTTCGGGATGGTCTTGTAAGGATGTCTGTTAGAACGTTGTGTAATGAAATAGTAAGTAGTGGTTTTCTGTTTTTTTTATTAGATTCAGTCAATGACTGCTCTCGTTTTAGAGGCGAGAGGTAGGGCGGCCACGTACTGAAAGTCGCAACGTTGGAAGGCCACCCACGGGCCCATTGGAAAGTGACGCTTGAGGGAGGCCTATGTCCAGCAGTGGACATCTTTCAGCATGTTGTCTTGTCATGATGATGATGGTAGGGTATGTCAGTTTTTTACGTACTTAAATCCATATCTGTGTTCCTTCTTTGCTTGAGACTGCACAGAACAGAGAGATACCGTTGCATTGCGCTTCAAGACACCAGGTTCCCCTTAAAAAAGCCAACCTATGGCCCTAGTAGGCATTGATCTTGCTGGGTATTTTATTGGTGTGAATCCAGTATCAAAATATCATCACCTTCCTGCTTTTGGCACATATCACGTGGAGTCGGTGCAATACATTATTTTCTTATCGACCGTCACGCTATCACTGACTTAATAATTTTCATTTATATCGGTCTAAACATAATCCATCGATTTTATCTTTGACCTCTCTCTCTTCCCTACCATCCAAATTTGTACTCATCACTCTTTTAGCAACCGGTTTTTTATACTAGCTCTTCACATGACCTTATTTCAAATTTAATTTCTACAAGATTTGCTTGTATAATCGACAGGACATAGATTTGGTTTAAGCTTTGTGTGATTAATTGAACAGTCATCTGACAAATAAATTTCTATACAATTTGGTCCAGTGAAATAAGGTAAATCCACGTAATAAAAAACCGACCAATATTAATTTTAAATATAGTACAGTATTTGAGACACATGTTACGAAATGGTGTAACAGATGCCACGTTAGAAATATTCTAGGTAGGGTTGCCAATTTTACTGTAAAATATATTTGCAGTATTAGAGAAATGGAAAAAAATACCCTAAAACTTGTAAATTGACAAACATTTACAAAAAAATGAATTTAGAGTTTTTGTTCTTTACGGTTTTGTGTAACCGTAATTTGAGCGTGTTGAAGTGATGCTGTATCACATATAATTATGGCTTATCAGAAGGCTTAGAGTCAACTAAACGGCAGTGGAAAGGGCTAAGCTTGGAGTTTTCTAAGGTGATCAAATCAGGAATGAAGAGACTCACATGAGAACCAAAGTTACTTTGACATAGCCCAAAGAATCACCAAACTTAAATTGCAGTGGGCAGAGTAAATTACTATCACATACCCACAAAACGAGACACAATAGTAAAACAATAACACTGCGGTCTCATAGGACCGGTTGGGGATTCATGAACTAAAGGTTCTGGAGTGGCGATCACGTACCAAAAGACGCAGCGTTGAAAGGCCTCCCACAAAGGATCTCGGGAATGATCAATGGATGTGAGACGTACATGAGTGGCACAACGTACAGTCTTTGATCTGGAATGATGTTGATGATTATGAATTTCTGTAGGTTTCTACATCTTTCAGTCATGCCGGATTTAGCTGAATATCAGATTTTTACGAGGAGCGGCTGCCTACCAGACCTCCACAACCCATTAACTGGGGTGACACGGTACTTCATGGCAAGACTGGAGTCAGATTTACTGACTTCTGACTATTCGTAACGACTGTAGGTTTCTAAATTGTGTTTTATTAAAACAAAATAACTTCGCGAGGCAACCCTAGCCATACCATTCCGTCCCTTCGCACGCAACGCCATCGCTCTTACAGCAAACTTTAATACAGTTTGTTCAACTATTTGATAAATTCTACATAAAAACATATTCTTTATCCCACTTGAATAGATTCTGTATATCCCAGAACTTTCTATTCAATTGTCCGAAGATTCGATTGTGTCACAATTGGATGAGATTGTGAATATTATTCCGTTTCAATGTACTCGAATAATGGAAAGTGTTTTTTTTCTCGTCTCTTGTACATAAATAATTTTGTTATTCGTTTTAAGAATAGAATTTCGTTTTTGTTTGTTTGTAGATTTTATTTTAATGTTTGTCTATATATTTGCTCATTAAGTAATTCTTTAATCGTTTTATCAGCACTGTTAACGTAGGTTTATATCTTCCTCGCTATATTTTATAGGCCCTGAAAACATACAAGATAGTTATTTCATTTTATTTTTACATTCCGTTTCCTTGAGCAAAAATGAATTATTTTTAGACTCAAAATATTAAGTCATTTGTACTCGTTTAACAAATTATAATGCAGCTGGATCTAGAACAATGAAAAAAGAATACTGTAGAATAAGTCCTCTGGCATATTTATTTTAAAACCATACCTATATGGAACTGCCAAATTCACAGTTTTTTAAAGAAGAGTGATAGAAGCATGTCATATTGGCATGTAGGTGATTATATATTAGCAGCTGCTGCCAGCGGCGTCGCCTGCATGAAAGTAGAAAATAAATAACCTTTGTTCAGTCAAGTAGGTATTTAAGCTAAATGGTGAAAGAAAAAAAAATTAAAAGTTGCGTTGATGCGTTGCGTAGTTGCGTTGCGTTGTTGCGTTGCGTTATTGCTTTTATTATCATTGCGTTGCGTTTATTTTTTTGTGAAAGAATTTTTAGGGTCGGTCAAGTAGTTTTTGAGTTAATGCTATAATAGTGAATTACAAAACGTACATAGTGACGTTATGAAATATATTATCATAAATATAATGTTTCACCATTCGTTTGGAATTGTAATGCGAATTTAATTTCAATTGGTTCCACGTACTACCCACGATATTTATGTTTATTTGAATTGATATTACATTAATCAGATTATGAAACAAATGTAGGCGTAATAGTTACACAGTATTTAATAGCAGTTCAATGATATTCATATTTTGTATTGAAATAATTTTTGGAATTTGTTACTATGTTTATAATTATGTATATGTGAGCACAGTTTTTTCAGAAATCATTGCTGAAGACAGCCCTTCTCAATCCGTTTATTTTCAACGTGAGCACAGTTTAAAAGTTTTTGTTATATTTAACGTAATCCAACGCAATATTTGATTAAAAGGCAATGCGAAGAAAGAGAGATAACACCTGAACTCTCTGTTGGCGTTCGATGATTTTGTCATTTACTCGAATATTTCATAAAACTTGTTCCAGGTTTGATTATTTTTCATTTTTTAGAGAGGGTTGTAAATTGTCAAGTTACTTTTCCCACTTTGAGTGGAGCTAGTCGTCTTCGTCCTGCACTTATCCCTTTTTACTTGGGGACGGAGAAACATGTTTTTTTTCTTTCATTCTGTCCCATCACCACTATCACATTTAATCATTAATTCCTTCTATCGTATTGTGTATCAGGGTTTTGGAAACTCTATGGAACAATCCCAAAACTCATTGTTATTTAACCTGCTTTACAGATGGAAGTAACACCAATGAAACTCTCGCTCGGTCACCACGAGTATGAATGGGCCTCTTTCCTTCACAAGTACTGAAGTGAATACCTACTAGTTTGCCAATATACCTACCGATGAACCTCTCTACCCTCGCGACGACATCTTCCAACTTAGTTAATTCCTCAGTAATCCCTCACTGAGGAAATGTTGTGGGCTACGCATTACTAGCGGCCCTGTTAACTTTGTCAACTAAGCTGTTAACAACATACACAACTTACATGTGCGAGTTGATTTGAACCCATGTTTTCCTATTTTGTAGAGCGAAAGGGAGTATCACACCTTTTTTGACTAAAACCCACCTGATTTCCTTCAGCTCTTGGAGATTGGAGGCTTTCTTTTTAGGAGGGAAATCATCTATTGACTTCGCCCATTCTAAGACGGAACTGGAGAGTGTGTCAGACTGTTACTGACTTAAATCCACTCCTGGCTTCCTTCCTTTACTGACGTTTACTGACTAAAATCCACTCCTGTGTTCCGCCTTGCGTGCCGAGACCCCGGGGTTTTCTTTCGCACAACACAGGGCTCCAGTAAGTATCGACCCTGATGGACCCCTCCGATTTTGCTGACGCTTTGAAGCGTGTGTGAGACACTACACGCCGTCAACGACTCGGGCTCGTTCCGGACGATTACTATACTGAACCTTTACAGTTTTGCTGACATCCCTTTGAGGCCTGTGAGGGACACTACACGCTGTCTTCAACTCATGCTAGGTCTGTATAGCTGGAAGAGATTTTAGACTGCGACAACCATTTCGAACAATTCGGCAGCCCTAGCAAGCCCCGTCAATTATGCTGACAGCTCTTTGAGGCGCTCGTAGAACATGCCGCACGCCGCACGTCGCCTGTCTACTCGGACCTGGTTCTTATCGGACGATAAGCTAATTGGTGGTTTGAACACTTTGTTAGGTATTCCAGCGTCTAACGTGTGTTAGACGCTGGGCAGATAGTTCACAAGTGAGCCAGGTAGGATAACCGTGCGAACTATCTGTTAAGACAATCCTTGTATCTATTCTATTTGACAAACAAACAGGTTTTTTTCTTGTCTTTCTTGTTCCACCACTTGACAAAAGTCCTCCAGTTCTTTTCACAACGCCTTCTTAACTTTAATATTATACATATTACATTCTTCTCCCGAGCCATCTTGAACTAGTCTAGTAGGTAGTAGTTTTTTTTATTGCGCTTTTGGGTACAATATTGACTGGTCTACACTATCCTCGCAAGTGTCTGTATTGTAATATGGAAATATTGTAAAACCAAAGGCAATAAAGCAAAAAAAATGTTTTGAAAAGATTAACCATGGAGTTTCTTGCCGGTTCTTCTCCATACAAAATTACCAATCGAAACCGTGCACTAGCTTCTGACATTTTATAAGTGTCACGTGTCTAATTCGACGGCACTTTCGCGTTCGTGCGTTGCGTGGAAGATGTAGAGGTTTTAATCTTAACAGAACCAGAAATGACAGGACATTGAAAACCTGATCTAATGGAGATCCATGTAGTTATCTAAAATGCAAATGATTCACCGGAATATAGTCACATCAAGTGCACTATTGTGTGTATGTGACAAGACTCAATCAAATGCGCTAAACTCATCGGCAAATTCTGGGAAAACTGTATTTAGATTGCAAATTGCCATGCCAACAGGGGTCGTATTAGCTGACGCTGTCATCCTGGAATCCGGGGTGAGGTCGTGGTTTCTCAGGAAGCACTGATCCTTGGAACTGTGAGGTCAATGCGAAGCCTGTTAAGCGGAATCAGGCTGAATATGTCAGCTAGAACGAAACACGTACGATGGACGTGCCACATTCTGTTTTTATCACCATAAGTGCAAAAAATAGATACTTTATTCATCTATCTGTTGCTACGAACACAACGAAAAGAAGTCGATGTCTCATTGTCTAGACTAATATTATAAAGTAGAAAGATTTGCCTTTTGTTTGTTTCTTCGTATGTTACGATTTAACTAAAAAAACTGCTTGACCGATTTTTGTTCTTTCACCAATAGAAAGCTACATCTTCAATGAATAACAGGCTATTTATATTTTTTTTTTAATTAGAGTTTTCTACCTAAATTGATTATCCAACCAACTCAAACAATGTATCAAAATGTTAAATGTCATTGACATAGTATTTATATGGCAGAACAACGTTTGAGGAGTCAGCTAATAAAGAAACATAATTAAACGAAAGTTAACTTTTACAAAGAATGAAGTCCCAAGTTTTTCGCGTTTCACGAAAGGATTTAAAACTTTCCCATTCTTCAAAAAGATACAATTTATCGTCACTAAAACGAACAATTTAAAACAAAGTTTACGAACACTGAAAGAAATAAACGCCATACAATATTTATTTTGTAACTTTAAAGACTGGTCTCTCTGCGAAATAGACTATTTTCTTTTCGCGTTCCCTTTGTGCTTTTCAAAGATTCTAGCGTAAAATACAGTGGAGTAAAGCTGTTCATGATTTTTATTTGAGTGGCGTTTATAGGATTACAAAAACACATATATACAATAGGTATCTATTTATTTATTAGTTATGTACACACATATAACAGAAAAACATCTAAGTACATTACACTAACATTATAAAGTCAAAAGTTTGTGAGTGTAGGTTTGTTATTTCTTTACGCCCAAATGGCAGAACGGATTTGAATGAAATTTGGCACATGAGACAATATTTTACTTTTGGCGTAGGTGAAGCCAGTAAAAAGGCAATGCATTTTACGGAAATATATTTTGCTGAAAAATGAGAGATTAAATAAAAATTGTAAGTAATTAATACGGATTGAGCGTGAAGGGTTTTTTTTTAAGTAGGAAATCATGTAAGGAGTTTTGCCCGGCCTAGGGTGAAGTGCGTGGCGAGTTAATCTTTTAATAACTAAAACCTATTCCCTATTTCCTCACCGGTAACAGTTTTACAATGCATGTATTCCATATCCTCCACGGCAGCTTTATATGACTACCTACCACAGATACTGTCTGAACCACGATGAAGCTCAATAATTAAGCGTAACCAAGGCAAATTGTATGGCTTTTAGATAATTGCACCTCACCACAATGCATCCAATTTACTGTGATCAGTCTATCCATACAAAATTACTGTGTCAGGTAGGTGGTAAGTGACAAGATGGTATTATGTTATAGGATATAAGGATTGATAGTCTTATTTCATCATTCAGCAGCGTTAGAAGGCCTTCCAGGACCGATGACCTGGTGAGGGTCGCGGGAATTAGATGGATGGAAGACGCACAGGACCCGCCGTCGTGGCGACGTTCGGGGGAGGCCTATGCCCAGCGGTGGGTATCTTTCGGCTGAAATGATGATAATGTAGCAGACCCATTTTTTTATATGTATAATTTAGGTAACCAACTCATAGGTACTGCTGACCGATTATTTTGTAATACTTACACCAGAATGCTACTTCATTACTAAATGATACAGGCATTTATTTATGACTTTTAATGTTCGTAAAGCTTCTGACAGAAACTATTTTTTTTAGTAAAAAAGTACCAACTGACAGGACAGTGTCAATATCTTCCAAACCTCGCTCGTTCCTCGCTCATCTCACATCTCCACCTGAACCCAAAGTACTCACGACGTTGCCAAGCACATTCGATGGAATTGAAATATAAATTGGTTTTGGAAAATTTCAAACGCAGACTTAGCACCTTTTATGATAATAGATTACCTGTCATTGTCATTTGCAAGATGTTTTGAGATAAGAAATGAGCTATTTTGTGGTTTGTTAAGGAGGTTTTTTTATATGTGGGAAATGATCCTATGACTCCCGCTCTGGTCACATCAGACATCAATTGTCATAAAAAAAAAATAACTTTGTTTATAAGTAGTCGAAGCCAGCAATCTGATGACGATGATGGAGCCCTCAAGGCTTTTTTAAGGGTGGAAATCATCTAATAACTTCTTTCGGTCTATGCTGGAAAGAGAACTCGTGTTAGAGTTTTTCTGATTAACACACCTATGCTCTTTTAGTTGTCCTTTGTGTTCTAGGACTAGAGGTCATGTTCATAGTCTTCCTCATCTTCCACTCAGCTCCACCCTGACAGAGAATCAGACTTTTAACGACTAAGCGATTAAAATCTACATGTGTTTCTTTATTTCTTTTTAGCAGTTCAGTACCGCGGTAATTCATTCGAATAACGCCGCAGGTCAATCGGGTCCCTGACGCGGTGTTTATTCCAGCTGTACGAACTAAACGTACACAGTCAAACAGAAGTGGTAAACAACGACACGATCGGGGACTGTTTTTGAATGGACGCAAATGAACCCTGATGGTATTAGTAATAAATGCACCTAGTTATACATAAGTGCATAATAGCATAATCAGCGTATAATGTTGCCTCTCCTGGTACTCAGGAAAACGAATGGGCCGTAATGTACCACGCTTCATTTTGCTACTGCTTTCGAAATAGTGAAGGAAAACATCATAAGGAAACCGGCAAGGACACGTGGTGCATTATAGCCCACTTCCTCTCCTAGACATAAGACCTGCGTCCCAAAGTAGGAACATTAAAAGATATCGCGCAATGATACATCATCATCATCTCAGCCGAAAGACGTCCACTGGACATAGGCCTCCCTGTGCATCTCGTATCCAATTATACAACGTTGCATATTAATTCAATCAGCCAGTAAACTCATTTTGTTTTTAAAGCAACCACTGGAAGAGATTCATTCATTAGAGCACCAACTTTTGAATTTAAATCCTAATGTTTAATTAACCTAGTGAAGTTAGTATAGGCTAAAGGTAGCATTCGGATCTTAGCAATCGCGACGCACGACCCAACCCACGACCTCGACCAAGTCGCGCAACCCACTACTTAGTATGAATTCATATAGTACTAAACATACTAGGTGACTGGTGTCATAGAAAACCATACTAAGTAGTGGGTTGCCGGTCGCGGTCGTGCGTTGCGTTCGCTAAGAACCAAATGCTACCTTAAATAAACAAATGCTGGCTCCTAATTCTACAGTAGGAAAGCATTTCTGAATAAAATGTTATAACAAAGCGAATTTTCGCGCTCAATGAACATAATCGTTGTATTAAGGCCAGCTAAAATCGTAAACAATATTCTTTGCACCTGAAAAATCAAGAGAACAAAAATAGTTTTGCTCCAAAACCCACGAAATAATATTATTTACAATTTACTCACACATTTTTGCATCCATTTTTACTTAAAAAAAAGTTATAATAACACGGAGTGTGCACTGCGCGTAATCTAATTTCCATCGTGTCTTTTTTTAGGGTTCCACTTCGAAATTATTGAAGAAAAAATCTGTCATGTTGATCGGGGAAATGGGGAAAGCTGACTATGAGTGAAGCCTGTCATCCCACGTCAATTAGAGTCGGGAATGGTAAAAAATCGAAATTTGTGTTTCTTTATTTACTCCGCTGAAATAAATGGAGTTACTGTTTATTTTGTAACCATGTAAATGTAAATACTTTAAAGTCTGTTTTTCAATCTTTGAGCCTAAAATGATATTACGTGGGTTGTCACACTTGTGACAAAACAAAAGAACTGGCATCATTATCTATACTAATATTATAAAGAGGTAAAATTTGTAAGTTTGTATGTAGGGGGTAATCTCTGGAACTACAGGTCCGATTTAAAAAATTCTTTCAGTGCTAGATAGCCCATTTATCGAGGAATGCTATAGGCTATATACCATCACGCTAGCGACCCACGGGAGCGGAGCAGAAACGAAAAATGCGGGTGAAACCGTAGGGGACAGCTAGTTATTTATACGTTTGACATTTACCTGTGTCAATTTAGTCTCAGAGATTTAAAACCAGACTTTAGTAAAAAGTATTTGAAAAATAATTAAAACTACAAAACTAGTGAAGGGCCACTCTGTAAAACAAAAGTAACTCTTGAATTCATGAGAATTATGATTGAGATTCATTTCAAAAAGTATAAATACCTCAGACTGAAACTCAAATGTTTGAACTTTAATTCAAACAAGTAAGTATTTGAAATTAATCAAGTCTTTAAATAAGAGGCCACAGTAAACATTAATTTAAATTTAATTTATCTTGGTCGAGATTTGTTTTACTTAATGAAGTAGTAATAAAGAAAAGAAAACCATCTTCTCCACTGGGGATTTCTCCTGTATCGTGAGTGCGTTTACAAACAATTAAACTCACATTCACACACAATCAAACCAGGTACAACTACGAGTATCTGTTCACACCGAGTTTATTAATTCTAGGTGCATCAAACCTGTGACACGCAGCGTAGTAGCCAATCTCTCATCAATTGCGTCTATATTTTGATAAAGTGGTTAAAAAAAACTAAAAAGTACTTAGTCGTTAAGTAGGTATTTTTACACTAAGGGCCTGTTTCACAATGTCCGAGTAGCTTAACTACTTCCTGAGTAAATTTAAAAATGGAACAGAATTTGTATGAAATTGTCTGCCAAGTAAGATACTTCTGTAGGGGCCCGGCAGGGCCGAAGCCTCTGGGGGGAACACGTGGTATTCCTATAGGTTGACACCGAGTCCCCCCCAGAACGAAGGCAACGAAGGAACGGGGTAGGGGCTTAGTCAGTAAGAGTCTGACACCTCCTCCCGCTCCGCCCAAGAGCGAGAGAAGTCATTCTGATGATTCCCCTACCAGAAAAAAAAAGTAAGATACTTGAAACTTAATCATAGGTGGTTAAATAGGCCCTAACCATAATAAATAGTTTACATTTTTTCGTTATATAATACAAAAATACGCATTTTATCAGTCCTGCAAACATAACTACCGATTACTTTCTTAAAAATCTCTATAAAAAAAAATTAGAACAAAAATGCACTTTGCATACATACCGAACCTTTAATCCCAACGCCAAACATTTCGCCATGTTTTTTTTTTATTTCACGCGACTGCAACGCCAGTCGCGAAAAGGTTTTTTACAATGCCATTGCGCGCTTGTCTGTTGTTCTGTACGAAGATTGCATTCACTGCAACGTTTATAAAAGCTTACACGAAAAAGCGCCTTTTACGGTCGACGTGCATTTTGTTTTTTATTGGTGTTGTTCCTCTGTAATACTTTTAAAGGGTTAATAATTGTTGTCGATGCTTTTATGCAGGATTAATGTAGGTTTAAAGACCTTGCATTTTGTGATTATTTTATATTCAGAATATTCTTTTTGAATAGATAATAGCTTTTGGTTAAGTTTTTTTTAAAACGAAGTTAATTATCCTTTTAAAAGTGTGGGACGTGGGGCTTATAGAACCGAGAATCGTTTTTTTTTAGTAGTATTTTGGAACTACAAATAGAACAAAAATCTGTTTTTTTTGGTATCTGTATTTTAATGCCTTTTTCCTTGAGGTCCCAAAACAATACTCAAAAAAAATACAGGTCTCCCACCTGTATTTTATGAAACCATGGTGCCGGTCCAAAGAGCTCTGCGACCCAACAGCGAATGTGAATAATAATATAATACAAGACAAGGTCAGAAATATGATGATGTTTTTATGAATTTCTGTTTCTGTCCTCTCTCGTTACTGTATGTATTTCTTTGATCTTCAATAGCTCGTGGCTAGATAATAACAGCCGCACGGGGCAATTTTCAAGGTTAAGTAACGCTTGCCAAGGTTGGTCTGTGGATGGGTGACCATCTTAACATAACGAGTTTCCTCCGTGCCTCGGAAAGCACGTTAAGCCGTAGGTCCCGGCTGTCATTTGTAGATCTTGGGCAGGCGTTACGGATAGTCATAAGCCAGTAAATCTGGCCTCCAGTCTTGCTATGAAGTACCGTGTTACGCCAGTCAAAGGATTGTGGAGGTCTGGTAGGCAGCCACTCCTCGTAAAATACTGGTATCCAGCTAAATCCGGCTTGACTGGAAGCCAACCCCTATATAGTAGGGAAAAAGGCTAGGTAGATGATTCAAAAGCGAGCTCTATTCACAACTTTTAAATCTCTGTAAGTCTGCTTTATCGTAAAAACGTAAAAGTAATCGAAGGAAATTAAATTAAATAAAAATTACGATTTAAAAACCAGATTTCAAATCGACTTCAGATTCAATTTAAATAACGCTTGATCGGTAGTTTCTCTCCAATAGATTTCTCCGTAGACTCATCGGTTTTTGAAATTCGTCACAATCTAGTCGAAACTAAATTGACAACGGATCTTTGTAAAATGTTAAATTGTTAGAAGGAAAGAGTAAAGAATGGCTTAGGGGAAGAAATATTTTTGTGCGGGCACCCATCCATCTGGAAAGCAGACAAGACAGCCTTATCACAAGACAAAGAGGGGTCTGTCTCCCCTATTTTAATCACAATGACACACAACATTAAGAAAGTTTGGTTCTCCCCTATTTCCCCTTTGCAATATTCGTTCATTATTGTGTCGCTTATGATCCAGAACGCTTTTAATTAGTGTGGAAGTACTTCTTTATTACCTACTTTTGGGTTTTAGTTTGAATCAACATACAATGTTACTTTTACGTTAGTTTAGTCTGGTAGGTAACTGTGTCCTATATTTGTATAAGATGAAGTGTCCTTATTTTGGCACCCGACTAACTTTATTGGCACTTTCGTATTAACCTCATTATCAAGTTGTTTTGGGAACACAACACTGCTAGAGGAGAAGGGTAGGTAAGGGAAGGTAGGTATAGTCCTAAGAATTGCCAAACTGAAGTGTCAGTGGCCAAGGAACATTGTTTGTAGAACAGATGGTCCATGGGGACGAAAGATCATAGAGTGGCGACCATGTACCAAAAGACGCAACGCTGGAAGGTCTCCCACAAGGCTGAACCGTTGACCTAGTTGATGCACAGGACTGTGCGTTGTGGCGACGCTTGGGGGAGGCCTACGTCCAGCAATGGACGGATCTTTCGGCTGAAATGACATATTTTAAAATGGGTAGCTTACTGTCTGGCAATCCGGTAATAACCCGGGCCGAGCCCAAGTCGTCAACGGCGCGTTCTATTCCACGCGCGCCTCAAGATGTTAGCAAACTATAGGGACCCAGCAGGGCTCAAGCCTCTAGGGTCATGGATCGGATTTCCGAAAGAGAAGCTTGGTGTTATCAGATCGAAGGCAACGAAGGAACGGGGTGGGATTAATTCAGTAAAAGTCTGACATACCCGTCCGCTTCACCCAAGAGCGGGAGAATTTTATTCTAATGATTCCGCACTGGAAGAAAACCAAATTGTAATAGGAAAAAAAGTACAGTACTCAGAAAAAACTTTTAGAACTTCCCAAACCCCGTTCCCCCAATAGCAGCCAAGCAGCAGACCACATATTTTCCTGACAAGTATGGAACTTTCCCTTGTTTATTCAAGTACGATTCCCGTGAATCAGTGAGCGTTGTTATAATTAAATTTATTCGCCGCCATAACTGCCAGTTCATGTTATTTACGCCTTTTCATTTCCGATCCGCTTTCGAGTTTTCTGTTGCGTGGTCGTTAATGTATGTTTATGTTATATTTCTGTTTGTTTCGGATTATTGTTATGGGTTTGAGAGAAAGATCGGGGAAGTTGTGTTGTTTTAGCATAATCTGATTGTTGTATGATGTTTTCCTTATTTTTTACTGATTTTACAGAAGGGGAAGGTTCTGAATTCAATTGTGTTTTGTAGAACTCCGTAATTTATGAATGTTTTTTTTTGTATTTGCTTCAATATTTGTCCTATATTTATCAAAACCAAGAAGATAGTATCTATTAGGAATTAATGGACTTTCTCAATTATTTTAGGTACATTCGTAGCGTTTTTGGTATATTCATCATGAAATCAAGTGTTTGCATTCAAAACAATACCATCTGATATATAGGACTAATGAGGTAGACCACAGAGACTACCAGGGCTTCCCGCGTATACATACCCATATCATCAATTAATTCACGAATCCCCGACCGGTCCTATGAGACCGCGCTGTTATTGTTTTACTATTGTGTCTCGTTTTGCGGGTATGTGATAGGTTAAGATTGTTAAGTGACTATGACACACATGTATACCAGCCATCTATGAAAATTTTAAAGCTATTTTAATTTTACTTTGTAACCAAATTTCAGTGTCCAAAATATTGTGAATGAATAATTTATTTCCCAGTATTTAGTTACATATTGGTGGTACAATATTACAAAATGTTTTCACTTTATTTGACTTTTAAATCATGCAAATATTTAAGTTGGGCATAATTTGGAATTTTAGCAAAGTTAAAATTTAAAATAACATAAGTGTTCATAGAATTGGAGTTTATTTTATTATAGTTAAATTCTTTGAAATTTTATTACAATAAATTAAACTATCACTGGTTATACTATTATTTTGATATTAAATAAAATAAAACTACACTGTACAGGTTTGAAATTTGAAAATATGCACTATTTCAACGACTTGGAGCAGGTCGCAAGAATCCGATGGATGCGAGACGCACAGGACTGTTCGTAGTGGCGACGCTTGGGGGAAGGCCTATATCCAGCAGTCGTCTTTCGGCTTTTTTTTTTTTTTTAATGGTTATAAACTAGTGCTTGACTGCGATCCCACCTGATGGTAAGCAGTGATGCAATCGTCGATGGTGAGGCGCACTAGTTTATTAAAAGCCTATTCACTCTAGCCTTGAAGACACCCAAATCATAATCGGACCGAAAAACCGCAGCAGATTGTTCCAGTCCCTCGATGTACGCGGTATGAAGGACGAGGCGAAACGCTTAGTCCGGACCGTAGAGGTTTGGACAACGTAAGGGTGGATACCCGCCGTACGACGGCTTGTCCGATGGTGGAAAGGGGATGGCGGAATCAATTCATGCAATTCCTGCGCACACTCTCCGAAATGCATCCTGTAAAAAACCGAAGGGCTGGCTACCCTGCGCCTGTGCTCAAGGCTTTGTAGATTGGAGTTAGCCAAATCTGGATCCCCAATTAGCCTCTTTGCACGCCTTTCCACTGAGTCAAAAGCTGCCAGGTGGCATTTTGTGGCTGCAGTACTCCACACACGATCGGACCTGTGCTTTGTATAACATTAGAAGCTGTCCCGGTGTAAAGTACTGCCGGACCTTTGCCAAAACGCCGAGTTTCCTAGCAGCTATCTTGGCCTTGGACTCAATGAACCGCCCAAAGTTCAGATCGGAGGAAATTTCAACTCCCAAGAGCTGAAGGCGGTCGGCGCATTCCAGGGATACATTCCGGAAAGCAGGAGCCAAGGTGAACGGGCTCCTTTTTGCGGTGAATAGACACGCTTGTGTTTTGGTGGCGTTGAATCCCACCAAATTGGCAACGCCCCACTCGGAGACTGCCTGAAGTGAGTCATTCGTACGCTCTACCATAGCCTCTCTTTCAGACCGGATTAGCTCCTTACTAGCCTGAGTACTCGGCAAGTATCTCTCTACAACTGTGCTATCATCTGCATACCCATAGATACCGGGCAGCAGCACATCGTTGATATGGAGCAGGAAGAGAGTTGCAGAGAGAACAGACCCCTGAGGAACTCCGGCATTAGTGATCATGGGCTCTGATGAGCTTCCGTCGACAACAACTTGGAGGGACCGTTCACTCAGGAAGTCTTTTATCCAGTTAATCAGGCCAGGAGAGATGCCGTACGCTGGAAGCTTACTCAAAAGGCTAGCGTGCCATACCCTATCGAAGGCCTTCGAGACGTCTAAGGAGACTGCAAGTCCTTCCCCATTCTTCTCGAGGGCCTCGCCCCACAAGTGAGTGGCATACACTACTTAGTAGGTCCCCAGACGACCGATTGCGACGAAACCAGTACTGTCGATCACTGAGGAGATCGTTACCTTCCAGGTATGCCATGAGGCGCGAGTTCAATACACGCTCCATAATCTTGCAGAGTAAAGAGGTTATTGGAATCGGCCGATAGTTGGTAGGATCGGCACGACTGCCCTTTTTGGGCACGGGCTGCACGTTGGCAAGCTTCCAGGACTTCGGCACTATACCAGTCCTATATGAGAGGCGAAACAAGCGTGTCAGAACAGGAGACAACTCGGGCGCACATGCCTTGAGAACAATCGCTGGAATACCATCTGGTCCACTAGCCTTATTCACATCTAGACGACACAGTGCTCTCAGAACCTCTTTGTTCCTTATACGGACCTCGGGCATCGAAGTGCCGCAGTGAGGCAGAGTCGGTGGAGTAGCACTGCCAGTGTCAAGACGAGAATTATGGGCGAAGAGACCTGCTTTCTCTCTCGCCGTATGAGCTAGTGTTCCATCTGGCCGAACCAGCGGAGGCAATGTGGGCCGACAGAAGTTCGCTTCGACCGACTTGGCAAGGGACCAGAATGCTCTGCTACCGGACGGTTGCGCAGAGAGCTTCTGGCCAATGTGGGAAATGCGATCGAAGCGAGCCTTCCTTAGTGCCTTTTTGTAGGACTTGGCAGCATGGTTGAAGGCTCTCTTCTTTGAACTCAGGTCCGGAGCTTTGCGGTCACGAGCATCCACCCAGGAAAGAAACGCCGAGTGCTTTCGCTTTTCAGCTTCAGCACAGTCGGCGTTGAACCATGGGCGGGCTGAGCTACCGACGGGTACGTCACTATGTGGGATGTAATACTCCATAGCTTGACGCACCACATCGGAAATTGCCTCCGCACAGCTCGACGGATTTTCCGAAAAGAAGCAGACCTGCTGCCAAGGATAAGACGCAAAGAAGTGCCGCATCTCATCCCAATCTGCTGACTTGTAACGCCACACTCGCCGTTCACCGCGTGAGTCGCAGTCAGGTGGCGAGAAGGACGTTACAGACTTCACCAGACAGTGATCTGAAGTTCCGAGTGGTGAGGAAACTGTTACGATACATCTGTCTGGATCAGTTGTCAGCACAAGGTCCAGACAATTGGCAGTATGACCACCAATATCAGGCACCCTTGTCGCTTGCTTTACCAACTGAGAGAACCCCATTGAAACTGCAAAGTTTCGCGCTTCTCTCCCAGCGTGATCAGTCCTCTGGTATGGGAAAAGCCAGTCTTGATGACAGGCGTTAAAGTCCCCCAGAGCGACGAACAGCGCATCAGGGTGCCGATGCAGGGCCGTATCGGCGGCCATACTGAGGTGGTCAAATAGCCGAGTTGTCTCCTGATCACCGCTGTGGGATCGGTAGACACAGGCATAGACAATTTTGTCCATACCAGTGTCCACCAACAGCCATAAGGTTGAAAAATCGGGGTCTTCAAGGTGACGGAGACGCTGGCAGCAGATGTCATTGCGGACGTACACACAGACCCCGGCACGCTGCCGGAAGTGATGGTCCAAAGAGTATCCCGGGTAGTTGAGGTACGCCGCATCTGACGGGCATCTAATCTGCGTCTCCGTCAAGAAAAGCAAGTGTGGCTTATCGGTTTCGAGATGGTGGTGGACCGCATTGATATTGGAGTGAATCCCTCGAATATTCGAGAGATGCACTTGGAATGGGAGGATGTGCAACCGCTGTCGACACCTGCTTTTCTTTTTACCTTTTTTCATTTTTGTTTGGGTTTGGAGTGAATAGGAGTGGTGGAAGATAGCAGTTGAGCGAGGTGATGCGATGTTAGACCCAACAACACACTCAGAATTGCTGCGCCAATGGATCGCCATCGGGTCCTCCCATCCGGTCGCCAACCGGCACGATGGGGCCACACTGGGATTTTTCGCAGATGGCGGGGCAGCCTTTCGTGTGTGGCTGGCACACTACTTGGGCCCCCAACTGTCTACGGTCGGCCAGCGAAGCACCGTGCTTCGGATCCCGCTACCCTCCATGATCAAACATCCGGCACAACAACAGCTGGTGCATCATACCCGGTACACATCGCAACACAACTGCTCAGACCTATCCTCCACCGTACGGCTTCACCAAACATCATGCCGGAACACGACGGATCGCTTGGCGGCATGGCTTTGTCTGGTGGGTGGTAATCTTTAAGCCGGCAGCCGATGCAATGGCCTACCACCAGATTTACTGCTCGTTCAGCACTACCCAGGGGACACGTGTAGGGTGGTCGAAATTCAAGTAAGTCCTACGGTCGCGAGCAGCTCATCCCCCAAAGATCGGCTGAAATGAAGATGAATCAAATAAATGGCATGTATTTTTTTAACATTATTCCCCATTTCAAATAACTACTGTATCACAAACAAACGTAAACTCTCATACACAAGACTCATCTATATGCAATACAAATATTTATTCCATGTGGAACCCGAAACACTCAGTGCAGAAGCTAATCAATTAATGTTAATTATATTTATTTTTTGTTTATTTGTGTTGTTGATTACTAATGTTTGCATGCCTTAGTTGAGGTAATTAGTATGGATCCACAAACTTGTCAAAAATCCTGTACTACTTTCTGTGGAAATAAAGAATTTTAAATAATTAAATTCTAACCAAAAATTCTAAGACATGTGACATCCGCCAATCCGCACTGGGCCCGCGCGGTGGATTATGGTCCATTCCCTCTCCTAGAGAGGAGGCCTGGGTCTCAGCAGTGGGAACATTGTAAGGCCGATAATGCTAATGCTAATTCACTACGCCAACCAAGCCGTCAAAGGTTCCTAATGTACATACTGTTACTTACAGCACATTAGTAAGAAAGGTCCACAGCTGTATACCATCACACAACCAAGTATACAACGTGTTGATTTGAAAGTGGAATGGCATTTCGGGAGGTTATGTTATGTTAGTGATACTCGACCCGAATCAATAATAAAATGAGTAGGTAATTTTTTTACGTTTGAACCTTTATTAAAACACAGACAGTCTAATACTCGCCCTATAACTAAGTTTCACACACACAAACACTATTTCATTGATACAAAGCACACTAGCATTTCCTGCACGTTTTTTTAGGGAGTTATTCTGAAAACCAACTAAAATACAACCTCCCGAAATGCCAAACACTTTCAAAACAACACATTGTATAACCACACGAAGCTGTGATAACAGTGACATTCAAATCTCAAGTAGATGTGTAGCGTTAGTCAGGCAAAGCTCACCTAATCAACACGTTAGTGTCGACATGCTTGCGTCCGGAATTATTTGACAACTGCTTAGCATGTCAACTGCAGACCAAGCACTTACGTACAGTGAGATACTGGATTTGGGCTGACGTTAGATAAAGAGTTAACATGGTTCTGGATCGGAAAAGGTGACTGAAGGAGTACCGGTGGGGTTTACTTAGTAAAAGTGTAGCACGGTTTCTCGGTCCATCCGAAGCAGGAGAAGCTATTTTATGATCTATTAAAAAAATACTTCTTTTTATTTTGGTAAAGTTTCCTATCACTGGCGGTGGAAAGGGTGGTGGAGAGTAACATAATAAGTGGCTAAAAACAATAATAAAGTAAACTTTTTTTTAGGTACTAGGGCAATAGGTTGGATTCTGAAACCGAAACCCGAGGTGGGATGCAAGGTAAAGGGAACATAGGTGTGCTTTCAGTAAATAAAAATCTGACACGCTGTGCCGCTCCGCCCTAGAGCTGAAGAAATCATTGCATGATATCTCACTTTCAAAAAATGTTACCGAGTATAGCTCGACACCCCTATTTTACACAATGCGACTGCCTATCAACCCTCCTCAACCCACTTACTACAAAGAAAAAAATACAATGTGTTCCAAAATCCAATGACCGTCTAATTGACAAGGAAAACAGGTCAAGAAACTACTTTCTATCTAATTAGCGTTGCTCAATGAAAGTAATTGCAAGAGGAACGGTGCTCTGTTAAGTGACGATAGTCGTTCGTGATCGTTCGTCTTTTCTGTTGCATATAATGAAAACGAATTTGTGTTCGTATATGCAATGGGCAATTACGGGACAAAGGTGGTGGTGGATATTTTGGTCAGTAAAAGACTGACAGTCTCACTTCACGCTAGAGTTTACCACCTCAAAAGAATGATCTTAGCCACTACAAAGTATATTTTTAAGTACACTACCTGGCTTGTATGGGTGCAAATATTAATACACACAAACTTACCTTGTTTGTCACTCTTTCTATTTCTGAAAACTGTATCTAAACCCATTGTAAGATTTTAAAGAGTTAGTATTCACTAACTATTTAAAATCTTACAACGGCTAACTCTAAACAAAAAGAAAAACGCGGTATAAAAAGAAATTCACCCCACAATTCCTTTGTTCCATGACTCAACAATTGCCAAAAAACAGTAACGAAACAAATCGTTTTGGGAAAACATTATTTGTGCGTACAGGTAAGAAGTGAATTCCCTGCCAGAGTCTGTGTTTTCTGATAGCTACAACCAAGGTGTTTATATGTCAAGAGTGAATAGCCCATCTCTAGGTTTTAAACGTAAGTCATCATCATCTATCTGCCTAGCCTTTTCCCAACTATATTGGGGTCGGCTTCCAGTCAAGCCGGATTTAGCTGAATACCAGAATTTTTTTTGTAAATAATAGTGGTCAAGCGTGACCCTAGTAATATTTAAAAAAAAAAACAACCACAATTCCTTTATTCCATGACCCGACAATTCCCCAAAAATAGTAACAACAAAAATACAAAAAAATAACGTAACTTGTTATATTGAAGCACAATCAGCGCCGACCAGTTATTGCCGTTTCGATAACTTCCGATAGCGCTTCGTAATACGATTTCATTAATGAATTTAACACCTCCAGGAACGTTCATAGTAATAATGATTCGACGATTTCTCCCCTCGCAAAGGGCGATCGCGAAAAAAGGGGAGTTTTCCCGTATCGGCACCCAGATTTTTGGTGCCCAAGATATTCTCGTTTCGGCACCAATAGGTAATTTGGATGGTAGTCATTATAAATAAAATAAAAATAAAATAAAAATCTTTTATTTCAGACAAAACAGTCCATAAAAGTTGTTAGTACGAAGAAATTAAACTTATAATTAATGTTAGTAATAAGTAAGCCACAAATAGTTTTAATGTAAGTACCATCTACCTCTGCACAGTAGGCTCACCGGTCCCGCAACACATGGAGATCAGTGAACCTACCGAGCAGAAAAGTATCGGTTCTCTCATCCATCATCCTCAAAACACTGTTCGGGCTCCCTCGTACTCGTCGCACCACCGACGCAACTTTCTTGCGCATAATTGCATCCACGTTGGCGTCAGCGAACATGCCAGATGCACTGCAATATCGAGGGAGCCTAAACAGAGCCCTGAACACGTTATTGTATTGGATGCGCAAGGCATTGTAGGTCTTTTGTGTAAAGTTTGACCACAGGCCACTCGTGTAGAATGTTTGGCAGAATGCCTTGAACATTGTAATTTTTACTGGAGCCGTACATCGAGCAAACCTGTGTGCCAACATATTACCACGCACCGACAATGCCCTGCGCTCCCTCTCTATGTCTGATTCATCACTCAAATTCTCAGTTACAATGTGTCCTAGATACTTGAACTGTGTAACACGACTTAGAGGCACACCGTTCAGTAATAAAGGTGGTATAAAGATATCATTTTTGTTTTTACATTTGAATAACATGAACTCACTTTTACTTTCGTTGTACCTCAAGCCATGTCCCACAGCATAAGCCTCACACACCTTCAACAGCTGCCTAAGCCCACCAATTGAGGGGCTCAGCAGCACCATATCATCGGCATAACTCAAATTATTGACACATAGGTCATCAATATGACATCCAACATGCATGCTGCTGATCTCCTCAATTAGATGGTTTACATATATATTAAAGAGACGTGGCGAAGTCAGCCCGCCCTGCCTAACGCCACACTCCAAAGTATATTCATCAGAATATACATTCCCCCATCTTACTACATTAAGCTGTTCACTGTACCAGTAGGAGAGGATATTCACAAGATCAGTTGGGACGCCAGCAGTTCTTAATTTTGCCCAAAGCTTATTATATGAAACCAGATCAAAAGCCTTGGACAAATCCAAGAAGCACGCATATATTGGTGTTTGTCTTTTCACATATAATCAACAGTGTGCCTCAGAGCCAGTATTGCACTTTCAGTTGACAATCCCTCCCTAAATCCGAACTGTGTATCCTGCAATGTTACAAAATGGTCAAGTTTCCTATCCAATAGCCCATCAAATACTTTTGCTATGATAGTAGCTAAAGAAATTGGCCTATAGTTACTTCTATCAGAGATGTCAGCAGAGACATTTTTTACTATTGGCACAACCACTGTTTTCATAAACTTAGATTAGATTATCATCATCTCAGCCGAAAAACATCCACTGCTGAACATAGGCTTCCCCCAAGCGTCGCCACAACGACCTGCCCTGTGCGTTGAACGTCGGATGTGAGCATCCATCGGATTGCCGCGACCGTCGCCAGGTTGTCGGTCCACATTGTGTTGGTAGCAACCAATACAAAATCCCAATCCAAAATACATATTGGTGCCGAAACTAAACAGCTTGAGTGCCGAAAGTTTTGGTGCCAAAAATCTGGGTGCCAAAACGGGAATACGCCAAAAAAGGGAGTAGAAAAACGAATTGAAAACAATTACTGAACAGCAAGTTTCCCTTGATAACGATGCGAGCGACTTTTTTCAAGAAAGGGACGTTTTTAAACATTTCTTCCTAACAATTCTGACACGATTCTAAAGAGATGTAATCAGTTTTCGAGAGAGCAGTAAATAAAATTGTAGGAGGGGGAAAATATGGGGGGGTTTTTGTTTATGTTTTGAGGAAAATTTCCAGTGTCGTTTGCGATGTAATTTGTTGCTGCTATAGCTATGTCAACAGCCTATGCAATATTTTTGGAGATATAGAATACTCGCTTTGAGTGGACTAAAAGGGAGTGTCAGAAGAGGCCTTGGTAGAGGCCATGGTTTGGTGCGAGATAGATGGCAGGTGGTTGCAGCAGCAAGCATCAACGCTAGCGAGGGGCCGCACGAGTGAGGAACGGACATCGTCACGCCCAGCTACCGGGATGACCCGGAAATGTCATTGGATGATTCTCACCTAAAACAAAAAGGAGTGCCAGATATTTAGCTGACTAGAACCCTCTCGAGTATGTTCAGTATTATAGCATTTCAGTTAATAACTTACAAATTTATAAACGTTCTCACGTTGCACATAATATGTTTGATCTTTAACCAATTTCAAATATATTTTTACGACCATTATACGTTTTATTTATTATCCATTTTGATTCTGCCCCAATCAATGTCCAACGTCAAAGAGAAAAAACTCATAACAATGAGAGCACCATTTACGTCGTTGTTAATTAATTTACAACTTTTCAGATTGTTTCTTCCACTTCGCCACTTCCCAATACTGGGAGTCGACTTTCTTAGTCTTGGGGACTTTGTAAATTGTGAATAATAATGAAAAAGGATCCAAAAACCGTTTATCCTACGCATAACAAGACAAGTTTAAGCAAAAGACGCGGATTTTTTTTTTAGTTACAACGAAACGAAAATATAAAATTTTTGAAGGTTTGACTTATGTACCAAGATGGTTTGTACTATCGATTGGGACGGAAGGTTTTAGAGTGGCGGCCACGTACCGGAAGACGCATCGTTGGAAGGCCTCCCACAAGGTGGACCGATGACCTGGCGAGGGTCGCGGGAATCCGATGGATGCGAAACACACAGTACTGGTCGCTGTGGCGACGCTTGGGGGTTGCTTATGTCCAGCAGTGGACGTCTTTCGGCTGAGATGATGATGATGAAAAGGATTTTGGTGGCCGCAGTCCTACGCTTTTTCAGCCAAGCGCTCATTAAGCAAATCAAGGAAAAACTCTTTCCCAAAAAACCTACATCGTCTAAACTTGCGTCCAATTTCTAAGATACTCGTATCTATCCACCAAAATCTTAACCCTGCTGTCAGCACGTCTTCCAGTCGTGCTTAGTTCTCTCATGTTACCGGTGACATCTCACCGTCAGGGATAATGTAACTGAGAATGTGTGACGCAGACATGATGACGTCACAGAGTCGTGTAGTAAGGAGTTGACATGTTTGATACGAGACAATGTCGTCTGTTGTCACTGAGGACTTATTCTAGGTCGCTTGACTGTGTCCTGCGTTTTGTGGTTCCGTACCTTAAAAGAAACGGAACGCTTATACGATCACTTTGTTGTCCATCTGTCTATCACCCTTTATCTCAGGAACGTGAAGAGGTAGCGAGTTAAAATTAAAACCATATACTCAGGTCTGCGATCGCCGTAGAACATATTACAAGATGGTTTATAACGTCCACATTTTTTCTGCCAAATCAATGTAGAACTTAGCTCCCAAAAAGCCTAGATCATCTAAACTTGCGTCTAATTTCTAAGATACTCGTATCTATCCACCAAAATCTGAACCCTGCTGTCAGCGCGTCTTCCAGCCGTGCTTAGTTCTCTCATGTCACCGGTGACATCTCACCGTCAAGGATAATGTAACTGAGAATGTGTCACGCAGACATGATGACGTCACAGTCGTGTAGTAAGGAGTTGACATGTGTGACACGAGACAATGTCGTCTGTTGTCACTGAGGACTTATCACGTTTGTGTCCTGCTTTTTTATCCCCATAAAGGATAGTCTTTTGACCATATTGTCTATAGTGTTTAGTAAACTATCCATAGTGTTTAGTAAACTACAATCAAATTCTCTGCTCCATTTTAACAAAATTGCGCCCTTTCAATGATTCTACAAATGAGAGGACGTGTCAGATTTGTACGACTAAAACCCACTCCTAGGTTTTTTCTTTACCTTGCATTCTAGGACCCTGGGTTTTCCTTTCAGAAGTGAACCACTAGCTTCAGCAGGCTTCATCCCTGCTGAGCCCCTATGGTTTTGCTGACATCTCCTTGAGGTGCGTGTGGTATACAACGCGCCGTAGACGACTTGGGCTCGGATCTGACGATTACCGGACGACTAGACGGCGAAATTGCCGTAGTCTATACAATTAGAAAATCTTATTTTTTTCCAATTAAGAATCACAACGATACTGTGAAGTCCTCTCCTCATCCACTCGTAACCCATCCAAAACCTACCCACACATTCAGCTTATGTCTCCACCAATATTTTCAAACTGTCCTTCTAATATTATTAACACCTCGAGAGGCTTTCAGCAGTATTAAATGACGTCGACCGATAAACGCTTTTAAGCTGACGCATAATTCGGTTTTCCTCGTTATGGACAAGCATTTGCATGTTCGCTATGTCATGTAAAATGTGCGCGTAAAAGAAATATTGGCTTTGTTTTAGAGTGGGCTGTCATTTGGGATTACTGGTTGGTTAAGTGAGAATGTTGGTGAAATTGAACGTAAAACTAATAGGTAAATGACCTGTGATTTTTATTTTTGCAACAGTAATAGCTCCCAAAACGTTGCTGCATTTTATTTAGATGGGAAATTTACATTTTATTTAAATTGGGTCTCAGGCGAAGTGGGACAGCTATTTGTAATTTTTAACTAAAACCTTCTCCTATGCTCCTTCTTCTCTGGTCTTTCTAGTGTTAACTTGGGATCCCAGGTTTTTCTTTCAGTTTATGTAGCCAACTCATTGCTCAGGCAGGTTTCGATCCTTCTAGGCCCCTACGATTTTTCTGACATCTCTCTGAGGGGCGCGTGGTGCACTACACGCCGTTGACGACTCGGGCTCCGTCTGAGCGCCGTGAAGTCTTTCGAGCCACTCCAGTCTTATAGAGGAGACATAATTATGGCGTTCACAGCGACAATACTTAAGGCTTTTTAAGATGTAATGTCTTAAAGCTTTTTAAGAAATTGCTTCAAATCTGCATCTAATCCAAATAATAAAAAAAGAGCTCGTTTTATAAAAATATTTCCCACAATATCGCCTTGAATTTCCCAATTGCAGTGTTTGAGCGATTGACTGCCACGCTGTGGCACGCGGGTTCAATTCCTGTACAAAACAAATATTTGTTAGGCCTACGACCTAAAATTCACGACCCCACGACACAAAAGTAATTTCTAGTGTAAAGTTTTGAAAAAAAAAAAGTTAAAAAAAATCTTTTGCAATATAATTTTAAGCCAGGCCATGAGTTTCTCGATTTAATGAAAAATAATTCTTCAACAACGAATTTTTTAAGTAAAGCATTTTTCTTTACTTGACATTTAAAAAAATGTAGTTTTATTTTTAGACCAATATTGTAACGTCATAATGTTCCTTGAATATTGTTCCGCAAACAAGTTAGAAGATTTTCTTAGAAGTGCGAAGCTAAAATTACAAACTAAATAAATTTTACAGCCTTAAAGAGTTTTTGTTATACTTTCAAAAAGCTCTTCAAACTTTATCTCAAGGTATAATTAAATCCCTTGATTCTAAATAAACAAAACATTAAAAAAATAATAAGTACCTTTATCAAAAACCTTTTTCTTTTTATTTTTAAAACGAATTTTTTGTTTTAATTGTTTTTTTTAGCAATGAACAGTTTAGTTTTTACTTAATTTCTATAAAGAAGAAAGATTTGTATTTTTGTTTGTAATAAATAAATTCACAACTGCTGGACTGGAATCATCAATCAATTCGTCAGTATGTTGCTATTTTATCACTAAAGACACGCTATATTGACAAATTAGATATCTTCTATTTTCACGCGGGTGATAACGTTGGTATAAGCTAGTTTTAATATAAGCTGATTACACGTATTATAACGTGGAATGAATGGGAGGTATGGTAGGCAGCCGCTCCTCGTAAAATACTGGTATTCAGCTAAATTCGGTTTTACTGGAAACCGAACCCAATACAGTTGGGAAAAGGCTAGGTAGATGATGATGACACGTATTATTACGTGTTCGAAGGCCTAAGTTGGACCAATGACCTAGTGAGAGTCACGGGAAGCCGATAGATGCGAAAAGCACAGGACCGGCCCTAAGGTGACACTTGTGCCCAATGAAATGGCCAATGTCCAACAGGAAACGTCTTTCGACTTAAATGATGATAATGACACGCATTAAAAAGTCAACTTGTGTTTAGATTGTCTTCAGAAGTGTAAAGTACTACTTTTTTTAGATATTTTATCTGTGAAAATTACATTCCCATTGAAGTCTACTACCCAGCCCAATCTGTTTTGCTTCAAACGAGATAAGCCCAACCACTTTTTTCTTCAAAAAACCAATTTAAAAACTTACGCTCCATAATATTAAGTACCAAGATTTTAAACCCAAAAACAACATGTTAAAATGAGATAAATGACTTTTGACCAACATAACATGGCGACGATAACGATCCGAAGGTAGGGCCAGCATTGTTCTGTGCCCTTAAATCTTTTACCTTTACGTTCGGTGATATATGGCAGGTTAAAAGTGTTTTAGTAAGGCAAGTATTTGGACAATTACTTATCACATTATGGGTAAAAACATGGGGTTTTGGGGACTGGATTTTAAAAGGGGTCTGCTTCATTTTATCAAGCTTTAATTTTTTAAAATCTCATAGTAGAGTAGTCTTGTTTTTTACGCCAAACAATAATAGAAGCTTAATAACCATGGGCATAAAGCAGTGCCTTATGTCAAGAGCTTATTAAACCCGAGTGAAAGATTCTGAGAGTTAAATTTTGGGAGCACTGAGGGGACTAAGTATTAACAAATAAATAAATGGTACATCTCACACAACTTAACTACAAAGCCAGCCTAAAAAATAATGGTACGAGTGCCTAAAACACCAGATCATCAAAATAGTGGTCATAAATATCTTAAGATATCATTTTCTTTTTAATTTAAAATCTAAATCGATTTCAATAATATGATATTGACAGTAGATAGATAACAAGAAACTTGGTAACGTGTTATCTGAATATCAATTCATCAAAAATATTTATACACCGTTAACTTAATAATAAGAACTTAAGACAATTCAATAATAGTTAAAAAAACTAGAGACTTTTATAATTCGTCAACAGGAACCATTTTTTTTAGTCATTACTTCCGCAATCGTGCTAATAGTCTAAGGCCTCCTCGAAGTCCTTCCAGAAATACTTAATTTTGAAAATCAACCTTCGTGGTACGTATCTAAATGTACGAGTATAATGTTTTGTTTCCAAAAGATCAAACGTATATCGTACATGTGCGCTATCCCTAACATCCGCAACCAACCCCCGGAGGGTAACTAGTTAAAAATAATGAACAGAGAAATACTACAAACAATTAGTACTAATTGCTCTATTAGTGACCAGGCCGGGAAATACACAAACACAGTTAAGCCCACATAAACACAGGAAAAAACACAACACAATGTACGGGTATCACATTAAGTGTAGTCCCAGAAGAGTTGCACAGAACGTTAATTGAACACATGCTTATTTTTCTAATGTATCCACTATTGGGTTTGTTAAAGAAAAACAAACGGTTAATTGGCTATCTTTGAATGAACATAATTATTGGTAAAAATGGAAAATAAAACCCACAAAATAAAGATGCGGTGAAGTAGTCCATACCAATTGTACAAAGAATTATAATTATCAATTCTAATTACAGTGTCAGAGTGGAAAATCACCTCACAGGGTGGACCGACGACCTGGCGAGGGTCGCGGGAATCCGATGGATGCGAGACGCAAAGGACCGGTCGCTGTGGCGACGCTTAGGGGAGGCCTATGTCCAGCAGTGGACGTCTTTCGGCTGAGATGACGATGATGACGATGAGTGGAAAATCATTAAATAACTTCTTCGAGGGGAGTGTCAGGCTTTTACTAACTAAAACCCACTATAATATCAGTAAGGAAGAACAGATTATTATGAAGAGCTAAGCTAAGTTCCTGTAATAATATACGAGTCATCATCATCATCTATTATACCTACCCTTTTCCCAGCTATATTGGGGTCGGTTTCCAGTCAAGCCGGATTTAGCTGAATACTAGTATTTTACGAGGAGCGGCTGCCTACCAGACCTCCTAATGATATACGAGTAATACAGACAAGTTGTAAAATAGAAAACAATAAAAATCTTCCACCTAACTCGACAGTACACAAAGTTTGCACCACGCAAGGCAATTTCAGGCAATAATTCTTCTCGAGACGATTTACTCGAGTGCAATATCCGAGGGGATACCTGCGCAGTAATATGACAGCTTATGTTTTAAAGTGAAACACCTTCTAGATATAGAATATTCTCTTCGAAATATCTGGGTCACTCTTATTTTTTGTATGTTAAGGTTTAGTTTGTTCATTACGTTGTTACATAAAATGAGACACTTTGCTGTCAAAAATGTATACATCTACGTGTGTATGTGTGTGTGTGCATGTGTATGTATGCATATGTGTTTTTTATTGTTTTCAACTGATTTGACAACATGTCCGTTTAGGGGGCAAGTTGCGAGATACTGGGCAACAGTATACTATCACGTTAATAAAGCATAATATAAGGGCACATTTTGTTCCTTAATGTACCTACCTGAGATTTTATGCAATAATACATCCCGCGTCGTCGCAATCGTGAATGCGTTGTAAAATTTTAGGGAAAAAGTTGTGGGACACTGGACAACGTTGCAGTGTCACGTAAAGCCAAGGATACACTAGGGGGCAAATGGAGCAACATGTTGCAGAACATGTTGCTCAACAACTACGTAGAACATGCCAAAGTGAATGTCTTAAAACAGAAAAATGTTTCGGGTCATGTTGCGGCACACTATGCAACGTTTCAGCGTCACGTATATTGAGTGTTGCGCGTCGTGTTTCGGGACAAAATGTTCCCTAGTGTATCCCAGGCTTTAATTGAACATTGCGCGTTATGTTAGGGGACATTTTGTTCCCTATTGTATCTATCTGAGGTTTTATCCAACAACATGTCCTACGTCTCGTGAATGCGTTGTAAAGTGTTGGAGGACAAGTGGCGATTCGCTGGTCAACGTTGCAGTGTCACGTCGACTGAGGGTTGTGTGTTATGTTAGTGGACATTTAGTCTTCTTATGTGTCTGAGACTTTATCCAACAACATGTCCCCCGTTAATGAACGCATATTAAAAAGTTGGGAGACACGTTGCGGAACACTGGGCAACGTTGCAGCGTCGCTTGATCGTTGCGCGTCATGTTACGGGACATTTTGTTCCGTAATGCACCAGAGGCTAGCTAGGTATTCTATAGTATTCTACTCTCTTTAAGTCATTACTTCGAACTTGAATACTAATATCAAATTCACATTTCTTTTTTACGAACCCGTATGAAGGTAGACAATACGTGTTTCCTCAGTGCCTCCGAAAGCACGTTAAGCCGTTGGTCCCGGCTGTCATTTCAAGATCTTTGGCAGTCGTTACGGATAGTCAGAAGCCAGTAATCTGACTCCAGTCTTGCCATGAAGTACCGTGTTACCCCGTTAATGGGTTGTGAAGGTCTGGTAGGCAGCCGCTCCTTGTAAAATACTGGTATTTAGCTAAATCCGGCCTGACTGGAAGCCGAACCTAATATAGTTGGGAAAAGGCTAGGCAGATGATGATGATGAACAATAATTATCCTACCGGGAATATGCTTCTAGGATAAAAAGTCATAAATTATGTTATTGAAATGTTATGCCGAATCCGTTTTGATTACTTAAGCCACAAGCCGCCACACACCGCTACATACATACGTACAAAAAAACTTTTACTTTTATAATACTAGTGGTATTTATAGAAACACATAGTAGTTGTACGTGGGAGTACGTAAATCCACCGCGAAGACGTACTACATCTACGCCTACATTCCACTTTTAGTAAACTAGTCAGACAACCTTCGGGTAAAAAGAGACGATTTAGGTAGGTGTCTAACTAAAAATAAATAGTCATTAAAATCGAATTAAGCATCATTTAGATATCAGATTAAATTCTACAGATTCAATCTGACTTACTAACAGTGCCAGTGTAGAACCCTTTCGTGGGACATACCCCACTTAACCTATCACATACCCACAAAACGAGACACAATAGTAAAACAATAACAGCGCGGTCTCATAGGACCGGTCGGGGATTCATGAATTAAACCCTATCCGAGATGCCCAACCACTTACACCATCCAGGATGTGAACTTCATCATCATCATTTAACCTATCAATACCCGCGAAACGAGACACAATAGTAAGACAATAACAGCGTGGTCGCATGAGACCGGTCGGGGATTCATGAATTAAGACGAAAGAGGTCCACTGTTAGACATAGGCTTCTCTATAGTGTCGCCACAATGACCAGTCCTGTACGTCTCGCATCCATCGGAAGCCCGTGATCCTATCAGGTCATCGGTCCACCTAGCAGGAGACCTATTCTAACGCTTCATCTTAACTTGACGAATATGTTTGTAATCGTTATGGTGTGTCTGTCCTGAATAAAAGAATTTTTATTCTATTCTAATGACAAAGTGGTCTCATCTAGTTTAAACTCATCATCTGCCTAGCCTTTTCCCAACTATATTGGGGTCGGCTTCCAGTCAAGCCGGATTTAGCTGAATACCAGTATTTTACGAGGAGCGGCTGCCTACCAGACCTCCACAACCCATTAACTGGGGTAACATGGTACTTCATGGCAAGACTGGAGTCAGATTTACTGGCTTCTGACTATCCGTAACGACTGCCAAAGATCTCCAAATGACAGCCGGGACCAACGGCTTAACGTGCTTTCCGAGGCACGGAGGAAACTCGTTATGTTAAGATGGTCACCCATCCACAAACCAACCTAGGCAAGCGTTGCTTAACCTTAAAGATTGATCTGTGCGGCTGTTATTATCTAGCCACGAGCTCCTCATCTAGTTTAAACTGATAAAAAAAATTAACGTGTAAAAGTGTGTCTAACTTATTATAATATTATTCAAGTGGCCAGTCGGAAAAAAATCGACCGGAGCAAAACAGGTCATATTAAAAAAATATACGCATCTATACAACGAAGCAATTTTCATGAAGAGATCTGCTTGTTTTCATGAACACTTTACTCTTCCTATATGGCCCACGAGGGACCATTTGCGAGGTAATGTTAGCGCCGCAACTACCTTATAAAATGCTAAAACGAGCGTAAATCAAAATGCATTTATAATAA
Organism: Mythimna separata; assembly: GCA_030763345.1. NCBI lineage: Eukaryota > Metazoa > Arthropoda > Insecta > Lepidoptera > Noctuidae > Mythimna > Mythimna separata. The sequence continues at coordinate 16,942,523 of CM061183.1, forward strand.
AGTATTTTTATTAAAAAGAGTACGATGTGTAAATAAAATTGCAGATACTCGTAGTGTTATAAGTTTATTAGGCCTACTTAGTTAGCTAGTATTACTTCTTGGTCTTTGTCCGTCCGTTCTTCATTATCTGGGGTCAGGTCTCCTCACAATTCTGCGCCTAGAAAGTCTGAACTGTATTGTTGGTTTTGGCAATTTTAAGTTTTCTTGAGGTCTCTTTCGATGTTAGACCACCAGGTTAATTGCGGGCGGCCTCTACTTCTCTTTTATTAAGATAAATTTAGGGCTGTTTTTACCACGTTGCTTTTGCTACGCTTTATTATACATGTCCAATTGTCCATAGCATCTGAAGCGGAGCTCTGTCATTTTGTCTGTTTGTACAGACAAATTGACAGTTTTTAGCAGACACTCCGCAGTGATGAACGGAAATGTAAATCGTCATAGCAATAGTAAAAAATAAAAATATTTACAGAACTATAGTTATGCCAAGTTATACAGGCCAACCATAGTAAGACACGAAGTCTAGATATGAGTAAATTTAACTATCGCACTAAATTATCGTAAATTATATTTTATGCTCAACTTTTTATAATTTTATTAAAGAAAGAAATATTTTCTGTTTAAAAGAAACTGTTTAACGTCTTATCGTTTCTAGTGGTCTCTGGTGAAACATTTGTTACGTTTATAGACTTGTAAAGTTCTGCTGCGTTAATGTTTCGATGAAGTTTCTACTAACGTAACATAATAAGAACAAATTATGTTCATAATATTTAACAAAGTTCTGAAAATTCAGCTAACTTAAAGAACAACACTTTTGTTATTCATATATCTACTAGCTTTTAGTAACGATTTTTTTAAAATATCTACGGTTTTTTTAGGTGGGAAATCATTTGATGATTATTCTGGTCTCTCGCTTTAAGGTAGAGCAGAAAGGCATGATATTTTTTACTGATTAAAGCCCACTTCTATATTCTTTCTATGTCTTTCGTTCCAAAGCGAGCCTATGGCCCGTGTAGGCTTCAACCTTGCCAGGGTACTACAGTTTTGCTGACATCTCCTAAAGGCGTGTGTGGAACACTATCATGTTCTACACATGCTGCAAGTTTTAACCAAATCTGTCGAGTCGTTCTAGCTAAAAAAACATACTTTGAAAATTTTCAATCATTGATTGAAATATTTAATCCACCCATCAATGCTTAGTCACAACGAAAATCGACCTATCGTCTGTTTTTTTATACCCTGAGACTAAATTAACACAGGTAATGCCAAACTTACTATAGGAATGATGCCAGTTATTTTGTGTTGTAATGTCATTTTAGTCTGAAGGTATAAATACAACAAGAGCGTGTTCCGTAGTTTCCCGTCCGTCACAATAAGTGTCCCCAACTTTTCAAAAACTGTTCGTCCCATCAAGTTCAAAATAATTTTCCTAGAAAGTCTTTATCAAGCTCTACTTTCCAGATTTTTTTCATATTTTCTAAACTTATGGTTCAAAAGTTAGAGGGGGGGCACATTGTTTTTTACTTTTGGAGCGATTATTTCCGAAATTATTGATATTATCAAAAAATTATTTTAGTAAACCCCTATTCATTTTTGAATACCTATCCAACAATATATCACACGTTAGGGTTGAAATTTAAAAAAAACTTTACATTTAGGGGGGCTACCCTAATAAAACATTTTTTTCCAATTTTTATTTTTGCACTTAAGCGAGGACGGACGGACAGACATGGCGAAACTATAAGGGTTCCGTTTTTGCTATTTGGCTACGGAACCCTAAAAACAGACAGTAGAAACCACAGAACATATAGTGGTAGAAACTTCCCTCAACAAAAAAAAAAACATTAACCGTTACACAAAAAATCAGATACTACAACGCCCAAGCCAACTTCTCTAGAAGATCCCGCTGCAATATTGCATATAATACAAAATGCAAGTCCTAGCATATGAGCTCAATTTGACAACATACGAGCATAACATACAACATAATCATGGCATATTTCATTTAGCAAGGCTCGCGTGGTCTGCGCTCGACTCTGAGATATTATTAAGTTCTTGCAACTTTACTTTTAGGATAGGAGCTAGGGAGACCTTAATATGCGAAAAGATATTTTCTAAACACGCTTCCTCAGCAATTGCTCCTTATTTAGGTATGTTTTGGTGAATGTTACCAAACTGTGACATTTTGGTTATTATTGCGCATTAATGCGATAAAATAGTAAAACCTGTTTGTTAAAACTATCTATGTTCTCAAAAAAGAGTTTCAATACAATTTAAAATCAAATTAGGTTGTGCGTTAAATAGTATTTAGTAGTTTACTTATTTATTTCATGCTTTATAAACAATTTTAACTAGTACAACATGTTTAATAAATAAATTATTCATACAAATGAAGTTTTTTCTTTGAAAATAAGTAGGTTTTTCGCTTTTATTTTTAAACAAAAAAGTTAAAACAAAATTAAGAAAATAAATAAATAATAAAAAACCCTGTCTGATACTCGTGAGTATTGATGATTACTTACTGTTCTTGGCTCACTCACACTCTCTGGCCCCAGTAGTAATCACCAGTATTTACACACTTGTATCATAATGTTCTATTGCTCGGTTAGGGAATTAGGTACTTTATTTTTAATCACACGTAGTAATTAACGAGATGGACCGATAACCTGATGAAATTGATATTTAGGGGAGGTTTACTCGTATAGCAATAGATATCTTTTGGTTGAAGTGATGATGATAAAATTCCAATGACAAATAAAATTAAATTGTAACTTATATTTTATGTCATGGAATGATGCACATTCCTAATTAAAAAATTAAGATAGTGGGGTCCACCCCAGTATCCGAAAGAGGTCCACCTCTTTTGGTTATTTTACCCGTTAGATGATGATGATGATGAGACAAGTTATACTTTTTTGTTTTAACTTTTCGTTAATTAAATTACATGATAAGATATACTTAACATACACTGTCTCCTAGACTACACCGCCGTGCGTGAGCTCGCTACGAATATTTATAGTCTCACTATAGTTTGCCAAACTTTTAGATATTACCGTAATGGTATCAGGTCACGTTTGCTCAGAAAAAAATAACTTGAAAGATTACGAAGACTTAAGTCCCTAACTGGGAGAGATTGATATTTATTTCATATGTTTATAAAGTTTTCTTATGCGCATTGTTTTAGTGATTATTTTTGTTTATGGCCTTACGTTATTGTAGCTTACTATAAAAGCGTACTTCTGAATTTATGTTCTTACACGAAATTGTTTATTTAGTCTTTTTTATTGTTATTATTATAAATAGGCTCACGTTTGACCACTATCTCATCTGATGGTAAGCGTTGATGTGGTCGACGAGTAGAGCACGCTTGCTTAAAAGTAAACTATTCACTCTTTACTTAAACACTCCAAGGTTTTAGCTATCAGGTAACACAGACTTCGACAGAGATTTCCACTTCTTTGACGCTTATACGCACAAAGTGTTCCCAAAACGCTTTGTACGTATGGGTGGGATACCCACCATGGTAGCGCAACGCCGTACATCTAGTTTTTCGATGATGGTGTAATTTGAATACACATTCCCCGAAATGTAAACGATAGAAAAGCGACAGGCTAAAAAATCGGGTCGATGCTTAAGCCTAGGATTTTGTCTCGAAAGGTGCATCATTGGCGATGATCTTGACTTGATTCTCAATTATCTCTAGTACGTCAAGCTGGTAGACCAATCCCAAAGCTGAGAACAGTACTCCATACATAATCAAGCTTACGCTTGATAAAGCTGATGGTCTTTTTTTGAGATGGCAAATCATCAAATAACTCCTCCAACTCTGAGTGAAAAGAGAGGAAATGTCAGTTTAATCACACAAAATAAGCAAACCAGTAATTATTCCCAGAATAATGCGACCGCCACTTTCCGAACGCTGCAAACTAAAAACAAATTGCAGTTCCATGCCTGAAAACTAATTAAGATTTCACCGACAAAATGCACTACGAATTCCAAGCCAAGTTCACACAAACAATTAAGTGAACTTCTAAACTGGAAACAATTTCCTACTACAATTTGTAGTAGTTATATATGAGCTTAATCTAGTCGGGACAGACAGGATATTGCACCAGACAGCACTGTTTGGCAGACTAAACCACTAAAATCTTGATTAGCAAATAATATGGACTTACCCATTTTATTACTGCAAGAATCTTTCGCAGTTTCGCAATTTAAACGCAGTCTTTTGTTTTCGAATTGTAGACAGATCTATTTGTCTGACTGTAGCGGTGCCAAATGATTTTAAAAATGGAATTATGTTTTGTGGCTTGAGCAGGCTTGAGTCACGCGAGGGTTGAAAACATGTGAGTCATTTGTTTCTTTCTAGAAATATTGGGCGCCGCTGGAGTTGAGTGTGCAAAATATGAGGACCGCATCCTGTGTATAGTTTTGAATTGAGAAAAATATTTTAAATCTGGATTTTGCTAGGACGTTTTAGATTATTTTTTGTATACTTCACGATTTAGATATCTATGGGTCGTCTGAAAGGCCCCGGGGTTCCCTTTCAGACGACCCATAGATATCTGAATTCAAACAAGGAACTTATGAGTTTTTTTAGGGCAAGAAATAATCAGATTTCAGTCAGTAATAGTCTGACACGATCTCCCGCTCCGCATAATTGCCCATTTAAAAAAGCCCAATCCAAATAATCGTAAACATAAACATAATTGTTCTCTCACTTATGGTTCTTCTAAATCTACCTTCAAAAGTTTAAGCCCAGCCGTAAGCCGAGAACCCAGCATTTCATAGCTTGTTATTTATTAAGGGTTCCGGCTACTTTTTCATAATGCGCTGAAAAAGAGGATCTTTTGTATACCCGTTTGTACGACCATTGCTGTTAGCTTTGCCCCTTGTTGACTTTTTATACTGTACAATCTTTTACTTTTTTCCTGAACAAAATACCTCCTTTTTTGGTCAAGTTTAATATTTTTATTTCATTATTTGTCCGACACCGGTGAACTACTTTTAAATGTATTTACATTTAAAAGTAGTTCACCGGTGTCGGGAGCAGGTACAAACTACAGGTAGCTTTAGAGCTTCTGAAAAAGGAACCTCCTCAAGGAGTAGTTAACAAGGAGTACTGCTTTCTGTATCACGTTAAATAACTGGTTCCAACTGCGGAAGGACTGCTCCAACCGATGGTCGTCGAAGCTTTTGGATATTATACCTTTGAGAGGCACATCTTCTCTAATCTCTCTAATCTTATTATTATTATTGATGGGGCCGTGACCACAATTTCAATGGATAGTAAGCACTAATTAATAATTATTATTTTTCTTTCACAAAATTAATTATTACAGTTTACAGTATTTTATTTTTGCACCTATGATCCGAACACGATTATGTTATTTTGCCAATTGTTATTCCAACACAATTTTTTTTTGTGATCAAAATCTACCAACGAATCTTTTGGAAATAAACTCATAATCCCACTAAATCAAATCTAACTCAGTTAAAACGATATTTATAGTAAACTTAAGAGCACACAAAAACAAGACGTATCCGTAAAAATATGAAGAATATTGCTGGCCGAAAAGATCCCTGGGCCAAAGTAACCCACGCTTGGAAAGTTTATTTTTACCCGAGCCGGTCTGGACCCTCCGAAACAAATTTCATGAATAAATTTTTCCTTTGTAAACAAATCGAGCAGGTCCTATTAAATTAAAGCTCTCTTGTGACTGAGAATGCAATAAAAAGGCCGAAATTCAGCAGCTTTACTGTTCGACTTTGCACGTTACTGTTTATGTCCACATGCTGGAGATTTTTTGGTCTTACGTGTTTCAAATTGGTTAACTAACCAATGCATCAAAAACTATACGAAAATAGATTACGTTGCCTTTTGGACATGCCTTGTTCTTTCGTTTACTTTGGATATGTATTTGATAGTGCATAAAGTTTAATAAATAATTGTGAAAACCGTATTGAAAATAGTAGGTAAGCAAACGAGATATAACAATTTTAAACAAATATAATGTATTTGTCTCTCTCGCCAAGACTCAGTCAGACTATGTTTTTAATTCTCAGTTTTCCACGAGTGTCATGCTTTTAAACACCATGTTTAACTTCTCTTTCATAAATATCAACTTTGAAGCTTTACAACATCGTTGTAGATGAAGATACAGATTTCCATACTTGTTAACTAGAACTAAAAGGTATTTACTTTAGAAAATAAAGAAATTGCATACAAATTCCTTACTGTCGTGTGGATAAAACAATAGCTGATTGAGTCACTCATTACGTATCGTTACGTTTCGACACGCTGGAACTGAAATTAATAATAGCTTAAGTTACGATAGTGTCGTCTTTGTCATCATATATCATCATTTATTATTATTATTTGAGTGTATGAGTTTCAAATAATCAATATCTCTTAGTAAATTGTGGTAGGTGATTAGTCAGACATAAAGTACAGCATCTAAAGACCAACATCATACAGCGATCACCATACCTTTACCCTAATCATAAGGAAATAATTACCAACATCTTCATTTATAAGATTAACCCTTCTCATTTATAAGATTACCCGTAAACCTTTACAATCTAAAATCATTTTACATTTCCATCCTTTATAACTGAAGAATTTAATCTCTGAATTTACGTTACGGGAACCCAATTTAAGGTTCAGATAACATCGTCGTTGTAGCAAAATCGTAACCTATTTAGTTATTAAACTTTTTACAACCCAAACGGGTTAGGCTTTACAAGCTCGTAAAGTACTTAGATGGGTGCTTGAGAATTATCTCAGGAGATAAAGAAGATAGTACAGTATTGTGTCCAGTTTACTGCTAACTTGACAAGGGGTACTAAAGTTTAGGATGTTGGGGCTTATTCATACTAATTCTTATGCCTACTAATCTGAGTATTCTTCTACTTATACAACATAATATATTATGAAATAAAAAAAAAGAATGAAAGTTTATTGGCACGAAAACGACACAATATCTAACTAACAATATCAAAAACAAGGGAAAATAAAGTAGTTGGTTCTGTATCGGCTACTGAAATGATTTTAACTATTTTTAAAACAAAGTGTCCAAACAAGAGTTTCCGTGGAGTTTCTCCATAGAGACCTACGCTTTGGACCATGCAATTTAGCCTCACTTTTTTTTGACTGATCGATATTTTGACAATTCAAAAGTACCTGTTAATGGTCTATTTGAAATAAAGTTTCTAATTTTTTAATTTTATTTATTTTTTGATTTATCGACATTTTGACAATTCAAAAGTGTCTTGCATTCAAATTGACCATTTTTAAATAGTTTTTGATTTCTGCCGCCTAAAATACTGCCTTAAAAAAGAAACAAACTACGAACTTAATCTTGATCCTTTTCAACCATCTTAAAACGATCAACTTTGTCAACTGTAAGGTCCAAATGGACTTGTTTGATCTGGTAATCGCTGGGACTACGTTGAGGGTTGCTCCCCTAAACCATTATTTTTACAGTGGGTTTCCTTAAACGCTCTGTTCCGATAAATTATGGTTACGTGTGTATTAGTTGAGGGCTGTTTACTTCCCTGCTTTCCCGGTTGCAATTTTTTATATTAAATCGTTCTCTTCCATATGATTGCATTGGTTTTTGCTACAGCCCTAGTCTAGGGTAAATAAATTATTTATTTGTTTGTTGTATTTATTTTTATACGTGGGGAATCATCAAAATTACTTCTCCCACTCTGGCCGGAGCAGGAGGGCGTGTCAGACTTTTACTGACTAAAACCCAATCCTGTTCCTTCCTTGCCCCAATTCCGGGGTCCCGGGGATCTCTTTCGTCAACCCAGGCCCCATAATTTTTGTTTGTTGTATTTGTGGATGGGTCTGTGGTGGGACGAGAATGCATGATGGATGTGTGGTATGACAAGAATAGATAAATTGAGAAATGAGTATCTATATAGAGAAAGTTTAAGAGTAGCGGCAGTGGCTGAAACGTTGCAAGGGAATCGTTTGTCTTCTTTTTTTTTCTTTAGATTGCGTGCTTACAAAAGAGATAAAGAGAGTTGCTACCACCACGTTCCCACTCTTCCTTTTAGTAATATTTTAAATGGTAATTACTTTTTTGTACGGTCCTTAGCAAATGACGGCAAAAAAAATACGTTTGCTGTATGGGAGACCACTTAAATATTTATTTTATTCTATTTTAGTTTTTTTTTGTCAAAGCGGCAACAGAAAAACATTGTTTGGGAAAATGTCAATTGTCTAACTATCCGAGTAAACCATAGTGACGGACGGAGAGGCTGATGGACGGACAGCAGTCTTAGTAATACGTTTTACCGTTTGGGTATAACGGTACCTTAAAAAAAAATAATTTATCATAAAAATTCATTAAAAATTACTCGATCACTAAGCTAAGCTCTACTAAGTTAAGCTCTTTATTAAGTGAACTATGTATAGTTCTTAATGACTCATAATATCGTTTAACCTCTATCTACTCCAAGGTAAACTTCAATACCAAAGCAATAACCGCAGAACAAATAATTTCCTATACCAATAACGAAGCATTGAATTTCATTTCCTCCATAACGACGCAATAACTTAAGTAAGTTAAACCTGCTCTTATTGGATTTCATTAAACACTATCAATTTACAGATGGGCCAAGGTTCTAACTTAAACAGTTTATTGGTTGCACGGGTCAGTAAGAGTATTGATCTGGAGTTTGTAGGAAAAAGTTAGGAGTTACAGCTGTCTGTAAGGAAAAGGATGATTGTCCTAAGTGCCCATTCACCTTTACTTTGGAGGACTTACTGAATACCGACGATGCTGAATTTAGCGTAGCCCCAGCCACCGTAGGCGTAGCCTTGCGGACGACGAACAATAGGTAGCTCGGCGTTCACACGTCCGCCCAGACCGTGCCCGAGTCCTCAACGGCGCGTAGCGTTCCACGTGCGCCTCAAGGAGATGTCAAGTAAAGTCGTAGAAGCCCAGCAAAGCTTAAGCCTACTCGGACCGTGGGTTTGCTTGTGAAAGGAAAACCCGGGGTCCTGGAATGGAAAGTATTTTGCTTTCCATTCCAGTATAATGATGATGAAACATTAAATTTATTTCAATATATAAAATTGGCTGCTACGTAATTTTGAATTCATTTAATAATTGTGTGCTAACTAAACAGAAAGTTTTCGAGCTCTTTGCTGTTCTAAAATATACAAGTAGTTCACTTGCGTTCTACCTAATCAACGTCAAATATATTTTTTTCAATTTCAGCCAATCCAAGGCTATATTGTCAGAGTTCTGATGTAATGAGCAAGGGAACGTCATCTGTCCTTTGTTGCCCAAGTTTACAGCACCTTAAGCCATGGAATTTAGAAGTGGCATAAAATCGTGAGGGCCCTCCGAGATTTCATTAGTTGAGAGAAAGAATTCTGAGAACAGGACAAAATAATGCTGGCATATACTGTTAGATGGCAAAAGCTTTTTTATTATTTTTGAATGACTTTATTTTGTTACTCTTTTTAGTATTCATAGTATCATTAAAAAGAACCAAACCTATAGAGTTAGTACATTGGCACTGAGAAAATAGTTATATTTTGTTTTCCATTTCTTTGGCAAAAAGTACTTCTCCCGCGGCCCTAATGATTGGCCCCGTCAACCTTGACGTCATATCTCGCAGAAGCTTGTGAACAACACGCTGTTGAGCTGGACAGTCCATACCGGACGGTTACCTATCCATGGCTTGCCGTCCGCAAACCAACGCCTGAAGTAGCCGGGGATTGCCCTGTGACTCCTGACAGGGGCCGGCCTGTCTTCGGCAGAGGAAGCTAAATTTATATCGAGCACTCCAGATGAATTCTGACAAGCTGATTTTGAACAACTGACTCACTTAGCATCTTAATCATTAGCATCTTTTTTATTTTATTTGTAAGGCTCGAGTTTGGTCTTTATCTCACCTGATAGTATGCGACGATGTCACCGAGGATAGAGCACGCTTGCCAAGAAATAACCTATTCACTCTTGATAAGACTTTCAGGTTGTAGCTATCGGTAATTCAATTCCTTACACGGAGTGAATGTATTTCAAAAACTATTTTTTCGTATGGATCGGACGTCCATCAAGTACCCTGTAGTTGATTCCTAATATACTTACTAAATGTATTCAGATAGCAGCACAACCTTTTTTCAGTAAATACATTCAGATGACATTCTTTGAAAGTCAGCGTTATCTTCAAAGGCTATCTAAAATGATACTTCTTGAATTTGGACTTCATAACAACGATACTTGAATAAAAAAAACTATAACCAATAATAACACACTGATTCCACTAATTGGACACAGATTTTATTTATGGCGAAGGATGCTATTAAAGTGAGCGTCTTTCTAGATCGTTCTCATTTTATAACTATATTTATAGGTTTAAAGGAGTGTCCGTCGAGTTTATTGAATGTTCTTCTTTATAGAAATTCAGGCTTTGGAAGGTGCAAATATGTTCGTCATTTTATATTTTCATTGAACGACCTGGACAAATAAAAGTAAATTTTCTTTTAAGTTGGGGGATCATCAAAATGACTTCTCCTGCTCTAGGCGGAGCAGGAGTGTCAAACTTCTGCTGAGTAAATCCCACTCCTGTTCCTTCTTTGCTATTGTTCCATGGTCCCGGGTTTTCCTTTCAGAATCCAACCTATGGCCCCAGACAATTAAAATATCAGTTTTATATAATAACTACACTACTTAACTGCTATAGGATGATGCGGATGATAGCTGTCAGATTCATAAAATGTAAATACTTATTCTTTTCTCACATCTTGAAGATAACGTTCCTATTAGGGGCAGCGTAGGCAACAGACTATCCGTGACGCACTTTTTAGTCTGTGAAAATAGAACCTACACATTTATATGCTATAAATGCATGTAATTGCGTCAGTTTTAGTTTCAGACGCAATAAATTATTTACAAGAACAGAGACAGTTAAGTATTTTAGTAAAGTATTTTACAAGTAAGTTAATTTATAAAAGCGTGCCATGAAAACATTTTGTGCGCCACAGACTCAATCGCACAAAAAGTCTGTCTTCCGTTCTGCACCTAAACTCAACAACTTGCGTCAGTGTTTTGCAATATGTTTCGTTTGAGAGCTTATGGGCAATTAGTACTAAATTGGCGAAGCATTTTTGAGATTTTGAACTTGTAATTTAGTTGACTTTCAGAAGTACTGTGTGGTTCAATATACTTGAGTAAATGCATTTATAAATATGATTTAACTCAATTATTTAAATTAGAAACCACGGCTCTCTTTTAAACCTCATTTAGTTAAGTCTTTGAAGTTTTTAGCTTTTTAAGAGAAGTTATATTTTAGTATACGAGTAACTTGTACTTGTAAGTATGCTTGACATTGTTATTTTTTAGCTAGATTTAGTGTTATCATTTTTACTTACTGTCTCGTTGGTCTCGTGGCAGCAAACGTGACTGCCGCGCATGGGGCCTTGGTTTGATTTAGGGGATCCTGGTTTGGATACCCGAGTTGAGCTAAATGTGCTATTGAGTTTTTCCATCAGTAATTACTATGTAGCAGCCTGGAGTATTTATGTAAGTGGACGGTGTGACACCCCCGTGCCTCGGAAAGCACAAAAAACCGTTGGCCCTGCGTCTGATCTCCCTCCGGTCGTGTCGGAATGCTGTCTCATCGAACTATGTGAGTAAAATAACTAAGAGTACACATGTTTGCGCACATACTTGTGCAGTAAAATATCTCCTGCATACCTGGCTAATCCCTGATGAGATTTGCCACTGTGATCTAAATAAGGTTGGAAGGATTATTTACTTTGGTAATTATCATTTTTCAACACTGGAAGTATACTTATATGAGTGTATCCTTAAGCCTTAGACCCATTAGGAGACTAAATTTGTCCCAATATAACACGCAAGTTGTAGGTCGGGGGTTCGAACCCAACCAGGCGCATTACTTTGTGTAATTTATTTCATCACCACTCCTCTCAAAACGGTGAAGGATAACATCGTGAAGAAACCGGCATGTCCTAGAACCAAAAATTCGAAGACATGTGACATCCACCAATCCGCGCTGGGCCCGCGTGGTGGTCCATTCCCTCTCCTAGAAAGGAGGCCTGATTCCCAGCAGTGGGAACATTATAAGGCCGACAATACTAATGACGCACAATGCTATCAATTTGTCCAACACTGAAGGTCGGGAGGCAACTTGTGGGACATGCAATGTTACAGCGTCACGTGGATTAAGCGTTGCGCGTCATGTAGGGGTCATTTTGTACCCTAATGTTTTTTTTAATATTACATTATAAATAAGTTGTATCCATCAATAAAGTTTATTCGATTTTTATTTTTTACAGATATTTAACCACGCAATAATTGCAAGGAGAATAAAAAAAACAATTTTCGTCTAAAATGTTTTAATAAGAGAACTGTTTACAATAATCAGGGTTTGGATAACAATTCTTAGTGTAGGATTTAAGGATACTATTTTTAACATCTAAAACATCTCTGGGTACATGTCTTGGTAAAAATTGATAGGAAGCAAAAACAAACTGTAAACTTTGATTTATCTTCTTAAAATCGTAGGACTATATTTTATTATTATCAGTAGATAGAATTACATTTTAAACAATAATTTTGAACTTTCGATGGCAGTTAATTGTTTTTGGAACAAGGTCTTTTGAATTGGGAGTTTGAAACAAATGCGCTATAGTCCGTCTAATGAAAGCTCGACCTGGGAAAAAGAGGTTAAATCCAAAAATTTTGTATGTGGTATTATTAACTAGTAGGGTAATCATGTCTTGACACTTCACAATTTTTTTTATTTCCTACAATTGCGGCTGAATAATGTTGCCAATTAAATTTAAAAAAAACTCCAGGTCGCGCTTTCATTAGACGCACTCTTGCATGCAACCTTTTATTTTTTCTTTCATGATGTATTAATATTACATTTTCTTTGTCAAAACTTTTACGTCTACTGCATGTTCAATTAAAATTAAGCATCAAGCACTAGCTTTCTAGCATTCATGGATAACTGTACCTATACTAGGTGTAAGGGACGGCCTTCCACTATCGTTTGCTGAAAAAAAAAATTGTGGGAGGATGTTCTACTGAGCAAGCCCTTAAAGTTTGTGGAGGGCTGTCTCTTACACCCAGTAAAGGTACAGCCGCGAGGTAAATAATTGTTTTTACTCTTTTTTGGTCGTGTGCTTTGTTTTGTGCCAAATAAATTTATTTGCTTTCTTTCTTTCTTTGAAAAGTAAAAATTTGTTTCCTTGTAAAAACAAACAATTTACACCACATGAGTTTTTCGATTTAAAGCTAATGTCACCTGTCGTTTGTTATTTTTTTCTAAATTGATTAATTCACATAAAATAATTATTTTACGGACAACTAATTAAAACTGTTTGTATCCTATCACCATTTTAACACCATACAACACCACCCTTTGTTTCAAACTCCCCATTATAATGAAAATCGAAAACAACCAGAATTTTGTAATTCCATTTCTAACAAAACGGTATTATTGTATCAAAATGATAACGCTTACAAATTTAATGGCCGTGTAGAATGTATGTACATATTTACACTAAATTATCACAAATAACAATGGTGGCTAACAATGCAATAATAATAATATTAACAACACAATTATGTTGAGCGTTCTGGGTAACTTGTTCGTTGAGTTATTGAAGGTTTTTTGTTTTACTGCGCCTTCCGTTAGACCTGTGGGAAGAAAGACTTTATTGAAACATCTTTGGCAATCGAATTCATAATTAGAGGACGTACCAAAAATGGATATTTTTAAGTGTTTTCTTTCTCCGTACGTCTTTCTTTGGTTGTGGTTTTTGATTTTGGTTTTTCGGTATAAATAAAATTAGGTCAAACATATATTATCATTTTTAGAGTATCGTAGATTAATCACGGTAGACGGACCATCGTTGAGGTAGCGGAACCAATAACCAATTACCTAAAGATATAAAGGAATAGAAGTCTATTCTAACTATAAAGGCTATTAAAACACAACATCTTAAAAGTTATTGATTGTTAATTTTACAATATCACAAAACAAAAACAAAAATTTAACTTTACATTTTAAAAATCTTGTTAAATCGACTCCAAAGGGTTAATGATACTAGCAAATGCTTTCTCTTCACAGTTTCGAACAAAGACTTTGGTGTATAAAATTGCCCGTAAAAATCTATTAAAAAGGGGATTTTTTTATTTTTTACTAAAAATTCTAATTGTACACAAAATATGAATATTTTTTTACAATTATAAAAAGAAAATAATTTGAGGCATCCCGTCTCTGATGTGTTAGGATAGAAGGGGCTGAGACGGCGATGATAATGATCCGGAAGAGCATTTTTTGGCGCACAATTAGAATTGGTGGAATAAAATAATACTTATAAATTCTAATACAAAAAAAAAAACATAACAGCATAAATACAAAAAATCATAAAAAAATAATACGCCATCCGAAAAAAATACAAGCAAAAAGTTCTAGACGTATCCCAAATCCCTTAAAACAATTCCCCAGACAGGAACCTAACATCTACGTGTTTCAATATCCTTCACTTACATTACTCATATATATATTCATATCGGTACATACCCCAAGGAGTTAAAATCTTATTTACTTACCGCCTATGTTAACTTCAGCCGACGATTGCGAACTAGGGTACAGTTTTATTTCTGAAAAAAAAAGTATACGATATTACTGTCTCTTGGGAGTTATAAGTTTCTGTGTTTGATGTAATATGTTTTTGAACTAGTATTTTTTTTTTGCTAAAAAGACGTACTACAGAACATCATTTATCATATTGTTATTATAGCTATCTCGTATTTTTCTATTGCAGGGTAAAGGCCTCCCTCCATTCTATCCAATAATCACGATTGTTCGCATTCTCTTTTCAATTTCCAAGAATGGTATCCCGTCATCATCTGACCATCTATTTCGTGGTCTACTGCATCCCCATATTACTGAGTTTGGGCACCAGTCCTGTGTTTTACGGGTCCATAACTCGTAGAACATAATTATAATGGGTATATTTTTTGGATTGAATAATACTTTTTATAATAAATGATTCAAAGGTAAAGCCACTTTTCAGCGAATTCATCGATGTGAAATAGTTGTTTTAGATATAATTGGTTCACAAAATGTCTGAAGCTCTTAAATATGAAATGACAGGTGAAATTAAGAGAAAGATCTGATATTACTACTTTTATTTACCGAACTGCATGGTTATAATAAGTATCATTGTAGATAGTAGATAAAGAATACTTGATTTATAAACAAATATGATGCGTAGGTAGCCTCTTATACGCTTCTTTAAGTTATGATCACTCGTCCACCAAGCCTAGAATGATGAATACGCATCTATGATACTACGCGTTGACGATCTGAATGCCTTAAATTATTTCAGGGCATTAATTTTATGTTTTACGCAGGCTTATAATTTAATCAGAAGCTGAAGTCAGTAAATCTGACTCTAGTCTTGTCATGAAGTATCGTGTTACCCCAGTTAATGGGTTGTGAAGGTCTGATCGGCAGTCGCTCCTCGTAAAATACTGGTATTCAGCTAAATCCAGCTTGACTGGAAGCCGACCCCAATATAGTTGGAAAAAGGCTAGGCAGATGATGAAGATGATAAAAGAAACAGCTTTTGGCATAAAAAAACAAATATGGTTTTATTTTATAGAGGCCTACATGGGCACTTATAAAACATCAGAAGCTAGTGCATGCTTCTACATTATCATTTTGTGTGTGTTTAGTTCATGAAAAAGACATTAAATTCGACTCACCATAAAGTCTGAGCGTCCCCTCACTCTTGCCGAGTGAGTTGGTGCTCACACAGTTGTAAGTACCGATGTCACTCCTGGAGAAGTACCTGATGGTTAGCTTCATCATCACTCTGTATGATGACCGCTCTTCACCTATCACGTACTTTGGCCTGTTGAAGAGAAAACAGTAAAATTAAAACTATGTCTACTTACATATTTGAATACTGGCTATTGCTTGCGAGTCCGATCTACAAATTCTGGAGTACAGGCATAAGGTAGCCAGCCTTAGGGTATTTTACAGTATGCATTTTAGAGTGTGTGCGCCAGAATTGCATGACTTGATTATGCCATCACCTTTCTACCATGATGCAAAAAGACGTACGGCCAGTATAAATCCTTACATTGTTAACACCTCTACGATCCGGACCAAGAGTTTTGTCTCGCCGTTTATACCGTGCTCCTACATTGAAAGATTGGAATAATTTGCCTGCTGCGGTCTCTCCGTCCAAGTATAATTTAAGTGTTTTCAAAGCTAGGCTCCTAAAACTAGAGCTAGAGCGCAACACCATTAATGACAGTATCATTGCTTACCATTAAGTAGGATCGCAATCAAGCACCAGTTTAATATCAATAAAAAATGCCCAGCGTGGTAAAAACCTTCAATACAATGAAATTTAACGCTATGTCTGTATTTTAATTACACCATATCGTCGTTCAATAAATCGTTTCTAAAACATAATTTAATTTTGGCTGAAAATTGTTTTAAACGTTGACAATACTAAAATATTTATTGGCCTAATAATTCAACTACCAAAATAAAATACCGATGAAGACTACAGATATTTTCAATCTGCCTACAAAAATAAACATAACTAAATCGACGCCAGTCTATCGTTCTAAAGATGAGTGTCAGTCCAGACAATATTGCAAGCAAACCAATCATCTATCACCACTCTACAAAAGGCTCATTATCCTGTACAACAAAAGGCAAATGTGTGATGATGATTTATGATTCCACTGATCATTAAAGAGCCCCCTCGTTGTAAAAAAGAAATGCTAATAAAAAAGCCCATTGGAACCATACACTTGACCGCTACGAGTGATTTTGATCAACAATGGATCCACGATTCACAGTGATCGTAGGTTTATTGTGAGCTTGAACAGCAAGGGTATCAATCATCCCCTATATGAACTCTTTATTACTGCGTTCAATACAATAGACATGGAAATCTAACCCTTGAAATGGGGCCATGAAATAAGAGACTGATTTTTTTTAACCTATCACATACCCACAAAACGAGACACAATAGTAAAACAATAACAGCGCGGTCTCATAGGACCGGTCGGGGATTCATGAACTAAATAACTTCTTTCGTAAAACTGGAACACTGTTGAACGTTTACTGACTAAAATCCACTCGTGGTTTTTTGAAGGTTTGAAGACGAGAATCGATAGGTAGTCTGGCTGTCCGTTAAGGACCGAGCCCGAAACGTCAACGGCGCGTAGTGTTCCACGCGCCTTAAAGAGATGTCAGTAAAACTAGGTGCTCAGTAAAGTTGATGGTGATTCAAAATCGGTACACAATTTGTCCGAAAAATCGGTGAATATACATAACAACATACTTACAAAAAATGCATACAGCCCAACATAGAACCTCGTGTTTTTCAAAAATGGTTAAATATCGGTAAAAAAATGCGAAGGAGTTCGATTACAAACACTGTACAACGAGATTTTTATGTACTACTAAATAAGAGCACTCATGAGTGAATTCCGTTGTACCCTACAAAATTTTACCGTGCAGATTAATAGCATTCTAGATAAGTCGCTAACGCAGACCTCGACCAAGCAAGTTACCATTGCAATTGCGAACCTAACCCCATTACTTTTGCTTTTATATGATGAAAACTAAATTTTCGCTGAAAAATAATGAAGATACGAGTACATTTGTGGCAACCTAAATGTACCCATAGAAATTGCTACAGAGACATAGCAGATATGAGGGCGGAATTCTCCTGGTCTGAGTGCAGTGAGAGGGACTGTTACACTTTTACTGACTACAACACTTCCATATCCTTCAGTTACTCTTTGCGTTTCAGACCCTTTGCTTCTCGTCTTAATAACATCTCTTTGTGACGTTCGTGGAACACTACATGGCGTCGCGCGTCGACGACTCGGTGTCGATTCTTACTGGAAGGCTAGGCCGCGAGCCAACCCATTGCTTGTCATCCGCAAGCCCTGGCCTATTATGGCCGAGGATCGAGAGTGCTCTGTGAAGTTCCCTTTGCTTTCCAGGGTCTAGCCCTTTTTCCCAACTATATTGGGGTTGGCTTCCAGTCAAGCCGGATTTAGCTGAATACTAGTATTTTACGAGGAGCGGCTGCCTACCAGACCTCCACAACCCATTAACTGGGGTAACACGGTACTTCATGGCAAGACTGTAGTCAGATTTACTGGCTTCTGACTATCCGTAACGACTGCCAAAGATCTACAAATGACAGCCGGGACCTACGGCTTAACGTGCTTTCCGAGGCACGGAGGAAACTCGTTATGTTAAGATGGTCACCCATCCACAGACAAACCTTGGCAAGCGTTGCTTAACCTTGAAGATTGACCTGTGCGGCTGTTATTATCTAGCCACGATCTCCTCTCCAGGGTCACAAACAATTCAGACCTTATTCTTCAAGTCTCATTTGGTTATAAAATCAATTGAAATCATTTCTGTTCCACAAAATCGCTTTTCTCGAGGCCACAACGCCACTTATTGGTACTTAAACTTCACGTTGTGCAGTCGAGTGGGCCTTCAGTCCTTGTTATCATAAGTATGTGGATACCACAAACTGAGCGAATAAAGCCTTTTTCATGAACTACTTGACCTGGTAAAAGGGATCATGTACCATTGACTTTTTACATGTTTGTGAGGCAAATTGTGACAAAATTAAACAAGAATTAGAAATATTTACAACTTAGTACTTTAGGTACCTGTAACAAAAAGGGAATTTTGATAAAAAACATAGAAGATACGTACAAAAAAAACTAATAAGTACCTAATACAACGAAAATATTTTTTCGGGCGTAAATTATTGAAAAAGATATCTATAATTTTTTAAAGTAGTTTCTAACTACATCATAATAGGTAGAAATTAAGCCATATTTATTTCCTTGAATGATTATAAATTTAAAAAAATATCTATGTCAGACTATTAAGCATGCACGGTTAAATTGCTAAACCGATTTTAATGAAAATTGGCACGGGGTAAACTTTTACTTTAAGCAACGATAGTTATTATTATTATAAGCTACATTTTATTTGGCATTGCTTTTGACTTCACTTCCGCAATATAACCGACAGCAGGGTCGAAGTAAAAGCATTTTGGAGCTATGGGTTTTTTCCTCGAATGAAGGCAAAGAAGCAACGTAAGAGTGAGATTTAGTCAGTAAAAGGCTGACACACCCTCCCACTCCACCCTAAAGCGAGAGAAGTTATTGGACAATTTCCCACCTAAAAAAAGCTATGATAGCTTTACAACATACATTATGACCACATAAACTAACCTTTCAGTAAACCATTTTAAAATGCATAGCCCTCGAAAGCCGTTAGTTATCCACCTAAATTCATTCATACACCGGTGTTCAATATTTATGGCAAAAATCCAACTATTTATGTCGCTTAAATTGTTCTAACGGCAGCTCGGAATTAAAATTGGCTGCTATACCGTGAAAATTGTTCCGGGCGATGCGCTTTTGTTTATTTTTTGTTGTAAATTAAACGAGCATTGTTTTCAAATAAATTCGTATGTTAGTAAAATCAAACTTGTTCCGATTAAAAAGAGAAATCAATTGTTTATTTTTGTTTATTAGAAGTCTTAAGATTTTCTGGAAATAATATATGTACCCAGAATCATGTGATGCGTTTGGGATTTGATTCATAGAAAAGTTGCTGCTGCCTGCGGCTTCGGGTTGCGTGATTATAGTAGAACATCCCAAGGCATCATAATCATGCCCCATCATAATTATTATTATGTCCGAGAAAAATCTGTGTGTCTTTCAGAAAATGGTCTACCAGTGTACCAATTTTCATCGAAATCCATTCAGCCCCTTGAGCGTGAAGATGTAATAAAAAATAATAATACGCTTCCACTCTAGGGTGGAGCGAGAGGCCATAGGAATTGAAACCGCGACACGCAGCGTAGCAGTCAATCACTTAACCACTGTGCTAGCCATGCCTTCAATTTGTAACATTTTGAAATTATTTTGCAAAAGGCTTAAAGTTTTATTTATTTATTTAGTACATAGAAGACTTACAGCTAATAAAACCAGAAAAAAAGAAACCATAAATATTAGAAAAGTAATATTGTGAAAACAAGCAATTCTTTGGAAATTTTTCAGACGTAAAATTGTTTATCACGTTTTATCACTTTTAAATACTCTTCCGTCTATTTTCCAGAAAATAAAAAGCAAACTCTGCAAAAGGTAAAAGAAGAGTCTAAGCTTAAATAAGGTATTGTTTTATCGCCTACTTTGTGAAACAGAAAAAATTAACTAACTTTATTATTTAGTTTCTTAGTTTATTAAGTCAATTTTGTATTTAGCGAACAAACGAAGAATGTGATATATTCTTGGAGTCAAAAGAACAGACCACATATGGAACACTATGATTCGTTCCAAAACGCAAATCACAGACATAGGTAACTCAGCCACCAAAGTAAAACTGGGACCGAGCAGGCCACATCTGTAGCATGTCGCAAAAGAATTGGGTGAAGGCAACCACTGACTTGATCCTGAATAGCAGGAGCCGACGACGTGGTAGGCCCAGAAGGAAAAAGTGTGACAAGTTGGACTCCTACCTAAAGAATTAAGCCAGAAGTAGCTAAGGAAAGCCAGGAGTGGAAGAATTCAAGGGAGGCCGTGGCCTGTAGTGGAACACAAAAGTCTCATAATAAAAACAATTTATAAAAAAATAAATAACGTAGAATCTAAATGTTGCACCTGAATGTGCACACTATGTGTGTACCTATATAATAAAAAAATAGGTAAATAAGCCTCCTACCCATCACCAACACGACATAACAGATAAGATCGATTGGAAACACCCTGCATTGTCAATGCATCTACTAATAATAATTGATCCTAGAAGCTTAAAGACAACGATCTGCTTTAATAGTATTAGGTTCTATCATCAAGGGGCCGGCGCGTGCAAAGGCTTTTCACAAGATACAGTTATCGAATTACCGGCTCTGGATAATAAGGTAAAGTAGGAAATAAATACAGCATTCGAGAAGTTCAATCTGAATCTCAAAACGGTGAAGTGGAAAGGGTTATGCTTGTAGTTGCCTTGAGTGATCACATCAGAAATGAAAACAAGAGAACCAACGTGACTGATATAGCCTGAAAAATCGTCAAACTTAAATGACAGGGAGCACATATCGCACACATCGACCATATGTTTGTAGAACAGATGTTCTACGGGGATGGAAGGTTCTGGAGTGGATTTGGCCACGTATCGGGACACGCAGCGTAGGAAAGTCTCCTACAAGGTGGACCGATGACCTGGCGACGGTCGCGGGAATCCAATGGATGCAAGATGCACAGAACCGTTCGTCTGAGATGATAGTAATCATCATCATCATCATCATCTGCATAGCCTTTTCCCAACTACATTGGGGTCGGCTTCCAGTCAAGCCGGATTTAGCTGAATACCAGTATTTTACGAGGAGCGGCTGCCTACCAGACTTCCACAACCCATTAACTGGGGTAACACGGTACTTCATAGCAAGACTGGAGTCAGATTCACTGGCTTCTGACTATCCGTATCGACTGCCAAAGATCTCCAAATGACAGCCGGGACCAACGGCTTAACGTACTTTCCGAGGCACGGAGGAAACTCGTTATGTTAAGATGGTCACCCATCCACAGACCAACCTAGGCAAGCGTTGCTTAACCTTGAAGATCGACCTGTGCGGCTGTTATTATCTAGCCACGAGCTCCTCTGAGATGATAGTAATGACAAACTTAATACTTACCCATCAAGTAACATCTCCCCTCTGTTCTTGAGCCAGTAGTTGATAGTGTTAGGGTAGGCTTCCACGGTGCACTCTAGTACCACATCGGTGCCGAGCGGCGCACCCAGTAACTGGTTTGGCACTATTACTGTAGGGGAAACTGTGGACAAGAAATGCAGTGTTAAAAAAATAGGAAACTGTTTTTTTTTTTGTAAACTATGATTGAAATACTTTCAATTGTATCTGGATTATAATGACTGTGAATAGAATACTTTTTTAAATAATTAATCTCCAAGGACATTTTTAGTAAACTTTTGCATTTAATTTTAATTGGGAAGACATGGTGTATTATAAGTATGTTTTAATTTAATTCAGGATTTAAATTAATTATCTAATTTTGAAAAACATAAATTCAATTGATATTCGTTTTGTAACCTACATTATTTTTTGGGACTTTTTATAGCATTAGATTACGACATTATACACAACGCTATATTCAACAAGACGATTAGAAAATTAATAGTCTTGAATTATAAATATAAGCGTACACGTGTATGAGTATTGTGAGGAATACCCTTGTGTAATAGAATTTAGAACAAAGTTTATTGCACACCAAAATATTAATATAACTTTTATGCAAACTTATATTTGCCTATATGGGTACCATGGACCTCTTATCGCTGATAGCGATATCTACTAACAAAATAATAAACACGGTAAGAGCTCAAATTAAAAGATAGGGTCGTCTGCAGTAATTATACGAATATAGCATAGCATACTAAATAGTGTAATCAGGCTTAAAATGTTTCCACTGCTCAGACTCAGGCCTCTTCTCTAGGTCCTCACATAGAGAGTAGGCCTCTGAGTTCCAGCAGTGGACCGTAATTCACCAAGCGGGGCCATTGCGGGTTGGTAGATGTTACATGTATTTGAATTTTGTGATTCTAGGAAATGCAGATTTTCTCACGATGTTTTTCTTTACCTTTTTGAGATCAGTGGTCATGAAATAAATAACACAAAGTAACGCACCTAGCTATATTTACATGATGTTAAGTTATAGATACATGATGTTAAAAGTTAATTTAAGCAGAAACGGTTTTAAAAATACATACACAATAACAAAATCAGCAATTTTTCAGCAACCGTCTTCGTCTTTCCGGTAAGGAAATCGCCAATCTAAAAATACACTCGAAACCTAATCTGTTAACAGTATTAATTCACTTAAACTGAACCAACAACGCATAATGAGATTAGCCAACGGCTCAGTGCAGGAGGTCGGGAATCAATACGAAATAATCTAGGAACCTGTGGTGCTAGAATATTCATAATAGTGCAGTGTTTGATCTAGTATAATCATATACAAAGCTATTCTGAACCAAGACATTTCAGAGGAACAGTACCTATCTGTGTAGATTCAGGAATAGTTCCCAGTATTCTGGTGTATTGAGTGAATAGCTAAAATCTCGTCTATTGTAGTCATTTTAGAGGGTTCTGTAGCAGAAGGAATCAATGGAACCCTATTACTATGCCGCTGTCCGCTCCTCTGTTGATCCGTCCGTCATCCTGTCAAAGGTATCTCATGAATGGTTATAGGTAAATTCAGGTTTAACAGATTGTCGCTATTATAACTAAGGGCTACTTACCTACTGCCCACGGAAGTGTAGCTTTGTAGACGAGTGATCGTCATACGCTTGGTATAGTTTACGCCTGCTCTTACGCATAGCTTACATACTAAAACTTTGAAACTCTTTTATCGAGGCTGAAACGACACGACGTTCCATATTGCCACTTTATCGACAGATATTTCATAGTCAGTTGTTTAGGATTATAGTTCGAATCCTTTTGTGTGTCCAAATCGCACATGGCTAGTTTTTTTTTTTGTAATTAAAAATCTATAGACCTTTGTGACCTTTTATGACCGTGGTTGATAATAAAACACGCAGGAAGAATCGTATTTTTGATACTTAAAGTTTACTTATTTTTGAAGCATCCTTTTATACTAAATTGGTTTAGAAAATTCGACAGAGACAGGGCTGAACTAAATTAATTAAATATAATTATAATTTCTTGTGAACAAAAAAAAATACTAATTATACATTAACTCTACACTAGGATTCCCCGTGTCATGAAAAACAAAAATACTGTAAAAAAGTAAAATCAAACCGAAAATGCATAAAAAGAAAATACCTAGTAGCATTGACAATCTTCAGTATGTTTGAAGTTCTTTTGTACTATAATTTTGATCCAAACTAAAAATATAGGACCAAGAACACTCACAGAAAATAGACCACTTTACTAACAACATAAGTAAAATATTGAACACTCTTGCTCCAGATACGTAAACTTA
This sequence comes from Mythimna separata, assembly GCA_030763345.1. Taxonomy (NCBI): domain Eukaryota; kingdom Metazoa; phylum Arthropoda; class Insecta; order Lepidoptera; family Noctuidae; genus Mythimna; species Mythimna separata. The sequence continues at coordinate 16,966,618 of CM061183.1, forward strand.
GGCCTTAAAGTTTCTAACCCTCGTCAAACCTATTTAAATTGATTCATAGGCCATTGAACTGTTGCCAACCTATTTACGAGTATATTCAAGCTATCACATTAGCATAGCATCAGCCTTATAATGTTCCCTCTGCTGGGACTCAGACAAGCGTCTCAGGCAATGGGCCATAATCTACCACGCGGGCCCAAAGCGGTTTGGTAGATGCCACATGTCTTCGGATTTTGGTTCTAGGACATACCGGTTTCCTCACGATGTTTTTCTTCACCGTTTGATAGCAGTGGTGATAAATTAAATTACACAAAGTAATGCCCCTGGCTGGGTTTGAACCCACGACCTATAACTTACAGAGAAGACATGTGACATCCACCAATCCGCACTGAGCCCGCGTGGTGGATTATGACCCATTCCTTCTCTAAGAGAGGAGACCCGAGTTCCAACAGTGGAAACATTACAAGGCCGATAATACTAATATCACATTACATCACAAGAAAATCCACGTCTCTTATAAATCTTATTCGATTACTTACAGATTCTAATACAAATTCTATCCACATCAAAAACAATTACTTCGGGATTGAGCTCCTCCTAAATGAAGGGGTTCCTTGATTTCAGTCCCTGGGGCCCGGCCTTAGGGACCAACGTGCCTAGCCTGGAATCTTTAGGGCAGCAGTATTTTGAATTTCTTTACGTATTAACTTCCAAGAGTTTAGGAGGTTAAGTGGATTCCTGTGTATTTTTCTTTTGTGAAAATGGGATCTTGAAGAAGTTTTTAAAACGATTCGGTGTTCGTTGGTGGATAAAAGTATTTTTTTGAAATCTTCGTTAAATAGGTTTTGATAGGTATAAAGGGATTAAACTGTGTTTATGCATATGTATTTAGTTACTAGCTGTACTGCGAGGTTTTATTAATTTATTGATGTACTAGTCAACACTGTACAAACTAGGTGGATTTAATGCCTTAGGTATCTTCTACCAGTCGACCTTAGGGGGGAGGTTTATTCGCGTCTTTGATTACTACTCCGCTCCTATAGAGCGCAGCATCATCATCTACCTAGCCTTTTCCCAACTATATTGGGATCGGCTTCCAGTCAAGCCGGATTTAGCTGAATACCAGTATTTTACGAGGAGCGGCTGCCTACCAGACCTCCACAACCCATTAACTGGGGTAACACGGTACTTCATGGCAAGACTGGAGTCAGCTTTACTGGCTTCTGACTATCCGTAACGACTGCCAAAGATCTCCAAATGACAGCCGGGACCAACGGCTTAACGTGCTTTCCGAGGCACGGAGGAAACTCGTTATGTTAAGATGGTCACCCATCCACAGACCAACCTAGGCAAGCGTTGCTTAACCTTGAAGATCGACCTGTGCGGCTGTTATTATCTAGCCACGAGCTCCTCTTTTAGAGCGCAGCATGATGGTAACATATTGAATTTATCTCATTTATTGATATGATAAGGGTCGCGGAAATCCGATGGATGCGAGACACGCAGGACCGGTCGCTGCGGCGACGCTTGGGACAGGCCTATGTCTAGCAGTGGACGTCTTTCGGCTGAGATGATGATGATCTAATTTAATGGGACCTTATACAGGTAATTCAAAACACCAACGAGCCACAGCCTATAACACAAGACCAAGATAAGCTAACAGGGTGATGATTAAACTTAAACGCGACCATTGACTTTAAAATAAGCAATAGAACAGGACACATTCATACAATTGCATTCGGAATGGCTGTACACAGGAAATGTTCACGTGTTAACGTGGTATTAGCGGCTATATTCATGCAAAGTGCCGTTGAACAAATAAATAGTTGGACAACTATTGTGGTGCAAACGTTTATGATTTTATCTTTTGAATTTTACTGACTATTGGCTGTAGGGTTTCCCCTACATTCTAAATAGAATGGTTTTGATTGTAGATTAAATGGATTTAATACTGTTTTAATGAATTGTTTAATTTTTCTTCACAGAAACAGACTATTTTTGTACAAAGGCGCACCAAATGCTGCTAAGGTGAATATTTTTATCTCTTGAACTTCTTACAGCTTTTAATTAGTATTTTGACATCAGAATTAATATTTTGGACATATTTTTTTTGTCATTGTGTTTTAAATCTTATTAAAAAAAGTATAAACATAATAATTTATATAAAATACTAGCTTTAGCCCGCAGCTTCGCCCGCGTACATAAAATATAGCCTATGTCACTCAGGAATACAGCAGCTTTCTACTGGTGTAAAAATTTTAGCAATAGGACCAGTACTTCCACAGATTACCTCATACAAACAAAAAAACAAACTTTACCTCTTTATTATATTAGTATAGATTACACATAGGTACACACACATTCAGTAATTTATTACAACTTTTAAAATGTCTGTGATTTGCTTGCACATAGCTTCTTTAATATTTGTGTACCGACAATGTTTGGTTTGCAGTATATTTTTTAAATACAAAAAAAAATATGTGTTCAATTTCTTCGAAATACATTAGTTTTGGTTAAATATGTAAGCTATGCAAATAAAAAAGAAAGAAAGAACAAAAAACTATACTTAAAAGTAAGTAGATGATATAATTGAATTGCGCTTGCACTCAAACGATTTTGAGTAACGCTGATTAGAAAAAAATTAGATAAAACATGAAAGAGAGAAAAAAGCACATTAAAGAAGTCTTTAACTTCAATAGAAATAGAATTAACTTTATAGTGCAGCAAAAAAAGTAACATAATTTATACATAAACTTAATTCTATGGGTACAATGGCAAACTTTAGAATGGATCGTAAAAACTTAACCGTTTAACCACCTACGTAGAAATTATCCGACAAATACTCTCACGTAAACTCCGCGAGGGTCGCACATCCACGACCAAATACTCCATATTATTATACAGCTCTTCTACCATACGCTGATTAAAGAGCTAGACGATATGAAGTACCCAGTCACAGACACACCTCCCTGGCGAATAGGACACGAAAACTGTCAAATAGTCCAGTCAAAATAGACATTCTAGTTTGCATTAATTCCCAACAAGCTGGATTTTTGTGCAGGCCTTAAATATGTCATTACGAATGTTATGTCAAAAGTCCCCATCGATCCCGCTTGTGCGTTGTTTTTTATTCGAGGTCAAAGGTCACAAATTAGCGTTTTTTGCGTATATCTCTGAAACAACGAGAGCTATCGAAAAATGGTTCAGGCAAAGTTTGTAGATCGTAAAATTGTCTACAAAAAGATCCAACACTTTTTCTTCTACGATGCACTGTTCTCGAATTATGGCTATTTTAAACATAGAAAATACGAATATGCACTCATGCTAAGGGATGATGAGTTCGATGAATATTTGAAGAACAAACCATCTGTAACGATACATAAGCAGTGTCGTAAAGCATACACCTGGAAGAGCAGCATCGCTGCAGCTAAAAGACAGTGTGAGGCGGAGATAGCTACCACATCTGGGATTAGTCCTCCTCGTACTAGCACGAGGTAATGAATCGTCTTTTTGACGAAATACTGTTTGTTCTGTGGCAATGAAGCAGATAAAACGGCTGAAATAAAAAAAAATTCTGCTGAGGCTAAGTACTACAGTGATAAGTTACACTTAAAATACGACTTTCCTGCGGTCTAAAGTCACGATATCTCGAAAGCGATGTTTTATAGAAGAAAAGTGTCCACATCTTTTTTGTAGACAATTTTACGATCTAGCAATGACACTACTTGTTAGCTCATGAGAACGAGTCTGAGCTTCCTTAAAGATGGTTTTCTTGAAGTCAAGGGTTGAAAGTTTAGGACACTCTAGGTCGAAGATGCTGCGCTTTTTTTTATTTCAGCCGTTTTATTTGCTTCATTGCCACTGAACAAACAGTATTTCGTCAAAAAGACGATTCATTTCCTCGTGCTAGTACGAGGAGGACTAATCCCAGATGTGGTAGCTATCTCCGCCTCACGCTGTCTTTTAGCTGCAGCGATGCTGCTCTTCTGGGTGTATGCTTTACGACACTGCTTATGTATCGTTACAGATGGTTTGTTCTTCAAATATTCATCGAACCCATCATCCCTTAGCATGAGTGCATATTCGTATTTTCTATGTTTAAAATAGCCATAATTCGAGAACAGTGCATCGTAGAAGAAAAAGTGTTAGACCTTTTTGTAGACAATTTTACGATCTACAAACTTTGCCTGAACCATTTTTCGATAGCTCTCGTTGTTTCAGAGATATACGCAAAAAACGCTAATTTGTGACCTTTGACCTCGAATAAAAAACAACGCACAAGCGGGATCGATGGGGACTTTTGACATATCATTCGTAATGACATATTCAAGGCCTGCACAAAAATCCAGCTTGTTGGGAATTAATGCAAACTTGAATAATAATTTAGTCTATTTTGACTGGACTACAAAGGGCCAATTTACCGAAAGCAGTAAATAATACAGTCAAATTCAAATTCAGCTATTTTTTGTGATCCCACTCTCAGACTCCTTAAACACCTAACCCATCTAAGAAACTAAATACAAACCTACCTAATCTCGACAATCTGAGGAACAATTCCAAAGCTTAACAGCGTTCGTTCAAGAGTGTCGAGTGAATTTCGCGAGCCATCGGCCCGATCCCGTTGGCAATCCCAATCCCGCAATCCGGGATCAGTTCCCGCCTTATCTAACATTGCCTTGCGTACAAACCGCTTGAATCCTTTCGTTTCGTAAAACCCCGAGGTTTTTAATAAAAACGGGGTTTAGTCAAGAATATGATATGAACAGTTTTGATATTCAAAGTTGTCTGGATTGAATAAATAGATCTATTCAGTTCTGTTGGATTTTATTCAGACGTTTGTGCAATCGTCGTTGGTCCATGGAATTGTAGGTTAGTTTGAAAAAGTTATTGTGGCTCTAGAACGCAAAGGGCAATTCGAACGAGGGAACATGGGTGGTGGGTTTTAGTCAGTACAAGTCACAACACTCCTTTTCGACCCACCCAGGAAGGAGTCATTTAATGATTTTCTATTGTCAAATCTAGCTACTAAATCTGTACTAGGGCTTTGCATCCTTGGATTATTTTAAAGAGACAGTAATTCTTTTTCATCCGCCTGCCTGTTACCATTCCTCATGAAGAGTGATAGCTAGACAATTAAAATTTTCACAGATGATGATTTCTACTGCTGCAATGTTGATCAGTATCCCGCGACTGGTCCTCTAACATTTTAAAACCCATTCACTTGACGCAAGATATTGTAGTTGGACAATTTGACAGCTTTGCATGTCCAATTGGGGGACATTTTGTTCAACCCACGATTTGCCCCATGTGGCTAATATCTCTAAGGGTTTACGGAGTCCATTTCAAAGACGCCCAAATTCATTGTCCAGCAAACAAAACAAATACTAACTACCTAAGCAACAAAACCGTCATTTCATCCGTACTACGACGTCTAATCAAACTAAGCAACAGTCATTCCACTAACAAAATAACCAAGCCGATTACAGGACAAAATTACATCGCCTTAAACCGGTATAACGACGTATCACAAAGGAAACAGTCCCGTTAAAAATTTATCCCCGCCTTAATAGGACGAAGACCATAAAAACTGTGTTAAAGTACAAGTTGTTTAGAAACAACAGCTATCGTCGTAAACAAGGAGTTACCCTGTATATTACCGAGTACATACTTGTATCTAGGTAAGTGTCAACAACGTGTATTATAAAGTCGGAACTACATTAGACTGACACACACGTGGGCTACGCCTGATTTTTATGGAGAACTATATCGTTTGGTGTCGTATGGCGTGGATCTTATGTAGCTCTACAAGTCGAGTTGCAAATAAAATGTATGGAGATCGACACCGACGCACCCACCGCGGCTTACGTGGCCCAGGTTTACCCAACTGTAGTTTTACCTTTAAGTCTACTTGTTTTCTCCTTCCTCTGGACCATGGTGTATACCAGGGCCCGAACACTAATATTTAAGTTTCTAACAAAATATTAGAGTAAATTATAAACACTTTAAAATGTAAGGAACAAATACCGATAAAAGATTACAAAGACGCTATTAATAGGAAAATAAATTTCTTTGAACAGACCTTTGACAGAAGGAATAAAATATAAAATCTTCGGACAGCGAGTGAATTTGATAAGTCCTACTAATACCCACAATGACATTTATTAATAACACCAAAATCTATCCATCCCCCATTACATTTGTGGCCCACTAAATATTCCGAGTATATGATCTCTATATCAGCTTAGAACGGCTTCGAGAGCCAATGACAGAGAAGAGTCAATTATACGCAAGGACGGCTTACAAGAGAGAGAGATCAATTCGGCTTTATCACGACTGGTAGTGTGGCCTCAGGTGTGAGATGTGGCGGGGAAGTTGATGTTGTGCGAACAATCAGCATAACCAGGTAGGTTCGGTAATAATAATATTCCACAACTTTCACACAACGCCATCTAGTGGGACTAGATGTAAAAGTTTGCAAATATAAAATGAAAGGGGAAAAAAACGTTATTTTATTTGCATGTGGGTTCAAGATGCAGATCACCGATGAAATTTTTTTTTGAGGCTCTGTTTTGTGGGTGATGAGTGGGTGACGAGCAATAAACGAACGATTTTAGACCACTGCTTGATTATAATGTAGGCTTTCCCGACAATTTCGAGACCCGTTGTTTCAATTTTAGGGTATTTCTGTTTTTGTAATGCCAATATACACAATTTTCTTTCTTTCTAGCTGTTGTTGACACGTCTGCTGACAGAGAAAAGAGGACTATCTGCAAAGAGAAATGTTTACCTATTCGGCTCGCGGGAACACCTTTCCACATGTGGTATGTAGTTAGCATTTCTATTCATTTCCGTACTATTGACTTAACCGATATGCATTTAAAAAATTTCTTTAGTAAGGTATTTCACTATGAAAGACTGTTCCCTTAAAATAGCTATCACTCACAACTTGTACCAACCGCTTAGTTATACGAAGGTAGGCAAGAGGAATAATCGTCTAATTGTATTGGGAGTAGAGGTGAAAGCCGCTCAATTTGTTTCATTCCAACCTTATTTACTGACAAACGGCAGATTCCTGTTATCTCCCTCATAATCAATTCTGTTATTCAATATTAAATATTTCTCTCACGGAATATTTTCAAGCTTCTCATTGTGATTTTGAATACATTTTTTCCAATTACGAATGACATTGGTATACGATTCAGAGATTGGAAAAAATTACAAAAAAGCAATTTAAGTTAGTTACTTTCTTTTATTTTAAGTTAGTTAATGGAATTCTGAAAAGAAAAGTCTGTGTTGCATTTTATCTGCTTCAACACAAATCAGGCTTATAAAAGACTTAAGCCTTAATTTTTAAGTACTTGCTAGGTATGTGAGCAAAGAAACTTAAGAAAAACATACATTAGCCTTGTGCTTAAAAAATATGTTATCAGTATTTGCTTGAAGGTAATAGATGGATGTAGAAGAATTGAAAGGTCATAGAAAAGATGGATTTATTGTGTAAGGAGTGACGGGAAAGCCGTGAGAGACAGTGATAGCTTCATGGTAGAAAAATCAGCCTGGAAGAAAAGTCCGGTTGTGCGAGTCGAACTTGCACAGGAAGGGTTCCGTACTATCCATAGCCAAAAACGGCAAAAAATCATGTTTATTGTACGGTGACTGTTACGTTTAACATGTATCACGGTTAGTAGTAGTACTAGCTATCACGATTTATGAGATAAAGCCTAAAGACAGAGAGACGAACAGCAGAGCCATAGCAATAGCTTCCGTTTTTACTTTCTAAATACGGAACTAATTCGGTGGCAATTCTTGAAGAAGGTATATATACCCAGAAGTTAATATCATTCAATTAAATAATGAAGATACTATCACTATAAGCAAAAAAGCTAACTCATTATACATTGCCTATTGTGTTTTAGAACTAATTTTTTCTTTTGGAGTACAAAAAGAGTACAAATTATTATTTAATAATATTTATATTATACTTAAATACTCACAGTTAACATTAAGTATGATTCTCTTGCTGACGGCGGGCGGCACGTCGTTGGCTGCGATGCACAGGAACGCGCCCATCTGCCGCCGGTCCACGCGCCACAGCGGGAGAGAACTGCCCGTGTAGCTCTCAACTGGATCAAGAAATACGAAAAATAAATACTTGTAACAATAATGGTGTATGATTAATTAGTACTTAGAAAAGCACGTTAAGTCATGAATGTGTCCTGTTCTATTGCTTATTTTAAAGTCAATGGTCGCGTTTAAGTTTACTCATCGTCCTGTTAGAGGAGCTCGTGGCTAGATTATAACAGCCGCACGGGTCGATCTACAAGGTTAAGCAACGCTTGCAAAGGTTGGCCTGTTGATGGGTGACCATCTTAACAAAACGAGTTTCCTCCGTGCCTCGGAAAGCGCGTTAAACCGTAGGTCCGGGCTGTCATTTGTAGTTCTTTGGCAGTCGTTACGGATACTCAGAAGCCAGTAAATCTGACTCCAGTCTTACCATGAAGTACCGTGTTTCCCCAGTTCATGGGTTGTGGAGGTCTGGTAGGCAGCCGCTCCTTATAAAATACTGGTATTCAGTTAAATCCGACTTGACTGGAAGCCGACCGAGCCTATATTTGGGAAAAGGCTAGGTAGATGATGATGATGATGATTAATTTACACTTAGAAAGTTCGACTTTTACTATAACTATATGTACCGATAAACATTCGAAACTAAAGTTTGGTTGTCTGATTTTTACAGCCCAGTTAATGGGTGGGACGATGCCTATAGTCAGACTTTTGATGACATAGATCAATAAAGGATGGAAACTGAAATCCCTATGTAAGTATGTGGTTTTTTTATGGTGAGTCATCAGAATGACTTCTCCCATTCTTGGGCGGAGCGGGAGGGTGTGTCAGACTCTTACTGCCTTCGATCTGGGGGACACGGTGGACACCTTTCGGATTTCCCATGTTCCACAGAGGCTTCGGCCCTGCCGGGCCCCTACAGTTTGCTGATATCTCCTTAAAGCGCGCGTGGAACAGAACACGCCGTTAGGTAAGTACCTATGTGGTGGATGCTCACCCATATTGACTAAGACCAACTTGAGCAACTGTACCTTAGCGTATTTTTTTTAGGTGGGCAATCATCTACTGACTTCTCCCACTCTAGAGTGGAGCTGGACTTTGTTAGACTTTTATTTACTACGTATATTCCTTAGTTACCTTTTGCGTTCTAGGACCACAGGTTTTCCTTTTAGAAGTTAGCCCATGGGTCCACTAGGCTTCGACCCTGCTAGGCTCCTTTGGTCTATTAAATCGACGATCCCATGATCCCCTCATTAGTTAAACAACAACATAATTTAAAATCTATTTTAGATCTTACCCAAACTGCCTATAACTTTGAAGTACTTTATTAACAGCCTTCACCAAACAGGGCTAGGAAACTTCCTACGCCTAGTAATCAATATCCTTGACAAGAGGATTAGTGCTAGACGTTATTAATAAAAGGGCAAAGGGTAGTCTCGTTAAGGAGGGCTCCTATAGGGGATGAACCCTAAGGGACGGAATAATGAACCGATGCGAAAATAGATGTCAAGTAGTTGTATTAAAGATAAGATGTTTCTTACTAACTTACCTTACTTAATAGAATTTGTTTCGCTCGTTAACAATGACATTTTATCGATAGATATCTGGATTTTATCTTTAAGTAGCTTCTGTTAGCGACTTTACTCAATTCAATTAGTATTTTCTACTTTGGAAATTACTAGCTGCTGCCCAGTGGCTTTGCCCGCGTGATAGTACATATTATTCCAAGATAAGTACATCCGGAATAAAAAGAATCCTATTGTCTATTCCAGGTAGTGGTCTACCCATTGGAGCGTAAAGAAGTAAAAAAAAACACCTTTATATTAATGAGAGAGACATCTAAACATGTTACATGTAATAATAAAAAAAAATTGTGTCACAGTCTTTGTCTTTATTATAATTATTGAACACGAAACTGTTTGACCGATCGATCGATCGGTCTTACATACGCACAAAGCTATACTATTAATTATTTTGAAGACGAATAATTATCAAATACCTATAAATATTTTTGTAACTCTTGATGCATATAACGGTGGAGGCGGATATAATGCTTTAGGTATTTTCTACTCATCACAATTTAGTAATAACCTCCTGAACCTAACCTTTTATAATTTCTCCCACAGTGGGTGGAACGAGAGGCATTGTCAAACTTTTCCCGGCTCAAACTCGCTCATGTTCCATCAGTTGCCGTCTTCGTTTCTGGGTCATGGTAACTCTTTAAAACTATCCCACAGCTTTAGATACCTCTAAAATATTACAAAAGTGAAACGACTGCGCCGCGCCAATCCACGCCCGATGCGTGTAGCGTCTAACGTAATGGCTACGAGGTTGCTACGGCGTAGCCGACGTCTACGGTTTCCATCGTTCACATGCACGTTCGTAGCACATTGCCGCAAAATGAGCAGAATCTAATGCGGGAAAAACAGTTTTGGAGTCTTCGTGTAAAATCATCTTTATTCATTTTTTACACAAAGAACAATGCCATTTAGTCACATTCTCACGTTTTTTTTTTTGCGTGGAATTAGAACTGTTTTCTAAAGTGAAATGAAACTAAATCACTCCTGAACACTTCAGCTATCTATCACTAGTGAAATTCGAGATAAGCAGGGCCGAAGACTACTGGGACCGTGGATTGGCTAATAACTTGCGAAAGGGCAACTCAGTTTCCTAGAATGCAAAGGGCAACTGAAGGAACATAGGTATGGTTTTAGTGAGTAAAAGTTCCTTCTGCTCTGCCTTACAGAGGGAGAAGTCATTGGATGATTTCCGCCCTAGCAAAAAAAAACATCTACATACTGACAAGTGCAGCTGTTATTATTTTAGCCACGAGCTCTTCAAAATATCAAAAATCACTAACATTCTTGAAGTTATGAACAAAAAAAACTTGGAGATGAAAACGGTTTTGATCAAACCGAGGCGCGCTCCAAACATTTTTTCAATAGTATTGTGACAAATGATTCCTTTTGTTTCTTATTTCTGGTGACTTGAAGGCCTCAAGTATGCAATGTTCCGAACCATTGGCTCTTAAGATTTCCCTCTCACAATTCATATTATATTTTTTTCTAAATAGCCTTTTGTTAGTCCATCGAATTTCAATACATTAGAAATAATGTGAGTATTCAAAGAATTTTGTGTAGGAAATCAGGTTATAAAAAACCTTAGTATCAGCTCACACCGAGACGCGACGCGACGCGACGCTGTATACACATTTTAAAAGAGTGACTCAAAATAGAATTTTATTTACTACACGAAAAGATACACATTTTATTGTGAGAACTTAGAATACGTTGCTTCATGCAGCGTTGCGCCTCGTGACGCCGCGTGGCGTCTCGCTGCGCAGCGGAATGTTTTTACATTTGCGACTATCGTGTTGCCAACGATTTTACTATGCGCCTCGCAACGTTGCGATGCGTCTCGCGGCGGCGCGCGGCGCAGCGCGAAATTACTGGCCTCTTCCTGCATCGTCGCGTCGCGTCGCGTCTCAGTGTGAACTGAACCTTAGATGTCAATACGGTATGTTACTTTTTTCAACAAAGAATAGGGCTTTAGAATAGACTTTTTCTTCATAATAGAAGAAAATAATGTAATCCCGTACAAGAATAGGCTACTAAATTATCATACCATGACTTGGAATTGTTCGCAATTGTATAGGTACAAAAAATTACAAAAGCACTAAAATCTTTCTTGTTAGCATCTTTTCAGCAACAAACTAGACCAAACTAGTCCACCATTTAGTTATTTTTGTTTAAGGATTTTGTATTGACTGATCGACACTGCGTGATCGGTGGGTTGACTCGTTCTTCGCCCAAAGAATAAGCATTGCCATTCTACGTGTTCTCCTAGTTTTCTGGGGACATTTTCAGATGATAACGATGTGGAGTACATATTTTAACGCCTGAGTGTATTTTATGTTTTTGTATTATGTAGACAATTAAGTTTGGTATAAATATTTAGTTATATTAATTAATATTAAGTTTCTTTATAAAGAGGAAAGATTTAAATCAAAAACTACTAGACTGACTTTAAAAATTCTCTCACCATTACAAAGCTACCTATTCCCTGAGTAACATAGGCTGTTTATTTTCAACATTTATAAGAGCAGAAGTTTGTCTACATATAAATTACTAGCTGTCTCCTGCGGTTTCACCCGCATTTTTCATTACTGCTCCGCTCCCGTGGGTTGTAGCGTGATGATATATAGCCTATAGCATTCCTCGATGAATGGGCTATCTAACACTGAAAGAATTTTTCAAATCGGACCAGTAGCTTCAGAGATTACCCCCTACATACAAACTTACAAACATACAAACTTACAAATTTTACCTCTTTATAATATTAGTATAGATTAAGATATATAAATTAAAAATTCATAGGTGCTTATCACAAAAATAATACCTTTATAAAAATCCCTGCTGCCAACTTTCTTCAGCAGTATAGGTTCATGGTCCTCTCTTCTCCACGTGATCTTCGGTGGAGGGTGTCCCGATGCTCTGCAGATGAGGGTGACGTTGTCCAGCTCTTGGGCTGACACGTCTGCTGACGTCTCTTCATTGATTATGTCAGGCGGTACTGGAAAGAAGATGGAGATAGGTTATTGTTTGAGACCGGTATTCGATGATACGTAACCTAAAACGTAACGTAACGTAAAAAATAACCTTCCAAATAATTATAATGTTTATTTAAAAAAAAATGCAACATGTATCGATGTATGTATACACTGTGTTTCAGACATGGATATGAATACCATGGGTGTTTTGTGTGTTGATATAATACGCTGTATACGCTAACAGAAATATTGGAACACAAAGCATTTCAAAAAGATTAGCTTAAACAAAACTGACTCATTCTAACTAAAAATAGATGCATATCCTGATATTTTCACGTTACTTAAAATTCCACTAGACAGGTCACTAAAAAAGAAAAAAAAAACAAAACATGTAGAAAAACTCGAACGACCAATATACGAGAAAAATCCGTGAAAATGTCACACGAATATGCAGGCAGATTGCAAGCAATTTTTGCAGGAGTATATTTTTCTACATTTAAAGATTTTTCTGAGTCAGTACTGTACTTCGAGCACTCGTAAAAATACGCTTATGAGTGCTCGAGTCAAGTCGAGTGTATCGCTCCAGTTTGCTCGAATCGCTTTCTTATTTACATAATATAAGTGTGTCGTGTTAGATCGGAGAGGTTGCGACTGTTTTTTATTGGTCTTTAACTTTTCCTTTGTGCCATGCTCAGTTTATTGGCAGGGGACTTTGATAGGAAAAGGGGAATAATGTGGTATTGAGGATATTATCATTTAACAGTCTTTTGTAGTCCAGAAATATTAGTCAAGTATCTTGGAATGACAGATAGTTTGCCTTCCTTGGAATATCTATAATTGCGGACATTCTACGATAAATAGGTTTTGAGACAAGTTTTAGTTTACCAAACTAAAGGTTTATACTACTAGTTTATAGCTGATTCTTTCATTCCGTGAAAGCCTTAATATTCTTAGAATATTAGTTGTTTATATCTAGGTCCTCAATTTTGCTGAAGACTAGTTATTAATTAGACAAAATATTTATATCAAAACAACAAATTTGAATAGCAAATTAATCTTAATATACATTTCCAAAGTATCTTTGAAAGTTTACCTTACAGCTAAAAGGACTGTTTTAATATATAAGTCTTAAGATTAAGATCTTTTTAATAACTGTTGCTTATTTACCAACAAAAGTTGCAAAAGTAAGCCAAAATCAATAGCTATCAAGTTCGTCGAACACTCGAAGCGTTAGAACTTCAGGCGTCTGGCCAAAAGTTGTTTTGGGCTCTTAATAGATTGAATCAAAACAATTAACAGTTTTGCTTCGATGGTCACAGGTTTTAACATTTGGCGTTGTCGACTGTCTGTGGTGACGAAGTATTTTTAGATACACCTTTTTTGGGAACAGAAAATTCCTGAACTGGCTATGTTCGGTGAGGACTTGCGTCAGGCCGAATGTGAAGATATCGTCGCGCATCTCTCGCCACTACTTAAAAGGAGGACATCGTACTACAGTTGTGGTGAGCCCCGAGCTAACTTGCAATAGTCGCTATCTTGATTCAGTCATGAGATTAAGGAATAGAGGGCGTACCTGTGTTTGTGGATACATTTGTGTAGTATAGTATTTCCTGCGTTGTTTGTGAATCTTTGCCGAGATTGACCACTCTCATCCGGCCAAAATTCAGTCGGGAGATTTTATTAGTATGCCGTAACAATTAATAAATCAATTACTACATTTTTATACTGACAACCTGCTACGTCGTCTTCATTAAATTTAACATCAATTTCCTACTCAACCAAATCTGTTCAAATCTTCATTTTATCTAAATGAAACCTATCAAATGTCCCCTCGTCCATACTTCCCAATATTTCATTTAGACTTTTATACAATTCGAAAAAGAACTCCCCCGTGACTACCGGCACGATATTACATATTAAATTCCTCACCCCCCAGAAAGTTACGCCGGCACCTCAGAGACATAGTAAAAATTCAATATTGAAATCCATACTTCAAAACTTGAGAATTGAAAAAAAAGAATAAACCCCCAGAACTAATTTGAGCTGCGAACGATAAAACTTGGCGCCCACCTTCAATGGCGCGGAGAAATAACGTTAACTTCTCTTAAGGTGATTTATTTTTCTGAAGAAAATACTTTTCCACCGTTCATTCGAGACGTTTCATTGATATTGAGTTTTGTTCTAAGTTCTACGTAAGTACTTTGAAATGTTTTGAAGCGTCGGATTCGTCCCCTATCCTTAATAAGCTTAAGATTTCCTCTCTTTTATTCTTACCTATTACTCGTTTAGAAAATCGTTCGTTTCGGGGTTTATATTAAAAAATATATTCCCCCCTGTTTCAAAAGTTTGTGATTTCGTTTGTTGTTGTGTAATTTACTTAAGTTTTTTACGGGTATACATTTTCAATATCTTTGTACCAGTTTCAGCCATTTCTCTTTCATTTACGGTTTCGACCATCATAAATACTTAAGTGATTTTTATTAAAACTCTTGAAAGCGTTTCGGATTGTGCTGTGGTAACGTGACTAGCTTCTGACAATTTCTAAGTGCTCATGTGAGCCTATGTGAAATAAAATATTTTGGATTGAATTAGCTTGAATAGGTACTAAAATGATCGTTTATAACAAAGGATTATTTGTAAGCGACACCTATAAAAGGCTTTCTATAGATGAGAATTTGTAGACGAGGACCCAGAATAAAATTTCAAATACGAAGGTTGATTGAAAATTGAGTAATTATTTTGTGGATCGTTTAAATTTCTCTCAAAAAGGATTATTTGAGATATTTTTAAATTATCTTTCGACTACATTTGCGAAGCTAAAGCATACAAAATATGCGTACTAAAACAATAATTAATCATATTCACAGAAAAATCTAGTTAAACTGGCGCATAGGCATTAGTAAAAAGCTAAATTGAAAAGATCTACTCACCATATACATCGATGCATCCGATCTGCCACTTCATACTAGGCTGTGTATTGATCTGGCACATGTAGCAGCCACGGTCCTCAGCCCGTAGAGGTCTGATCCTCAACTGCCAAGTACTGGGGGTGTCTAAATTCACGGAGTATCGAGGGCTTAGGACCACTCGATCGTTGAGAGATAGAACTGTTTGATCCTCTGCGCGAAGCCAGCCCACCTGAGAAAGAAGAAAAGTATGTTAAAAAGTTTCAGATAAATGAATTGTGCGGAACAGTGAAAATTTCAGGACCTGGTATACTTGTTTATATCATATGTTGATGCAGATGCAAGCTAGAATTGAGATTCATAGTTTTGCATGGACCGGCACGACGATTACGAGTATGAATGTCACGTTTGCTTATGCAGTTAAAACCGTCATGCATAACAATGTGTGAATATCTAGAGCTAGACCATACTCGATCGATAGCAGGGATAACTTTAGCAGTCCCACCACGTCTCCAAAATACAAGTAATTTCATTACATTTAATTTAAAGCTGTCAAAAACATTCGAAATAACAGTAAACAACAATTTCATTAAAGTAAACCATTCCTCACCGATCCACGATTCCGAGCGAAGGCATTTTAAAATGCGCAAATTAGTTTTTGCTCTCTCACCATAGTTGCAACAGTACAGAATTTACATCTCATCCCGCCAAGTCACCGGGTCTTCTATTTAATTTACTCGAGACTGCAGCGAGGCCGCAGGCTCTTTGAATTTTAAACAGGGATTAACATGAATGTACATTGACGAAATGTAACACTGAGAATACAAAGTTTTTGAAACATTTGTTTCTAGAAGTGTTTTTTATTTCTGTTCCTGCATATACTGTAATGGAAGTGCAGGATACAGCAATAGAGAAATACAGAAATGCAGTTGTATTTCTCAAGGGAGTTGGTGTTGATATGGATTCGCGTAATATACGTGCATATTTTTTTGGTGTGTGCAAGATACTCGTAATATAAACGAAGTTGGCGAGACTGTGTAATATATTTTGGCTAATCTCAGCGAGTACTGCGAGGATTTAGAAACAGTTTGCCAAGTAAATTTTTGAGACACGGTTTTTATTTACATATGCGTGGATAATATAAAAATACAATGCTTAAATTTTAGTTTTTATTGACACAAATGTCATACAAGAGATAACAGAGCGAAATTATCAAATCTATCTGTTACACGTGTTACAAATTATATATGCATGATATGTAAAAATTGTAACCAGATTTCGATTTGATATGTACAAAATTGGATTCAAACTAAGCTCTCAATTTTTGTGACAAAATTGATATGATCAAACATATTGGACTAAATAAAACAAACGCAGCAAAAACAAATCCTCGGTAATGTGTATCAGATGAGTCTATATGTCATTATAGGACCAACAAACCATAATTCCGCCTCCCTTCACAAAACAAATTATATCAACAGAATCACACAAGGAAAAGATTAGTGGAGAAAGCAAACACAATAACCTGTTCCATTACCTCCCTTCGTAGTATCTCAGAAATTAATCCCGAAGTAACATCATTATCTATTATTATAATGTCTGCTTCGTAATGCACGCTTTCATTATCAACTACGTTCATTTCTAATGTACCTTCTATGTTCTTGGCTATAGTCTTGTGTGTGTTTATTCTTGTTTCGTCTAGTGTGGATTGTCTTGCTGAGTGCTTTGATTTCTGTATATTCTTTGAGCGTGTCTTCAGCTGTTGTATTTTCTTCAAGGTTATTATTTTGAATTCAATTAGTACTAGCCTATTGAGCGTGCCTATTAGTATCAAATATCAATGTTCCATAAAATTTATTTCTATTAGAAATCAATCGATTTATTAATGTTACAATATCTCATAAAATATTGAAATTACATTTTGTGAAAAGCGTCTTTAAGCTGTTTTAGCGTATAAATCTCTAGTCTGAACCACTACGTATTTCCTTTCAATAAGGCTATAAAATTAATAACCCTGGCCCTTTTATTTATGAAAATTGATATAACAATGTCTAGTAACAAATTTTCGGGTAAAATTGGTACTTTGTTTGTTAGAAAATTAATGGATACTCCAAATTAATTTCACTCGAGTGAAAACCTTTATCTGTTACAAATAATATTTTAACTTATAATTAATCTTTCGCTTAATTAATGTGATTTTGTTAAATGGTTTTTTTTTTGCCCAAACATTTTAATTAAGTTTTGTTTTTCTTTCATTATGAGTGATTAGGTTTTTCTCATAAGTTTGCTTACTGAAGTATCTACTGAGTTTATCTTGTACATACTTTTATTTTAATAGTGAGCTAAGTATAATGAAGATAAACGACGTTGCATTGTAATCTCAAGATGTTTTCTTCGCTGTCGTAATGAGTAGAAGGGGTGCTTCGTCATAAATAATGTGAAACTTAAACAGAAAACTTTTTTGCATCTGCGACATAATGACTGGTAAAAGATTGGGATAAAAACTGACAATTTGTCACATATAATTATCTCATTTAAATGTTTGCCCAGCCCTTTTAATTTCTCACTATTTTAAAACTACGGTTCAAAAGAACGCGATGATATTTTCTAACAAATTGCTTTTGAAGACTAATTACCCTCTTTTAATTAAAACTTCTATTAGTTAACTAGTTTTTTGTCGATTAATTACTTTAAGTACGATCAACAATAACTTACTGTGTAGTTCAAACATTTTAGTTGGTAAAGGCTCCATTACTTTCAGCCATAAGAGGCTCTTGAGTGAAGTAGCTTACTCTACCATGTGACGTAGCTTCACATCGCGTGATGGGAGAATTAATGGCGTCTCTCAAATGACACTTGAAAAGGATATGTGATGATAAAGGATTGTAAAAGCGATGGAATTACTCATTTTACGTGTTACGATGACTTTCATAGTTATGAGTGAGATTGAGATGATGATACTGTCGAGATTTTTGTTAAATGTTTTAAGATAAATGTCTATGTATGACACAACAACTAAATAATAAATTCATTTATTTCAGGCTTGGAATGACCATAGGTAAATAAGAATTAATTAAAAATCATTTTCGTAGAATGGTATGATTAATGATTGGAGTTTTGGTTGCGTTATTTGGCATATACTCGAATATGTCTGTAAACTGAGATTCGAGAAGAAATTCCAGCCAATCAGCCTACCTTTGATCAAATGTCTTATACATTCACATTTGTACAATTAAGGAAAATCTTTTTGTTATACAAAACTCTTTTAGAATGGTAACCGGCAAATTTGACTGGTTATCGCAACCTCAGTAAAAGCCTCCAGCACAACAATTACTCAAGGGCGGTAATCCTAAAATTCCGTAAAATTTAAAAAAAATCTTGAAATGCACAGCTCCTGTGTGTGTTAAGGCGCAGCAAAGACTGTATTTTATATTACTTTAGTCTTCTGGGTAACGAAATCCCTTCATCATCTGCCTAGCCTTTTCCCAACTACATTGGGGTCGGCTTCCAGTCAAGCCGGATTTAGCTGAATACCAGTATTTTACGAGGAGCGACTGCCTACCAGACCTCCACAACCGGGGTAACACGATACTTCATGGCAAGACTGGAGTCAAATTTACTGGCTTCTGACTATCCGTAAGGACTGCCAAAGATCTACAAATTACAGCCCGGACCTAGGGCTTAACGTGCTTTCCGAGGCACGGAGGAAACTCGTTATGTTTAGATGGTCACCCATCCACAGACCAACCTTGGTAAGCGTTGCTTAACCTTGAAGATCGACCTGTGCGGCTGTTATTTTCTAGCCACGAGCTCCTCTGGTAACGAAATCCCTTAACCCCCTAAAATTATAAGTGAAGTATCAAGATGGATCCATTCATTCATCATGTTAGCTGATAATTTGATAAACATTTCTTCAAACTGATTTCAACTTCGTTTAATTAATCGGACAATGATTGATGACTGATCTTTAATTTAAATTTATTTATTTTAAAGTCGACGATGTCGTTAAAAGTAAATATCTGGACGTTTTTAACCAAACAGAACAAAGGTTTCATGAAATAAACTAGAATACAATACATTATAGAGCAGTGGTGATTTAGTGGACCTATTAATACATAAAAATAGTTAATTTATGTAGTCGTAATTTCAATTTTCCGTGAATCATCATCATCTGCTTAGCCTGTTCCCAACTATATTGGGGTCGGCTTCCAGTCACGCCGGATTTAGCTGAATACCAGTATTTTAATAGGAGCGGCTGCCTACCAGACCTCCACAACCCATTAACTGGGGTAACACGTGACTTTATGGCAAGACTGGAGTCAGATTTACTGGCTTCTGACTGTAAATAAAATTTTGTGAAGTGATTGCTAAAATAATAAGGAAATTCAAATACTATTTAACTATTACTTTATTTTACATCTCTTTTTCGTGCTTCTTTCAAAAGAAGTATTGATGTCCCCAACAAAATACGTTTAAATTTCCTGCCACAGTAGCGTATTGCTAGCGAATGGACTCGCTTTGTGTGATGCTTTCTATTTGGGGGAGTACAGTACCCCAGTCCCCTTCTCAGTAGGTACATTAGTAATGAGGTTTTTAGAAAAATGAGTAAGTATGAGAAGATATTTTAGTAATATTTTATGTTCTGAGAATGATAGTGGAGTAAATGTACTGACTGATGTTTCGAATGAATGAGTGAGTTTCGAGACAAGACGTTAATATGATAAATGCGTGGAGAGATAAAAATGTTATTAGGTACATTTTTATCTCTCCACTAACTAAACTAGAATGTTAAATATAATTATCAGAAATAAAAATATATTAGGTATGTTATTTTAAAATGAATATAACTAAAATATTATAAATATATTCGTACAAACCAATTACTCGTAGCTAACTCGTATCTCTCAAGAATTTCATTATTTATTTTAGAATTTTTTTACATTTAATCAACTGAAATGAATTATCAAATTAATGAATTTATTTTAAATATTGAATTAAAAGATATTAATTACTGCATGGCATTAATAAATTAATTACAGAATGTTAGAGGAAAATGTAATTTGTAATATTGACATAGTTCAGCAACGTATATTAAAATGGTAATGTAAATAATGAATGCTAAATATGAAATTGTAATTATTTTATTGACAAATTCTCGATTTAGTGATCATCATTCGAAACATAAAAGAATCGTAATTATTTATTTATTAAAGCTTTATTATTTAAAAACTGTACATAGACAAACTTGCATGAATTAGATTTATCAATATTTATTCTGTGAAAGTTTCAACTAACTAGCTATCACAGTTCATGAGATAAAGCCTGGTGACAAATAGAGAGCGAAGTCTTAGCAATAGAATTCCATTTTTATAATTTGAGAACGAAACCCTAAAAACAAAATAAACTAAAAATGTTGAATCTAGCGCCATTTTGGCAAGCAAATGACCATGGTCAAGCATGAAACTTTCACCTAAAGACAAAATATTTTCAACCAAAAACACACCACATAATCCAGCAAAAACCCTCAACAATATCTTAGAAAATAAACGATCCAAACCAAACGGGCGTACATCAAAACAGTTATCAAACATAGCACATTTGCTGACTACACTTCCCCTATTCTTGTACATTTTATTAGCTCATTGTTGCTCCAAGAGCGATGGGGTACTCCGCTACCCCCCTTTGTTCGTCTCGAGGAGCGTTTTCAACAAATTCTGACAGGTATCATTAATTTAATGCGCAATGGTGATGGTCCAATTACTTTAAATGCTCCTAGAAAATCTTTAGGCTGAGTTGGACTGATATTTGTGTCAGGTCGGGTGGATTTTAGACAGGCACTAAGATTGGGACGAATGCGCAATATTGTTGAGTGAGCAAGATTAAACTGTCGGGTTAGGGTTAGTCTGGCGTAAGGTTTTCCTGGGTTGAAGTTTTCGCTGAATTTTGATGAATATGCGGTATTGTTTGATTTAAGGATTTGTTGTTTAATTAAGTCAAGAATTAAACATCGCCTAGGTAGCATTTGTTGGAAAATAACAGTTTCTCTTATCTCAAGCACTAAAAATTACCGGTATGCCCCAAACGATTAGGTAGAGGTGTACCAATAAAGTATACCGATGTCTCTTAAAGACTTTAAACTCTTCAATAACACTGTTGGAACCCTACATTATTCATTTCATGATTAATTTTACAGTATACTGCTAATAATAAAAATGCGAAAGTTGGTCCGTAAAAGGTACAGAATAGATTATTTTTAAGGGAAAGAACAATAAGTTTCACGCTATGTGTTATTCTTTCGACTGTTGTCCTACCTGAATTTATTCTCAAAATCTCAAGTAACTCGAGAATAGGTAGCAGGTTTAATAATAATTAGTGCCTCATATATTAAAAACTAAAATATAAAACAGAAAATAATAAAACTGAATTTTTTTAATAACCATTCCATACCATACCACCACCATAAAGTTTATTCTATTCTATACAAATAGTATAGCCTCCTCTAAATTGGACCACCGTCCAAGATGACTCCCCTATTTGCTGCAACAGGATTTGTTCCATCACCGGCGGATTATCTCAGATATTCCAGTCTTTACAGTATCCTATTAATTTATTATCGTGAATTGTAATCAGATCTCAACCGTTATTAATTGATTTAATTATTTGGATTATTGCTTTTCGTTTTGTGAGTAATTTTAGTTGGTAGGTAATTTTAATTGGTGGGTAATTTAATTTTGGTGTTTGTAGGTAATTTTACTTCTTTTAGTGGGTAATTTTAAAGGGTAAAAAATTGTGTAGAAGTACAATGTTTATTTAGTCTTTGAAGTGTCTATAAATATGCCATAATATTACAAGGAGACGTCTAACAACATTTCATAAACTATATTTATCGCAGTTTTACTACCATACAATTTAACGATTTTGTCTTCTGAGAAGTAAAGTAACGACACGATTTTTACCAGTTTTGCGTTTCATTCTAAATAATGTCTCCTGCTTTGGGCAAAACGAGAGATAGTATCACAGTTTTTACTGCTTTTTTCGTAACCTTCATTTTCCTCTTTATTTCTGACCAATATATATATTGAAAAAATCACATTGGATCTAGTTTCAAACCCGCAACTTTATGCATGAGAGGCAGGTGCCATAACCACTGGGCCATCACTCGTTCCCTCTTATTAAACCCTTTGTTTATTTATTTAAACTTCTTCTTTCTTAACTTACTGGAAACATCAATCGATTAATTATAAAATTATTTAACGCCTTGCGAAAGCTAAAAATAGACAAACATTAATTTATCTAACTTACTTCTATCGAAGATGATCTATAGTCCCTTTGGTGTAATTTAAAACTTTGTATCAAACAATAAAGTTGTACCTCGTCGATAATTTCTAGCGTACCGCCGCCCTCCATTTTAAACCGTCTTCAAAAATAGAAAAGCTTTTATATTTCACTCGATGTATTTTTTATATAGTGTCACTGACTTCTCTGACAATTGTATATTAATATTTCCATTATTTTTTACGGTTACGGCGATGAAAAAAAAACATTCAGTATTGTTAGTTGACCGGAGAGGGTTGTATTGATGACTTTAATGATTATAATTTCATAGATAAATATTTGTTACGGCCGCCAATCATTATTATAATCAATATACAACTTGACACTGATCAGCTACAAATAACAAAAATAAAAAAAATTAATTCGCTTATTTCACTTATGCCTGTATTTATAATTAAATAAAATAAAAATTATGCACTGTCCAGTCTTTAGGCACTTCTTCCATTAAAACCGATGTAAACGAGTCGTAACATGGCTATTGGGTGATTCTCCCCTGATTTACAACCGTTCGTACAAAATTTGCTTATAAATCAATGCAGCAAATAATTTATTACTGGCCACTAGACCAACAGGCCTATCAAAATAAAAAAAATCTTCACTTATTTTTAAAAATAGAACACCAAAACCTCTTAAAAAATAACAGCGCAACAATAAAACAGCTAGAACGTACAACTAAATACTCTTAACCACAGCCATTCTCATTGTCTCTCTTAACATTAACCAAACAGAATTATCTTAACGCAGGTATTCTAGGCAGAGCCGCCTTTCTTGAAATTAATTTCGCCTCTTATTTTACTGATGACATTAATGTTGCTAATTATATCTGCATTTAATAAAGAAAGGCTCGCGTACAAACGTAAAAAAATAACGAGTATAAAGAGATAGGAAGGGATGGTTTAGTCGAATAATTTAGTCGAGTTTTGTTTGAATAAATAAATAAACAATCTGATTTGTTTAGAAATTTTTGGTGAGACGTATATTTCTTTTGTTGTTTATATTAATAATTGTGTATACTTTCTTAAAAAAAAAAGGATATATCTTTTTGTCTTTGTTTCCAAAAATCATCACAACGCTCCAATGCATGATTTTTGCGTTCCAGGGTCACGATAACCTTTCTGAACAATCCCACAGCTCTTGCAGGTCCCGTCACTCAACCTAACATCTCTTAGAGGCTCATGTGTTACACAACACGCCTTCAACTAGGGTCTGGTCATAATCGGACGGTGAGCTACCGCCATTCACAAGACTATGATTACGACGGGGAGGATTGCTTCTCCCTTAGAGTTTTTGCCAGTCGCTCCACAGAGAGTCAATCCGTACCATGGCCTGCACTAAAGAGAACGCCACCGCTGATTGCCTCCACAAAGAACGGAATATCATAATGCCAATATTAGCGAACTTGTAAGGATTATCGAATAAACCAGATTAATTTTCCAGATTGAATACACCACGAAATAGGACCGCACTGTCCCCGATCCACAAAATCGACTAACATCGAATAATTCGCATAGAAAAGCAATCTCGTGTCCCATCACTATCCCATATCGGGTCGCGTGTAATAACACCCTGTTTGTATGAGATGATAATCATATTTCCGGCTGCATATTAAAGATTATACGAAGTCGTAAAGATATATTAGGTTGTGGGAAATGATATACTTTATTAGGTTATATTTACGTTTCATTAAAAGGTTTCATGCGGTGTTTACGATGAGATAAAAGGGGTATTAATTAATGTCGAATGATATCCGTAGTAATAATACGACTTAGCGCTGGATTCGGAATTTCATCGAAATTATGCTTGGAGTGAGAATGGTAAATTTGGATTTTAGTGCGGTAATTTGGGCTACATAGTTAAACTCTAGGATGGTAGCAGTGCTTATAGCGATAGCGATTTTTTGTAAATCAGTTATAAACGTCTGTAAAATTATTCATTTCTAAGTAAATGTATTTATTTTCTTTGTATTATTGCTTGCTATTTATAGGTTATTTCGGCCTTAATTTATTTAAAAACACTTTCTGAAACTATTTCCAGACTTTGAATACATAAATAAACTTAGCTTTAATACCTGTAGGGTGAACCAAAACACAGCCTGTTCTGTGAACAAAAACATCTTAAAGTTTACCTAAATCTATGTTAGTAAAACTATAAATTCATAAGGAGTTATTTTGGCATCATCATCTTTTGTTTTATTACAATTATAGTTAGGTGAAACAGATTAAACTGTAATTCACGTTATTACGTGAATCAAAATATATCAGTCACCAAAATACTTATTGCAAAAAAGGAACAATTCACTAAAAGCCTGAGCTAGTCCGGCCCCAATTCCTTATTCCTTAACTCAACGCTGCAAGCAAACTCAGATTCGTACACTCTTAGCCCGCGTTAGGGCAACAGCACTTTTCAAGAATTACATAACACCCGCCTAAAGATTACTATTCGTGCCGACCCATTGTAACTTTTGGCTCACAATAAAACAGTACGTGACCGAGGATTTAAATGTGGTGGTTGACGAGTACCAAATCAATTTGGAGCCTGTGCGTGATTCAAATGTGTGCTTCTTCATTTAGCAAAATGTGTGCGTTGAAATTTATGATGTTTATACAAAGCTTATATTGCTCCAGGGAGCTACAAATGTATTTTATAGTTACGCTCGTGTTTTGTTTTTTATTGTCATAGCGTTTTGTTGTAGGTCTTTTTTTGTGAAAACGTTTGTAGAGACAAGAGTTTTGAATTTTAAATGGGATTATGTGTTTGTTGCAGCAATTTTATAGATCGGATCTGGATACATATAAATAATGTTGTACCGATTACGGATATGGTAACGGATTTGAAATTATTTTTATATTGGATTATCCGCTAGTTTTGGAATAGTTTTGGTTATGGATACAGAATTATTTTAAATACAAATTGAAGAGTTTATAGTGTATCATTTCTTTGGCCGGAAAAAATGAACAAATACCTATAGTAGACTCAGCCTTTATACACAACCATCCGAAGCTTTAATATCGGTTTCAGTTACGGTTACGAATTTTGTTTTTCGGATATCTGACAGTTTCGGTTAGGGTTACAGAATTCTGCGAAATCCCTGGTTTCATGCTTGTGTTGGTTTATAGGTAAGCCGAAAAGGAATAATTAAAATATCGTGAACATTTTTAATCGTCGACGGCGGTGGCGCGTAATGCACTACGCGATCTTCAAACAGGTGTCAATAAAGTCGTATGGGCCCAGTAGGGCCGATGCCCGTTAAAACCACTAAGAATTTCTGCAAACTGGAAAAGAAATCTGTGGTACTATAACGCAAAAGGCAATTGTGACGAAGACAGAGGTGTGGTTTTATTCAGTAAAAGTCTAATACGCCTTTCCGCTCCGCTCTAAAACATTCATCCTAGAGTCTTAGATGATTTCCCATCTCAAAAAAGGTCTGTTTAGTCGACATTATATAGGTTAAGGTTCTAGACAAGCGTACTTCATCGTTGACCACATCAAAACTTACCATCAGATGTGGTCAAACATGAGTCTGTCAATAAAAATGTAGGTAGGAATCTAAATAAATAAGGTAAATAGGTAATGGTATCTCCATTACAACAGTCATGGATTATCATCACCATTTTAGCCGAAAGATAGCTGAAAGATATAGCTGTTGGGCATAGACCTTCCACGAGTTTTGCCACAACGACCTGTTCTGTGCGTCTCGCATCCATCGGATACCCGTGACTCTCATTAGGTTATTGGTCTATCTTGTCGTGTCTTGCTTTCGGTTACCAGAACCTGTCTTGGATACTAAGCGAAACTAATTAGCGCAAGAATGAGAGAAAATATAATTTCCTCCACATCTTATCAACCAAGGGGCCAAATAAAACTAGGCCAAAAGGGACAAGCACTTAACTACCACCGCGCAGTAAAATTAACATTAATGATATTAGGGCCTAATCATCTAGCGCCCACTCAACACTAGGTACCTAACATAATTAGATAGTTATGTTAGTTAACAAGAACTAGATTCAGCCAGTGGCTTCGCCTGCGTGATAGAAGAAAATCATGAAAAGGAAATATAATAATTATACAGCCTTTATACCAAGTATGTCATAATTATGCTATTCCAGGACAAAATCTATCAGGAGAACCAAGTTTCATCAAAATCCGTACAGCCGTTTGAGCGTGAAACTAATAAACGCGAACACGAACTTTCAGTTTTAGATATTACCTACTAGCTGTTGTTAGCGGTTTCACCTGCGTGATAGAAAATTATTCCAAGGGAGCATAGTCCCGAGACAAAATTGTGTGGGCTATTGCAAAACATAAGCTACCCGTGTACCAAAATTCATTAAAATCCATTTAGCCTTTCAAGCGTGAAGAATTAACAAACAAACAAACTTTCGGCTTTATAATATAAGTGTGAAGTGTGATGGCGTGTGAGTCCTAAGTCTAACATAGAATATTCTAACACCCAATTCTTATAACTACACCTATTCCAAAATTCCATTACCTAGATTCCGTGTTTAAATTACGTGTACACATCAGGCCAAAATAAGGTTTGTACGAAATTCATAATTAAATATCCACTTACTCTACTGCCTACCCCAGTTTATAAGCCGTGTGCATTTGCCCAAGCAATTGAGATTAACGCATACCCTTTAATTACGTAAGTTTCTGGCGGCGCGAATAAATATAAATGGAAAAGGTTTTTTCTGCTTAGTGCTAGGGACTTTTTTAGGGAAAAAAGTGGTGGTAAATTATTGTGGCACGATGTGTTTTAGTGGAGTACTGTGATGGTTTATTAGGACATTATTTAGGGGGTGTGGGATTTGTTACTATTAAAGGGAAACTAGCTGTGTGAGATTGTTAGATAAATTTAGAAAAATACAGAAAAGGAAATGTGTCTTACGATAAAAGCTATGAGCCCAAGTGTGACCGTTTTTTGCTAGATGACTACATTTTACTTTATTTTCTTTTTCGTAACAAAAGTACGTAGTATAGATAGCCACTAATAGAAGCACTTACATCAACAGTTAGAATAAGGTACATTTTGAAGCCGGATTTTACGAATTTCAATTAAGAGGAATGTTCAATAATTAGCAAATACCAATTCTTTGATTTAATAATGCTGTCATATACTCGAATCTACTAAAAACAAATCTATGGCGCCACATTTGAACTAAAATACGAAATCTTGAATTGCGCAGAGCTCCCCGTGCGATATGAACATATTATACAAGAGCTCGAAATCATCTATTCTATCAGGCAGTTGCCCAGATCAGACAAAACAACCGTCTGGTCGGAGAATCCTCCTTTTTCAACGGAGGATTTCGGGACTTTACTCTCTGTTCCGCATACCTCCAAAAATTACTGTACTTGATTGTCAAACAATTTGCGTTTTATTTGTGAGACATCAATAATAATTTCTTTCTACAAACCAACTGTGAGTAAAACAAACATTATAACAAGCAATTTTTCTTGGAAAAACAAACAAAGTCACAGTCAAAACTAAGCAATAATAAATTATGTTTATAAACAAATGTTTATGCGAATGTTTCTCATTAACATATCCAATTTATTCCAGGAATGATTCGCAAATATGTCGCTTGAGTCAATTGAGAAGAGTAAATAAACTTACATATTTAAGTTGTATCTTCATTATGACTTGCGTCTCTTATGCGGAGCTGGGTGGAGTGGAGAGGTATTCCTCAAAGCGCACCAGTTTTGAGGCGCACCCAATGAGGCGCACCTTTTTTATTCTTCGGGGCACACCTTTTAGTAGCGCTTCTACGTTTAAAAAAAGTTGCTTAACCAAAAGTACCCTATCTCTATTCGAAAGTTAATCATTCGAGGAAATAAAAGTTAATATTTTTAATTGTTATCGAGAGCGCTACTAAAAGGTGCGCTCCGAAGAATAAAAAAGGTGCGCCTCGTTGGCTGCGCCTCGAAGTGGAGAGGGGCAGATCGTGTATTGGTCAATCATAGCGCGCAAATCTCCATCTCACGTCAGCGAAGAGGAGTGGAGTAGAGCTGAACGGACTTTACAATCAAATATACTCGTAATTGTAAACTCGCAAACTGGATGGAAGTCTAAGCAAGCTGCGGTCTTTAGCACCGCAGCTTGCGGAAGGTTGCTGGATGAAGCAGCGCAGGGGGTAGGATTTCGTTCGATTCTGAAAGTATTGCAACAGTCTGCCTCGGACTATCTTCTTTTTGTTTTTTTTTTTCAAGTAGGGAATCATCAGAATTACTTCTCCCGCTCTTGGGCGGAGTGGGAGGGCGTTTCAGAGCCTGTTTAAACTCTACATTGCCTTCTAAATGACTAAGAAAGCCACAATTAACGAGCGTATAAACGATACTTTCTTAACCACTAGTTATCGTCCATGTAAGCCACTTTCTAGGTGGTTATAAAAATAATAATAGTATCGGAGTGCCCTACAATTACGAGCTTGCTTTTGGACGAAGAATATTTATTTGCCGTTGTAAAAAAAAGAATTAGTTTATTAGATGCATGGCATTTCCTCGTACAGTCAGCATCAAAAGTCGATGAACAGAATCAACATAACAAAACACCTGTTCGCAATAAAATGTGTTTCATCTGTTCACAATAAAATGTTTTGTTATGTTGATTCTGTTCATCGACTTTTGATGCTGACTGTACCTTAATTATAAAATGAGATGTTTGATCTCGTAATCAATAATAAAAATGTGTGGGTTGACTTATAATTAATTTTATAAAAACCAATGTTAAGGAAAATTATATAATCTGAGACTTCTAATAACTTCCGCTTATTATGTATTATTTTATATTTTATTTAATTAATTAAAGTATAATACCACAGTAAATAATTAAGTAAAATAGTACTTCTTGTTAATTACTTTTATTATAATTAAGACAGTAAGGGAGACAGCGAAAAGTTTTCAGTTACAGCAAATAGGTTCCATAGAGAACGGAATCGTCTTGAGTCGTAAACACTAGGGACGATGAAATTACCCTAGCTTTTCCCACAGTCTGAATGGACCAGATGCCATTGAATACTAAGTATTGTCGTCTCAGTTGAAAGAAACAATCACCAAAACAACAAATGAACAATCTTGTGCGTCTAACATGTCTGATGGAGATTACTGCGAATCACGACTTACCAATACTGCATCTTTCAGTATGCGGTCGTCATCTCTTATGCAAGCAACGTTGTACTTAAACTCAGCGATCCTTTGGATAGTCCAAATGAGCGAAAATTGGCGATTCTTCTGGCTATGTCGGTAACATTGGTTCTCTTGTGCATATCTTCAATCCTGATTCAAAAATACAAGAATACTACGGGGAACCATTCCCCGTAGTTTTCTTGTATTTTTTTTCGTAGTTTTTCACTCATCATGGTACAAACACTAAAGACGGCAACTTCCACCCTGTGGAGATTTTGTTTGCTGTGCGCCCGTCCTGAGGGCGGAGTTTGATTTGTTTTTTACATACTCGCTGAAAAGCTGGGTAGGTACGTATCGAAAGTTCTGAAAATGCCGTATCTTTTCGTTTCTATACTCTATGGTAGATACTTACTGAAAATAAAGCCGTGTCAGAAAAGACGTTTACGAAATTAGGGTAATTTTTAGGGGAAGGGTAATTACCCTTGTTTTCTAGCGCAATGGTTCTTTAAGCCGTAATGTTAGGGTTAGCTCAGTTAATCTATATAATGTAAAATTCCTATTAATTTGAGACTTGCTTTTGTATTAGCTCTTTAGTGTCGGTAATTAGTTGGTTTTATTGAGAATTTGTGTTTGAAGTGGATAGACACAGTTTGATTGTTTTTAAAAGCCTCTTACAATGACAGAAGGAGGTATTTCCTAGTGTGGATCAAAGTGTTTTTTTTAAAGGAAAGTGTCCGTAATAATACTAACCTCCTAAATTCGCATTACTTGAGTTGAGCAACCAAAGATCTCTGTAATACGAACTATGGCTCCGATTTCCGCATATTTGAAACATGTAAATGTTTACGTGGAATATCTTTTTTTAAGGTGTAAAATTATTAAATATCTTCTCCTAGTCTGGATGAAGTAGGAGGGCGTGTCAGATTTTTACTGACTAAAACCACACACCCTTTGCGGTCTAGGGCTTCTATTTCAGAAAACACCAGCAGTCCTAGCGGGTCTCGGCCTTGCTGGGTCCCTACGGTTTGCTGACACTTTTATCTCTTAAGATAAAAGTTTATCTTGAGGAACAATCTAAAACATTGTAACTGAGGACCAAGTCACTCAAAAAATTTAAACAAAAACGAATTCAGTCTCTCCATCTCACCATCACAGTCCAGTACAGAGTCACATTTCCCATCCAAGTATCCAGGTAACATCAGATCCTAATGGTAGCCATAATTCCTGCTCCCTGACCATAAATACGCCGTAATGACCGGCATCCAGCAAATTAATGTCTCAGACGCTATGCTCATTAAAGTTTTAATGTAGGATAGGGTTATGAAGGAGATTGTTAAGATTTTTATGGAGTACAGGTTGAATAAAATATTTTATGACTGGGAGAACATGAGCATACAGGATGCTGTGTTTTCTTTGTAGAATATGAAACGTTAATTGGAAATGGAATAAAATGTCAGCGATTTTGACACTATGCGGTTGGGTAAGGCATCATAAGATGCACAGTAAGGTTATCATCATCATTTCAGTGAAAACACGTCCACTGCTGGATATGGTCCCCAACCATCGCCACAACGATAGGTCTAGTGCGTATCGCATACATCGGATTTTACCGTTGCCTTACAGGTTATCTTATACATGATAATACAATCATGGTGTTGATGGTGCTTGCGCAGGAAGTACCAAACCTTTTTTTTAACCGGAGACAATTTTGGTTTCCTTGTTGTTAACAAAGTCAAGAAGCAAACTTAAGTGTCCTAATAAAAAAACCGGCCAAGTGCGAGTCGGACTCGCGCACCGAGGGTTCCGTACAAACCTGCAAGGTTTACAAAGTTCGTTCATTACGACAATCGAGTCATAACTATGGTATTTTTATTGCAAAATGAAATTCATAACATTACAATGGGGAAAGATGGAGGAGCATAAATTTAAGACAAAGATCTCTTTATCGTTTAAGTAATCCTTTATTTTATATTAACACATATCATTTATCTATAACTAGCTGTTGCCCGCGACTTCGTCCGCGTTAAGTTCGTAAAACTGCACAAAAGTAATCTAAGTATCTAATCCTA
Source organism: Mythimna separata (assembly GCA_030763345.1). Taxonomy (NCBI): domain Eukaryota; kingdom Metazoa; phylum Arthropoda; class Insecta; order Lepidoptera; family Noctuidae; genus Mythimna; species Mythimna separata. The sequence goes on from CM061183.1 coordinate 16,998,654, forward strand.
TACTTCCGAAAAGATCTGATTAATTAATTTTACATAAAACTGTTTAAGTTAAAACTCCAATTAGTACTTTTTTTAGTTGGGAAATCATCTAATGACTTTTGCTCTTGTGTGAAGCGGAAGTGCGTGTCAGATTATTACTGCCTAAGACTCACTTCTATATTCCTTCCTTGCCTTACGTTCCAGGGTCTCCCTTTCAGAAGCGAAACCATAGCCCTAGTAGGTTTCTTGTTTAGGTTTTTTATTCAGATGGGTAATCATCAGAATGACTTCTCCCGCTCTTAAATGGAGCGGGAGGGCATGTCAGACTTTTACTGACTAAACGCCACCCCCGTTCCTGTGTTGCCTTCAATTTTGGGACACCGAGCTTATCTTTCGGAATACAGATCCACGTGCTCAGAGGCTTCGGCCCTGCCGCGCCCTACAGTTTGCTGACATCTCCTTGAGGCGCTCGTGGAACAGTTGACGACTTGACTTGGTCCGGGTTATTACCGAACTGCTGGACGGCAAGCTACCCAGTGTTCGCCGTCCGCAAGCTTGCGCCTACGGTGGTCGGAAATCGTTCTCGTGATCCTGACGGCGGGGGCGTGAGGGTCGTTCCCTTTCGCGCTCGCGGCCGGCCGGCTCCTTGGCTAGCATTACTGCTTCGCAGAAGAAGGCGACCGCAATACCTCTACCGTGTGCTCCACCGAGTCCTCCAGGTGGTCCAGACAGTGCGCCCAAGTCTGGCTGGGGCGCCCTTTACCCCTGAATCCGATGCAGGAGCCTCCCGAACTTACCGTGTCTGGTGAGGACCTGCGGCATACGGAACGTGAGGACCTCTTTCCAACTACTTCTCAAAGAGGGAACTTACCGCCGCAATGACGGCGTGCCCAGGTTTCTTGTTTAAGTGGAAAATCATCAGAATGACTTCTCAGAGGGTGAGTTAGACTTTTACTGAATAAACCTCCTTCTTTGCCTTCGTTCCAGGGTCCCGGGTTTTCCTTTCGGAAGCTCACCCATGGCCCCAGAGGCTTCAAACCTGCTGGGCACCTACAGTTTGCTGACATCTCTTTGAAGCACGCGTGGAACAATACCCACGGTTGACCGTCTGGATCATTACCGGACAGCCAGATGGTAAACTACGCATTGCTCGCCATTCGCAAGCCACTCCTACGGTGGCTCTAAATCGGGGTCGGAATCCCAGCGAGGGGAATGAGGGGACTATTTGCCACTACTCCTCGCTCTGGATCATGGCCTGTACCAGTGCCCAGCGCGAGAGGTTGCTGTCACCGATCGTCCCCACAAGGACACGGTGGTGCTCCGCCTAAGCGTGGCCCACCAGTGCTTTATGATCTAACGTGTCCTCCGGGCGATCCCCAATGGTAACACCCGGGTTTTTCTTCCGCACGACGTCAATTGCCTTAAAAACATCAACGAAGCACAGAGCCGCATATGGGTAAAGTCGTTAGTTTACTTCATATTGCGATAAAACCAAAATGGAAATGATTTGTTCTTCAAAAAACCAAATTAGGGCCGATAATAATCGCCTTTAGTATTTGCCTCTTTTTTTGTTAGGTAACCACCAAATACCTTCTCCCACTCTAGGTGGACCGAGAGAGAGTATCAGACTTTTACCAACTAAATTCCACAGTGTTCTTTTAGTTGCAATTTACATTCTAGGGCGACTAATATTGGCACACCATGATTATTACTATGATATATTCACTCTAAGCGCAAGCGCTTTACGCAGGTCCTAACCGAACATGAGTGTTTCGGGAGGTAGATGTTTTGGATTCGGCGGGAAGACACGGTGGACCTTACGATCGAAGTTACCCCGCTAGGGCGGATTACCGCCGTACTGTTTGCGGGTCAAAATCAGAATCCTCCTACCCTAGTTCAGATCATGGTATGAGCTGGGAGGAGGAATGGAAAGCAGTCACCTCCTAGAGTGAAGCAACGTGGCTGAAACCGTGCGAAACAGGACATCCTTAGACCCCTCCCATCGCCACTTGGACACTTCCCAGGTGTCATATGTATAGGGCGTTTACCGATCACCATCATTTTTTTGTGTTTATATTACCTGTTTATTCAGGCAGGAATTTTCTGGTGCGGTATTTGACTGACACCCTAATACACCAAATAAATGTTTTTCTTTAGTGAGAATAATAAACGAAATCTTGTGTGCGAGTATTTTCACCTAGTCGACTTCACATGCTGATGATCGAACGCAGTCTGTAAACTCTCGATTTTTACGGGTAGAGCATGCAGAGCAGTAAAAAATACCCACTTTGTTCCTTTAGAATACGAAAAATTTTCCAGCTATCGAAGCCCGTTAGGGCCGTTCTCTTATGCGTATCTCTTTTAGGTGCGCGTGGCACATAACGCAACGTCAGTCGACTAAGACCAGTCTTTATTCAACAGCGAAATGCCAATAGTGCACCGTCCAAAACTCCGCGCTAACGGTATCATGGAATCGCCCTGCGACTCGTAATGCCAAGGGCATCATCTTTGCGCTTTCTGCTACCTTCTTCGCTTCATTTGCGGAAGGAAGTGATGACTGCTTTCCATACCTTCTCTCTCTGTACCAGGACCGGACGTGAGAGGTCGTTACTGCTGATCACCTCCACCCGGAGTCCTGGAATGCAAGGCGAAGAAGGAACATACAAAGGTGTGGGTTTTGGTCAGTGAAAGTCTGACATCCCCTCGTGCTCCTTCCTAGAGTGGAAGAAATCACCTAAAATATAAATCGCCTTTAGTTAAAAAAAAAAACAGGGCAAGTGCGAGTCGGACTCGCGCACTGAGGGTTCCGTACCAACTGACCTATGAAAACAGTTCATTCTCGAATCGACTCTTGAAGACTTTTCCTTTTTTTTTCTGGTGACGTGACTAAAAATTTTCAGTTTTCAGACTTTTCCCTATGTTAGTGCTATAATACCTAGCTTCGTGCCAAATTTCAAGATTCTAGGTCGACTGGAAGTACCCTTTAGGTTTTGATTCCCTTGCGACTTTGCGAGTACTTGCGAGTTTCAAAATATGCAGCTTAAATTGCTGTTTCTTTTGATTGCGTTGACATAGAAGTTTTATTTTGTTACAGCTTAAAGGTATTATAGACCTGAGTATTTGGTATGAATTTCAATTTAATACCTCTACGCGTTTATGAGGAAATGGGTAGTAAGTTTAAAATTATTAAAAAAAAAAAATTATGTGATGTAACTAAAAATTTATGGTTTTCGTAATTTTTCCTTTATCTATGCTATAAGACGTTGCTTCGTACCAAATTTCAAGATTCTGAGTTCACAGGAAGCACCCTGTAGGTTTTGATTCCCTTGAAAGTGTCGAAAATTTGCGGCATAAACGGCTGTATCTTTTGATTGCGTTGGCTTAGAAGTTTGATTTTTTCACAGCTTCAAGGGACAGTAGACTTGAGTAATTGATATAAATTTCAGCTTCATACCTCCACGCGTTCCTGAGAAAAAGGGTCTTGACAGACGGACGGACAGACGGACAACAAAGTGATCCTATAAGGGTTCCGTTTTTTCCTTTTGAGGTACGGAACCCTAAAAAAATAAATGGATGTTTGTATTTTGAAAGGAAATCGTTTGTCTTAGTATGGTCATGTGAAGAGGAGGGATTAAAAGCACGTTACCAAAAGAGTTCTGAATTTACATGTGGATGAATGGAGAAGGAGAGGGAGGCCAAAGAAAAGATGGATGGATTGTGTAAGGACTGATATGAAAGAAAAGGGCAGATGATAGTGTGACGGACGACAGGACAGAATGGAAGAAGAAAACGTGTTGCGCCGACCCCAAGTAATACGGGATAAGAGCAGGAAGAAGAAGAAGGATGTCATTGTTTGTATTTTGAAAACGGGGTGCAACTCCGCAGTTGTAAAATTTGTCACCATGGTTTTTTTTTGGTTAAACAATAATAATAATATTTTTAGGTAATATTTTTGTTAAAAAAATTGTGAGAATGCAAAAATATGTGAAAAAAAAATATACAAAAATTAAAAAAATCTAAAACACCTCCTGGGATTCGAACCACCCCCGTGTTACGCCCCAGTCTAGTCATTAATCAATCACGCTGCAGTGTTCGATGAATACCAAGCAAAATAGACGTTCTCATATAAATGTCATAAATGACTGCCCCACTCTTCGTCGATGATAGCGTGATGATTTTCATTTCAGTAGATAAATTTGCAGCTAAATGGACTAATGTAACATTGTAGTATGTGAATTTCGTGGACGTTTGGATTTTATAACGTGTTTTGATTAGTTTTTACAAAATATTTGGGAAAAATTAAATAGGAATGTGGATTTTTTTATGAAAAAATGGTAAAAGTATTTTTTTTTCCAAAAACAATAAGATAAAACATTGACAGAAATATAAATTGTAGGTGGGATTCGAACTCGGGGCAACTCGTTAAAACCGACAAAATGCAATATTGCTCACCCCCCATAGCAAATAGCGTGATAAAATATAGCCTAAAGCAAAAAGGGTCCTATAAGGATTATGTATGCAAAATTTGAACAGGATCGGTTCAGTAGTTTTGGCGCCATTTGCGGCAAACGATGCACAATTTTACTGTTTTATTATATGTATAGATATAGATATAACTGAAACACTTATACTAGCCTTGCAGCAGACTTGCGAAAGTTCTTTTATTAAAGTTATTTATTTACTAAGTTTTTTAGTCACTATTTTGAAATCTGGTTCAAAAATATTAATTAAGTATTAAATTTGAACCAGACCTGTAAATGGTGACTGAAAAAGTTATGAATAGTACCACATTGAACATTGAAGTTCGAAAAAACGTTATCAATAGTTGTACAACTTCGTGTAGTGCAGTTAGGACGCATTTAGATTATACAGCTACATACATTCACCAAAACATCGGGATTGAATGACGATGAGTGAGGTCGTCTTTGCCGTTTGAAAAATGTTGCCCTCCCCATACATAGTATAATAACTCGCGGTCATTGCTGTAACTACAATTATGTTTACAATCACAATTTTTTTGGTGGTATAACTACTTAAAATTTTAAGCTTTTCTGAATTTTTCTGTTACCTGTGCTGTAAGCTATTGCTTCTTACCAAATTTCGAGATTCTATGTCAACGGGAAGTGGTCTTTAGGTTTTAATTCCCTTGCGTGTAGTTGCGAGTTTCAAAATATGCGGTATCAATGGTTGTACTTTTGCGTTTTGCGTTTTTGCGTTGACTTAGAATATTTTTTTTCACGGGTTAAAGGCAATTAGATCTAAGTATTTGATATGAATTTCAACTTGATAGCTCTACGCGTTCATGAGGAAAAAAGTAATAAGTTTATATTTATTAAAAAATAAATATATATTTTGTAATGTAGCTAAAAATTTAAGGTTTTCGGAATTTTTCCTTTATGTGTGCTATGAAACGTTGCTTCATGCCAAATTTCAAGATTCTAGGTCGACTGGAAGTACCCTTTAGGTTTTGATTCCCTTGCGAGTACTTGCGAGTTTCAAAATATGCAGCTTAAATTGCTGTTTCTTTTGATTGCGTTGACATAGAAGTTTGATTTTGTTACAGCTTAAAGGTATTATAGACCTGAGTATTTGGTATGAATTTCAATTTAATACCTCTACGCGTTTATGAGGAAATGGGTAGTAAGTTTAAAATTATTAAAAAAAAATATATTATGTGATGTAACTAAAAATTTATGGTTTTCGTAATTTTTCCTTTATTTATGCTATAAGACGTTGCTTCGTACCAAATTTCAAGATTCTGAGTTCACGGGAAGTACCCTGTAGGTTTTGATTCCCTTGCAAGTGTCGAAAATTTGCGGCATAAACGGCTGTATCTTTTGATTGCGTTGGCTTAGAAGTTTGATTTTTTCACAGCTTCAAGGGACAGTAGACCTGAGTAATTGATATAATTTTCAGCTTCATACCTCCACGCGTTCCTGAGAAAAAGGGTCTTGACAGACGGACGGACAGACGGACAACAAAGTGATCCTATAAGGGTTCCGTTTTTTCCTTTTGAGGTACGGAACCCTAAAAAAGTACCCCAAGATAAAATCTGTTCATAAAGTTTCATCAAAATAAATTAAATAGTTTTCGCGTGAAAAAGTAACAATCATCCTAATATTAGTAAGATAGAACGCCAATGATGTGTGCTCAGATCACAACAAAAATATACTGGTGACCAAGGGAAGACTGCTTACCTTATGCTTTCCCAAGTTGATGACTGAGCATCCAAGGAGAGCCTCCTTCCCGATGTGGAAGGTGTGGTTGCCGATGGGTCTCTCGAACTGGGGCACGTCAACCAGCTTACGGTTTACCACGTGAGAATCTGCAACAAAGAGAAATATAAAAATTAAATTTTATTTATAAAACAGGCTAATAACAACAGGGTAGGTGAGTTAAGTGTTACATATAAGATCAAAAATATTTTTGTTATAAAAGAGAGAGTATTTTGTCTTATGCCCAAATAGGTACCTACTTCTTTGTTTTAATAGTCACTGGCGTCCTGCTTACCAACAAATATTTTTGAACTTCTCGATCTTGATCTGCTACAATAATCATCATGTGTCATACTGTCTATTGGTAAAAACCAAATCTATCCAGTAGTTTTTGAGTTTATCGCAAACATACAGACAGAGAGACATAATAGGGAAAGTTTCACATAATATAATTCATAAATATTATTTCAGAAATTCGTTTCAAAATACGCGCTACATAACAACAACATTCCCGAAGTATTTTACGCAAAACAAAAACCTAACGCTCTAGTTACTAAATACACAAGAAAATAAACGTCTATATATCTGTTAGAAAAACAAAAGAAGTATTGTTTGTATGTAACCGAAAGAACAATAAACTATGAACAATTGACTGCCCAAAAACAAGAAGTAAAAACATTACTTTCGATAGTCGAAAACCTAGATAAAATACCATTTGTAAAAACCGCTACTACGTCAAAGTTATTTCAATATTCTGTACTAGAGAGACAATAAAGTTTATTTTGGTAGTTGGTCTGCTAAAATAGGCAGTTGGAAAGATAAGCAAGTTTATTTAATACTAGCTGCTGCCAGCGGCTTCACCCACGTGGTAGTAGAAAATTATCCTAAGAGAATGTACTCGTGGAATAAAAAATAATTCTATAAACTATTCCAGAACATGGACTAACCGTATACCAATTTTCATCAAAATACATTCAGTCGTTTTTGCGTGAAAGAGTAACAAACATTCATACATCCGCAGCTACTACCAGCGGTTTCGCTTGCAAGAAAATAGAAAATTATCCCAAGAGAACAAACATCTATTTGTTACTCCAAGACATGGTCTACCCGCGTATCACACTTCAAATCTGTTTAGTAGTGCAATCGTTAAGCAGTAACAAACATACACACTCACAAACTGTCGTCTCTATAATATTAGTGTGACAGATACACAAAAAAACAGAAGTTATCTTATCGTTTTTATTCGTATATTCCACTACAAGTTTAGATTTAGAATCAAAGCTCTCCCAATTATCTACAGTAAATAATAGATATCTGATATTTTAGTAGTTTCTCTTCTAAAGTTAGTGGTCTACTCGTAGAACTAAAATCAAATGTTATAATTAATGATTCTATAGCGAACTGCCTCATTCACAACCAAAAATAACCGAGACTGAGGGTTGGGACCTAGTATCGGATATAGAAAGCAAGGTAAAATGTTTCTGAATTTCCAGTTGTGTTTCGACAGCCAATATTATTTTCGTAAGTTCTAATTATTAAAAAGGTAAGAACTTTGAGAGCGGTCAACTCGAGATATGTCCTTACAACCGCTCTTACGTGATTATGACGTTATTAAACATGTTTTCAAAACAAAGATGTCTTGTAGATAACATCCCTAACTATATTTCTGGGTGTCTAATGAAATCAAAATATAAATTGATGTAAAATTAATCCAGTAGACTTCTAAAAATCTGCTGTTTGATATGGTCCTCCCGTGTAACAAATTTCATTAAAAACCGTTAAGCTGTTTGAGTGTGGAGCAGTCGCAATCACACACACACACACATACACACCCATACCTACAAAATCTTTTGATAATAAGATGAAGTCTCCTATATAACACTTAACAAATAAAGTAACTCTCTCAAAACCATACGAAGTCCAGATTCACGCGACTATCAGAAAACCATTTTCGCAAACACAGAACTATTATGAAGTAAAACGAATAAGCTCACAAGAACTATACGGTCTTATTGTTAACTGAGTTATCTAAACTCGTGTGAACTCGTGCAAACTGACTTTGGTAATAGTTCTTCTACATTTACAGAACTGTATGTTCGTAGCGTTTATTCGTGAATAGTTTGATGACGTAGATAAGTGAATGAACGTCATTTAAACTGCATTGTGTAAGTGTAAATGTTTAATAGAATAGAATAAACTTTATTGTAAACCAAAATAGTAACAATTTTACACAATGTTTAATCTATGGGTACAATGGCGGTCTTATCGCTAACAGCGAAGGTTGTTTGGTAAATACCAAACAACCGAAACCCGAAATTAATCATGTTAATTTTTAACTGGTCTTGAGGAGCTCGTGGCTAGATAATATAAGCGGCACAGGTCGATCTTCAAGGTTAAGCAACGCTTGCCTAGGTTGGTCTGTGGATGGGTGACCATCTTAACATAACGAGTTTCCTCCGTGCCTCGGAAAGCACGTTAAGCCGTTGATCCCGGCTGTCATTTGGAGATCTTTGGTAGTCGTTACGGATAGTCAGAAGCCAGTAAATCTGACTCCAGTCTTGCCATGAAGTACCGTATTACCCCAGTTAATGGGTTGTGGAGGTCTGGTAGGCAGCCGCTCCTCGTAAAATACTGGTATTCAGCTAAATCCGGCTTGACTGGAAGCCGACCCCTATATAGTTGGGAAAAGGCTAGGCAGATGATGAATTTTTAACTGGTCTTGCCAACTAAATTAATAATTTTTAGTTTTCATCATTTTGGTCAAAAGATGTGATGTATCGAATGTTAGATTTTTCACATCTACAAATGTGAACAATTATATCCAATACTTACGTATACGAATGCGAGTGTTGTTTAACCTATCAACACCCGCGAAACGAGACACAATAGTAAAACAATAACAGCGCGGTCCAATGAGACCGGTCGGGGATTCATGAATTAAATCGAATGCATAATCGAGTCGTTACACGTAGAATGATTCTTAATTCAAACCATTGAAAAAATTGAATTTAGAACCTACTCAGTATTTTTTCTATTTTATAAATAAGGCCCATTATGTTTGAAGGTTTAACTGTCTCACTGACTAATTCACCGGATGAATTTCGAATTTAGCAGTAACAAAATATCGGCTTCCTTGTTCCTCCTCAGCCCTTGAATGCGATCACTAATGCACCTCATTTGTCATGGTCCATCCTTGGTTTGTCTTGATTAAACAAGTTTCGTGTTACCAGTTCCTGGTTTATATTTTATTCAATCTATTTGTTTTGTTATTTTATCGCAAAAGTGGTAAAGTGATAATTCGTATAAAGAATCAAATTCAGATTCAATTTTTTTTTATTTCGCGTAAGTCTACACGAGTACTAATAAAACTTCCGAAACTAGAATTTCAATAGTAATTTATGTACGAGTATGTAGAAGAACCAGCAAAAAACTCCATGATTACTCTTTTTAAATAAATGATTTTAAAATATTTCCATTTTACAATATTAATAGGTATGTGAGGGCAGTGTGAACCAGTCAGTATTGTACCCAAAAGTGCAATAAAAATTATAATAACAATAAATATGAGTCCACCGAGTCTATGTACAGTGTTTTCATATAACTACACGTTAAAAATTAAAAATAAACCTGTCACTAATGAACTGGTGGTTGAATCAATGTCTAAATATTATAAAAAAATATTGCAAAAGCAAAGTAACAATAAAATTTAAACAATTACGTGACACAAAGGAGGAGCTCGTGGCTAGATAATAACAGCCACACGGGTCGATCTTTAAGGTTAAGCAACGCTTACCCAGGTTGACCTGTGGATGGGTGACCATCTTAACATACCGAGTTCCCTCCGTGCCTAGGAAAGCATGTTAAGCCGTAGATCATCATCATCATAGGTCATTTGTAGATCTTTGGCAGTCGTTACGGATAGTCAGGAGGCAGTGAATCTGACTCCAGTCTTGCCATGAAGTACCGTGTCACCCCAGTTAATGGGTTGTGGAGGTCTGGTAAGCAGCCGCTCCTCGTAAAATACTGGTATTCAGCTAAATCCGGCTTGACTGGAAGCTGACCCCAATTATAAAAGTTGGGAAAATACTAGGCAGATGATGATTTACGTGACACAAAGACTAAACTATCTGCCTTGACTGTATACCAACTAAGTAAGTTTGAGGAGTATTTTGCGCGGAAAGAACTCGATAAGATGGTCACTCTTCTAGAAACCAATGTCGGTAAACATTGCACAACCTTGGGGATCGACCCTTGCGAGTTAATACTGTGAAGGCAGAAATGCAATGAAAGGTTTCTGTATTCTTCAAATAATTAGTTTAAATTGTTAGAAAGTTTACTATTTATTATAAAAATATATATTATCTCCGGCAGCTTGATAGCTGCAAAATTAATTATTGTGCGGATACCTACCTACCACATGGAACTTTAAACTTTACTTTAGCAGTCGAACTTACAAAATCTCTGAGCAACTAATTAACAGATTCAACAACCACAATTTTATACAAACAAACAGAACAACCGGAAAAAAATAGCAGTGAATAGTTTTGCATTATTTCCATGGACATGACAAAAAAAAACTAGAAAAATACTTCCGCAAAATGCAAGCTCTGTACCCCTCAGTAAACTCGGGGCCACAACAACCCCTCACATTCTAACCCGGCCGCATTCGACGAAAGTTTTAACAATCACATGGTCGAATCACCGGCGAACTTTGGCGCTTTGGCCCCGCAATGTGTCATTTCGGTACCAAATATGCCAACTATTTCGGTGTTATGTTGAACCTTTGCAGTCGAATGTTAATAGGATTATTGACGGTATAGTGTTGTTCTGTTTTGATTGAAGTGGCCGTTTTTTTAAATAAAGTTTTCCAACTTTTCCTGAACAAGCCCCATTTCACTGGGAATCTGAAAGAGTTACCTTGGTTTTCGCAAACTGAAGGAACAGTGTTTAAGTAAAAGTGTTACACAAGCCCATGCTCTATCAAGAGCGTTTAAAAAAGATTTCAGAATGAAAAAGTGATTATGTGAAAGAGAAGGAGGAATACATTAACAGTATTACATCAGGTGGGATCGCAGTCAAGCACGAGATTATAACGAAAAAAAAACAAAAAAAAATTGCATTATGACGCCATATTTTACCTTCATATTGTTAAGTGTGATCAAAAGAAGGAGTTTACTCGTGATAGAGAATACAATACATCATTTTCCGATGCTCTTGGCTCCATTGCGAACAATGATTTGGCGCAGCTTATTTATTCCCTTCGGTTTTATTTTCCCCCACTCTTAAATCCTAACCCGCTATCTATAAAGGCACATAGAAACTAAAATTGCTACTAGTTCAAAATCAACTATAGGCAGTTGCCCAGACTAAACACAACATGCATCAGATTCCGACCAGAAAAACCGATTTCCAACACAATCCTGGAAGAATTTCCTTTTTGCATGGAGGTTCGTGGGATTTCACACCCTGTTTCGCATACCTTTAAAATCCCAGCGTACGTGTTGAAAAAGGACAACTTTTCGTTTGGTACACGTAGTGAATGAAGAGGTTTCAATTACATCCATAAAAACACAAACTGTCACTAACGTCTGTCGAACATGCCGATTGTTTTCGAACAAGTTTTTTGCTTTCGAAGTGCCATACTGCAGGATTATTCTAAACAACAACTGAAGGAACAGAGGTTTTTTTTTTTTTTCTGGTAGGGGAATCATCAGAATGACTTCCCCCGCTCTTGGGCGGAGCGGGAGGGCGTGTCAGACTCTTACTGACTAAACCCCTACCCCGTTCCTTCGTTGCCTTCGTTCTGGGGGGGACTCGGTATCAACCGTTAGGAATATCACATGTTCCCCCCAGAGGCTTCGGCCCTACCGGGCCCCTACAGTTTGCTGACATCTCCTTGAGGCGCGCGTGGAACAGAACGCGCCGTTGACGACTGGGCTTGGTCCAGATTATTTCCAGACTGCCGGACGGCGAGCTACCCAGTGCTCGCCGTCCGCGAACCCGCGCCTACGGTGGTCGGAAATCGGGATCGGGATCTCGGCGGCGGCGGCGTGAGGACCGTTCCCTCACGCGCTCGCGGTCAGCAGCCTCCTTCACGAGCATCACTGCTTCGCAGAGAAGGAACAGAGGTGGGTTTTAGTCTGTAAAAGTCTGATTCTCTCTCTCACTATACTAATGAAATCTCACTATTAATGTCGCAACTAAAAAAGATATAATTAACCCAAACCCAGCGAGGCACTTTAATTTTTTAACTAATTTCATCACCAGAGCTCTCAAAACGAATGCAAAACCAGCATGGCCTTTAACCATGTGACATCCACTTATCTGGACTGGGTCTACATACTGGATTACGGCCCATTCCCTCTCCTAAAGAAAAGACTCATCCCAGCTGTGTGAACATTGGAAGGCTGTTTGTATTATTGGTGCTTTATTATCCCAAACACAACAGATTTTATCACGAACTATATAGTAGGCAATTAATAATCTACGGACTCCCGTAGTGCAAATGAGGAACTGCCCCATACATCGAGTTTGGGCCCAATCTATGTTTAACTTTTACTAATTGTTTACCCTCGGGTCGACTTCAATCACCAGACTACCTCGACCTCTGCGTCTAAAAACATTTCCCACACCACGATCTGAATTTGTAAAGAAGGGACAGGAGGGGCAGGCCAGCGTAAACTGGACAATCCCACAATGCAATCTCGTGAAAACCGATGTTACATGGGAAACTTTTAATATGATTAATATTTAATTTGCTTATTGGCTGTTGAACCGTAAATCATGGTCGTTTTTTTTTTATGAGTTTTGTGCCGAAATTGCGTTTTGTAATTTTTTTTCTTATAAAAGAATTCTTTGCTAAACTTTGCATGCCAAATACGAGTAAAACGAAGTAAGGAATGTTTGATTTATTTTATCAAATAGCTTAGAAGTTTGAATTATTAGATATTACGTGCTTTCGACTTTCACTGGTAAAAATTATGATGCAATGTTTTGTTGAAGAATTAGTTGCTTAAAAAAAAAACAACCCATCGCTGGGCAGGAAGAGTAGTTAGAGACGCGTCACGGCGTCCTCGTATTCCGCATGACGCAGGTTTTGACCGGACATGGCAAGTTTGGGAGGTTCCAGGTTTAGAGAGAACCATGGTCTAGAATGAGGGAGAATGGACGGTGGTCGACTCTTTCACCGAAGCAGTAATGTTTGAGAAGGCGATGGCCATACGCATGTGGGAACAATCCTCCATATGCACCCACCACCGCTACCCTGACCCCGACTACGAGCCACCCTAGACGTGGGCTTACGAACGTTGAGCAACTGGTAACTCACCATCCGGTCTTCCGGTAACAGTCCGGATCGAACTCAAGCAAAAACGTAGGGCGGTATTTAAAATTGACCCTGACAAATTTTCAACATTTCCAAAATTTGTCATAAAGCCTTCTGCCATTACTCACAAAACATCACAGAACATATAAAGGAAGTTAGAAAGGAAATAGTTCCTAATTTGTATCGGACCGCTTGTCGCCGTTTGTCTCCCACTCTTTATCTCCACTACAGGCAAGAAACCTATACGGACGCGCATTACGCACACTAGTAGACAACGCACACTTAGATCGCAACTTTGCTATTGGTTGTATCACACATGCAAAAAAGCAATTTAGGGCGACTAAAAGGTCGATAATTCATATCGATGAAATTCAATAATAACGGATAATATTGTCGACTAGTTATCGTTATAATTTAAGGTGGTGTACCAATACGATGGATTTATTGGTACACCTGGTTATATAAAAAGTAATATAAATGTTATATTAAGAATAAAAAATAAAATAAAACAAAACTATAAAATTAAAACATTTGGTTCCGAAAAACCTCTTACGCCTACTTTTGAATTATTTATCAAAAAATTGTTCAGTCAGAGAAGTGATGCTAATTACATATTCCAAAGCGTAGATTTCTAAGGAGAAGAACGTGCAAGACTCCGTATCTCCGTAATCTCGGTTACTCTCTTTTATGGTTTTTATTATGTAAATAAATAATTTAAAAAAAGTAAAAGACGCATGCTCAGGCACACTCTGTTCAACCTTTTTAAAGCAATGGAATGATCCAGTCACTCTCCGAGACATTTGAGTGAGCATAACAAACTCTCAATTACCATTCCTTTTTTATGTCAAACAAGTTATAGCCTATAGGTAGTATATTAACAGATAAACATATTTTTTGCTAAAAATACAAGTGTGTTGAATACAATACTGTTGAATACCACAAGAGAGCCAAGAACGGCCATCACCAATTACTCACATCTATCATACGACGTTTTTCAACACATTTGTGAGAAAAAACAATTTAGCTAACTATTACATTACACAACAGTAAAACTAGTATAAAGAATTGTAACATAGCGGTAAAAAATGAAATTTGTTTTCTTATGCGTACATCAAAATTAAGATATAGTCTTTTGATTATATTACCTAGTCTTATGTTTATACTTGCGTAAAAAGTTTTTATGATACCTAACGTCTTTCAGAGTGACAATAGAATAATAGTACATTGTTCACCGAGAGAAGAAAGTGACCGATTACCGTCGAGGGTGTCGTTTGAAGCCCGAGCCGTAGGAGAGGGCTGTAAAACACCCGAGATCGGGAATCGCACTTTCTCTCGAGTGATACATAGTGCTTTATACTACACCTACGAGGAAAATAAATTCTACGAAAACTGAATCTTCAAACAACACACAAATTGAAAATGGCGCCAATGGCTTCTGCAATTTTCACATGTTCTTTTTTCAAATTGTTTGACACCATCTAACACACAGCTAGTGGCCAGTATCATTTTGCGAACTTGGAGATAAAAACTCACTGTAAAAACTTTTTGGCTTTTGATATTTAGGTTACCAACGCATAGTCTTACCCAAAATTAAAAAAGAAAAACCACGTAAGAAATGGATTTTCATACACTTTTCTCTCCCGCTCAGATGCGTTTTCTCGCCGCATATTTGTTCGATATGCAATGACGTACTTTCTACCGTAAATTTGATAAAGTATTAAGGTACTTTCCGAGCAGGTGTAGTATAAAATTCATTTTCTATGTATTTTTTTTTTACATACCATAAACTAGTGCTTGACTGCAATCTCACCTGATGGTAAGCAGTGATGCAATCGTTGATGGTGAGGCGCACTAGTTTTTTGTTGTATATAATTCAATTTAATTAATATAGCCGCCAAACTTCGCTCAAATATATCACGCCAAAAATCACGGGCATTCTTAAATGGCGGCCATAGACCACAAAGTAAAACAAATTTTATTTGTATTAAACTGGACGAAATTGCGTGAAAAATTACAAATAAGACACTAATTTATACTATTGAATGAAAAATACTTAACCTATTGATTAGTATTAAAACTCTGTTCGAGGACGAATAGGTGAAACAAAACCGTTTTAACTACACTACATAATAGCACTAATAATAAAATATTTAAAAAATAATAACTGCTACAAGAAACCAAGTTATTTTAATAGATCGATAATGGTTACAGTTACAACTTGGTACAACACTATGTCCATGGAGTGAAGTTGTCAAATTCAAGACATAGTTCTCCACACGTGATATCGCAATGAACACATTACATTGCGCGCTTGTTTACTCAGTACAAGATTGTACCAATGAATTGCACACAATGTATGATTTTGCATGTCATTGCGATTTTATCGTTATAATGTACAAATTCCATAATATTATCATTATAATTATAAATATCAATTGTATTTAAAGGTTTTTAGACTAATCGGTGAAAAGAAATCCCTTCTTGGGCTACACTACACACTTGGCATTTTTTACGACACGTTGCGATAGCGCAAGTCGGCATAACTGATATTTTTCACGGAGCTTCATACACAATAACAGTAAGATCGCGATTGACGACCGGTGTCAATCAAATTTCGGTTGAACCAAAATTGAACTATGACAATTTGGCGTACATTGAGGCACGCCTGCCCCGCCTACAAGGCCATTCTAACTTCTTTCAACTGTTCTGTGCAAAACATGACCACTATAAAAAACAAAAGACAATACAAACGAAAACGCGAAACTAACACGCTAAAACAAAATGAATTATCGTAATTATTAGCAAATAAAGCCAACGTCTGCTTGGGTGGCATTAGACCGTAAGTCGGAGATCGATACTAGCCTGCAATTAAAGGAATGGGCTACATTCGCTACATTTCTGTAATTTCCTCCAGCACTTGCATTAGTTTCTAATGGGGATTTAATAAAATTGTGGTAATAGCCTCACTTATCTTGGAGAGGTTTTAATTTAATGCTTTTTTTTCTTTTCTAGCATTGTTATGATATCTTTTCTGTTCGTACTGGTAGAGGCGAATTGATTTATCACATTAATTTAACTGCTTCGTTAGTCTTGTGGTCGAAAGTGCGACTGTTCAGCCTTGGGTCCTGGATTCGATTTCCGGGTCGGGAAATATACTCATGCATTATAAGATCTGTGTATCTGGCTTTACACTTTTAGGATTGGTCAACATGATCGTAACTCGATCGAATTGAAGAAGAATTAAATAATGACGAATGTTTGCGTTTTTTTTCATCACTGCAGCACACGGCTCCACAACATGACGAATGGGATAGAACGAATGGGCTACATTCGCTACATTTCTGTAATTTCCTCCAGCACTTGCATTAGTTTCTAATGGGGATTTAATAAAATTGTGGTAATAGCCTGACTTATCTTGGAGAGGTTTTAATTTAACCTATCACCTACCCGCGAAACGAGACACAATAGTAAGACAATGACAGCGCGGTCTCATGAGACCGGTCGGGGATTCAAACGTTAATGTCCTTTTTCTTTTAGACATTGTTATGATATCTTTTATGTCTGTGCTGGTAGAGGCGAATTGATTTATCACACTAATCTAACTGCTTCGTTGGTCTTGTAGTCGCAAGTGCGACTGCTGAGTGTGGGGTCCTGGGATTCGATTTCCGGGTCGGGAATTATGCTTGTGCACTATAAGATCTGCGTACCTAGCTATTCACTTTTGACATTGGTCAATATGATCGAAATTCGATCGAGAGAATCATAAATAAAGAAAGTTTGCATTTTTTTTTCATCACTACAGCACACGCCTTCACGAGAAGATGAATTCTGCCTAGGTCGCAACGGTAAACTTTCTCAACTTTTATCAAAATGTACTATTATCAGCCACATTATACAATGATAATATCTAAATTCGTTTCTTTTTACATTTTTTGGTATCTTTTTTAAACACTTTCTATCAACCACAGTTTCTTTAAAAGTGTCAATACTTCGCCAACCCTTCAATACTCATTCAAATATTAAACAATTCAAAACTCGATCATAGGAACCCTTCTATTTCCAATAATTCACACTTCTCTATAAATATTTGAGAAGACGCTAATGGCAGTGGCTTCACCAGCTGTGGCCATACATGAATATTTTAAGGAATAAGAATGCAATGGTTTGCTTCGTTACGTAGTATTGTTTTGATTGTGTTTAGGTTTAGGTCGCATTTTGACTCTATTGAGTAAAATATAAAGAACAATGTTCAAAACGTCCCCACCCTTGTAGCACTATAAAACCTATATCAATCGAAAGACCTTGACCGTCTCATCATTTTATTGTATGACGGCAAAGCTGAAATATGCACCCGAAAAAAGTTATATCGACATAAAGTAACCGAAATCAGTCACAAATTATGGTCCCATCTACTACAATTATAATTATAAGTTGGCAAGTTTTTCAATTTAAATATGTTCATAGTCCAAAGAAACTATTGGTGAGCAAGATAGCATAGTAATCATAAGGGCCGCATGCGCAGAGCATCGCGCTATATTGTAATTATAGCAGGACTTCTTATAGTTCATATAGAGTATACAAGTTCCTTGGAGTAGCATCACGAAAAAAGTACTGTACGACACTTAATAAAGCACTTCCTCACGTCTTCACTGTCTTCCAAGTTGCTGGAGCAATACCTTCAGGGAGCCTTTTCAAGATAGTGCATACGCCACCGACTTAGAACGAATCGAAGTCACAGCATCCATACCAGTAGTGACTACTACCACACCTCGAAGAGGGGACTTACCGCCGCAATGACAGCGTGCCCAGTACTGGGTTGCGACAGTCGCAGTCGCCCTGCCACCCTGAGATCCCGCCGGAACTCTGTCCGCCATACCTCGACTTGCATCTCCACGCGCCAGATCCCACGGTGGCAGGCCAGCAAGGAGGTTCACCGCTTCGCGGGAGATCGTGCGGTGGTATCCCCGAACCATTCGGATGACCATAACCCTCTGGCAAGCATTCAGCTTGGCCACCGTTCGCTTACCCAGCGACGGCGCCCATAAAGGGCCACGGACCGAACAATCCCCGCGTGGAGCCTCCGGTAGGGGGCGTCTGGACCTCTTAGGTTAGGTAGGCGCCGCTTCAGGGCAGTCCCAGTCCTTTCCAGTTTGGGAGCCAGACGTTGGAAGTGCTCGGTCAACACGGTGGTGGCGCGGTCCGAGGGCCATGAAAGCACATGGCCTCGGACTTGTGCAATGCCACCTCGAGGCACAATTGAAATTGGATCCTGCCTACGACTGTCACAACCCCGCGTGTCGCTGTCCTGAACATTAGGGGAATGCAGGAAGTGGATATCGCAAGATAAGTGAAAATAATTAAAAGATGAAGTGAAGTGAGATGACATGTGTCTTACAGTACTTTTTTCGTGATGCTACTCCAAGGAACTTGTATACTCTATATAAACTATAAGAAGTTCTGCTATAATTACAATATTGCGCGATGCTCTGCGCATGCGGCCCTTATGATTACTATGCTATCTTGCTCACCTATAGTTTCTTTTGACTATGAACATATTTAAATTGAAAAACTTGCCAACTTATAATTACAATTGTAGTAGAAGCGAACATAATTGTGACTGATTTCGGCTACTTCATATCGATATAACTTTTTTTCGGACGCATATTTCAGCTTCGCCGTCATACAATAAAATGATGAGATGGTTAAGGCCGTTCGATTGATATAGGTTTTATAGTGCTACAATGGAAAAATGTAGTAGATGGGAACATAATTTGTGACTGATTTCGGCTACTTCATGTCGATATAACTTTTTTCGGATGCATATTTCAGCTTCGCCGTCATACAATGAAATGATGAGACGGTCAAGGCCGTTCGATTGATATAAGTTTTATAGTGCTACAAGGGTGGGGACGGTGTCCGAACATTTTGAACATTGTTCTTTACTCCATAAATTATTTTTTTATTGAATACTAAAATTGGGAGAATTAATTTAATATAGCATATTTAATTTTGTTGTTTCTTTTTAATATTAGTTTTGATTTAATAAAAAAATGCAAATTTTTTTTTGGGTTTTTAACATTTAGTTTTGTTTTTTTTTTAATGTGTTTTTGATTTAGAGATTTAAGCTAGTGTAAAAGTTTTTAACTATCTCGGTGTACAATAAAGTTTATTCCATTGTAACTTAATAGAATAAGTAAAAATGGAATCAATTTCTAACTTAATAGAATAAGTAAGAATGGAATAAACTTTATTGTTCAGTGTACACTATTTGACATGTTGACGATTACTGAAGGTGTGTTCAAAAATATCTCCAAAGCTTAGCAAGGCTTTCCATAGTCTATCAGCCAAGCTGCTTAGAGTCTCATAACTCGAACTTGAAACAACAAGGTCCAGTTAACCCAGTAAAGTTTTAAATACATTATTGTAGTTTCTTTGCCTTTAGCAAAGAAACTACAATAATGTATTTAATAACTACAATAATGTATTTAGTGTAATGTATTATTGTAGTTTCTTTGCCTTTAGCAAAGAAACTACAATAATGTATTTAATAACTACAATAATGTATTTAGTGTAATGTATTATTGTAGTTTCTTTGCCTTTAGCAAAGAAACTACAATAATGTATTTAAAACTTTGTTTAAAGGACGAGAAAACAGTGTGTAAATAACAAAAAAAAAAACAGTATTTTAAAGGGCAAAGTGCCAGGACATTTACAAAAACATCGTTCTAATATCAGTACCTAAAATCACAATCAAAATTTCGAGGAAAATGCTAAATAAATGAAAACTCTAACTTCAAAGGACCATTCCACGAATCAGATATACCTATTGTTAAAACTGGCAGAAGCCAGTGGCTTCATTCGCGTGAAATAAGAAAATTAGCCCAGGGGAACATTTTCCTGGGATAAAAATAAAATACGTAATAGTGTCCACAATGCTATTCTAGGACATGGAATACCTATGTATTCAACTCCGTTCTGTAGTTTGAATGTTTTTTTTTTTTGGAAATAACATCCAATGAACTCTCTGGCCGTAGGGAGGGAAGATAGCGTGCCAGACTTTTACTAAAACCACATCTGTGTCTTTCAGTAGCCTAAAGTTTCTTTTTCAGAAATTTTGTATGGAGTTGCAACAAACAAACACACATCTAACTTTCACCTTTATATTAATACTGTGATTATTAATTATTTTATTCAGTAGCTTCACTGTTGTACATGAAATGTATTGCTGAAATACAAGGAAAATAACAGACTAATTACGATGAACGTTTGAAGAACAATTTAATTGTCTTATTTCAAAACTGTTTATAAGTAAATAGTAATATAACCTCTGTCATTTCTTCTCAAGAAATCATTCAAGTCGTTGTTGTTATTCTAAAACCGTTTATTTGTTACATAGATAGTTCAAATACAACGTACACGTACTTTATTGTACGTTTGTAATTTTAAAATTTTTACCTCAATCGCCCAAAAATAAAGCTCTATATTACAAGAACAAACTGATAACCGTCACATAAAGCATATCCAGCAACACTGAAGTCATAAACACAATGATGCAGACAAATCAATAAATTCCAAAATTTACGGGCCCATTACGTTACTTATCAAGTATTCAATTTATGCAATCGGAATGCGACATCAATAATTATGAAACTGCATGAGCGTGCAAAAGTATCGTTCAGTTATTAACGGTTTAGTCTGATTCATTGCTATTGGATATTGGATGTTCGGGATTTCTAAATTACTGTGGTGTTCGCGTTTACTTGGCTATCATAGCATTTCTAGTTGCTTTAGTAATAGCAATTAAAATGCTAAACAAATATGTTTGGTACTAGCTACTGCCATCGGCTTCGCCCGCGTGAACGTTGTAAGTAAATCATGCCAAAAGATCATAGCTATGTGGTATTCCAAACATGATCTATCTGAAATCCAAATCCATTGATTTGAACTTGAACCTTTAATATGCAAAGTAACAGGTTCAAGTATTGCGAAATCCGTAACTGAAAAACCATGGAGTGATCACAAATACGATAAAGTACGTCTTAAGCCCTGGCATTAAGGCCTTTTACGAAAATTGGTAATGGATTTTAATGTGTTTTTTGCATAAGTACTTACCTACAAGTTATTCTACAAAAGTGAGAGTATAAATAACGCACATTTTATAGGTGATCAAGAAAGTTCTTGTCTTATATCTTGTTTTTTCATAAACAATATATAAGAATTCATAGAATTCATAGTCCCATTTGGGCGCCAAAAGTAAAATGGCGCCCAACATGGGACCACAATAACAGGCAGCTAAACCATATTATACCTAAAACTTTACTAGTAATTACATTTCTGAAAAGTTCCACAGCGTATTATAGGCTGATAAATAATAATTCTCAATTTCAAACAACCCAAAACTTTTCTTAAATTCAAACATCAGTTGACTGACTCCCAGTTTCCCAATTCATTTCCGAATTTTTTATTTTAGTCAAAATTCCGCAAGTTAATTATGCTTAATATAAGGGAACGTTCCAGAACGCTACAGAAATTAAAAGTGAACATAATTGAGTCCTAGCTGCCTTCGCTTTGTATCGCTCTTCGCACAGTCACGCCATGAGTAGATCTTGTGCGTTTCCATTGTAAGTTCTACATGGTGTGTTAAATGACGCATCAGCGGGAATTGATCGAATGGCGCCTGCTTTTTTGGGTAAAGCGAGAGGAAGTTTGGAGGTATACAGAACTGACTATTTCGAGCTGTAGTACATGTTCAAATAAAGTGGAGAACGTCAATTGCGCGATACAGGATTTTGTAGTTTAGTTCATATCTGGCCCTATAGATATCGTTGTTAGAGTATCAGACTTCTGAAAAAAACTCACATGTATTTCTTCAGTTCACTGCAAGAACTCTTTCGAACACTCATCTCCTGGCTGGACTGCCAGGATACGGTTATGCCCAAATTTATTGATTAGTAAAGCCACTAAAAGACTTACGAGTCCTATTTTAAGGCGGACTCTTATCAGGCTCACACTTAAAAGTGGAAACAGGCTCAAACTACATGACACATAAAACAACGATGCGGCAACCCTATTTTTTTAATAGAAAGTGTACACCAATAGGTATCACATAGCCGTATTATATCTTTTGCTAGCATGTGTATCATTATTATTTTACTAAATATATCATCAGTAATATTATCAGTTCTACCCGTATTTTATCCATAGGGTTTTCGAAAGGGATCTCCGGGGTCCTAGGACATAAGGCAAAGAAGGAACATAACAGTAGGTTTTTGTCAGTAAAAGTCTAATACGCCGTCATACTCCTCGCTATTAAGCGAGAAGTCATTTAATGACTTCCCACCTACAAACAAAACAAACTCATGTTCAATGTTGATAAGCAAGCAAACGGTGTGACGCTTCTAAGGAAAGTATAGAAAGGCGCCGAGGCGTCTTCCTCTACTCCCTAGTTTAACATAACGCTAACACGATTACTTATAATCACGTTTCCCAACACCCTCTGAAAATTCGCCAAGCGCCATTTTAATAAGGAAACGGAAACAAACACCACGTACCCGTGACTGCCACCGCCTGTCACCGAAACCTGTATACGAAGGTTTTAACCTCCGCAGAAATAATTGCTGTAAACGGTTTAAACATTCAACTTTTACGTTATTTTGTAAATTAAAATTTAGTACGATTGCCTCCGGCCTGTGTTGTTCTGCAGTAATTTATGATCACTTTTGTGTGCATTGATTAATGGGATAGTGGGACTAACTTGTTAGCCATTTTTTGAGGTGGAAAATCATTAGTTATTTGGTAATTTCTCCCGCTCTGGATAGAGGGACTATCAGACTTTTCCTGACTTGTAATGACTTTTTCTGCGTTCCACCATGAACTGGACCATGATATCTTTTTCGAACTATACCGCAACTCTAGCAGCTCATTAGCCTAGTGGATTTTATCCTGTATGCTAAGTGCGAGTTTTACGTTAACGCGATCGAAACGTTTACCGCGTTGATCTCTGATTGGTTATTAACTTAAAGCGAGCCGATCGGAGTACAGAACGTCATAAACGTGTCGATCGCGTTAACGTAAAAATAATTCGCACTAGACACACTGGTCTTGAGTCTAATTTTCAAGTTAAGCGAAGTCTTATTAAGTTTTTTTTTCAGAAATTTAGTAACAACTATATAATTTTGCGCTTTGTTAATAGCTATAATCTTGCTACACATTTTCAAAGTTTGTAAAAAAATGTTAGCCGTTAGACATTTAAATCCAGCTAAATGAGCAATGTCCCTCATTAACTTGTCTTCCTTAATAAGGTTAGTCACGCAACGAACTATGAAAATGCCTATTTTTAGACTGTCCGTTGATTATAATTTATAACAACCCGGATATCTTCACTTTACTACACAATTTACCTCGTAATGATATACTATTACAAATGGGTGCTCCTGTCTGATCATACACTAACATTATGATTTCAATTATAGTTGCTGACACGTGTATAATGTAAGCCTTAATAGTAGCCCGGATTATTGATAGTAAAACTTAAGATTGCTGCGTTGTTTTCGTGCAAATAAACTGTTTTTCTTTTTTTTCTAAATCAAAAATCAAAATTGAAAATGTTTTTATTTTACATGGGCTTACATGGGCACTTATAAAACGTCAAAAGTTAGTGCACAGAGCTTTCAGAGCTGTATAGGATAAACCGAACACATATTTGAATATCACCATTTATTTAATTTATAGAATGCAGATTATTGTTTTCAGATTTCTGTACCTCAGTCGGCAAGAAATGGAACCCTTACAAGATCACTTTGTTGTCTTTCAGCCATCTAACTAGACCCTTTTTCTCAGAAACGCGTGGAGGTATAAAGCTGAAATTAATATCAAATACTCAAGATTTTTTCTGCTTCAAGGAAGGGCAGTTTCTTGGAGCAAAAAATGTCTTGAGTATTTCTCTAAAAAATCTTACTTCTAAGTCAACGTAATCTAAAGATAAGGCCGTTTATACTTCGATAAACAAACTCATTCCTTCCTCTAAAAGATACCCACTATTGGATCCCACAATATTGTCACCATAACGACCGGTCCTGTGCATATCGCATCCATCCAATTCCTGCAACCCTTACCAGGTCACCGGTCCACCTTGTGGGAGGCCCACCTACGCTGCGTCTTCCGGTAAGTGGTCGACACTCTAGAACCTTAAGGAATAAGTCTGAAAACCATTTTGTAGTTACCTACATCAGAAAATAATTACTATTTAAATATTCCTATACGGAAAAATCTGCAAGACTCGGTTGGGGATCGAACTACTTACACAGGTAAGTTTGTACAGAACCCTTTTTGACCGACTCTGTCATCATATACCTCCACGTGTACAAAAGGGATAGCCTACTCTTTATAAGGATTAACACCAAAATAATCACCTACTAATCCAATAAAGGGAACATTTTTCGTAAAAGAAATAATGGTGGGGCGTTGCTTCGTAAGCCACATAAGCCTTATTTTAATGTAGGTAGTATTAACCTTTTCAGCATTTTTTTCTCTATATACAGGGTTATTTGTTAAAGACTAACAACCTTACATACTGTATTACTGGCATCAGAAACAACTAATTATTGTCCTACAATATTTTACTAAACATAAGACATTTACCAAACAGAAACCTTCAAGATTTCGTTGTTCTGTCTAACACATTTACACTTTGTATTTAGCTGTATCTACCTACGCCTCCTGCACACTGAACTTGCCCCTCTCTTCCTCCGCTATTGCAATATCGCAAAAAAGTTCGATTTCATCATTTATTTTTGTATGAATGTAAAATTGATGAACCAAAATATGATTAATTATTAAAAGTCATAGAATAAGGTGTTGTTAATCATCATTAACAACACTGGCCACCGCTCAGAACATATTACTATCATCATAGTAACATAGTCCTGAGAGGTCACCAGTGTTTTACAAATAACCCTGTATATTATATACTACTCATTACCTTGATGACCAGTTCCTTAATTTTAAGTAGCATACCGTGAATCACGCCTGAGGGAAGGTACAAACATATTTCAGCAGTCATAAGGTAAGTCCCATATAATAGAGGGTAAGCCTATTGCTATTATCCGAGCACGAATTAAGAATCAGGGCTGCTACTAAAGGTTGCGAAATTGTTTGAAAAAGTTTTAGAGGTCAAACAAAGGTAGAATAATTGAAAAGAGGATGTTTGGCCCTAGAACGTCAAGGCAATTCAAGACATACAGGCGGGTTTTTGTCAGTAAAACTTTGACATTCCTTCTCACTTCTCGGAAGGAGTAGTTGGAAGATTTCCGACCCCAAAAAAAGCTGATGTTATTAAAAACTATCTATTAAAATATCAAAACTTAAATAGAACTCGGGCGATGAACCCGTAGAATATTTTTTTTTATTAATATAAACTAGTGCTTGACTGCGATCCCACCTGATGGTAAGCAGCTATGCAATCGTTGATGGTGAGGCGCACTAGCTTATTAAGAGCCTATTCACTCTAGCCTTGAAGACACCTAATTTATAATCGGACGGGAAAACTGCAGCAGGCAGATTGTTCCAGTCCCTCGATGTACGCGGTATAAACGACGAAGCGAAACGCTTAGTCCGGACCGTAGAGGTTTCGACAACGTAAGGATGAATACCCGCCGTACGACGGTTTGTCCGATGGTAAAATGGGGATGGCGGAATCAGTTCATGCAATTCCCGCGCACACTCTCCGAAATGCATCCTGTAGAAAACCGAAAGGCTGGCTACCCTACGCCTGTGCTCAAGGGTCATTCCGTGGTTTTGTGCAAAAAGCAATTCCAGACGAAAATACCCATGTATTTATTAGAAAAAGTGAACTGATTTTTGGTTAGAGAATAAAGATATAATAATTTTAAAAGTAATATCGCTAATATTACATATTTTTTTATTAAACATTTAAAAAAAAATCTAAAACTGCCTGTAAAATCATTCCTCTCCGTTTCCAACTAGGGACTTCGGCAGTTCTTTCGATGTTTACTTATCTAAATTCGAAATTATGACTTTAAATAAAACCCAATGTTAAAGCTAAAGGACTGAACTACAATTTATGCAATTTAGTTTTCAATTTATTGCAATCTATATACGTAAAAAACTCCTTTTTCGAATTGTCATAAAAAAAAAATCATCACCATCCGTACACACAAACTTCTTAATTTAAGAGAATATGAGACGTTCTCCGTTACGATTCACGTCAAAACGCGTTTATACTAGTTAGTCGGCCCTGGTAACAGAGACGAGTGGATGTTGCGCGCACTGTGGAAAAAAATATTTACGATCCTCTAATTGTAACCGGTGTTTCGTCAGTAAATCAGCTCATCACCTTCCTTCGATTTCTCAAGGTACAGTAATAAATAAATTATTATAAATACGTAATATGTATATTTCTTAAAGTCATATTAGACCTGTTTTAAGATAAAATATTTAATGTTTTGTGCAACGAAGTTATCAATAAAAAAGGTGAAATTTTTCATTCATCTCCTCTGCATTACCATCCGTTCCGTCCATTTTTTTGCGGGAAGGTAATGAATAATTTTGGAAGGGAATGAAGATTTTTTTTTTAATGAATGTGTTCCAGTATGTATAGTGTATTATCTATATGAGACATGTTTTTTCGGGTTCCTTATGTCACTGCGAAACATGACGATTCGATTTTTAGTATATGTACTTCGAATTAATTATTAATTAGTAAGTTACATACAGTTACCCTAGTTCATTACAATCCAGACAGTTTTCATCACCATCCTGTTACTGATTTTCAACTGTCCATATTTCAGTAATTAATAATATAAAGAAGTGCCTTCCACTTTTTATGAATGTGACGACGTTTCTAACTCGAATTAAAAAAATAAATATGTTAAATCTAACATTTTTTTTTTATTCCGCGGATCGACGCAATTTGCACGAAACGACGGAATCACCCTCAAGGTTTTGTAAATTGGTCTTAACCAAATCTGGATCTCCAATTAGCCTCTTCGCACGCCTTTCCACTGAGTCCAAAGCTGCCAGGTGGCATTTCGCAGCTCCAGCCCATATGTGGCTGCAGTACTCCACACACGATCGGACCTGCGCTTTGTACAACATTAGAGATGTCCCGATGTGAAGTACCGCCGGACCTTTGCCAGAACGCCGAGTTTCCTGGCAGCTATCTTGGCCTTGGACTCAATGAACCGCCCAAAGTTGAGGTCGGAGGAAATTTCAACTCCTAAGAGCTGAAGGCGGTCAGTGCATTCCAGGGATACATTCCGGAAAGCAGGAGCCAAGGTGAACGGGCTCCTTTTAGCGGTGAATAGACACGCTTGTGTTTTGGCGGCGTCGAATCCCACCAAATTTGCTTCGCCCCACTTGGAGACTGCCTGTAGTGAGTCATTCATACGCTCTCCCATGGCCTCTCTTTCGGACTGGATTAGCTCCTTACTGGCCCGAGTAAGCGGCAAGTATCTCTCTACAACTGTGCTATCATCTGCATACTCATAGATACCGGGCATCAGCAGATCGTCGATGTGGAGCAGGAAGGGAGTTGCAGAGAGTACCGACCCCTGAGGAACTCCGGCATTAGTCGGACGGACGGTCGGAGTCGGGGCTCCGATGAGCACCCATCGACAACAACTCGGAGGGACCGTTCGCTCAAGAAGTCTTTTATCCACTTAATCAGGCCAGGGGAGATGCCGTACGCTGGAAGCTTACTCAGTAGGCTAGCGTGCCATACCCTATCGAAGGCCTTCGAGATGTCCAAGGAAACTGCAAGACCTTCCCCATTCCTCTCGAGGGCCTCGCCCCACAAGTGAGTGGCATACACCAGAAGGTCCCCAGTAGACCGATTGCGGCGAAACCCGTACTGTCGGTCACTGAGGAGATCGTTACCTTCCAGGTAAGCCATGAGGCGCGAGTTCAATACACGCTCCATAATCTTACAGAGTATGGAGGTTACTGAAATCGGCCGATAGTTGGCAGGGTCGGCACGACTGCCCTTTTTGGGCACGGGTTGCACGTTGGCAAGCTTCCAGGATGTGGGCACTATACCAGTCCTATATGAGAGGCGATACAAGCGCGTCAGTACAGGAGACAACTCGGGCGCACAAGCCTTAAGAACAATCGCTGGTATACCGTCCGGTCCATTAGCTTTATTCACGTCAAGACGACACAGCGCTCTCAGAACCTCTTTGTTCCTAATGCGCACTTCGGACATCGAAGTGTCGCAGTGAGGCAGCGTCGGTGGAGTAGCACTGCTAGTGTCAAGACGAGAATTACGGGCGAAAAGAGATGCAAAGAGACCTGCTTTCTCTCTCGCCGTGTGAGCCAATGTTCCATCTGGCCTAACCAGCGGAGGCAATGTGGGCCGACAGAAGTTCGCTTCGACCGACTTGGCAAGGGACCAGAATGCTCTGCTACCGGCTGGCTGTGCAGAGAGCTTTTTGCCAATGTGAGTAATGCGATCGAAGCGAGCCTTCCTTAGTGCCTTTTTGTAGGACTTGGCAGCATGGTTGAAGGCTCTCTTTTTTGAGCTCAGATCCGGAGCTTTGCGATCGCGAGCATCCACCCAGGTAAGAAACGCCGAATGTTTATGCTTTTCAGCTTCTGCACAATCGGCGTTGAACCAAGGGCGAGCCGAGCCACCGATGGGTACGTCACTATAAGGGATATAGTACTCCATAGCTTGACGCACCACATCGAATACAGCTTCCGCACAGCTCGACGGATCTTTCGAAGAGAAGCAGACCTGCTGCCAAGGATAAGACGCAAAGAAGTGCCGCATCTCATCCCAACTTGTAACGCCACATTCGTCGTTCTCCGCGTGAGTCGCAGTCAGACGGGGAGAAGGACGTTACAGATTTCACCAGACAGTGATCTGAAGTTCCTAGTGGTGAAGAAACTGTTACGATACATCTGTCTGGATCGGTGGTTAGCAGAAGGTCCAGACAATTGGCAGTATGACCATCTACATCAGGCACCCTTGTCGCTTGCCTTACCAGCTGGGAGAGGCCCATCGAAACCGCAAAGTTTCGCGCTTGTCTCCCAGCGTGGTCGGTCCTCTGGTAAGGGAAAAGCCAGTCTTGATGGCAAGCGTTAAAATCCCCCAGAACGACGAGCTGCGCGTCAGGGTGCCGATGCAGAGCCGTGTCGGCAGCCTCACTGAGGTGGTCAAACAGTCGAGTTGTCTCCTGATCACCGCTATGCGATCGGTAAACACAGGCATAGACAATTTTGTCCATACCAGTGTCCACCAATAGCCATAGGGTTGAGAAACTAGGGTCTTCAAGGTGACGGAGACGCTGGCAGCAGATGTCATTGCAGACATACACACAGACCCCGGCACGCTGCAGGAAGTGATGCTCCATTGAGTATCCTGGGTAGTTGAGGTACGCCGCATCTGACGGACATCTAATCTGCGTCTCCGTCAAGAAAAGCAAGTGTGGCTTGTCGGTTTCGAGATGGTGGTGGACCGCTGGGAGATTTGAGTGCAGCCCTCGAATATTCGAGAGATGCACTTGGAATGGGAGGACGTGCAACCGCTGTCGACACCTGCTTTTCTTTTTAACTTTCATTTTGGTTTAGAGCGAATAGGAGTGATGGAAGATAGCAGTTGAGCGAGCTGATGTGATGTTAGACCCAACAATACAACCAGAGTTGCTGCGCCAATGGAGGTTTGATCTGGAGACTGCGGGGACGCCCGAACCCCCCCAGAGATCGCCATCGGGTCCTCCCATCCGGTCGCCAACCAGCACGATGGAGCCACCCTGGGATTTTTCGCAGATGGCGGGGCAGCCTTTCGTGTGTGGCTGGCACACTACTTGGGCCCCCAACTGTCTACGGTCGGCCAGCGGAGCACCGTGCTTCGGATCCCGCTACCCTCCACGATCAAACATCCGACACAACAACACTGGTGCATCGCACCCGGTATACATCACAACACAACTGCTCAGACCCATCCTCCACCATACGGCTTCACCAGACATCACGCCGGAACACGACGGATCGTTTGGCGGCATGGCTTTGTCTGGTGGGTGGTAACCTTTAAACCGGCAGCCGATGCAATGGCCTACCACCGGATTTACTGCTCGTTTAGCACTACCCGGGGGACACGTGTAGGGTGGTCAGATTTCAAGTGTAAATCCTACGGACGCAAGCAGTTCATCCCGAATATTAACGTTTGAATCCCCAACCGGTCCTATGAGACCGCGCTGTTATTGTTTTACTATTGTGTCTCGTTTCGCGGGTATCTGAGTAATTAGAATGAGTAATCTTTTGCGATCAAAAGAGGACGAGGAATTTGACTCTCTACAAATTAATTATGATGTTCACGGAAATACCAAATCGCCACTGACCTTTAAATAGCCTGGACTAAGATCATAGTACACTTCCCACGTTTTCTTACAAAAATAAAGTTTTCTAGGAAGCAAATTATAAAGGTATTCGAGCGACCATTTTATAAAAACGGAACGAAAACATTCCTCTGTAAAAGAACAACCAGTTAAATTAATATTCTATGAATCTACATTAAACCCTCACAAGCATTCATCATTCATCTATCAATAACTCCTTAACACACAAAATACGTGCTTAACAGAAAAAAATATATCTAATAATAGATACGAAAGAGTTCCCTTTCAAAAACATAGCATAAGAACGACGGTAAACCCTACTTGACCCGGCCAAGTGTGTAGGATGCAAACCTTATTACCGTGTTTAATCCTCTTATGAAGACTACCCCCCTTTTCTCCCACTCCATGGCGCCTACCCCCACCCCCTGAGTAACGAAGGATCTTGTATTTTTAATGCGCAAAGTGTTTTGTTTAAAATTTACGTCAATTAGGGACTGTCGCATATTGCCCTCAGGTGAGTATGGGGTATTAGGTCGCTGTAAATTCGGAGTCGGATCAAAGTACTTTTGTTTTACAAACATATATGTATAAGTAAATGACATTATGTTTCGAATGGTTATTTATTTATTAAAAGTTTAGGTGTGAGTGAAAGACTTTGTACAGTTGCGGACTTAGGCGAAACACACACTGGTACAGAGTTAAAGTCGAGCCGGTTTTTCAGCTACAACGCGTAGTGACGTTTGTGGATATATGCTGAAGGCGTAAATCATGACGCGTCACAACACATCGACTCTGCGCTAGTGTGTGTTGAGTCTTAGTGCTTTGGGCATGATTATATGTTGGTATGTCGTGTATACGTTTTGAGTTTGGTGTCATTTTGGAATAAAATGACCAGATTCCGCCATCACCCTTCTACCATCAGACAATCCGACGTACGACGAGTGTCTAGCTTTACTTTGTTGACACCTCTACAGTTCAGATTAAGCGCTTCTCCTTATCGTTAATACCACGTACGTCGAAGGACTGGAACAATTTGCCTGCAGGGGTCTTCCCATCCGGTTATTATTTAGGTGTCTTCAAGGCTCGAGTGAATTGCCTCTTAATAAACTGGTGTGTTTCGCCATCAACGATTGTATCACTGCTTACCATCGGATTGGAATTGCAGTCAAGCACTAGTTTAACTCATTTAAAAAAGTTAGGAATAACGGCACAGTGTTGGTGCATTAGTGAAGCGTTTGGCAATCACACTACGTGTCGCGAGTGCTATTCCCGCACGGAACATTTATATTTTTTTTTACGATACAGGAACTCATTTCAATGGGGAGCAAAGTTTCTTAAAAAAGTGCATCAACGGAATAAGTAGTTATGTGGAACGATCTTGACTGCTACAGAAAAGACTAGCTCGACTAAGCAAAATTGTATGTAAAAGGGAAGAGGAGGTCATTGCTCTGCAGTGAGAAACTGAAAGCTAGTTAGATTTGCATAGTTATAAGTTTAATTAGAAGGACATAACTCTGCGCTCGACTTGGTCGATGGAGACGAAAGTTTCTGTAGTGGCAACCATGTACCGGAAGACGTATTACAAGGTGAACCTACGACCAGCTGGTTACGGTTGCGGAAATCCGATGGATGCGAGACGCATAAGACCGGTCATTGTGACGACACTTTGGAGAGGCTTGTATTCCTAGTGGATAACATTCGTGTAGTATTAAATTCATGTTCGAATTGTTTAAATGGTGAAAGAAAACATCGTGAGGTAACCCTCATGTCCTTATCAGAGAAATTTGATGACATACGGCATATTGAATATTGTCGAAGACCTTATGTGGCCTTCAAGATGGTTTGAACACAAAAAATCAAGTCTGATACTATCTTTTGCTTCACCCTAAGTAGTACTTAGATAGATCATTTCAGTACTCAAGATAATACATAGAAGTTAACCGAGGGCACAATGTTACTCAATAATCAGCACCAGAATTTAAAGGACAAATCTACCTTCTTTAAAAAGCCACATCACCAAGTTGATTCAAATAAAATTGGTACATAAAACCTCTAGATCGCAGAAGGAAAGAAAATTGATACCAACATATAAATCTACATATTTACGCGAAAGCTTTCACCTTCCGTAATTCCTATTTACGTAGAAATAAATAAGTATTGAGCCCACTTCAGGGACTTGAAATTACTTTGTGTTCAATTTAAGACATCGCTTATGAAATTTAAATTTATTCTCTACGGTAAAACTCCTCATGGTATACCGGTAACAAAATACTAACCTACTTTAAAGGCTGTTGAAAAACTTTATGTATTCTGGGTATATGAAGATAATTATAATTATCATTATCGTCCTTGTAATGTTTCCACTGTTGAGACTCAGGCCTCCTCTCTAGGAGAGGGAATGGGATGTAATCCACCACGCGAGTCCAATGGGTATGTGGATGTCACATGCCTTCGAATATTTGGTTCTAGGACATGCTGGTTTCCTCACGATATCTTCATTCACCGTTTTGAGAGCAGTGGTGAGGAAATAAATTACAAAGTGATGCGCCTGACTGGGTTGGAACCCGCGACCTACAACTTGCAAGTCGGGACATCTACCACTGGGCCACCATTGCTCAGTTATCTTCTTCTTCTTTTCGTATCGATGCTCTCATCAAACTTTTTCTGCTCAGTATTTGACAACCTGTATAGCTTTGGCGTTGGCCTCATTTAGATCCTGCTGAATAGTGCTCAGTTATAATATTTGTCCTTTATATGTCACAGTAAAAAAAATTTTTTGGGAACCCATCGAGATTTTTATCCGAGAGTTACCTCCTTCGTGCTTTATTTCTACATTCACGCAAGTGAAGCCGCTAATAGAAGCTAGTAGTAGAAGCAGTAGCTAGTTACTAATATAATAGCAATGTCTGGACTTAAATTTCCACGAAATACTACCCCAAATACAATCACAGGATTTTCCGCAACCAGCAGATTGTTATAACACATTATACAAAAGGAATCTACATATGTTTTATTAGAAAAACTGTAGCTGAAAAGTTCAAAAACCTTTCCGAGTACCACCATAATGTACGCACTGAGAATAATAATTTAATTTAATGAGCCAAATGTGAATGTAACCTTTTAGCAAACATTACCTGTCGCCTGACAGATACAGCAGACAATAAAGTTTATTATAAAGATACATGGAATTAAAATTAAAAATCTGGGTAAGTGCGAGTCGGAATCGCACGCTGATGGTTCCATACCAACTCAGTTCAATTCTCGAATCGAGTCTTGAAGATTTTTCCAAAACGCAATTTTTTTTTCTTGTGACTTTTTCCTATATTTGTGCCGTGAGACCTTGCTTTATGCCAATTTTCTCTAGGGATCTAGGTCAACGGGAAATACGAGTACCTACCCCACAGAATTTAGATTTCTGTGACCTACCCTATGAATTTTGATTCCCCCCCCTTAAGAGTGTCGAAATGTACATTTAAGATTGACTGTCGTGTACGTTTTTTGTAGCATAAACTTACAAGTTTGATTTTTGCTCAACTTCAAGAGTCCGCAGACTATATATAGTTTTATTTTCAACTCGATATCTCTACGTGTTCGCAAGATAAAGGGTCTTGACAGACATACGAACAACAAAGGGATTTATAGGTTCCGTTTTTTCTTTGTGTGGTACGGAACCCTGAAGAGATAAAACATCCACATAATTATAGACTTAGTAACATGTAACATAAAGGTAACATTACCTAAGTTGTAGAGGTAATTTTAAACAGTCGTTTCATGTAAAAAACCGGTTTTCAGCGGAATTTTAAATGACTAGATGTCAACATACAGATTTCGTGATTTTCACAGGTTTTTTGGGCTGTATCACCCGCGTTCATAGGAGAATAACTGTAGCAAATTGTTATACGTGGTTCGCGGGTGGTGTTAAACACTAACTGGTAGATTTCAACCGGTGGTTTGTAACCACATACCATAATGGGCCAAGACGTGCTACCAAGGGGCCTAACCATACTTTGGTACAATACTCAGTATAGTCGTTCGAGCAAAATAGCTGTTCTACGCAGGTAAAACAGTCTGGCTTACTGACAGTAGCTTTATTTTTCCAATTGGAGACGCAGTTCAGAATTCCGCCAACTCTTTCCCTACAGCACACTTTCTTTTTATCTTTTTTTTTATTTATCTTTCTAACAAAAAGTGGTAAGTAACTTATAAACTGTATACACCTGTGTATACATGTACACCCGGGACAACGTCTGCTTTCAACGTCTGAAAAACCTTGAGAGCTCTAGGTTCTCAAAACATTAACTACAAAACGTAAGGTATATGTATTATCAGTACATGTTGAGCATCTCATCTACATATCGAGGGTATAGTGTTCAAACCCAATAAGTGTCGAAAAATCAAAAATCGTTTTATTAGTGCATCTTGATGCATTTTTTACGCTCTTTCCAGTGGTCTAATCCAATAAGTGGAATTCGCAGTAGAAACGAAGTTACGTTAGGTAATAACCCAATAAAGTCACCGTGTTTAGTCAATACTTAAAAACTGGTACCCTATAAAACGTGTTATCTTGTTAAATAATATTTTTATTTCACGCTTAAACCACATAAAGCTTATTATTGGCATTGAGTGTTCAAGAATTTCAACTCAAATCACCCAACGGCTTCGAGGCAATAATCACTATCTGTATTTATCGGGTTTTACCTTTAAATACGTCGATAAAAAAAACAACAAAAACCAAAAGCTAAATCAAAACAAATGTATTTGTCGGGTTTTATTGTTCGATTATATTTAAAAAGTAAAAAGTTATGTCTAGTTATATGGTACGGTACTAGCTGTTACCCGCGACTTTGTCCGCGTTAAGTTCGAAAAGAGTCCTATCAATCTGTGCTTGTAATTCATTCCGAAAGCATCGAAATTAAAAAGAAAAAACACAAATGACCAAGAGGAAACATGTTGTGTACTAATGTATTACGACCAGATGTACGAACGTCAATGAGCCGAAAGAGCAAGGGTCGTAGCAGTTGGCGTTTCTGCTTAACCCTAGTGAAGGGTTAGGTTAATCTATTGGGCATGCCATCATTATGGCGGTAAGATCCCCTCTTTGAGGAGTGGTTGGAAAGACGTCACGTCGTCCTCACCTTCCTTATGACGCAAGTCCTTACTGGGCATGGTAAGTTCGGAAGGTTCCTGCATCAGATTTAAGCGAAAGAAACATCTGGGTGTCACCACCATGTGGATCGCCCGGAGTACACGGTGGAACTGCTTGGGCGGAGCACCGCCGCATCCTCGTGAAGGCGATCGGCGGCAGCTACCTCTCGCACTGGTTTTCTGGTACAGGCCAAGTTCCGGAGCGAGAAGGAGTAGCAGGCGGTCGCCTCCTTCTGCGAAGCCGTAATGCTGGTGAAGAAGGCAGCCGCACGCGAGTGGGAAGGCCCTCCTGCCCCTGCCGCCAGAATTCCAATTCCAATTTCCAATCAGCATAGCGGGCTTGCGGACGGCGAGCAATGGGTAGCTAGCCGTCCGGCAGTCCGGTAATAATCCGAACCGAGCCCAAGTCGTCATCGGCACGCGCCTCAAAGAGATGTCAGCAAAACTGTACAGCTGTGTGCACATCATGATCGAAGCCTCTGGAGCCACAGGTTAGCTTCTGAAAGGAAAACCTGAGACCCTGGAACAAAGGCGGAGAAAATGTCATCCTGTCATCTCATTCAATAAATCACTAATGCGATCGAAGGAGGTAGCTGTAAATATGAGGGATAGGATATCCTCTCGCTTCGTGATGCTCCGGGTGTCAAGCTTTAGGGAGATTCCCAAGCACGCAAGCACGGGCTTGTGATGGTGCCATCGAGCCGTCGAGTGAAAGCAAGCCCAAGTCAACGGTGTGACTCCAAGTGAAGTCAGCAAATGATAAGGTCCTCTACGGCCGATGTCTGCTAGGACTGCGAGACTTTTGACAGAGTTACTTTCCATAAGAATTTTAGCTCCAATAACATTTCTCTGCAGAGTTACACAATTTTGGCAGAAGACAATAAAAGAAAAAAATCGGGACACCAACCTTCAGCTGGATAACGTGTACTGATAGCGCAAAATCGTAGACGAATTCAAAAACTACAAACGTCGTATTTGTTTACAACAGCACTCATAAAAAAATTGCGGGAGGGTTTAAATTCCTTATTAATTTACCCAGTATTTTTGGTGTATATTTGCCTGACGTGTGAAGTATAAGGTATGTCCAACTTTTAAAAATGAATTTCGGCGAAATAGGTAAAGTACATCAATCATCTACCTAGCCTTTTCCCAACTATATTGGGGTCGGCTTACAGCCAAGCCGGATTTAGCTGAATACCAGTGTTTTACGAGGAGCGGCTGCCTACCAGACCAGACCTCCACAACCCATTAACTGGGGTAACACGGTACTTCATGGCAAGACTGGAGTCAGATTTACTGGCTGCTGACTATCCGTAACGACTGCCAAAGATCTACAAATGGCAGCCGGGACTTACGGCTTGACGTGTTTTCCGAGGCATGAAGGGAACTCGCTGTGTTAAAATGGTCACCCATCCACAGACCAACCTTGGCAAGCGTTGCTTAACCTTGAAGATTGATCCGTGCGGCTGTTATTATCTAGCCACGAGCTCCTCGAAATAGGTAAAGTACATAATTTGTTTAATTTCTCTAGATCTAAAACCCAATAAGTCGGTACCCTTTGTAACTTATATTTTTATTACTACAAAATGGACTACCTCAGAAACTTAATAATACTGTTTTACACTAATTCAACGTATCCACTTTTATCATAAATACTCATTATAATGATATTATTTGAATAACATAGGTATTTTTGCCCATAAAACTTAAATATTGAATATCTCAAAACTGTAAATTTCGTACTTATTGGGTTTGAGCACTATACCCTCGATATAAGCACGCAACGTTGTGGGAACACTTTCATTGTGCGCAGTTGAGTGGAATTTTGTGACAGAGTGTGTGTATGTGTGTTTCCTGATAGCTGAACTCTGGGAGTCTTCAATCAATCAAATCTATAAGAGAAGAGTGGATAGGTTACTTATAACCAAACATGTGGTTGAGACTGGAGCAATAAATTGTCGACCACATCATCGCTTACTATCAAGTAAACACAGCGCACCGAACGTGTTTATTTATTATCTAATGTAACGCAAGCCTATCAATAATAAAAAGGTATTTTTGCGACCGAACAAATATCTACTTTTATAAAAAAAAAACTGAATTACGCAACACTGAATATAAACCAATGTTTTCAAAAATGCCTATGGTGGAGTGAAACCAAATAATATTTTCATTTAAAAAATATCACAGTAGAGTTTCCGCTAGTTAAAATATTTCACGGGCGTATAAAAACCGTCCGTGTGGAAAAATGTAGGCGAAATAGGATGTTCAAAAATATGACACCAATAAAAAAGGATTTTGACGTTATTCACTCTATGGCTGCGCATTTTAAATGCGGTACCTGGCTTTGTTGTGATGTTTATATTTCGCCAACTGACATACCTATCTTTGTTTTGGGTTAGGAAGCCATCAAATAACTTCTCTTGCTCTGGGTGGGGTGATAGAGAATGTTAGACTTTTACTGACTAAATTCCAACCGTTATTTCAGTAACCCTTTGCGTTTCAAGGCCGCGGTAACTCTTTCGAACAATTCCGCTGCTCAAGTGACAACCGATTTTGTCGAATGTTGAATGATTTTATACACACAACGATTCCATGTGCTTTATTAAAGGTAGGAAGTCATCCAAGGACTTCCAAATAGGGCCGAACGGGAGTGCGAGTCAGACTTTAACTTACTAAAACCACACCTGTTCCTTCTTAACTTTCGCTTTCCAGTTCTAGATTCCCTTAAAAAAGTCAACCCCTACTGCCCTGTCCTGAGAAAATCGTAAGAGCCCCTACGATTTTGCTGATGTGAAACAATCATGTCAATGAATTATATTTTAGAAGTATGCGAAACAGTTTATAATGTCTCACAATCCTCCATTGAAGACGGAGGTTCTCCCGACCGGGCGGAAGTTATGACCGGTCCTGGCGACTATCTGATAGTTAATTTCGGGCTTCTCTAAATGCTCTAAACGTGTGGATAACTCTATAACCACGATGTAGGATTTTGAATTTCAGTTCCTATGTGACATCTAAAAATGTCGCTACATCTTTAAGAATAAGAAAAATCTTAATCAACCCGAATGACCAATAAACATTCAACAAGCTTCGACTAACAAAAAGTAGATACACACAAATTACCTAAAGAACTACCCTAATTGTTTAACGTACCACCCTTTCATTCGGCATGAGAGCAGGAAATGACTGCCATAGAACTCTTCAGGTTACGTGCTTGGCAAGCAAAAGTATCCACTCAGAAAATCGAACGGGTTCGTAATTGAAAAATCGTTTTCGATGTTCGAGAAAAAATCGTTCGATTCTTACTTAGGTAGGGACCGTATTAGGGTGTTTTGGCGGCATTGAGGTAAATGTATTTTGGCGTAAAAAAAAATGTGTTGTGCTGTTTTGGGTTGGATATGATAAGGTTGTTTTGAGTAGGTACTTGGTTTATTTTTGGAAGCTAGTTATTTTTTATTTGGGAAATGATCTTATGATTTCGTCAGCTGTAGGGCGGAGCGAGAAGGGTCTTGATTTCCAGGACCAGGCTAAATATATGGCCCCAATTTTAGGCTTCGGTCTTGCCGGACCACAACGGTATTACTGAGGTGTCTGTGTAGAAGACTGCGTCGTCGACGACTCAGGGTCGGACGGTTATCAGACGGCTAGACAGTGAGCTCACTTCTACGATGGCTGAAAATTGGTGCCGGGGGGTCTCGCTCGGCGGTTGGG
Organism: Mythimna separata; assembly: GCA_030763345.1. Taxonomy (NCBI): domain Eukaryota; kingdom Metazoa; phylum Arthropoda; class Insecta; order Lepidoptera; family Noctuidae; genus Mythimna; species Mythimna separata. The sequence goes on from CM061183.1 coordinate 17,038,385, forward strand.
GCGTGAGGATGTCCGTTTAACCACGCGTGCGGACGCCTCCTTTTGTTAGTTCGTGAGCTTTGGTTCGATTTCTGTTAGATATGGAATAAAACAATTTTAATTATCATAGACTTTGCAACATGAACAACAGTCTTAGGACACTTCATTTTCAGTTGAAATATAATAATATGAATTCTCTTACTCTGAGAGGAGCGAAAAGAGTCAGACTTTTCCAACAACGTTTATTCAGTATTACCCCTTTCCAAGAGCTACAGTTACTCGTTCGAAGAATCTGCAACCCCAGCAGGAATCGACCCGTCCATCTTACAGCCTTTTTTGAGAGACACGTGTAACACAACGCGCCGTTGACCAAGGTTTGATTTTTCGAACCGACCTTCACCTTTAAACAGACATATTTCATTTATGTTTCTTGTTACATTTTTCCTTATAATCAAAAAAAATTTAGTTGGCTTCCATTCAAACCGAACTTTTATGTTAAATACGGAATTATTGCTGGCCTGTCCTCTTATCAATTGATTAAAGGTCATTTCGGTTATGATTGTAGTTACAATAATACAAAGACCGCCCTTCCAAAAAAGCTACTTTAATTAAGGATCAAAGGGGCAATTAACGTAATATAATTTGCAAACTTAGGATTGTCAATCAAGGACGATGAGGCAGTAATTATACCAACTAACATGTGTACCCTAACTTATGATAATTATTATTTGCTTAAATGCTCTATCAATAGTTAAACACTATGAATCAATAAACACAGGAATGTCTAATTGAGTGGAATTGAATTAATCATACTAATATATTCTAAAGGCGACGTGTGTGTTTCTATTTGTTACTATATCGCGCTTGATCCGCTTAACGAAATTTGATGAAACTTGGTTCACGTCCTGGAATACACGTAGGTTACTTTTTATCCCGAGAGTATATTTTCTTAGAATAATTTTCTATTATCATGCGGGTGAAACTGCTGCCAGCAGCTAGTTTAGCAGTCTGAGCAATAGGCACTCAGACTGATAATTGTACAGAAAATTCCGCTACCGTAGAACGCAGAGAGCAATTGTGTGTGTGAGTGGGCTTTAGTCAGTTAAAGTTTGACACTTCCACTGGCTCTTCCCAGAACGGGAAAGGTGTGAGAAAAAAAAACAGTCTAAAAATGATAATTAATATAATTGTGGAATTTCGATCAGGGATAAATATTTAATACATTGAGGCACAACTAGTGTTTGTTAAAGTTACATTTAAAATTATACACAGTGTGTCAAACATCGACGCACAAACTAATACCATGAATCCAGTCCACGAATCTGGACCCCACTGATGGAATTTGTCGTCGGTTTTTATGTAATTTGAAAAGAAAATCTGTACGTTTTAAAATGAAACTGTAAAAAATTGTTAAGTACCCTAATCAACCTAGATGATATTTTTAGTGAAAAAAAAGTAATTACTTAATTACTTTTTAATTAATTAAAAAGTATTTAAATTACAAACGATAATTACCTACTCTTTATTTAGAATCTCAATCAGTACACGTCTGACGAAGCTACAACAATTTATTTTCAAATCTGTTATAGCAGAAAATTGTTTGATGCGTCGATTTCCGTATAATTGGCCATTTGTTTCCCCCCTCTAGTGTTTCATTTCCTCTGTCGACAAATAGAGGGTTACTTTGAAGAGTATTAACGATGCCGTTGTTACTTTTCAAAGCGTTTTTATATTGAAACTAGCTGTGCCCGCGACTTCGTTCGCGTGGATGTCGGAACTTAACATTGTATTTTTTAGTGCGAAGCGCTGTTGGAGGATACCTGAGGATACCGATACAAATTATTATAGTTTATTTATTCTAGTCGTTCTTTAAGATTATTTGGGTTGTTTACCCGTGAAAAACTCTTTCACGGGTAAGCAACCCAAATAATCTCGTACGTATAGTACGTATAGTTGACCATGGGAAAAGCGTTCAATACTTAGGTCCACCCCCGCAACAGGTAATGTCTGGTCCTGACTTTATAAATCATCAGGGCATAACAGACACTAACTGGGAATCGCACTCGTTTGAAAGAGAAAGAAAAGTTGCTAGATATTATAAGTATTCTTGGAATAAAAACTATATCACCGGCGCCGCAACCAGTTAATATTTACGAATTCTTCAGACAGGCAGCAATTTCATCGGCTTTCTTTTTTTTTCTCGGGGTACTATCGGGAGTGTCTGCCGAAAATCACCGCAACAGCACCGTTATGCCTCCCATCGGCCCGTCATTTTGCTTTAAATCGTGTAAAGTTCTATTCACTGTTTCTATAGCTTTGCGGTTTGCCATTGTGCACTCAACCCAAATGATTAACACACAATCGCGTAAAACCCTTACTTTATCGCTATTTCACGATATGTTGCATACCGGGCTTTCCGTACGGTCTAAGTCGATAGGAATTTTAAATGTTGCGTGTGCCGTTTTTCTTCCAGGCGATAATGTAGCTGCTATCCCTGAGGAGGCGACAGCAAGGGCAATTTTATTTTGGTTCCTTATTCGAGCCAAAATAACTTTGGTTAAGAAAGTATTACCTGTTCCGCCCGGTGCGTCTAAAAACAGGATTTCACCCGAGACGTTATCTACACTGCAGCATACCCTATCAAACGAACGCTCTCGGTCAGCTGATAATCGCGCTTTGCGGTCCTCGCTGCTTTCTTGGGAGCGCAAAGTCGCGGTAATAATTCTTTGCGAATTTAAGCGCAACTCCCTTTCGGTGAAAGTCTCAGACTCGCGTGAGAGGCGTAAAGCTCTCGGTCGGCCAATAAACGCGCTTCGCGTTCCTCCAAAACTCTCCTGTGATAGAGAAACTGCCGTAAGAGAACGCGGTATACTAAGTCGTGACTCACAGTGGGTAGGCGTTTCTAGCGCAAGAGTTCTGACTTGCCTAGCTCGAACTGCTGATACCCTCGTTACGATCTTCTTCTGATTTTTGGGATGTACTTAGTGTCACCCTTTTTGCATCTCAGCTACGCTGCGAAAGGCTTGTTTTTAGAAGGCATTTAAAAAAAAACTGATTCAAACTAATAAAATATTGAACCAAATAATTCACAACAGCACAAACTTTCAAAATGAGAATAAAGTTTACTTGACTCAAATTGCAAGATACAATTTACTTCGCACTTCAATACTTAAACCGAATATTAAACTCTTTTTATCGAACGATTTAACGATGTTATTCAGTCAAGGCCTTCTCAAAGACAGTACTGTAAAGACACCTAATAACCTAAGAGCCCGTGAACGCCGACCTATTTTATAAAAGCTGAAATTTTGTCAGTGCATGATCCAAACACAGACCTAACAACGATGGCCAATTATGAAGTTTGGGTTCCAGTGGCTTTGATAGGTACACGGTAACAAAATTGTGTAAAATACCGATCTAATTACGTCGAATTATAAAGGTTTATAATTCGACGTAACCTTCAGAATATTACTAAAAATCACCTTATTCATTGCCAGACACACACATTACATAGTGGAAACTCCTTTATTGTTTACGAAATTATATAATTGTTAACTTTCGTACCGATAGATAGCGTTGTTAGCTGAGCGTGTTATCTTAGGCGCTCCACACACTGCACCGCGTCCCGTCGCGGCAGATTATACCGTTGTATGCAAATATCTCAATTTGTATAGAAATCAGCCTAGCACAGCAGACTACCGACGTGGATCTGCGCGGGAAGGCGTTCTGCGCGCAGTTTCTGCCAATCTGCGCGAGAGCGCGGGGCGTGCCGCGCGGTAAGACACACTGGCTCCGCAGTCCCGCGCGTGATTTGATATTGTAAAGACGTTCGTAAATAGGGATATATCCAAAACCTTCTATGGACAAAAGACACTGCGTAGTGTCTTTTAATTCTTGTATACAAAACCTAAAATGATAATAATATAATTGCAAAATCTTGAAATGTAATAATTTCGTCCATTCTCCACGACGATCGACAGCACAGTGAACATATGAGTTTATTTAGCGCGAGGCCGTCGTAATCTGCTTCACCGCGCAGGGGAGCAGATTACACCGCTAAGAAAGGCAGATCTGCGCCTCCGTCGCCACGCGCGTTAGCGCACCACGGCGGAATGCGGTGCAGTGTGTGAACCGCCTTAACATCGTGATTCAGAATTTTGTGTCAACTAACAACGCCATCTATTGGTACAGAAAATTAACAATTATATAATTTTATGAAAAATATGCTCACAAAATTTTGCCTCTATGTGTGTGCTATGAGATCAAGAATTAAGTTAGTATTAAATTGGTAATTGAATTGGTTTAAAATCAATTTTGATTTACTAACAACGCTGATTTTATATATACTGCACGCAGTTGATCTCTAAGTTTGATAGATGGCGCTGTTTCAATATTTTACTTCGAAAATACTATTATATTTTTTTTATTTTATTATAAGGTATGAACTGATTACGATGAAACAAAAAACTTAATATTACTACAATTCGCACAATTTATTGCTATGTATAAAAGTTACGTGAAGTAATGAGACCAAGTAAACATAACCCTAATTTTACTTCTGGAAAATTTTAAATTCTAATATCTTTTGCTAAACTGAACCGATTGCAATGAAACAAAGACTAAATGTTACTATAAGTTACGCTCAATCCATGTGTCTAAAAATTATCTACATTGCTTTCGTACATTTTACGTGATGCCCGAACAAATAAACAGACAAACAGACAAACAGACAAACAGACAAAAATTCTAAAAATGCTGGAAATGGGTTCTGCTGGTTGTTCTTTAACACCCTAGCTATTTTTTTTGGATTTCTTTTTCATGTACAAAAACCACTTTTCTACAGATTTATTATATGTATAGATTACTGGAATAATTATTTTAAAATTATTTTACCTAGGGAAAATAATAGTCAGCGTAAATTCTTGGTTCTATTTTGCGTTTTGAATAGAATAACTTTATTACTAGAGCCGTGGCTTCGTTTACGGCTTAGTAACAGCATGTAGCCAAAGAGTAATACTGTCAAAACCATTTATAACGACCGTGTTAAAAAAACATACCACTTGTATTGACCAAAATCATAAATTGCTTAAAAAAAACACAGCTTTTTAAACATAAATAAAACAAAGAATTGGATTCTCTGTTAAATCATCACATCAACATTTTAAAGGTGTACATTTGTTAGTTTTTCACGCTGAAATCGTTACGTGGATTCGAATGAATTTTTGGCTGCAGGATTATCTTGTAACCTGGCAATTACTGAAATACAAACAATAGAAAACGGTTGCATATCGGAATGTGCTACTTATTTCTTCATAAAATTTCTTTCAAGAAAAAATCGCTCTGTCAAGAAAGCTTGGCTTATAAAAACCGGTAAAACAAATAGTACATAGTATGTTCTCCTTCTCCTATATCCATGTATCGTGGCCGTCCATTCAATAATATATTATTGTCTCCCGCCTCGCTATACGATTTATGTGTCGTGTATACCACGTTTAATTGTTCACCCGACCAACTGAACTTATTTTTATCAGTACCAGTATTATGTTTTACTTTTATTGATCTGGTAAAACTATCACGTAAATGAATTTCGAACTTAATAAATAACAAATTTCGCAGGTCACATTGCTTGTAGAACACATGGTCGAAGGGGCCGGAAGATTATGGAGTGGCCACGTATCTACCGGAAGACGCAGTCTTGGAAGACCTCCCACAAGGTAGACCGATGACCTGGAGAGGATCGCGGGAATCCGATGGATTCAAGACGTACAGGACCGGTCGTTGTGAGGACACTTGGAGGAATCATATGCCCAGCAGTGGACATCTTCCAGCTGAGATGATATAATAAGATACAAAATAAAGTTAAAAATCAGTAGCTAATATGATTATTGTGCACTAGAGAGTAGTGCTTAATTATTTATTACCTAATACTGCCTAAAGAGCGCCCAACCCGTAATACTTCCCATACATCCGCTCATACGTTATTATGACGTCATTACACATCTCTCTCTAGATATTCGGGAATAACATATATCTTGTGGTTGTTGCCATGAAGTACCCCAGTTAATGGGTTGTGGAGGTCTGGTAGGCAGCCGCTCCTCGTAAAATACTGGTATTCAGCAAATGCGGCTTGACTGGAAGAAGACCTCAATATACCTAGTTGGGAAAAGGCTAGGCAGACGACATACCTTGTGGTTGTTATAAATATAAGTTGCTTTTGAAAACTAATCATCATAAACTTGTGCAAAATGAATCCAGATTTTCAGAGGTATTTACATGCACTTTGTTCTTTCCTAATATTGACCTAAATCACATAAAAAAGGACGGATAATATATATTTTGGAAACCTTAATTCGAGGGAATTTTGAATGATGAAATATATTTTCGAGAACTTTAAAGATTTAAAAAAACACACATCCTGCAACGAGTTTTATGAAATATTCGAGTGAGCGACTGAAGCTACCGAATGCCAAACGAGCATTCAGACGTTATCTTTGTTTTTTCACGTAGCCTCTTTTTCAAACACTACTTTAGTATCCAAACCAAAACTATAAAATAACGGGCTCTTGACTAACTGTAATATTAAGTTTGAAGAGAAAAACACTTTATGAAATAGAAAATAACGAGCCATTGACGTGTTAACACGCCGAAGCTGGACTGTAGCGACTACGATCTACTACATGTGACGTCACAGAATCCTGCATCCCCGCTTGAAATATAATTTTGCAAACTGGCAAAGACAGAAGTACAAACAGCGTACACATTAAAACAACTGTTCAATAAATTAACCATCTACGTATTTAGTTCAATCAATAGATATTAAATATTGTCTCTTGTCCGTTCTGTCTAAAATAATCTATACATATAATAAATCTGTAGAAAAGTGGTTTTTGTACATGAAAAAGAAATCCAAAAAAAATAGCTAGGGTGTTAAAGAACAACCAGCAGAACCCATTTCCAGCATTTTTAGAATTTTTGTCTGTTTGTCTGTTTGTCTGTTTGTCTGTTTATTTGTTCGGGCATCACGTAAAATGTACGAAAGCAATGTAGATAATTTTTAGACACATGGATTGAGCGTAACTTATAGTAACATTTAGTCTTTGTTTCATTGCAATCGGTTCAGTTTAGCAAAAGATATTAGAATTTAAAATTTTCCAGAAGTAAAATTAGGGTTATGTTTACTTGGTCTCATTACTTCACGTAACTTTTATACATAGCAATAAATTGTGCGAATTGTAGTAATATTAAGTTTTTTGTTTCATCGTAATCAGTTCATACCTTATAATAAAATAAAAAAAATATAATAGTATTTTCGAAGTAAAATATTGAAACAGCGCCATCTATCAAACTTAGAGATCAACTGCGTGCAGTATATATAAAATCAGCGTTGTTAGTAAATCAAAATTGATTTTAAACCAATTCAATTACCAATTTAATACTAACTTAATTCTTGATCTCATAGCACACACATAGAGGCAAAATTTTGTGAGCATATTTTTCATAAAATTATATAATTGTTAATTTTCTGTACCAATAGATGGCGTTGTTAGTTGACACAAAATTCTGAATCACGATGTTAAGGCGGTTCACACACTGCACCGCATTCCGCCGTGGTGCGCTAACGCGCGTGGCGACGGAGGCGCAGATCTGCCTTTCTTAGCGGTGTAATCTGCTCCCCTGCGCGGTGAAGCAGATTACGACGGCCTCGCGCTAAATAAACTCATATGTTCACTGTGCTGTCGATCGTCGTGGAGAATGGACGAAATTATTACATTTCAAGATTTTGCAATTATATTATTATCATTTTAGGTTTTGTATACAAGAATTAAAAGACACTACGCAGTGTCTTTTGTCCATAGAAGGTTTTGGATATATCCCTATTTACGAACGTCTTTACAATATCAAATCACGCGCGGGACTGCGGAGCCAGTGTGTCTTACCGCGCGGCACGCCCCGCGCTCTCGCGCAGATTGGCAGAAACTGCGCGCAGAACGCCTTCCCGCGCAGATCCACGTCGGTAGTCTGCTGTGCTAGGCTGATTTCTATACAAATTGAGATATTTGCATACAACGGTAAAATCTGCCGCGACGGGACGCGGTGCAGTGTGTGGAGCGCCTAAGATAACACGCTCAGCTAACAACGCTATCTATCGGTACGAAAGTTAACAATTATATAATTTCGTAAACAATAAAGGAGTTTCCACTATGTAATGTGTGTGTCTGGCAATGAATAAGGTGATTTTTAGTAATATTCTGAAGGTTACGTCGAATTATAAATCTTTATAATTCGACGTAATTAGATCGGTATTTTACACAATTTTGTTACCGTGTACCTATCAAAGCCACTGGAACCCAAACTTCATAATTGGCCATCGTTGTTAGGTCTGTGTTTGGATCATGCACTGACAAAATTTCAGCTTTTATAAAATAGGTCGGCGTTCACGGGCTCTTAGGTTATTAGGTGTCTTTACAGTACTGTCTTTGAGAAGGCCTTGACTGAATAACATCGTTAAATCGTTCGATAAAAAGAGTTTAATATTCGGTTTAAGTATTGAAGTGCGAAGTAAATTGTATCTTGCAATTTGAGTCAAGTAAACTTTATTCTCATTTTGATAGTTTGTGCTGTTGTGAATTATTTGGTTCAATATTTTATTAGTTTGAATCAGTTTTTTTTTAAATGCCTTCTAAAAACAAGCCTTTCGCAGCGTAGCTGAGATGCAAAAAGGGTGACACTAAGTACATCCCAAAAATCAGAAGAAGATCGTAACGAGGGTATCAGCAGTTCGAGCTAGGCAAGTCAGAACTCTTGCGCTAGAAACGCCTACCCACTGTGAGTCACGACTTAGTATACCGCGTTCTCTTACGGCAGTTTCTCTATCACAGGAGAGTTTTGGAGGAACGCGAAGCGCGTTTATTGGCCGACCGAGAGCTTTACGCCTCTCACGCGAGTCTGAGACTTTCACCGAAAGGGAGTTGCGCTTAAATTCGCAAAGAATTATTACCGCGACTTTGCGCTCCCAAGAAAGCAGCGAGGACCGCAAAGCGCGATTATCAGCTGACCGAGAGCGTTCGTTTGATAGGGTATGCTGCAGTGTAGATAACGTCTCGGGTGAAATCCTGTTTTTAGACGCACCGGGCGGAACAGGTAATACTTTCTTAACCAAAGTTATTTTGGCTCGAATAAGGAACCAAAATAAAATTGCCCTTGCTGTCGCCTCCTCAGGGATAGCAGCTACATTATCGCCTGGAAGAAAAACGGCACACGCAACATTTAAAATTCCTATCGACTTAGACCGTACGGAAAGCCCGGTATGCAACATATCGTGAAATAGCGATAAAGTAAGGGTTTTACGCGATTGTGTGTTAATCATTTGGGTTGAGTGCACAATGGCAAACCGCAAAGCTATAGAAACAGTGAATAGAACTTTACACGATTTAAAGCAAAATGACGGGCCGATGGGAGGCATAACGGTGCTGTTGCGGTGATTTTCGGCAGACACTCCCGATAGTACCCCGAGAAAAAAAAAGAAAGCCGATGAAATTGCTGCCTGTCTGAAGAATTCGTAAATATTAACTGGTTGCGGCGCCGGTGATATAGTTTTTATTCCAAGAATACTTATAATATCTAGCAACTTTTCTTTCTCTTTCAAACGAGTGCGATTCCCAGTTAGTGTCTGTTATGCCCTGATGATTTATAAAGTCAGGACCAGACATTACCTGTTGCGGGGGTGGACCTAAGTATTGAACGCTTTTCCCATGGTCAACTATACGTACTATACGTACGAGATTATTTGGGTTGCTTACCCGTGAAAGAGTTTTTCACGGGTAAACAACCCAAATAATCTTAAAGAACGACTAGAATAAATAAACTATAATAATTTGTATCGGTATCCTCAGGTATCCTCCAACAGCGCTTCGCACTAAAAAATACAATGTTAAGTTCCGACATCCACGCGAACGAAGTCGCGGGCACAGCTAGTAACTAATATGTGACGTCACACGACTGTTTTTGGACTACCCCACTCAAAATATAATTTTGCAAACTAGCAAAGACAGAACTACAAACAGCGTACACATTAAAACAACAGTTCAATAAATTAACCATCTACGTATTCAGTTCATTCAATAGATATTAATGTCTCCTGTGACCTGTTCGTTCTGTCTAAAATAATAACTAATATGTGACGTCACACGACTGTTTTTGGACTACCCCACTCAAAATATAAATTTGCAAGCAACCAAATATCAATCAGCACATTAATTCATGAATCCCGGACAGGTCTCGTAGGACCGCGCTGTTATTGTCGTACTATTGTGTCTCGTTTCACGGGTATTAATAGGTTAAAACAACAGTTCAATAAATTAACCATCTACGTATTCAGTTCATTCAATAGATATTATTGTTTGGTGTCCGTGTACAATTTATGTGACACGTTTGGCACGCGTTGTTAGCTTTGTCTCCGTGTTCACTTCGCGTTTGATTGCGCTCTACTACCTACTCTTGATGACTCGACCTGGTTTGACGGTGAGGAGTTTGTTGAGGAAGGTTGAAGCATTGTTTTATTAACTGTAGCCTCATTAATTAAAAGTACTGTTTAAAATAATTGAAAGACTAATAGGTGGTGCCGATGACCTGGCAAGAGTCGCGGGAATCCAATGGATGCGAGACGCACAGGACTGGTCATTGTGGCGACACTTGGGGGAGGCCTATGGCTAGCAGTGATTGTCTTTCGGCTGAGATGATGATGATAATGATGATGAATAGATATGATTGTCTGCTGTCCGTGTACAATTTATGTGACACGTTTGGAACGCGTTGTTAGCTTTGTCTCCGTGTTCACTTCGCGTTTGATTGCGCTCTACTACCTACTCTTGATGACTCGACCTGGTTTGTGGGTGAGAACTTTGTTGAGGAAGGTTGGAGCATTGGTTTTACTAACTGTAGCCTCATTAATTAAAAGTACTGTTTAAAATAATTGAAAGAGTAATAAGTGGTGCCGATGACCTGGCAAGAGTCGCGGGAATCCGATAGATGCTACACGCACAGGACCGGTCATTGTGGCGACACTTGGGGGAGGCCTATGTCCAGCAGTGAACGTCTTTCGGCTGAGATGATGATGATGATTATTAGTACTATGGTCATTTACTGTTATTTCTTTCTTTAAAGTAATATATTTATGGAAAATTTCAAGCAATAAACAAGCTTTTTCAGACCATACTGATTTATGATTTAAGTTGTAAGTTATAAGTATTCAATTCACGAGATAGTTTCTTGGCATTATTTTCCAAACGAAGTCTGAAGATCAAGAGAGTTTTTAGGGAAATGATCACTTTAATCAGACTCTATCAAAGTATAACATCATTAGGCTTTACCTCATTTTCAAATTGACTTCCGCACCACTGACTTCAATCATCATCTGCCTAGCCTTTCCCCAGCTATATTGGGGTTGGCTTCCAGTCAAGCCGGATTTAGCTGAATACCAGTTTACGAGGAGCGGCTGCCTACCAGACCTCCTCAACCCATTAACTGGGGTAACACGGTACACTACTGACTTCAAAGTCATCCATATTTAAATCCATTATGTAAATTGTAATAATGAAACTTTTTTACTATAGCAAAAGCTTAAACACAGACTTAAAAATAACACAACCACAATCTTTAACTACTACTCCTAACCAATATTTTGTTTGCACCTCCTCCCAATATCTCCGATTGTTTTTCCTCGCCCAAAATATCCACAGTTCAGTAATAAATTCCGAACGTGTGTAAAGCCGTAAGACCGGTGATAAGCAGCCTTACTCGACTGCTCCTGAACTATTGTCTCCACGTGATCAGAATAATCTAACGGTTACTTCGATGACTGATTCTCAGATCAAATGCTGTGATTGTTTTGTTTGTGACCCTTTGGAGATATTGCGACAGAGATATGTTGTTACAAATATTTTGCTAGAGTGATATGTATTGCATTAGATGAGATAGTTTTTTCATGTTTTTTTTTATATATAACATAAAAAAGCACTAGGCTTGACTGCAATCCCACCTGATGGTAAGCAGTGATGCAATCGTTGATGGTGAGGCGCACTAGTTTATTAAGAGCCTATTCACTCTAGCCTTGAAGATACCCAAATTATAATCGGACGGAAAGACTGCAGTAGGCAAATTGTTCCAATCCTTCGATGTACGCGGTATAAACTCCGCTTGTGTGGAAACATGCATTTATCGGTTTAGTGTATCATAATTAAACTAAAGTGTAACTTTGTATCAGTGGATTTGTGTATGTGTATTTATCTAATAATAGAAGAAACAAACAACTGTATCTAGTAATAAATCATAGGTATTTGTTTAAAGATAAGTTAAAGGAGCCCGAATATTCCAGAGAGGCAACCGTGTACCGAGTTCTACAGTCGCAACTTTTGAAGGCCTCCTATAAGGTAGAATAATGACCTAGTGAGGGTGGCTAGAATGAAAAAAAAAATGGAATCGGATGGATACGAGACGTGCAGGACCAGCCGTTGGTGACAGCACTTGAGGGAGACTTGTGAATGTCCAACAGTAGACGTCTTGTGTCTAAAATTGTAATGGCGATTCGGTTAAACAGCACGGATTGGGTCACGACTAGTCTGGGGCAGCGGAAGTCAAACTAAACCCTCAGCCTCCAACGCAAGTGCACGAGGGAACACCGGGGTGTTTTTAGTCAGTAAGATTCTGACAGATACCTCCACCCACCCCAGGGCGGAGGACATACATGAGGATTTCCACCCTGAAAAAAAAAAGCTATCGTGCGCAGCCTATACAAAACTGTCACTGTCAAAACTAGACAATAGACATCAAAGGGCTGACTACTATTATCGATTATTTTTTTCCTTTTTTGAGGGTTAGAAATCACAAACAACTTCTCCTACTTTGGATAATGTGCGATGATGTTCCTTTGGTGACTATTTCGAACAGTTGTGGCCCCTCCTCCACCCCAGCAAATTATAGGTATTAAAACTCAAGTTTGTAGAAACTTTGCTTTTGACTCCATCCTAATTCACAAGTACATTATTACTCCTTCCTTAACACGAGGTCAGCCTTCTAACTTTTAAAACTTTAAGCCCAGGTAACACAAAGTTAAGGCGCAATGTCAACTGCGAAATTGGGTTTTAAGTTAACGAAGGGAAAAGGGTGAGTTTGGACGCCAACTCACCACTTTCAAAAGGATAATGAAGACTACGGTCCTAAGATTGGTCCATTTGGTTTTTGGTCTTAAGCTCTGGTCCATTTAAGTTATCTAGCTGCCTAACTAGATTACTAGGAGCACTCTAGCATGTAATGACACGTAATTTTGGAGTGGACGGACTAATTTGTTAACAAAAATCATTTGCGGAAACTCGGAAAGTAGGGTTCTGTCTTGCTAAAGTCTGTAGCACTTAAATACACCCTTGTGGAACAAAGTATAATTTCATGCAAACACTAGCATGTTCTAGCAACCCTACCTATAATTTTTTCACTGCTGGAAAACAGGCCTTCTGTTTTGTAGAGCCCCGTGATTATAGTCGGTCTGTACTCTTGGTTAATCCAATATATAGGCCCATTATATAAATATGTATAATCAGATTATAATGTTCCCACAGCAGCGACTCAGACCTCCACTTTCTAGTAGAGAGGAATGAATAGGCCATAATCCACCACGTAGGCTCAGTGTGGATTGATGGATGTCACATGTCTTCGAATTTTTGGTTCAAAGACATGCCAGTTTCCTCACGTTGCTATTTTTCACCGTTTTGAAAGCAGTGATGATGAAATAAATTACACAATGTAATGCACCTGGCTGATTAAACCGGCAACCTACAACTCGTCAATCGGGGCCATTACCCCTGAGTCACCACAGTTCAATCAAGTGGAGGAAATGACTTAGACAACATTAAAAAATCTCCAAACAAATCTCCAATCTACAAAACTACTAACATACAACTACACCCACTCAATATGCGTTTAATTTACATCATACACACTCCTGAAACCCTTATCCCGTATGATAAACCCTTCGGCCCGTCCAAAACCGTCCAAAAATCGGAAAGCACCATTCCCCAAACTCCGGACACCAGAATTCGGTCCGATGCCAACTGATTAATGGACTCTGTACGTTTTTAAACCGAATTTAAATAACATTTTTACAGTCCGTGAATTATTTATTGTGGACCATCATGAATAAAACTCGTATAAATATTTCAGAGATCATTTTGCGGGAACTTGGTGAGTGGGTACTGATTTTTTCTTAAGAGATTGAGGTAGAAAATATTAAACGTGATTTCGGGTTGGGTAGCTTTTTAGTTTTGAGGTCTTTAGATACTAATTGTTGTCAGTAGTGTAATTTGTATTATGTGAGTAGGACTAAATGGATATGTACAGCCCATGTTGGTACCTGTCGGAAAAGCAGGAGTCGCGAAACAAAATCAATGAATTTAATAAAGCATTTTTACAATAATAATTTAATAATGTAGGTTTACAACGTTAAGTAACGTTAGTTTTCACTGTTACTTCAAAGAGTAATTGTATTGAGATCTTACTAATATTATAAACGTGACTATTTATTGAATGGATTGCGATGAGGGACACAGTTAAACCATGTCCTAGTATAGCATATGAGATACTTTTTAACCTGGAACTATGTTTCCTTGTATTTTACTCTCTTTGACAATACATATTGCTATAATACTATTAAAAATTAATTAAAAAATTAAATAAACGTAAAATAAATTAATAAAGATTGGATATGGAATAATAAAGATTTTTCTCAAATTTTAAATCTATACTTATATTATAAAGAGGTAAAGTTTGTAATTTTGTTTGGGAAACTTACCGCCATTATTATGTTGTGCCCAAAGAATGTAGTAGAAGGTGGTGATTAGTTCATATTTTTTTCTGTCAGTATGATGACGCTTGGCACCTTATAAGACTGAATGCAACTTGGCATACCGTAGATCATGAATTAGATTGAACCCTCGATAAGATATTATTTTTTTCTGAATTTACTTTGTTATCCGACTTCGACGTGGGCCAAACCGCGGGTAAAAGTTATTTATAATTATATTTTATCGCTATAATTGAATTAAAACTTGAAGTTAAAC
The DNA here is from genome assembly GCA_030763345.1 of Mythimna separata. NCBI lineage: Eukaryota > Metazoa > Arthropoda > Insecta > Lepidoptera > Noctuidae > Mythimna > Mythimna separata. Next base: position 17,053,471 of record CM061183.1, read on the forward strand.
CTGTGATGATAACAAAAACATAACAAAATTGAATCTGCATTATAAAGTCTCTCGGCGTTGCAATATTTTTAGCTGGAACTAAAGTTACGTTGCTTGAGCCGTCTCCTCCTAACACCCTAATACTTCCCACAATATCTAATTACCATAAGATTCCCGGCCAGTCTGTTACGTCTCAGGGTGAGTCTATATTGGATGCGCGGTTAGCGGAGCGAGTGCGGGCGTGGTAACGTAGCGGACAGAATAGAGTAAACGTGTTTGCTCATGATAGACCAAAAGATAAAAAACGCACTTTCTCATAGTGGAATGGTGAGAGTGACAGTCGCAACCTGGAACTGGAACAATTTACCTGCTGCTGTCTTCCCGTCCGATTATAATTTAGATGTCTATAAGACAAGAGTGGATAGGCTCTTAATAGACTAGTCCTTCTTACCATCTTCGATTGCATATCTGCTTACCATCAGGTGGTGGTCAAGCACTAGTTTATATCAACTAAAAAAAACCGAGTGCTGGCCACGCCACAATTATGGCGGTATACGGCGGTATATGACGGCGACTTCTCAAAGAGGGGAGCCCTCTTTGAGAAGTAGCTGGTAAGATGTCACGACTTCCTTTAGCATGAAGCAGGTCCTCATCTGGCATGGTAAGTTCGGGATGTTGCCGGGCCTGATTCGTGCTGAAAAACGTCCGGTTATCTTTATTGTGTAGATCGACAAACAACACACATACCTTTCCACCTTTATTGATTTATTCTTCATGCAACGCAATGTACAAAGGCGGACTTAATGCCATAGGCATTCTCTACCAGTCAACCTCTAGTAACCTTTGTATTAATTATTAGTTAGAAGTGTGATATTTAGCGCCCGCCTCAGCATCCGCGTTCGCTCCTCACCCAAACCGATGCCCCGCGTTTAAAGTTTCGATTTACAAGCGGAGTCCCCTTCCGTAGTCCGTACTCTTACGGACTCGTAAGTAATTACCGGTCACACCGAATTACTGAGGGTTACTTGTTTTAACTTTGGCAATTACCCCTTTGGCTGGCCACTGCGGGATGTTTATGGTGTAGGTACTAGCTGGTACCAGCGGATTTGCTGGTCTGAAAGTTATTCCAAGAGAACATTCTTAATTCTAAGATATGGTCTAATCGTATGTTTAGCTTAATTTTATTTAAATCGAAATTTCGAATTTGAACGTGAAGGAGTAGAAAGTATACACTCAGTACACACATACAAACTTTCCCATTTAATGTCAGAGTGATTTAGATTTGATTTTGGTTTTTTTGGTGGTTTTCGCCAGAAAAACCGATCGAAACGAAACCATGGATCACTGAAACATAAAAGCCAGGTTTTAAAAACTTTATTCAAGGAGTCGTATTCATTTTGCAAAATGATAACAGTGTATGGAATATGATGCCTTTTTAAGTGGGCTATCGTCAATTAATGTCTACTCACAATCTGGGTGGAGGAGAAGGAGGAGTTTCTGATTAAAACCCACATGTGTTCATAACCATAGGGGCCGAACAGAGTTGATACTTGTTAAGGCCACTGGGGACTTCAGGAAAGGAAACCCGGTTGTAAATGCTCATGTCCAGTCCTAAAACGCAAAGGGGAACTGAAGAACACAGGTGCAGTTTTATTATTGGCGATTCAAAATGATCTTCGAAATTAGATTTCGATTTGAATTTGGACATAAGTAAGAATCTAATTCGCAATTGAAAGGTTTTTGAAATGATAAATAACATTTCCGATAGAATGACAACCGTCGGCTCTGCCAGTGATGTGATAAAAACAATGCTACAAAAAGTGTAATGAAATAGAACTATTTATAAATTTTCTTTAAAATTTTAGCCCTCATGAGACTCTATAAAGTATTTTTATTTTGTAAGCACTAAACATTATTTAGACGGCACTGCGACAGCTAGATAAATAACGAACGGCCTCGCATTACTTTAAATATTTTCACTGATAAATTCAGTAGCTAGGGTTAAAATCACATTTTATGTACACAACCCCACAGTAAATTTAAAGCGCACACCACTTAAACTCATTAAATTCCACGTGTGTTTATCAAGCAATACCTAAAATAAGTTTAATAAAAGCCGGACCCTTAGAGCCGACATATAAATGTCCCTGGAAAATAATTATCCAAGTTAAACAATGAAATGACCCAACTAGCTTGGGGACTAATTTGTCCTCGGATTGTGTCTCTAAAATCCCCCCACCAAGGGACCTCTAAATATTTTCACCTAATTTTTGTTTTTTTCTCAAATCTCTTCGAAAGGTCGGACCCCTCTAGCTGCTTGAACGATTTCTTGGAGCCACAAAAGAAATTACGTGTCAAAACGTGTTTTGGAAGTTTTATAAACTGATTTGCATTCTGAGAAGATAAAATTAACAAAGTCTTTGCAGAAAATTGTGAGAAAATGAACTTTAGGCGATGTCTGACTTTTAACCTTACGAAGGGCATACTGCTAAGGTAGGGAAGTGAGTTTTTAATTTTAAAAATAGAATCATTTACTTTCCAGACAGTTAAAATAGTAATATATTCATAGCTACATTCAAATCTCTAAAAGTTTACAACACTTTGTGTAATTAATTTAATCTATATACAAAGATAAGTAGACATTAAAATCCTAATTTAAGCAAGAAATACCAGTATTTTGGGAGTCTATTGAGACGTATCGTTAGATAGCCTCCCACAAAATGGACCTAAGACATGGTGAGGCTATTATACAGAAATTAGATGTCTGCAAGAATTGTGACATTGATGACCTATGTCCAGCAGTGGTGGACGTCTTTCGGCTGAAATTATGTTGTGTACAACCTGCAAAATCCAGTAACTGGACAACACGATACAAAATTGATATTAGATTTTCCAGCTTCTAACCATCTTTCAGAATTGTGTGAAATACCTAAAAATGCCAGGTGGAGCCAATATGGCTTCTTTTAGGGCAGAAAACCATCAAATAACTTAGCCTACTCTGAGTGGAGAGAGACTTATATTGACTAAAACCGACCTGTGTTCCTTCAGTTGCCTTTTGTGTTCCAAAATCGTTGTTATTTAGACGTATGTGGAACAGGTTGAACACTCCCACATAGTCTGTTGAAATTCTGCCGGAAGCTCTACGCAAGGATTGTTCGGTCCATGTCCCTGAGCACCAGGAACAAACATAATTTTGTTGTTCCTGCAACCAGGCTCAAAAAAATAGGGGGTTCATTTAGATGTCAATGTATACGCTTTTATAATAGGCTTCCTAGTCATATGCAAGAACTAAGCCTTAATAAGTTGAAATCTTTTGTTAAGCGAAAACTTTGCCAAAAGGCTTATTACACTGTAAGGGACTACGTTGAGGACGTAAAGGCTTGGGATTGACCCGCTCCAGTGCGCACTACAACTGTTGTCTTATCTTCTTATTTTATTTTGTTTTCGATTGTACTATTTTACAATTTGAAATTTATTTATTACAATTTGACATTGTAAATTAATTTTTACTTTACAATTTGACATTTTTTAATTATTATTTTTTTTATTTCTGTTTGACAAAAATGCTTAATTTGTTAAGTATTACACTTTGTATTATTTTGTTTTTCTTTTTTGTGAATGTGAGGACTATGTGGATTGCTTTTTTTTATTTTTTTTTAGTCATTTTAACTTATGTCCGGCAATTCGAGTGTTTTCTGTGACCTAACCATTATGTCCTCTCTTTGGTATTGTTCGTCAAGTCGTTGAGCTCCTTAGTAGTCCTGAGTTGAGCTTTGCGAATAATGACAAATGCTTGCACTGACTGGACAGGTCCACTCAAATTTGCATGGTTCTTTCTTCAAAAGGCCATCTCGGACACTAATCTGCATGGTTCGCATATGACTTACTTACATGTTGTATGGACTTTAAAAGAGACTGTGACCCCTGAGTTTGTTTCGGTGTTTCTTCTCAGGGTAGTCAGTTAGGAAACACCGGCCTCATCTAGTAACAAAAAAAAAAGTCCAAAAAAAAAAAAATGACGTGTAAAAGAGTTTGAAAAAACCTATTTGCAGAATAAATATCATTTATCATTTATCATTTATCATTATCATTTACCAGTGTGGAGCGCCGCTAAATACGCAATTACCTATCTAAAAGGAATAAATGACTCATCATCATCTGCCTAGCCTTAGCATTAGCATTAGCGGCCTTGTAATGTTCGCACTGTTGGGACTCAGGTCTCCTCTCTAGGAGAGGGCAATTGGCTGTAATCCACCACGCGGGCCCAGTGCGGATTGGTGGATGTCACATGCCTTCAAATTTTTGGTTCTAGGACATGCCGGTTTCCTCACGATGTTTTCCTTCACCGTTTTGAGAACAGTGGTGATGAAATAATTTACACAAAGTAATACACCTGGCTTGGTTTGACCCGCGACCTACAACTCGTAAGTCGGGGCCATTACCACTGGCCTAGCCTATTCCCAACTATATTGGGGTCAAGGTTCCAGTCAAGCCGGATTTAGCTGAATACCAGTATTTTACGAGGAGCGGCTGCCTACCAGACCTCCACAACCCATTAACTGGGGTAACACGGTACTTCATGGCACGTCCAGTCTTGTCAGATTTACTGGCTTCTGACTATCCGTAACGACTGCCAAAGATCTACAAATGGCAGCCGGGACCAACGGCTTAACGTGCTTTCCCAGACACGGAGGAAACTCAGTATGTTAAGATGGTCACCCATCCACAGACCAACCTTGGCAAGCGTTGCTCAACCTTGAAGGTCGACCTGTGCGGCTGTTATTATCTAGCCACGAGCTCCGCAAAAAAAAGGAATAAATTACTGATTGACATAAATCAACGCATATCCGAAACTTCTGAGACTAGGAATGTAAAATTTTGCAAAAGCTTTCTGTTGCTGGCAGTTTTTTATGAGACATTGATAATTTTTGAAAATTGATTTTGTTATAGTCGATGTCACTTCATATATTGACATGTAAGAAAAGAAAATTGAATACAAAAGATTTCTAAGACAATTTCAGTGTTTTTATCTGAAACAACTGGTCCTTCGAGCCGGATTAAAAACAGTGCACGACTAAATGGATCTACCGCGACGAAGTGAAAGATTAATAAAGAAAAATAAACCTGTTCCCGAACTTAAACAAGTAAGCCCGAATCCTACTATGACCCCGTCATCGCTAAAGTCCGCACGATCTAATAATTCTAGTGCATCACAGCGGCGCATTCTTGAAGCTCGCGCCGCAAAAGAATTAGCGGAAATTGATCTGCGGAAGCTAGAGGTAGAGCGAACCCTTGTCGAGGCCAGACTCGCCGAGGAGACGGCCCTGTTGGAAGAGGATGCGGCGAGCAACGTCTCCGCTGTATCAGAGGCTGTGAAATCGGTTCAGGTTCAGAAGTGGGTGGATGAGACTTGCAACGCTGAATGTGAGGTAAAGGCAGATAATAAACAGGAGCGAGGTCACCAAGACTACCGCACCGCTGTTAACGACTACCGCAGCGGTCACGACAACGACATCGTAAACCTTACGCGTGCCATCACAGAAGCGCTAAATAAGACGACGACGACTACTAACAGCACTCCCACCCCCACCACCGATAAATTACTAGGCCGTATGTCAGCAAAGGATCTACCAACCTTCACGGGCGACCCGATCGAATGGCTGAGGTTCAAGAATATATACCAATCTACGACTAGAATCGGCCAATATTCAGATGAGGAAAACGTAGCACGATTACAACGTTGTCTCCATGGTCCAGCCTGGGAAGCGGTAGCCGCCAGACTCATCACCGTCACCTCTGCCGACGAGATTATCAAGACCTTGGAAATGCGATTTGGTAGACCTGACCTCGTGCTACACCGACTTATAAGCGAGGTGAGGAAGATACCCAAGCTGACCGGGGTACGCACGGACCTGGTATCACTAGCAACGAAAGTGGACAATTGCGTCGCGGCTATAGAATCCATGGATCATGTCGGATACCTATACAGTCCAGATCTGATGACAATGATTATCGACAAATTGACGGAGCCAATATTCTTCCGCTGGTTAGATTACAGCAAGGGTCTCACCTCTCGTGACCCACAGCTGCCAGCATTGGCCAAGTACCTGATGGAAGAAGCTCATGAAATCTGCTTAAGAGGAGCCTTGGAGTCAGCACAGACTAAGACCACCGGCACCAAGCGTTCAATATTATTGACAAATGTGGGGGAGGAGGAAAGCCACCCCGAACCTGACAAGGAATCAACAAACGTTGTGGTGCCTAAGACAACATGCAAAACACCCACAGAGAAGGAATGCGCGTTTTGCTCAGATAAGGGCCATGGGATTACAATTTGCCCCAAGTTCGCAGATGAAGATATCAATCAGCGATGGGATTGGACATGTAAGCGCCGATTATGCTTTAGATGTCTCAAGTCCACTCACCGCCGCGAACGATGCAAATCCAAGGTCAGATGTAAAACGTGCAAGAGAGGTCACCACTCGCTTCTACATAGACTTGACTGGGACAAGCCCGAGACTACAGCAAATACATGGTCTGTAAAGAATAAGGTCTTTCTGAAGGTGCTGCCGGTTGAGATTGAAGGGCCATCAGGAAGTGTTACGACCTATGCACTACTTGACGAAGGATCGACAGTAAGTCTGATCGAAAGTGATATCGCCGAAAAGATCGGAGCTTCTGGTCCTGAAAAAGAATTGAAGATTCATGGTGTAGTAGGCCTAACAAGCAGCGCATCAAGTCAGATGGTAACGTTGACGATACGAACTCCCTGGGGTCTTCATCAGCTAGATCGAGTACGAACGGTTAAAGCGCTAAATCTGCCCTACCATACAATCCCTAAAGAACAGATCGAGAGCTTGGACCACCTGAAAGACCTTCCCCTCTATGCATTTGAAGGTCAACCAGCTATGCTGATCGGCCAGGACCAATGGCCCCTAATCGTGAGCAGAGAACTAAGGGAAGGCGGTAAAGGTGAACCTGTCGCGTCGTTGACAAAACTTGGATGGGTGCTCCATGGTGTTTGTTCTTCCATAGCATCCAATATTATGCCTGAGTTTGCGCTTCATGGACGCCTAGACGAAGACGATCGGTTGGACGAACTAGTGAGAAACTACTTTCACTTGGACAGCCTTGGTGTCAAGTGCCTTGACAGGCCCAGATTATCCCCAGATGAGAAGAGAGCCATTCACATCCTAGACACGAAGTCCCGAAAGATAGGGAAGAGATGGGAAACCGGTTTGTTATGGCGGAGCGACGACGTACAGCTGCCTGATAACCGCCGAAATGCTGAACATCGACTACGAAGCACGGAGAGAATGATGGACGCTGATCCTATAGCCGCCGCTGATTACGAAAAGCAGGTGGTCAACTTCATTGAGAAAGGTTATGCAAAAGAAGCTCAAGAAAAACCTACTGGTCGTGTGTGGTATTTGCCGCATTTTGGTGTCCGCAATCCAAACAAACCTGGCAAGCTACGACTTGTATTTGACGCCAAAGCTACAACTAATGGTATTTCTTTGAATACAGAGCTACTTACTGGACCTGACTTGTTGAACAACCTGCTAGGAGTATTGCTGAGATTCCGAGAACGAGCTGTCGCTGTAACAGCGGATATAAGAGAGATGTTCCTCCAGGTGAAGATAAACGCAGACGATCAGAACGCCCAGTGCTTCCTATGGCGAGGAATGGAGCGAAAGCAACCACCGCGCATTTACAAGATGACTTCTATGACTTTCGGAGCCACGTCATCGCCCTGTACCGCAACGTACATCATTCGCCACAATGCTGACGAATACGCTACTTCTCACCCAAGAGCCGTCGAAGCCATCAAGAAACGACATTATGTAGATGATTATCTTGACAGCCTTGATGATGAGGAGGAGATGAAGCGACTTGTGGAAGATATAGTGATGATACACAAGACGGGCGGTTTTGATATTCGAGGATGGGCATCAAACCGGCCAAATGTTCTACCTAAAGAAGCAAAAACAGAACCTGTCATGTTACTCGGACGAGACGATGAAGTCCAAAGAACCTTGGGCTTGAACTGGAGACCATCTTTAGACACCTTGGGTTTTGATCTCAGCATGAAGAAGATTGACAAGGACGTTGTCAATGGTGTTAGAATCCCTACTAAGCGTCAGATGCTGCAAGTGGTGATGTCAGTCTTCGATCCGCTTGGAATATTGAGTCCCTTCCTGATTAGAGGGAGAATAATGCTGCAGGAGTTGTGGCGGACCAAGACAAAGTGGGACGAACAGATAAATGACGATCTCGCTCAAGTATGGATCAAATGGCTTCAAGACTTGAAGAAATGTCGGTTATTTTCCATACCACGACACTACGGGTTCCCTACAATGGACAAATTTCAATTAATAATCTTTGTTGACGCATCTGAGCAGGCCTATGCAGCGGTAGCCTACCTGCGCCGTGATACACAAATTGCCTTTGTCGCTGGAAAAAGCCGCGTGGCCCCATTGAAAGCAGGCACGACGATACCACGCCTGGAACTACAAGCTGCGTTGCTTGGAGCACGCTTGGGAGAGACAATCAAGCAAGAACAAAGCATGACAATCTCTCAATGCATCTATTGGACTGATTCTTTGACAGTGTGGCGATGGATACAGAACAATCCACGAAAGATAAACGTTTTCGTTTCTAACAGATTATCAGAAATAGACGAACTCACAAAACCTGAAGAGTGGAGATGGCTGCCTGGAAACATGAATGTCGCCGATGAAGCCACTAGAGCTAATGTAGTCCTCGACATGGACAAGTCAAGATGGGTGTCGGGACCTGACTTTCTTCACCTCTCAGAAGATGCATGGCCTAAGTTCAAGCCGGCCGAAAACGAGGAGGAGATAAAGCCACCTACAACTATTTTGACCGTCTCGGAAGCTATAGTGCTTATTGACCATACTCGTTTTTCGAATTGGCGCCGACTAACAAGAAGTTTTGCATACGTTTTGCTTTTCATAGATAGATGTCAAAGACTTGACACTAGAATGTCATCGGTGTATGAACGTCGTTCTCAAACTCATATTATCCGACAAACACAATGTGAGTTATTTTATGATGAAATCGCTACGATTAAGAATGGCAATACGATAAAACCGCAAAGTAAGTTAAGAAAACTTAATCCGAGACTGGACGACGACGGTGTGCTGCGAGTTCAGAGTCGCTTGATAGCTGGCAGAGAGTTGTCGCTTGAGTTAAAAAAGCCGATTATACTCGACGCAAGACACAATGTAACTAAGCTTATTATCGAATACAAGCACCGACTATTAGGACATTTCGGTACAGCGACCCTGGTAAATGAGCTTCGACAAGATTACTACATATTCCGTTTACGGGCGGCAGTGCGATCATTAATTGCTAACTGTGTTATCTGTAAAGCGCGGCGTGCGCGTTGCGAGCAACCAATGATGGCAGGATTACCAACTATGCGCCTCGAACACCACTGCAGACCATTCACGTACTGCGGTGTCGACATGTTCGGTCCAATGACAGTGACCATCGGGCGACGACAAGAAAAACGATGGGGAGTTATCTTCACTTGCATGAATATCAGAGCCGTGCACATTGAAATAGCATCGTCATTAAACACTGATTCGACTCTTATGGCGATTAGAAGGATGGCGGCGCGACGTGGATACCCCAAACGACTCCACTCAGATAATGGCACTAATTTTCGATCTGCAAACAAGGAGCTACTGAAGATTGATGAAGAAGTGATTAACAGGACTGCGGACTTGGGCATTGAGTGGACCTTTAACCCCCCAGATGCACCACACATGGGAGGTGTATGGGAGAGGCTCATTCGATCAGTAAAGACGGCCCTCTCAGCGATCCTTCACTCAAGAGCGCCCAAGGAGGAGGTCCTTATCACTCTCATGGCTGAAGCTGAAAACGTCGTGAATAGCCGGCCTCTTACAGACGTGTCTCTCGACCCCGACGAGGAGGAGGCAATGACACCCAACCATTTTCTGCTTGGATCTTCAAGCAGGCTGGGTAGACCAGGAAGCTTCGCAGATGCAGACTTAAACCTAAGAAGGCAGTGGAGGATAAGCCAAAGACTGGCGGACCATTTCTGGTCTCGATGGATGCGCGAATATTTGCCCAGCCTACAGACGCGCACGAGATGGACGCACGATTATGGGTGTGGGGTAGGGCTTAATGACTTAGTCTTAATTGCAGATTCTTCATCTCCTCGAAATGTGTGGCCTAGAGGTCGAGTTGTCGCCACGCTGCCAGGCCGGGACAGCCGTGTCCGCATGGTGGATGTGGCTACCCACGGCGGTGCTGTGCTACGGCGCCCGGTCAACAAGTTGGTGGTGTTAATGAAAGCAGTGGGGCCAGCTGCCACCGTGTGAGTTCGACGGTCAGGGTCGAGCGAGGAGGAGTATGTTGCTGGCAGTTTTTATGAGACATTGATAATTTTTGAAAATTGATTTTGTTATAGTCGATGTCACTTCATATATTGACATGTAAGAAAAGAAAATTGAATACAAAAGATTTCTAAGACAATTTCAGTGTTTTTATCTGAAACACTTTCCTTTCATGACGTAGACGACCATAACGACAGAGTTTTTGAAAAATCGACCTTTAAAGAGGTCAAACAAAGGCAAAACCGCGAAAATAAGCTAGCATACTCAAATATTTCACGACTAGAGCAATTGGCTTGGACCCAAAAAGTTTAAAACAATGTCTTTCTGGGGTAATTATTCTGACCCAACTACAATACTTTGATCCTCGAAATAGTATAAATTGTTTCACGTTTTAATTAAATTACCTCTGGTAACACGGAGGACTGACCCGGCTATAAAGTGGGGGGCCATGCAGCTAAACAGTGATACTGCTTTAAAGATCAACCCAAAAAGATAGGGGGAACTTCATGAAGTTTGAAGTAGCATAAAATTGGGGAATGTGCATGAAAATAGTACAGTTTGTGTGGTTGTGGCATTACAAGTGGAGGAAGTTTGTTTGTTCATTGCGATCGAAGTGGAATACTCCCGAGCTGCAGGTGAAGGTGTTATAGAGCCGAGTGATATTATGATTCTGCAAGAAGCTCCTCCTGTAGGAAAGACAAACATCATTTGTGCGTGATAGTAGAAAAGTATCCCAAAAGAACATTCCCAGGATAGAATATTCCAGGGTATATATAGTCAACACGTGTACCAAGTTCCATCAAAATCCGTTAAGTCGACCGATCGTGAAGAAGTAACAACCATACACACACAAACCAAATTTCTACTTTATAATATCAGTAAGATTAGTGTGATTGTTATTTAGTATAGGTTCATCCCCGTCTACTTATCTAAATTGCTAGATAGCCTAGTTAACATTTCAAATTAGTCTACGAGATTTAGCGAGATTAGTCTGTGTAACCTTCTAGACGTCTCAATCTAGCAAAAACTGGCAACCTAACTCACAATCTAATCAATCTTTCCCGCGGCCATTGGTTAGGAGCCCAAGTGTACCAGATTATGTATTAAGAACACTACACGACCTAAAGCGAGGTCTCTCTTGAACTGCATAGGTACTAAAGAAAAAGATACACAAAGAAGCATCGTATTTAATCAAAATTCACAGTTTTGATTGTAAAATTAAAACACTATAAAGGTAACACATTAATTTTAGAATAATTTGACATATAATTAGAATGATTGCATGTATAGAAGTCCGGTTTTTATCGATAAGAGTAATTTTTTGATATCTCATTCATCGACATTTTTTTTTGTCATATGTCATCACGAGCGACATGCACTGGTCATAGACTTTCGTCTTGAGACACTGTGTTGGACGAGAAAACCAACTGACAGCAGTCAAATCTCGTGCCGATCTATTTCTTTATCTATCCGCCGTCACACCACCATAATCATCGTCAATTCAGCTGAAAGACATCCACTGCTGGACATAGGCCTCCCCCAAGCATCGCCACAATGACCGGTCCTGTGCGTCTCATATCCATCGGATTCCCGCACCATAATATATGAGTATTTTATTGATTCTGTTTACTATAGTAGATTTCTCGCATAACAAAATTTGCGATAAGCTCGTCTAGTCTCTTTAAGGTGAGCGCACACTACATTAGGAGGCCATCTTAACATTCCAGTCCCGGGGGCCCGGTAACGAGTTGACCGCTCGCCAAACCGCAAGAAGACGCGTTCTCTAGAGAGAATCACTCGGCCCTACTTAGTGAAAGCGACGTGAAATTTATAGGGTATTAGTGTAGTGTAGGTAAAATGGGTGACAAAGAGAATTTGGAATTGATTGAGCGTAGATGATTTGATAGAGGCCGGTGGTTTTGTAATTTGTGTGTGTATAGGGTAGCCTACTAGGACAAAAGGTGAAACACTTGAGAGTCAAATGCAAACTGATTTATATTTCAGATCTTTGTGCGTGCAATTTTATAAATGTTGGTCAACATGTTATTCAACTAAAGAAAGAAAAAGATATCAATGATAGTTTTAAATTTTGTAGCTCGTAGATTTTTGACTTACTATACGCTTTGATGCATACTGTAAGTATAGCTAGCATTTGATAAATAAATAAATATGTGCGCGTGTGTCCCCACAGTTTAAATAATATTTAAACTGTATTATCTATTTGTCTCTGCATCTATTCTAATGCATTACAAAGGATATCTAAAAAAACTTTTTTAAAAAGATGTAAACAAAAATTAAAATTTAAAATTGTCTATTCGTGTACACGCCTACAAAATTAGAAACTGAACACCAATAAGAAAATAACTTTTTGATATTAATGTTCATCCAATCGTCGATCGTTTTGGTAGGTACTCTTCACTTGAAGAACTTTCATGAAAACGCACCTCAGAAATCGAGTAGAAAAGATGTTATTTCTTGTCTGACTTGTCAATCAGAAAAATAATACTAGTTGTATATTCCAAAGCATAGATCTCTATGGAGATCATGTAATCATGTACTAGAAATATTTTGTTTACATATTTCTTATTTCTTTCTCCCCATAAAATATTAAACAACATTATCTAGTCTAGCTAAACCTGTCAAGGTTCCTTCTGCCTCGACACTTCTAAGTCTCATCAAAATCCCTCACCATAAGTCAAAAGCAGATACGAAAGTGGTTTAGCATCTCAGACACTATTAAGTTCAGTGCTCACTATGAGTTAGGGATCATTACTCAACGTTTAATTCTCCAGAGGGGATGGTTGACCGGTCGCCAAATGACAAGGATTTACACCTTGAATACTCGATAAGGAATTGTGGGGTTTTGAAAGTGTTACATTGTAGTTGTGTAGGTACTTCTACTAGATGTTACGGAAAGGAGTAATTCATACCGTTGTACGACGTTACAATAAGCACTGCATTTTTAATTATATAGAGCTTATTTATACATAAATAGAGCTTTAAAAAAATGGTTGTATCCTTGCTTATTTTCGGCAAATAATATATGCGCATCGACACACTACACTGGCAGCGCATATTTCATGAAAAATGATTCAATACGGTTAAAATAAACTAAACCTAGGAAGGTTTTGGTTTATTTAAGGAAATACGTTTACTACAAAGACTTTCAGTTAGATTTGTTTGCTATACAACTTTACTTTGTAGCTCTTTTTTCACATTTCTTTAGGTTTCTTTTCGAATCTGTTCATTTTTAAAATGAAAACTACCGGGTTTATAGGTTCGTTTTTGATAGAGAAACCTGTGGTCCAGGAACGAAAGGCAAAGAAGGAACATAAGAGTGGATGGAAGTCACTAAAAGTCCGACACGCGCTCCTGTTCCACCTTAGTGTGGGAGAAGTTGGATGATGACCCACCTAAAAAAAAACTCTACATAGGTACAAAAAAAACCATACTCATTAATACAAATCATCATCTGCCTAGCCTTTTCCCAACTATATTGGGGTCGGCTTCCAGTCAAGCCGGATTTAGCTGAATACCAGTATTTTACGAGGAGCGGCTGCCTACCAGACCTCCACAACCCATTAACTGGGGTAACACGGTACTTCATGGCAAGACTGGAGTCAGATTTACTGGCTTCTGACTATCCGTAACGACTGCCAAAGATCTACAAAATGACAGCCGGGACCAACGGCTTAACGTGCTTTCCGAGGCACGGAGGAAACTCGTTATGTTAAGACGGTCACCCATCCACAGACCAACCTAGGCAAGCGTGGCTTAACCTTGAAGATCGACCTGTGCGGCTGTTATTATTTAGCCACGAGCTAAAGCAAAAACTCTACATAGGTACAAAAAAAAACCATACTCATTAATACAAATCAAAGAGAAAAAAATACTCATTACCCCTTAAACACCCTCCTACTCCGCCCTAGAGAGAAAGAAGTCATTCGATGACATTTCACCTAAAAAAAACAGTAGCCAAAATTTCACTCAATTATGCCAGTTATTACAATTCACCAATCATATCAATTCGACCGCTGAAACACAATTTTCAGTCAATACTCATTATGACATAATTTCAATACAGCTTTGTTCCATTATCTGGCGAATGGTTCGAAGGATACAAACAGGCCACAGAGACAATTGAATTCCCCTCTTTTAGATTTTCCTCATTACAATCAAAATGTAAATTAAATTGTTTTTGTTTTCTATGTTTCTACTTTTTCAGCGTTTTTGTTAAAAAGCAGCGTTTTTTTTTTGACACTCACTTCTTCATTTAATTTGATGATACATAAGTATTGATTTTGATTCGAAACTGTCGAGTTTTAAAAATACGACGATAATATTTATAAGCTATTTGCATTGCGGGATTGTTTGGCCCAGTGGTAACTTGAAGTTGTAGATCAAACCCAGCCAGGCCCATTACTTTGTGTAATTTATTTCATCATCACTGCTCTCAAAACGGTGAAGGAAAATATCGTGCCAGCCCATTCCCTTTCCTAGAGAAAAGGCCTGAGTCCCAGCAGTGGAAACATTATATGCTATGCTATGTTATTGTTTGATAGAGTTGCGGTTACTCTGAAAGGCAACTCAAAGAACACAGGAGAGCTTAGTCAGTAATAGTCTGACACGCCTTCCTGATCCGCTATAGGGAGAAGTCATTAGATTATTTCCCATCCAAAAGAACAAACCTACTCATTTTCAATTCTACAGACAAGAAAATCAAAATAACCTCTAACAATCAGAAAAACCCTTTCCAAAATAAGTTCTTCAAAAAACATACCCAAAAATGTATGCATTATATACCACTAAAATCCGGTTATTACCGCTTATAACCAACAATTCAATACCACGTCTCAGGGGTCTGATAGCGATTTGAGTCGGAGCCAAGCCGATGTCGAGTCGAAGCGGCCAATCACTAAGTGAATATGTTTAAAAAATGAGAAATCGAAGTTGTGAACTCGAATAAAATTGGGGCTGTTTTCGGTGTAACCATGTGCTAAGTGAGACAGAAAAGGGGAAATTGGGTCTGTTGCCAATCTTTTGTGACTGAATCTGGACTGGGTTTTTGATAGAACGGATCTTTTTGTCGGCGATGCTACACAATTGCGATTTTTTTTAAAGTAAATTTCTGAGATAATGATGGTTTATAACTTTAAACGATGAGAGCGTGCTAATAAGTGAGTATACAACATGTATAACCATTTTTTTTTTATGGAAAATTAAACAATGACTTCTCCTGCTATGGGCGATGCGGGAGGGCAACCTTTTAATGACTAAAAACACGCTTGTGTCCTTCAATTGCCTTTTGTTTTCAAAGACCACGGGCTTTTAACCCTGCTATGGTGAATAATTAATAATGATTTTCAATAATTTCAAAAACGCGAAATGGTCAGTAAATGTCTCACTTACCGGATGATACATAGAATAATTTATTCCTTTTCATACTAACAATACATCATCTAAATCCAGTCGAAGTGTAAAAAAATGTCGGCCCGTAAACCAATTAGTGATGTAAATTTAAACTGTAAAGAAAACAAGAAATCGTGTGCTGAGTCGAAACAAAGTAATTAAATTAAAATTTAAAGCGTGTTTCCTTAAAGCTGGTCTAAATCACGGAGCTAAGGAGGTCAGATGGGAATAAAGAAAGTGGATTGTCACGTTTGTTTTATCTTCTTTTGAGAAAGTTGGACTTGAGGAAGAAAATTTGGTGAAAAACAGCCTTTAAGATATCTGTCAATATTTTTTTGGAAATTTATTTATTGATATTTTATGCACTAGTAAAGAAAACTGAAAAAAAGTGAAATTAATGCCCTAGAGGATTCTTAAAGAGAGATTGTCTGCACAACAGAGAGGACTGAATAAATCCAGAGCCGAGTGAGGGACACTGCAATAGACGAATAACCATCATTGTCATTGCTCATAATTTTTGATTAAAATAATCATTTTGAACTCACTGTCATCATTAATTTCAAATACAACCACGACATAGACCTCCTCCTAGTATCACTACAATAAGCGGTCTCCTTTCAGAACTAACCCAAAATCTCCAAAGTCAACACTAGGCTGTTGTTGGGCTATACGATATCCAATGGTGAAAGAATTTTTGAAATCAGCCAAATAGTTTTTGAAATAAATCGTAACATATCAAAAAAAAAAAAAAAATCAAATCGTTTTTCTTTATAATAATAATTTTCGATTTGTAAATCAGATAGATAAATATCATTTATCATCATGTCACGTGATGTTAACCAACAAATGAAAAGGATCTTTATTTTCATTTAAATGGAACAACCCTTTCACAGCCAGTTGAAAAACATAATCGACCCAATCTAAATCTATTGTCTGGCAAAAAATTTCATGAAAAACATTCTAACACAATACACATCAATTGCCATTCTTCAGTCAATTTGGTATTTTGTTGTACACAAAAAAAGCAGAATTTATATGTTTTACAAATCGGAAGCAAAACATTTGGCTACAATTGATGCAACACGCGAAAATCGTCGGTGGGGTTCACAAATTAAATGGCCGTTTGGCGGCCATTTAATTTGTGAACCCCACCGACGATTTTGTCCGACGACGATCCCCACCGACGATTTTGAGTGACGCTGCATTTTAAAAACAAAGAGATTTTAGCGGGATACGATTAAATGTTGGATTGACATAAATGTTTTGTGTTGGATTAATTTTGCTTTGGGAATTTAAATAGGTCAATATACATTTCAATTATTATTTTGTATTTTGGTGCTGCTTATTTTTTTTCCTTTATCTAGTTTATTGGATTATTTTACATGTATTTTACGGCTCATCAACACAATGATAAGGCAAGCGCCGCATGGCGACTGACAGATGTCAAATACATCATGTTAGTGCTTGAGATACCAACACAACCAATACACTACACTTATACAGTCTTTACGTTTTATTTCCCAGAACAAAAGTGTCACATTTATACGCAATTAATTCTTCAAACATACAACAACCCCGAGTAGGCTGAAGAGCCAAAAGAGCTTAATAATAAATCAATTTATTGAAACACACGAATAACGAAAAATACATACTAACAAAACATTGAGAGTTAAAAGAGTAAGTAGCTGATGTGGTCGTGGGCCTGTATTTTGGGCCAACATCTGAAACTTCTTGAAACCCCAGGAACATCTGCCACCTGGACATGAATTGCAACGGCTTATATGGAAAAAACTAAATCGGTTGCCGCGAGGTGCGGCTACCTGCTGCAAACTTGGCAAAATGTGGTTTTATAGACCAGACGACGTATAGATACTAAATCTGAGTTCAGCCCCTGTTCTTCTGAACAGGAACACCGAACTGAGATTTGGTATGAGCCACACGTTCGAGTACTCCAAGTGCCCATACACCTGCACTTTCCACTTCTAGAGAGGAGGCCTGAGTCCAAACACTGGGTACATTATAACGTTGATTATGCTATGCTATAACACAACCACGTATTAACAGAAAACGCTTTAATAACTAAAAAGCCATAAAGGATCAGGCAATCGTAGTTAATTTAGCACCTCCGGGCACAATACGGCGTGAATGGTGTACCATTAGCTTGAGTGTCATCCAGTCCCTAGAGAGACTCATGTTGCGGGCTTTGTATAAGCTGGCGTGTGCTACTGCATACCTACATTTCCAACCCTAGGTGTGTAGCCTATGTACTGGTAGAAAAAAAGCAGTTAATGATGTAATTATAGTCACTGCGTTTTTAGTCTAAAGTAGTCAAAAAATAAAAGGCTTATTTTGACATTTGAGAATGACCCCAGAATATAACTTGGAACGAAACTGAAAGAAACATTAAAATAATCATTAATTACGTCATAAATTGTTTTAAAAAATACGTCATACATTTACGCATTAAATTTGGCGCATTAAACAATATGATGGAATGTATTGCGAATTTGCGAGTATCTTTTTTGCGTTCACTTTATAGTAGGACGTCGTGATGATAAATGTCAAAACGGCCCTTTTATTTTTTGACTATATTAAAGTGTTTTTTTTTTGGATAGGACTACAGCAGGACAAAAATATGGATCTTTAAAATGAGAGAAAAGGATAGGTAGCTATTTTTGTATACACTGGGAAACTGCTATACATAAAGACGAAAATTAGTACACAAACAGTCAAGGTACTCGTATGATGTCTTTACCCTGATAATTATGAAGTTTGGCATATCGGCAAACATGTCCTGGAATAACACAAGATATAATGCACTTTAATACACCAACATAGCACGTACATGTTAGGCAACACATTTATTGTGCGAACAGCTAGAAAGTGGAATTCACTGACAGAGTCTGTGTTTCCTGATAGTCGCAACCAAAAGATTACTTCTAAGTAAACGTACTCCATTGTCGACCACATCATGGATTACCATCAGGTGAGATAGTGGTCAAACGCGAGCCTATGAACAATAATAAAAACTTATGAATTCTAGCCACACGGTCATTTCAAAACTGTTGACCATTCTTCACCGATGATACAGCTCCAAGCTTTTCAGATCATGTAAAATTACTACGATTACCGATTTATCCGTCTGTAAAAATACACTTTAATTTAACTTTTAAAATAATAAATTAAAACGAATGTCATCTACATAATGAGCCCAAAAGCATTCGCCCATACCTTTCGTGTATCGAAATTAATGAAATAATTATTCTGACGTGAGATTACACCAATTTAATTGGTTTTTAAAGTTAAATTTAAATAATGTTTTAATTTATTTTAAAATTTAAGTCACCGTTAAAGAATTTTAAGCTCATCATCGCAATGTAGTTAAAGTATTTATTTATTTATTAAATACTTAAAGCAGACAGAAGTACAGAGACGGAGTTAATGCCTATGCATGCTGTTGTATGCTTATGTTATGCCTTTTTATGTTTATTTTTAAGTTCTTAATGATTTTCTTCACTCAATATACAGTTATATGTATGTGTGCCAAATAAAACATTTTTTTCTTTCTTTCTTTTCTTTCCTTAGACATTTTTTACCATCTTTGGCTGGTGCCGAAAATAGTGGTAGTTACAATAAAAGAGAGCTAAAAGGCGAATATACAAATAGATACACTAATAAAACCATAGATTTAATTCTTCCTTTTCTTTCTTTAATTCGATATAATTCTTCCTTTCAACCATCGAATTCGTGACCTGCCGCCACCCTGTCTCACTATTTGGCACCAAATTCGACTACAGTGTCGATTTCTGCTTATGAATAATTAATGAAGTATCAGTGTATTATATTCTAAAAAAATACAAACGTCTAAGCTTTATTTAAAATAGTAACACTTCCAACAGATAAAGTATATAGGTAACCATTGCAAAAACGTTTACTGTACACTCACGTCGATTCATAAAAGCGCTATCAAGTCAATCCTACCTTTTACAACACACCCTAAAAAAGCTCCCCAACCAATATAGGTACCCCACCTAAACAGAAATAAAAAGATAAACCATTTAAAAACAGATACACTAAGATAAGCCGAACATAAACGGGAAATATCGTCGTAAAGTAAATCTTGGACATACTCAAAAAGATTACACCCCGCCGTCTCGGCACCTATCATATTTCAAGGTGGGCAGTAAACGCAGTAGGAGCCATCTTAAAGTGTTCATGGGCGGTATTCATCCAGGCTTTTATCTAGATTGCTTGCTGGACTCCAATTACTCCTAATTTTATCGTGAATAATTGAAGAGTTGTGCGGAGTTCGCTCGTTCTTGTGTCGCGCAAGGAAGGTGGATGAATGTGTGTTTGAATAGGTGTTTTTAGGATTCCGAACATCTATGTATTTAACAGGAGAAATACCTGACTGAGATATACCAATATGCTGCCGAAACTACTGGGATTAGGAATGTAAAATTTTGGACGAGACTTCATTTTATAACGTAGGCGAGCTCTAAGAGAGAATTTTCTATAATTCGCCCCCTAAAGGATCGAAACGGAGGTCCAATGTGTGTATGATGAAACCTCCTTCCACGCAAGTGAAGCCGTTGGCAAAGGCTAGTCTAAATATAAAATCGGAACCCATACAGGAGTACTCGTCTGCTCTATATGTCTATCAATTCACTGCGTATCTACTGATCTGATATTTTTTTGGGTCAATAATCTCTAATCATTTTCTCCCGCTAATTGCTAAATAATCTTCTCCCGCTCTTAGTGGAGTTAAAAACCCATATGTATTCCTACAGTAACTCTTTGCATTTCAAAAAGGGGATTCATAGATTACGAAAATTATAACATAGGTAAATACAGAAGATAAGTTCTAAATGTTGTATATGTATGTTTACGCTTCATTTAAAAGTCATAAAACCAAACAGAGTAAAATTTAAAACAAAATAAAATATCACTTCCCACTCCTCGAAGTTAGCGAACATTCAGTCACTTCGCTACAAGCGACATTTTCAAACGTTATTTATATTTTAATGTCAACAAGTTCTTTAATCGTTCAACCAGCCTGTTAGCAATTTAATGTCGGGGTCTGTTTACTGAGGAAACATAACGAGACGACAACTTCACCGTCGTGTGAATAAAATGTTAGGCTGAGTTTATGGGCATTGGAGAAGAGATGAGATTGTCAGTTAGTGAGTCAATCAGCTGGCACAGTTCTTTGGGCACGCTATAAGTATGGCGGTACGTCCCCCTCTTTAAGAAGTGGCTATAAACACACCTTCCGTATGACGCCGGTGATCCTCACCGGACGTAGTAAGTTCAGGAGGTTCCTGGACTGAATTTGCGCAAAAGAAACGGCCCGGTAAAGTAAACATAGGAGTGGGTTTTTGTCAGTAAAACTCTGCCACACGCAGGCTCTCGGTTTGTCCTAGAGTGCAAGATAAATCACTGGATGAAATCTCAAATAAAAAAACACAAGTTTTCTTTTGTAAACTTTTAGTATTGTTACGAACGTGAGTAATTAAATGCCGGTTTACTAGCAGATAACTTTATTAACCACAAAACAATGACAAATTAGTCCAATCAACAAATAACCAATCACTATAAACACTCAGAGTTCCGTTTAGTATCGCTTAGGTCGCTAGGTATCACTTCAAACACTTAGGTAGCTCGCTCTGTATCGCTGTCGAAATCAGACTGTACTGCTTCTAGCCGGGAACCCGTATTTATATGCGAAGTCATCGAAATTTCTCGATACCGACGTTTCAAGGACATTCTAGCACAAAATAGTCGCATCGGGAGGCCATAAATCATTATTATTACTCTCGTAAGTAGGTACTTATCTACCACCTTACATGCAAATTTCGACTCTATTGCTAACACCGGAAGGTACAAATTCCCTTATCCACCCACATAACTACCTACTGAATGTTATCTAATAATAATAGCGTATGTCGGACTTTTCTGGAATTTGCCAGGCCTGAGTATGTACTCCTATTCTCGAAGCTTCGCACAGCAATGCGTTTTAATTATTTGATGCTACTCTTGGTTTCGTCGAAGATATAGCGTACTCAAGTTTCACGGCGTAACAGTGCCCCCCTCTTAGTCATGCTCGTCCCGAGCATTATTAGATCCGTGATACGGAGCCAGTCTATCCACGTGGACTACCTTAGGTTTCCCTCGTAACCCTTTCTTGATGCGGTAGGTAACGTCGTTGATCCTTTTTATCACGGTGTAGGGTCCCTCCCATCGAGCTTGAAGTTTCGGCGACTTCCCTTTTCGTCGAAGTGGGTTGTGGAGCCAAACCAGTGCACCTTCCTCAAATCCCTTGGCGTTGGCATTGCGGTCGTATCGAGTTTTCATTTTAACGCTGGTGTGCAGGCTATTCTCACGCACTCGTTTATGCACTTCATCCAATTGATCTTGGAGGTCACTTACGAAGTCCGTAACTGGCTTAGTCTTGTCAGGTGGCACGCCGGTTATGGTATCGACTGGAAGTCTCATCTCCCTGCCGAAATTCACTCTTGCTGGGGTATGGCCCGTGCTATCATGCACTGCTGATCGATAAGACATCAGAAATAGTGGAATATACCGGTCCCAATCTTTCTGATGGTCATCGACAACCTTAGCCAGGTGATTCTCCAGGGTCTGGTTAAACCTCTCCACCATTCCGTCCGACTGTGGGTGCGCAGGTGTTGTGCGTGTCTTGTAAATCCCCAGAAGAGTGCACATTTCCTGGAACAGCGCAGATTCGAAGTTGCGGCCTTGATCGGAATGGATCTCCAAAGGTGCGCCATACCGACATACTACTTCTTCGACCACCTTTTTCGCCACTGTCGTCGCTTCCTGATTGGGTATGGCGAAAACTTCAGGCCACTTTGTGAAATAGTCCTGTATCACCACTATGTATTTGTTTCCGTCATCTGTCACTGGGAAAGGTCCAGCAACGTCGATGGCAATGCGTTCCCATGGGGCTCCTACATTGTACAACTGAAGCTTGCCCCTGCTCCTAGTCTGTGGTCCTTTCACGGATGCGCATGCTGTACATTTCCGACACCATTGCTCTATGTCTTCTCTACAATTGAGCCAGTAATACCGCTGTCTCACTTTCAGTAGAGTTTTCTTGATTCCCAGGTGTCCACCAGAAGCGCCATCGTGTATCTCCTGAAGCAGGGGGGCCACTTCACGTCGTGGTACTATCACTTGTGTGGTCACCTCCTTGCCATCGTTCGATTCCCATTTCCTACAAAGCACGTCATTTTCTAGGACTAAACTGTCCCACTGTGCCCAGTAGCTCTTTGTGACAGGACTATGTGACGATACCTCATTCCACTGAGGCCTAGTTCCACTATGCTTCCAGTCCAGTATAGGTCGAATATCGTCATCTTCTTCCTGAGACTTCTTAAAGTTGCCTTCAGCCCTAATTAAGTTCACGTGTTCCCGGGCTTCATTTTGCTGGCAATGTCTACAGTCCTCATTACATGGACGTCGCGACAGGGCGTCAGCATTGTTATGCCCTTTTCCACTACGATGTTCCGTCACAAAGTTGAACTCCTGCAGCTGCTCTAGCCATCTTGCAACTTGACCCTCAGGGTTTTTGAATTGTAGAAGCCATTTCAATGCAGCGTGGTCCGTCCTCAACGTAAACTGTCTCCCTATGAGGTACTTGTGGAAATGTTGCAAAGTTTTTACAACAGCCAGTAGTTCTCGTCGAGTCACGCAGTAGTTCCTTTCTGGTTTTGAAAGTGCCTTACTGAAGTAAGCGATCACGACTTGCCTATCTTCTTGCACCTGCGACAGCACTCCACCAATTCCTGTGTTGCTGGCGTCGGTATCGACGACAAATCTTCCATCTCTGCTCGGATACCCCAGTATAGGCGCTTCACATAGCCGTTGCTTTAGTTCGTTGAATGCTGACTCACAGTTCTTGTCCCAGATAAAATCTCGTTTATCCTCAGTCAGCTGATGTAAAGGTTTTGCAATGTCCGAAAAACTCATAACAAACCGTCTGTAGTATGTGCACAACCCTAGAAATGCACGTACTTCTGTTTTGTTCTTTGGAGCCGGCCACTGTTGGACAGCCTTTATCTTCTCAGGATCGGTTCTCACTCCATCGGCGCAGATGACATGTCCTAAGTAGCTGACCTCCTTCTTGAACAGGGCACACTTCTTTGGGCTTAGTTTTAGGTTAGCCCCCCGTATCCTGGTGAATACTTTCTCCATATTCCTCAGGTGTTCCTTAAAAGTGCGACCCATTATAATGACGTCATCCAAATATACTAGACAGACGTCACCAAGAAGGCCCACCATGACTCTATCCATGAGGCGTTCAAACGTCGCTGGAGCATTGCACAACCCAAAAGGCATGACGTTAAATTGCCACAGGCCGTTGCCAATTCCTGTACTAAACGCTGTCTTTTCCTTATCTTTCTCGCTAATTTCCACTTGCCAGTAGCCACTTTTCAAGTCAATGGTTGAAAACCACTTCATACCACTGAGCATATCCAGTGTGTCGTCTATCCTAGGCAAGGGATAACTGTCCTTCTTCGTTACATCATTCAGCTTTCTGTAGTCTACACAGAATCTGGTACTGCCGTCCTTCTTCTTCACCAGAACGACAGGAGAAGACCATGGGCTCGTAGAAGGTTCAATTATTCCGCTATCAGCCATATCCTTTACCATTTCTGCTACCTCAGTTTCTTTAGCCCAGGGTATGCGGCGCGGTCTCTGTTTAATTGGTCTAGCATCACCTGTATCTATCTCATGCTTGACGAGACCTGTTCTTCCGCAATCTTTTCCCGTTGCAAAGATATCCCGGAACCGTAGCAGAAATTCCTTGGCTTGCTGTAGTTCCGAAACTGATAAATTACTCTTAGAATTTTCCAGAAGTTGCTGGATGTGATCAGGTTCACCTTTTATTGCGTCTTGTTTTACTGAAGATGTGTTGATCTGGCGGAGATACTTCACTTCTTCACATCTTCCAACAGCACTGTTTTTCTTCAACTGGATCTCCTTTTTCCCAAGATTTACAATCCTGACCTTGGATCTTCCTTTCGTCATAACTAATGTCCTCGCGGTGATAAGTTCCGGGTGCCGGCCAATGTCTTCAACCATAACACATCTGCGTTGCCTAATTTTCTTAGGAAATTTAACTTCGACTAAGGTTTCCGTTCTTGGAGCCAATGTGGTATCCTTTAAGCAATAGAGGTTGCATGTGTTAATTCCTTGCAGGAAGACTTCTTGGTCTGGGAATTTCAATACTCCTCTATCGATATCTAAAACACATCGGTAATTCCGCAGGAAGTCGAGACCCAGTATGCAATCGTCGGTAATATTCGCAATTAACGCTGGATGGGTGTACACTTGATCACCGATTTTAAACTCGATTTCTGTATCACCGAGGACGGAGACTGGCTGGCCGGTGGCTGTCTGAAGTCGGTAGGCTGGGGTTTCTGTTTGCCACAAGATGGTGCGTTTCAGCAACTCAGGTCTTATAATAGTCCGTGACGCCCCGGTGTCAACGGTGAAATTGCAAGCACGTTGATTCAGCGTTCCCTCGATGATCAAACTATTTCCGTTGTGGACTTGATTGATGGTGATGGTTGGGGCCTTCAGTTGACCAGCCAGCACCCGCCCCGCGGCCCTGGCGACATTTAGTTTTAACGACTCCTCGTTAACTTGAGTTCCGGAGTCCACACTTCCCCTCTTCTTCTTGGGGCAATCGGTACGAATGTGCCCTTTTTCTCCACATCCATAACACGTCGGAATATAGCGGGACTTTGCCGACGAAGCCACTTCTCGGTGACGTGGTTGCACTGAAGGTGAGACCACCACTTCCCGAACTCTGTGCGTACGTGAGTCTTGTCGTACGGCTTCCACTTCCAAAGCGTGGGCCATCGCACTCTTCAGAGTTTGGTGGTGTCCGAGTCGCACCGTAGCCCTGACTTCAGTATCCCGTAGACCGTCGATGAATGCTTGCACCAGATTTACTTCCACCATCTCCGGTGTCATCGACATGTATGCCCGCCGGACCAGCCGTTCAACCTCTACTCCCCACTGCTGAAGGCTCTCGTTCGACCTCTGCGTTCTCTCGCGAAGTTGCGCGCGGAAAACATGTTCGAGGTGCTTGTCACCATAGCGAGTGTCTAGTCCCTCCATTAGACGCTCCAACGTCCTGCCGTCTGAAGGAAGGTTCTCTAGGACCAGCAGAGCGTCCCCTCGTAGGGCCAAAGTTAACGCCGCGAAAGACTGGTCATCATCCCAGCGGTTCGTCTTGACCAGTGTTTGGAATTGGTACTTAAAAGCCGTCCAGGACGACGTGCCATCAAAACGCGGCATATCAAATTTTGCGGCTGATGCTTGAACAGCAACGGGTTCGCGTGCTTCGAGCTTGACAATTCTGGTTTCGAGGCTATCAGCTCGGGCGGAAACCTCCTTGACCTCTAAGGTGAGATTTTTCACTTTCCCGCCCAACGTGACGAGGCCGTGATCGATTTTTTCGAGGATCAGGTTCTGCTTAACCTCTTGATCCCGGCGGGCTTCCTCCTGTTCGCGGCGGGCAGCTTCCTGTTCGCGGCGGGCAGCTTCCTGTTCGCGGCGGGCTTCTTCCTGGTTAGCCGCGATTAGATCCTGGAGCTTACGCTGGTTAGCCTCTTGTTCGCGGCGGGCAGCTTCCTGTTCGCGGCGGGCTTCTTCCTGGTTAGCCGCGATTAGATCCTGGAGCTTACGCTGGTTAGCCTCCATACTAGCTTGCATGGCGGCCAACACTGCGGCGAGGTTCATTTCCGAGGATGGCCCTGTTGGCGCCTCAGCAGCTGCCGTTGCTCCCATACCAGCCCGATCTTCCGCTTCCAGACGTTGACGTGCAGCATCCATCTCCACTTGCCTCCTTGTTCGTGGTCCCTGTTCGTCGTCCCTCTGTAGTAATGGCATCTCACTTCTGACACCAGTTGTTACGAACGTGAGTAATTAAATGCCGGTTTACTAGCAGATAACTTTATTAACCACAAAACAATGACAAATTAGTCCAATCAACAAATAACCAATCACTATAAACACTCAGAGTTCCGTTTAGTATCGCTTAGGTCGCTAGGTATCACTTCAAACACTTAGGTAGCTCGCTCTGTATCGCTGTCGAAATCAGACTGTACTGCTTCTAGCCGGGAACCCGTATTTATATGCGAAGTCATCGAAATTTCTCGATACCGACGTTTCAAGGACATTCTAGCACAAAATAGTCGCATCGGGAGGCCATAAATCATTATTATTACTCTCGTAAGTAGGTACTTATCTACCACCTTACATGCAAATTTCGACTCTATTGCTAACACCGGAAGGTACAAATTCCCTTATCCACCCACATAACTACCTACTGAATGTTATCTAATAATAATAGCGTATGTCGGACTTTTCTGGAATTTGCCAGGCCTGAGTATGTACTCCTATTCTCGAAGCTTCGCACAGCAATGCGTTTTAATTATTTGATGCTACTCTTGGTTTCGTCGAAGATATAGCGTACTCAAGTTTCACGGCGTAACAGTATAATTAGGTAGTACACGGCAAGTAACACCTGTTACTGTTGTAAGCTACCTAGCTCAGAGCTCAAGCACGCCCAACTGTGTGGTCAGCGTAATTAAAACATCATAATTTTAGCTGCTTATTTATCATACCTTGCTCTTTCACATTTCCAAAAACATTTAAATAAATAACACCTTCAAGAAGAAATGGATACTTACAAAACACCGCTTTTAACGCAAGACACCCACACTTAAAGCAAGAAAGGAAAAAATATATTTAAAAGCAATCAAATACCTATTCATCACCGAATACCCCCTACCATTTGATTTAAATAATATAGAGGAATGAAACGCGAAGCTAATACCGCCGGGACATATCAATCTTGTAGCAGGCATTAGCCAACGACGTGTCAACCGAACATCCATCACTAAATCTCGAAAATATTTCACGAAAAACATAAGGTGAGAAAAGAAGACTGGTGGTAGGATTCTAGGGATTGGTTCCGTATACTGTTTTTTTTTAAGTTATATAAACTAGTGCTTGACTGCGATCCCACCTGATGGTAAGCAGTGATGCAATCGTAGATGGTGAGGTGCACTAGTTTATTAAGGGCCTATTCACTCTAGCCTTGAAGACACCCAAATTATAATTGAACGGGAAGACCGCAGCAGGCAAATTATTCTAGTCTTTCGATGTACGCGGTATAAACGATGAAGCGAAGCGCTTAGTCCGGACCGTAGAGGTTTGAACAACGTAAGGATGGATACTCCGCGTACGGTTTGTCCGATGACAAAATAAATAAACTTACTGATAGTAAATTTTTTTTATAAGAGAACATACACCCAGGATTAAAAGTGCTCTAATCCAGTGTGCTATAATCCAGAACGTAGTATACCCGTATGCCAAATTTCATGCAAATCAGCCGTTCAGCCGTTTGAGCGTGAAGAAATAACGAACACACATAACAGACTAGGCACTCACATACTTCCACTTTTATTATTTTAGAGTGATTAGTACACGATTGATCGTCAAGATGGTTTGAACTACAATCAGCTATAAAGTGGGTCTATAAAGGTATCGTAGAACAAATAACAATGGCTTCCTAGCCATTGTTATTTATTACCTTACCTTACCTTAGTAAAAAGTAAAGTTCCTACTTTACTTTTTTCACTTTACTAACTTACTTTTCAATACATTTAGATACAGTGTAACCATTATTAGGTATAAACAACAAAACGTAACACATACATTAATAAAAAATTCTAGATATTATACCATTGCTACAGCCAAAGGCTGCGCATTCTTAAAAGTAAAACAAATATCCTATACTTCCGAGGTAAAAAGTATCTGCTACTCTTGGCCTGGACAAACCTGTGTTTATGCCAATAATACTCAATATACTGAATGAATCTTATACCGTCCAATAAAAAAAAGCACTCCCACGGAACCCCAACAAATCCACCAGTAAAGCGTTCCGAAGCGAGATGACAGATACAAAAGGTAATTTGTCGCCCACAGATGTCGTCAGGATATCCATTTACCGAGCGATATCGTCGAACAAATATGCGATTCTTAAGCGATATGAATTCAGTCGCTTTCAAATGTACACGCTGAACGTTTAATGGTTTTTTTCTCTCTTTGATTTGTATTAATGAGGCGTATGAAAGCTTTCTGTATAGATGTTTTATTAATGTTTTTTTAGAGAGATGGAAGAGCGAACAATAATCGGATTTAAATCCGTCTCTTGTAATGATTTAGCCAAAGTAGGAAAAACCCTTGAACATTGGCAGTTCTAGAACGATTTGCGGGGCACCATAGGCACGAGTGGAGTTAGTGATAGTGTGACGGACGACAGGACAGAATGGAAAAAGAAAACGTGTAGCGCCGACCCCAAGTAATATAGGATAAGGGCAGGAAGAAGAAGATAGGCACGAGGACGTCGAGCAATGGGTAGCTCTTCGTCCAACAGTCCGGTAAAGACCAAGCCCAGATCTATGGCGCGTTGTGTTCCACGCGTGCTTCAAAGAGATGTCTAGAAGAGTGATCGGGCCAGTTAGGGCCACTGCCCTGTCGAGGCTGCTGATTGTTCGAAAGAGTTCCCGTGGCCCTTACTAAGAGAAACTAGAGGAACACTGTAGATTTTATCCAACAAAAGCTTGACAAACCCTCTCAGTCCATTCTAGAGCTGGAGAAGCCATTTGATGATTTCCAACTTCAAATAAAAAGCCCTATTAATGTTTGAATTCCCGACCGGTCCTATGAGACCGCGCTGTTATTGTTTTACTATTGTGTCTCGTTTCGTGAGTATGTGATAGATTAATTTGATAAGCCTTAATATGAGTTCTAAGTAAAACACATTTGAAAAAAGACTCATGCCTATTTTCATATTCCAGTCTAAATATAAGGTGACCTGACTAAAGACTTCAAATATTTCATCTAAATATAACCTTCTCTTGTAACATCATTTTGAAACACGATATATATAAATAATCACGTCTACATTTGAATTAATTTTATATACTTAGGCACTATTTAGTTAAGAGGCCGCAGAAACATAATAAGTTTCAAAGAAATCTAAAGGTTAAGTATTGTACAGCATCAAATGAAAGTCATTGTAAAGTGGCAATCGTCGACGGTGCGTAGTGTTCCACGCACTCCTCAAAGAGATATCAGTGAAACCGAAAGAGCCCAGCAGGGCCGAAGACGTCCGCTGCTGGACATAGGCCTCCCCCAACCGTCCTGTGCGTCTCGCATCCATCGGATTCCCGCGACCCTCGCCAGGTCATCGGTCCACCTTGTGGGAGGCCTTCCGACGCTGCGTCTTCCGATACGTGGCCGCCACTCTAGAACCTTCCGTCTGGGGCAATGGGTAGTCCGAAAAGGGACTCCGGGGTCCTACAACGCATGACAAAGAAGAACCATTGGTGAGGTTTTCATCATTAAACGTCTTACAAGCCCTTTCGGTCCGCCCTAGAGGTCCGTGGTGTCACTTCTGCCTAACAGTTCTCTACAGAACTGCCCTGCAGGTCGCATCACTTTTTGTTTTGGTCCTAACTCTGGTTATGTTACGGCAAAGCAAACTCTACCGGTACAAATCTAGGATTCATTGGAATTTATTAAAGGAATTTATAGCAAGTGTGCTTGCCTAGGTTGGTCTGTGGATGGGTGACCATCCTAACATAACGAGTTTCCTCCGTGCTTCGGAAAGCACGCTAAGCCGTTGGTCCCGGCTGTCATTTGTAGATCTTTGGCAGTAGTTACGGATAGTCAGAAGCCAGTAAATATGACTCCAGTCTTGCCATGAAGTACCGTGTTACCCCAGTTAATGGGTTGTGGAGGTGTGGTAGGCAGCTGCTCCTCGTAAAATACTGGTATTCAGCTAAATCCGGCTTGACTGGAAGCCGACCCCAATATAGTTGGGAAAAGGCTAGGCAGATGATGATGATAGCAAGTGTGCTACCACGAAAAACTGTATTTTTAGCGATATCTCATGTTGCCAAAGTTTTGGGGAAAAAATAATAAAACAAATTTATAGATTTGCATGAATTTTTAATTTTATTATACTTGTAACTGCTATTTTTCGCAAAAATTCTATAGCCTTTTTCCTATTAAAACTTTAGCAGATACTAAGGGAAATCTACCACAGCTTGAAAGTATAGTAAATAATTAACAAATTAATTAATTCGGTGCTTTAAAGTGCTGCAGATCAGATTTATTTTACGCATTTAAATGCTGAAAGCAATGTCATTGTAATCCCAGTTTACATAGCAAATAAAAACCATTATACGAAATGGCATTACCACATTGGTCAGTGAAGAAAAATCAATATTAACATTTATGATTCTGATGTCAAATAAGAACCAGGGCTGCGAGATTCTTCGAAAGGGTCATCGCCTGGGAAAGCAAAGGGCAACTGAAGGAATACAGGTGGGTATAATGGTACATACAAGTATTGCGCACAATACTTGTTTGAAAATCTCTTACTAAATCTCAATATCTTGACTGCTACAACCAGAGGTTCTTCAAGTAAAGACCTTTAAGGTTACTCCTAGGTAGTGATGGGTAATTTTCCGAAAAATTTCAAAACTAGGAAATATTTCAATTTATTTTTCTGAAAAATTGAAAAATTGGAAAAATAATGGAAATATATCTTTTTATCGAAATTATTAGTTTAAATGAAATAGTTTATAAAATATAGTTCATAATAAGTTGAAATTCAAAGGATTTAGTGGATTTACATGTTGTTTAAAAAAAAACAAATGTGCAAAGTTATATTTTATGTATGTTTATTTGTTTTTCAGAAAAGATTCTCATTACTAATGAATCAGAAAATTTATTCACTGAAAATGCTGATTACATTCCAAGATAAAAAAAACCAGGTAAGTGCGAGTCGGACTCGCGCACCTAGGTTTCCGTACCAACTTACCTATGAACAGCAGTTAAATTCTCGAATCGAAACTTGAAGATTTTTCAAATTTTGTTTTCTTGTGGCCCGACTACAAGTTTTCAGTTTTCAGACTTTTCCCTATATTTTTGCTATAATACCTTGATTCTTGCCAAATTTCAAGATTCTAGGTCAACGGGAAGTAACCTATGAGTTTTGATTCCTTTGACGATGTCGAAATGTACGTTTTTTGCAACATAAACGAGCGTATCTTTTTTTCCCGTCAACTTACAAGTTTGATTTTTGCATAGATTCAAGGGACCGCGAACCTAATAATATGGTTTTAATTTCAACTCGATACCTCCAACTTGCCTATGAAAATAGTTCAATTCTTGAATCGAGTCTTGAAGATTTTTCAAAAAAAAATCTTGTGACGTATCTACAAATTTTCAGATTTCAGACTATTCCCTATAAGTATTTGTGCTATAATCCCTTGCTTCGTGCCAAATTTCAAGATTCTAGGCCAACGGGAAGTACCCTGTGAATTTTGATTCCTCTGACAGTATCGAAATGTACGTTTTTTGCAACATAAACGGGCGTATCATTTTTTCCCGTCAACTTACAAGTTTGATTTTTGCACAGTTTCAAGGGACCGCGAATTTTAGTATATAGTTTAAATTTCAATTTGATACCATTACGCGTTCCCGAGATAAAGGGTCTTGACAGACAGACGGACAACAAAGTGATCCTATAAGGGTTCCGTTTTTTCCTTTTGAGGTACGGAACCCTAAAAACTGGGCAAGTGCGAGTCGGACTCGTGCCCTGAGGGTTCCGTACAAACTTACCTATGAAAACAGTTCAATTCTCGAATCGATCCTTGAAGATTTTTCAATTTTTTTTTTCTTGTTACGTCGCTACACATTTTCAGTTTTCAGATTTTTCTCTATATTAGTGCTATAATACCTTGCTTCGTGCCAAATTACAAGATTCTATGACATCGGGAAATACCCTATGAATTTTGATTCCTTTGATAGTGTCGAAATGTACGTTTTTTGCAACATAAACGAGTGTT
Source organism: Mythimna separata (assembly GCA_030763345.1). Classification (NCBI taxonomy): domain Eukaryota; kingdom Metazoa; phylum Arthropoda; class Insecta; order Lepidoptera; family Noctuidae; genus Mythimna; species Mythimna separata. Next base: position 17,086,211 of record CM061183.1, read on the forward strand.
ATCTTTTTTTTCCGTCAACTTACAAGTTTGATTTTTGCACAGCTTCAAGAGACTGCGGATCTTATTACATGGCTTTAATTTCAATTCGGTACCTCCAACATACCTATGAAAACAGTTCAATTCTCGAATCGAGTCATGAAGATTTAAAAAAAAATATATATTTTATGACCTAACTAAAAAGTTTCAGTTTCAGACCTTTCCCTATATTAGTGCTATAATACCTTGCTCCGTGCCAAATTTCAAGATTCTAGGTCAACGGGAAGTACCCTATGAATTTTGATTCCTTTGAGTGTCGAAATGTACGTTTTTTGCAACATAAACGAGCGTATCTTTTTTTCCCGTCAACTTACAAGTTTGATTTTTGCACAGTTTCAAGGGACCGCGGATTTGAGTATATAGTTTAAATTTCAAATTGATATCTTCACGCGTTACCGAGATAAAGGGTCTTGACAGACAGACTGACAACAAAGTGATCTTATAAGGGTTCCGTTTTTTCCTTTTGAGGTACGGAACCCTAAAAACTGGGCAAGTGCGAGTCGGACTCGTGCCCTGAGGGTTCCGTACAAACTTACCTATGAAAACAGTTCAATTCTCGAATCGATCCTTGAAGATTTTTCAATTTTTTTTTTCTTGTTACGTCGCTACACATTTTCAGTTTTCAGATTTTTCCCTATATTAGTGCTATAATACCTTGCTTCGTGCCAAATTACAAGATTCTATGACATCGGGAAATACCCTATGAATTTTGATTCCTTTGATAGTGTCGAAATGTACGTTTTTTGCAACATAAACGAGTGTTATCTTTTTTTTCCGTCAACTTACAAGTTTGATTTTTGCACAGCTTCAAGGGACTGCGGATCTTATTACATGGCTTTAATTTCAATTCGGTACCTCCAACATACCTATGAAAACAGTTCAATTCTCGAATCGAGTCTTGAAGATTTAAAAAAAAAATATATATTTTATGACCTAACTAAAAAGTTTCAGTTTCAGACCTTTCCCTATATTAGTGCTATAATACCTTGCTCCGTGCCAAATTTCAAGATTCTAGGTCAACGGGAAGTACCCTATGAATTTTGATTCCTTTGAGTGTCGAAATGTACGTTTTTTGCAACATAAACGGGCGTATCTTTTTTTCCCGTCAACTTACAAGTTTGATTTTTGCACAGTTTCAAGGGACCGCGGACTTGAGTATATAGTTTAAATTTCAAATTGATATCTTCACGCGTTACCGAGATAAAGGGTCTTGACAGACAGACAGACAGACTGACAACAAAGTGATCTTATAAGGGTTCCGTTTTTTCCTTTTGAGGTACGGAACCCTAAAAATAAGCTTTCAGAAGTCGCCGGAAAAGACAATACTCCAAATTGCAGCTTACCTAGAAGTGATACGTACATATCAGAACCAGATGAGTACAGTCAGTACGCTCAACGTTGGTCTAGTCCAGATTATACAGTTAAAGAATCCCAAAAACAAATCCCAAATTCAGAAAAACAGTTTTGTGATGCGGCAGTGATGACAGAACCAGAGTACAAAGCGGAAGAAAATGAGAACATTAGAATTTCAAATTTAATGTTTTGTAAATTTATCTCGCATGAATTTGACCGGTATACCGGTGATGAAAGGTATAATCTTATGGAAGAAATCATAAAAGTCTTTAAGAAAAATAATAAATAACAGTCTTAGTAATAGGGTACGGAATCCTAAATATGAGAAATTTTAGTATTTTGATAAAAAGTAACAAATAAAAATTTGTTATCTTGTTTTATTTTCTGATCTTGGTCGACTCCCCATTTTTTTCCAATATTTGAAAAATTGGAAAAATATTGGAAATTTTTCATTTTTTCTTTTCTTTTCATTCCGAAATTTTTCCATTACCCATCATTACTCCTAGGTAAACATGCTTCATCGTCGACCACATTGTCACTGACCATCACTTAAGATGGTGGCAGTGGATAACATTAAAAAAATAAGTTACAGTGACCGTATAACTTAAAAAATAACTAAAGAAACGCAGGTAAGCTTTAGTCAGTAAAAGTCTGACACGCCGTCTCACTTCACCCAGAGCGTTGACCACATCATCACTAATCATCAGGCGAGTTAGTGTGCGCAAGTTTTTCGATAAAAGAAAAACATCCCTTTACGTCCAGCTTACCAATTATACCCAAGAACAAATCTCCACTAGACTTTCAAAATAAAACGAGACGCCTCGTAAACAAGTAACAGAATTCAAACAAACGCATTACAATTAATTTGGTCCACAATTCATTGCAGACCACAGCGACATCAGTTTAATGAATCACCGGGGCCATATAACTTAAAAGATAACTGAAGAAACGCAGGTAGGCTTTAGTCAGTAAAAATCTGAAACGTCGTCTCACTTCACTCAGAGCGTTGACCACATCATCACTTATCATCAGGCGAGATAGTGTGCCTAAGCATTTTGATGTAAGAAAAACGTCTCTTTACGTCTAACTTTACCAATTATACCCATGTACAAATCTCCACTTCTTCTTCTTCTTCCTGCCCTTATCCCATATTACTTGGGGTCGGCGCAACACGTTTTCTTGTTCCCTTCTGTCCTGTCGTCCGTCAAACTATCACTAATTCCCTTTTCTTTCATATCAGTCCTTACACAATCCATCCATCTTTTCTTTGGCCTCCCTCTCCCTCTCCCATCCACATGTTAATCACTTATCATCAGGCGAGTTAGTGCCCGCAAGCATTACGATATAAGAAAAACCTCTCTTTACGTTACCTATCACATATCCGCAAAACGAGACACAATAGTAAAACAATAACAGCGCGGTCTCATAGGACCGGTCGGGGATTCATGAACTAATTTTGCCAATGAGACCCATGACAAAATCTCCACTTGACTTACCAAATAAAACAAGACGCCTAGTAAACAAGTAACAGAATTCAAACAAACGCATTACAATTAATTTGGTCCACAATTCATTGCAAACCACAGCGACATCAGTTTAATGAATCACCGGGGCCATGTGACGGTTTGCTGTGTTCCTAATGGCAATTTTAGTTTCGGGATTAAATCTGAGATAGTATAGGTATGCTTGTATTAAGTTTGTGTTTCTGTCTGAACTTGATTTTATGTTTTAAATGCGAGTTGTTTTTACGTTGATGCGTTGATCGATAAACGCGTTTGGCGCTCTGATTGCGCGTTTTAGGTCAGTTAAAGTCTGACACACCTTCTGACACTGCCCGAGCGGGAGAAAGGAACCTATCCTATTTATAAACTAGTATTGTCGTCTCTATCGGTAGCTGTCTAAGGTTGATTTTATGTTTTAAGTGCGAGTTGTTTTTATGTTGATGCGATCGAAACGTTTGACGCGTTTGGGTCTCTGATTGCGCGTTTTAGTCAGTAAAAGTCTGACACACCTTCCGAGACGGCCCGAGCGGGACAAAAAAAACCTATCCTATCTATAAACTAGTATAGTCGTATCTATCGGTAATTGTGTAAACTTAATACTAAGTATCACCGTACCGTACTTGGAGTATCGCACTAAAAAGCCTTTCTGCGAGAATCTTTATTTTGTGTTACGAATGTGATGTTCTACTGTTTTTCTGTACAAGGTGTTTTATGTGGCTAGCGTTTGACCACTATCTCACTTCATGTTAATCGATGATGTGGTCGACGATAAAGTACGTTTACCAAGAAGTAACCAATTCTCTGGATACTCTTAAAATAAAGATAACTAGGACTCCAGCTGGGAATTCCACTGCTTAGCTGTACGTTCAATGAATGTGACTCCATTTAGACCATGATTTTAAAACATCACAGAGAGAAAAAACCGGCCAAGTGCGAGTCGGGCTCGCGCACAAAGGGTTCCGTAGCAGCAAATATAATACAGTTAAATCAACCTATCTCAAAAACTATAAGAGATACTTTGATCAAACCAAAAATCGTTGAAAGAGTTAATTAGCATGCATCACCTCTATTTTTTTTAGAATTTTATACCCCGTAGTTATAAAAATAGAGGGGGGGGGACATACTTTTTACGACTTTGAGAGCTGATATCTCAAAAACCGTTCACTTTAAGAAAAATGTTTTTTAGAAAACTTTATATCATTTTAAAAGACCTTTCCATTGATACCCCACACGGGTATGTACATCGAAAAAAAAATTTTCATCCCTCAGTTACATGTATGGGGGGCCCCACCCCCAATTCTTTTTTTTACTATTTAGTGTCATAATTTTGTAGCGGTTCATACAACACATATTCCCATCAAATTTCATCACTGTAGTACTTATAGTTTCCGAGTAAATCGGCTGTGACAGACGGACAGACGGACAGACGGACAGACGGACATGACGAAACTATAAGGGTTCCGTTTTTGCCATTTTGGCTACGGAACCCTAAAAAAGTAACTGTATTATTTATAATCGGGGACCAAACAGAATAAATTATCCTTCTATCATTTAACCGTACATATTCAAACAATCCCCGAAAACAAGTCAAAAGGGTACATTAATCCTGTATGAACCAAATAATTATGTAAATTAGGAGTATGTGTGTAAATTTAACGAAGTAGTAACCAAAATATTAAGCCGGATACGAACGACATAATGATACTAAACTATTAATTAAACGACAATTATAAATGTGACGACTTTTGTCTGTTTTTGTTTAACTGTCACATATCGTGTGACTGACATTTAATTTTATACTTAACTATCTATTCCGCCAGCAGCTTCTCCCACATAAGAGTGTAATTTTTTTAATGATATAAACTAATTCTTGATCTTCTCTGAGTATGCAGCAATGCAATCGTTGATGCACTCTGGCCTTGAAGACACCTAAATTATAATCGAACGATTCGATTCGATGTATGCGGTTTACATCGTAAGAGTGGGCACCCGCCGTACGTCAGAATATCCGATGGTGGAAAGGTGATGGAGGGATCAAGTCATGTGATGGAAAGGGATGATGCGGACGATGATGGAGCACGCTTGCCTAGAAGTAACCTAATCACTCCTGATTTAAAGATCCCGAGATTATAGCAAACAATCCCACAACCTTTGGTACAAATAAACAGGTTAGTTCTTAAATCAGTTACATAGAATCGTAAAAAATTGCTTGTAAATGTACCTATTCATTTTTTCTTCTTTATCCGTTTATAGCATTTTTAATTTATTTTTGAAAGGTGACACTTGGAAAAAGAAAAATTCGAACACAGTTGAAAGAAAAAGTTTGGAAAAAGTTGCCTCGTATCACCTTCCAAACAAACAACCTTGTAGGTTCGTACCCGTCGGGTTTACAAGTTCAAATGCATATTAGATGCACAAACACTCAAACCCGAACCTGACGTAAAACAACTGCCTGTGCCTCATACACACATTAGTTTACACATTTTCAGTCCATTTTCCTGAAGTCATGTTTAAATTTCGTTTTTTTACTAGATATTTTGAAGGTTATAATTATTCTTTCAACACCGTTACTCAGAAAGTGACTTATTAGATTCCATTTAGGTATGTAATGACGCATGAAACCAAAAACGTTTTAGGAATCGATTAGAGAAATACTATTTTTCTTTATTAGTACATTTTTTTCCCACAAGGAGGACCGACGACTTGGCGAGGGTTGCGGGAATCCGATGGCTGCGAGACGCACAGGACCGGTCGCTGTGGCGACTCTTGGGAGAGGCCTATGTCCAGCAGTGGACGTATTTCAGCTGAGATGATGTTTCTTACACTGGCAAAACTAATTCTGAACAAAAGTCATCCTTGACATGATGTTTGAGCACGAGGGAGTTGATTTGGCTTATTTACTTTCCGGACAGCATCGATCAAGGACGTTTTACGTACTGTACAAGGAAAAAACATAACTCTTCAGATTGATCTCCTAAGTATTATTTTCCTCATATAAATAACAATCTAACTTCTGCTAGCGGCTTTACCCACGTGTAATTAGAAAATAATTTAAAGAGAACATACTTCCTGAATATAAAATAAAGTTCAAATCCAGGTTATGGTCTACCCGTAAGTGAAATAGAGTGCGTCTAATGAAAGCGCGACCTGGAGTTTTCTTTTTAAATTTAATGTGCAACATTATTCAGCCGCAATTGTAAGAAATAAAAAAAAATTGTTAAGTGTCAAGACATGATTCTCTTACTAGTTATAGGGTAAAGGGAGATATATTGGTGATATAAGTAATGTGGAGATATTTTTTTAAAACAGTATAACCACAAAGTTTCATGCAACCACATTCATGAGACAGCGCTAGCGGGTTGTTACAAGTGTAAGGGCCTGTTTCACCACCTATGATTAAATTTCGAGTATCTTACTTGACTGATAATTTCATACGAATTCTGTCACATTTTTGAATTTATTCAGTGAGTAGTGCCTACTCGGACATTGTGAAACAGGCCCTAAGGAGGATAAATATCCTCCTACTAGTAACACATTATGCATAAGGAACCGTATGGAGTTGTGTTTAAAAATATCACTAAATATCTTATATCACCAATATATCTCCCTTTACTATAATACCACATTTTTGGAATTAACCTCTTTTTCTCAGGTCGCGCTTTCATTAGACGGACTACATCATCTAAATTCGTTCAGACGAGTAACAAACAGGCACATATACGCCGTATGTCAGACAGAAAAACGAATACCATGGATCCAGTGCATGATCCTTGGAGTCGGATTTTTCGTCAGGTTTTTTTTTTTTTTTTTCTTTTTAAATGTCAGTAAAAAAAAAGATTAAATCGTTATTCTAAAATTTATACTGAAAAAAAAATACCTTTTAAATTAATAATGTCGATGTCTGACTCACGGTGTGCATAAACTTTTGCCTTTATAGTATTCGTTCGTAGGATTATTCCTAGCTTAACAAATTATAGATATACACAACTTACAGAAAAACACTCGTTACACCTTCCTTAAATCACAAAACGCAGAATAATAAAACATACCTATTCGTACATCCCTCCATAAAAACCCGATTCTCATTCAGCAGGAGAGCTCACAATTTCATGGTTTACCGAACTACCATTAGCGTGGTTCGTTCCAATCTTGGTAATGGGATTGCATCGCCATTGAATCTTACATGTTGCTTTCAAGTTATTTGGTTAATCTAAGTTACTGTGGTTGTAGCAATCACGTGTTTTGAAGTTTTAGATAGTCTTTTGTGACTATGTAAAAAACGAAAATACCGACTTACCAAAAAGCAAACTTCTGACTGACAAACTCATCAAAGTTCAACTCAAACCCTTTTTTTATGTGGGAAGTCAGTCGATGACTTCTCACTCCAATGGCTCCTCCCTGGAGCGGGAGAGCTTTTCAGACTTTTACTATCTTAAACCACACCTATGATCTTTCTATGCTTTACCATGACCCAATAGGCTTCGAACCTACTGGGCTCTGACGGTTTTGCTGACGGTACGCGTGTAGCACTACGCGCTGCCACCAACTAGGGCTTGGTCCGGATGATTATTGGACGTCAGTTGCTCGTCGTCCGCTAGCTCATGCCTACGATAACTGTACATCGAAGCCGGGATCCTGGTGGCTGGGGTGAGAAAGTCGTTTCCTGTGGCCACCTCCTTCTAAGAAGCAGAAATGCTAGCGAAAGAGAAGGGAAGGAAGAAGAAAGTTCCGGACCGTGGCTTGTACCAGTATCTGGTGCAAGAGGTCCTGGCAAGAGATCCTACACTCCAACCCAAATCCTTGAACCTAGTATGTCTACATGACACTTCAAAATATGAAAATTATTACGCACAATTGTTTTAATTTATGACTCTTTAAAAATAAAACACCTGAAATGCCAATCAAACATTCCACTCTTCATAGCCACATAAGAAAACCACGACAATCAAACGACAATTACAAACCATTTCTAATTAAGTTTGAAGATCGAAGTTAACACCGTTTCGCAGTGTCGAGGAAATTACAAATAGCTCCTACAGCCTCTAAATTAGACATTAGAGTGGAATAATCACTGGATATTACCCTTTCATTGGTTTTAACTAAACACCGCTTAATCTAATTCTGCCGTAATTTTCGTTGGTTTCTATTTAATTTAGATAGTACTACTAAGGTTGTCATTATTGATGAGTGTGATATGGACGGATCACGACTACGTTGAATAGGAAGATTTGAGTAAAAATGATCGGTACAGAATTAAAATCCCCTAATTTAAATGCCCAAATAAAACCTTCCAGGTTTCATAAAAGTAGTAAGATTTTTTTATCAGAAACTCTTTAGAAGGTATAGAACTACTGGTGCATAATAAATAAGACACATTAGTTCGAAGTTTAAAAATGAATTCGAATAAGATAAAGTTAAGACGGCTGTCAGGCGGATAAGCGCGAGTGACTTAATTTTCTATCTATATTTTTAAAAGGAGAGTCTAACTGACTGATATATCAACGCACAGTCGAAACTACTGGGAATGTGAAATGCACAAAGGTTCCGTTTTTTGAGTTACTAAAACCCTGAGAGAATGAAACGGGGGTCAAAAATTTTAATGGAGAACCCTATTTTCACGCAGACAAAGCCGCTAGCAGACGCTAGTTCATGAACAAGCATTTTTTTACTACCAACCGCCTCACTACCAATGAAAGGTACAGTCTATATCACATACGACTATAAATATTAAAGCAGATAGTGATCAACCCGATGACTTGGGATGCCAAAGATGAGTGACATGGGAAATAATGTTATAGGAAACTACAACCTCACTTCCCATGATTCGACACGTCACTCACAGTCTACTTGCTTATCAGAAGTGAACCCTGGCTGGTCACTGGTTCGGAAAAGTAACGTCCGAATTGGACATCAAGTAAAGCGATATTGCGTACCTAAAATTTCGATGAGTAGATTAACGGTCAATAAAATGCTTGAGAACTGTGGTGGCCCAGTGGTAATGGTCCCGTCTAACAAGTTGTCGGTCACGAGTTCAAACCTAGCCATTTCTGTGTGTAATTTATTTCATAACAACAGCTCTGAAAACAGTGAAAGAAAGCATATTTTTTCCTAATTCTGTTAACTACAAACATTGGCATTATAAAACTCGCTATCCATTTAATGTCAGTCCTCTTAATTCTTTTTCTTCCTCATACCCAAACCCCGTAATTTTCCCTTATAAACAATAAATAATTTACATTCTCTTAATCAAGTAGTATTTGCTACCAGTGACTACTACCTTCTAATTGAGTTCCGACCCTCTGAGACCCACTATTGTGTTAGGTTACATTTTTAAATAGCTGTGGAAAGCAGTTACCTTTGTGCGAGATTGGTTGGTCTACGAAAAGGTAACGTTATTTCAATTGGTTGGAGTTAGAATTTAGAACTATAATTATGATGTTTGTATGCTTTATCTTGTTAGAATAGGTAAGGTAAGTTTGAAAATCTAAATGGATTTTAATTACCTTTAAATGAACATGAGTAACTTAATTAGGTATTATCTTTAGATTAAACCTTAAATTTTCATTTAAACAAAAATACAAAATACATACAGGTGTCAAAGTATTTCGCCATCCAGAAAGCCGAGAAGTATGGAAGCATTGCCAAGTTGGATGGCAATAATGCTAATCAGCAAAATCTCTATCGCTCGGTATCGTTAAGCTACTTATCATTCCGGGAAAATGAACGGTTCGTGTTGAGTCGACTACAAATGCTAGATTATTGGGGTCACAAAAATATTTGGATGAACAGGGGTTTTATAAAGTCAAATAATTGTATGACCTACAGATAGTTGTTCTAGGTCTGAATGTTTTGTAAGTTTAAATTTGTGTAAACTCATCCGCGATACAAGGTTAATTCCCAGTATAAAGCTATTATTAATTTAATTCCTAGTATAAAGCTATTGTATATAGGAATACAATGAATCCTATAATACCTACCTATTATTTTATCTACAAATTCATTTTAATTTGGTGATGTAAAAAAAACAGTAATAATCTAAACAACTCTCTCTACCTTAATCTAAACAAAACGCTTCGTAACTCATCCAATAAACTCAAAGGCACACGAAAAACCTATCTCTAATCCAGACGAATTATGATACACGCGTTTACATTGACTAAGACGGATGGCAATACGGACAAAAATGTCTAAATCTTAGTGTACCCATATTTTGATCTCGGCCCTAGCAATTAATTCAAATAAGTGATGGTCTTACCCGGTTTTCCCAGGGTACGGATAATACCGGATGACAAATAGTCTTGGAAATAGTCAAGAAAGGGTTGCCTGGAGGTCATGAGACTTGAGACGCAGGCATTTAAATTTTGGGCGGCTACGTTTTTTCAGCATTATAGTTAGGTTTTTGTTGGGGTTTTGTTTTAAGTATTTTTATCGGGTATTGGTATGTTTAAGGTTTTATTTATTGAGTGTATGAGTGGAATTACAAGTACTAAACAATTTAAATAAAAAACTTAAGTTAAACCTAGCTATGTACATATAATACAAATATAAAATATACACTCAGGCGTCGAAGTACTCCTCCACATCGCTGTCATCTGGAAATGTGCCCAGAAGGCTGGCGGCATTGCCACGTTGTATGGCAAGTAGTTTTGTAAATTTTCTTTTATTGAAATTCGTAAGTAAAAGATTGCTTAGATTTTATTCATTAGAAATCAACTGAATTTTCAAGTTATGGTATTATTAAGAAACTTAACAACATTAGAATATCCATTACATGACAATACGTCATGTAATGGATATTCTGCATGAGCATTCAAGAAGACTGTAGACGCCACAAATTCCTAGATCATTGTCTATTCGACCCACTTTTTAGTTTTGCGCTTTTCGGTAAGCTGTGCTGACTTGTCTTCATTATCCCTTAACACATCATTATTTCAGACGAAAAACTGCTATTGCTGAACATAGGCCTCTCAAACCAACTAAAAATGAATTTTTGTTGGTTTTTCTTAGAAAACGACCAATTGGAACCTTGCAATAGCTTCTGATATTTTATAAGTGCCCATATAATCCTGAGTGAATTAAATAATTATGAATTAAAAATATATAACAGCCATAAGCCAAACAAGCGCCCCCATTTTCCCCACCCGTTACAAAATAATCCATTACCACAACATACACACGCTACTTCTTATTTCACAACACAATCAAACATCATACTCCACTAGTACTCTCCCAACTTGCCAAACTAAAGTGGCAATCAACTCAAAAATCCGATAGCGAAACAAGAACCAACCAAACTCTCCCACTCGCCCAGTAAGCACAATCAATACGCAACTGTAACATAACATAACCGCAGAACTAAAAAACAAAAAGGAGAACACTTAAAACCGGTGGAACTGCACAAACACTGCGCCGTTCCGGAATCCGGATCGGAACTTATGCGATCACGTCCACGGAAATGGAATTTTAAATCCACACATTGTACTTAGCTGGCGAGTGTTGCGGGTTAGTGGCACAGCGAGTACGCGATCCGAACGAGGCATCGCGGTCGACATAATTATGCAGTGTGATGTAATTATTTATCTTTCCTTTTTTGTGTTGTAGTGGAGTTTTTTGATCATGTTAGCAGATTTTTTTTTATTGACAAGGCCTAAATGACAGATGAGATCAAATCCATCCTACATTTAGAATTTGCACTATTTAAGGTAGTATTGAAACTTTAAAATAAGGGAACTACAATATCGCTTTGAATCTAGACTGTAAAGACATTCCTAAACTTAAGAGAAAAAAAAACCATTTCAGTCGACGATAATGTTCACGCAGTTCTAATATTTTGATGGCCAGACGGTTGTTCCTGGTCTGGATAGAATAGAATGGAACGGAACAGAATGGAATGGAACAGAATAGATTGGAGTAGAATAGAATAGAATATAATGGAATGGAATAGAATAAACTTTATTGTACACCAAAATAGAAACAGTTTTTTTTATCTTTTGTCTTATGTATGTGAGTTTACATGTTTGTAAATGCGCCTACGGTGGACTAACTAACTCTAAATATACCTACAATATACTTAAAACATTTCACCCTTTTAATTTTAGTGTAATAAAACACAAATTAACACTTTATAAATTAAACTCCCTTACCTAGTTATTTACACCTTTTATTACACAACATGCTGAAACCTACTCATACCGCAAACGATAATCATAATATTTAGGTACTAAGGCTATGGTACACTTAAACACAATTTATGTCACGTAGTCGAAGGCGTGACAGGTGTGTCCCGCATGCTTTTACCATTTCACGATTAAAACACAGAGTAATTCATGCTAATTCAGAAAGAAAAGAACACTTCATAAGAGGGAAACTTAACTGGGGGCAATGTATATTGTGAATTCAGTCATTACATTCCTGATGAATTATGATGACTTGTAATACAGGTTTCATAGAGACCTATTACAGGCACCAGTCTCTCACAAAGTTAATTCCATGTTTGTGTTCCATGTAAACCTAGCATTAAGTAATTTGTGTAGAGAAAATAAACGTTTATTATTATTATAATTAGCTTCCTACTGATAGTGTTTCACATCCATCGGATGAAATCGCTCAAGACCGTTCGTTGTGGCAACGCTTGGAGGACCTATGTCTAGATGTGGACGTCTTTCGGCTAAGATGATGATAATGATGATGAACATAGTGTCTCACCATCTGTGACGGTTCTTGGCATCACGAAGTGCAGCGTGCAATGGTCTGTCCAGTGCAGCAGACCTGATCTGCCCATTTTTTGGGCTGCGGCCTCTTGGTCTTTTACAAAACTACGCCAGTTACGACTAGCTGTTCAAGATTGTGGCCCTTTTTCCTGGCTTTAGGTATGGCTAAAAACTTCTAGTACCTACTATGCGCATACAGGTATTTGCCATAGTCTACCCGTCTACCAAGATCTATTCAGCCGTTTAAATGTGAGGAAGTAACAAATGTACACACGCCCTCACAAACTTTTAGCTTTATCATATTAGTGTGATGTTTTCGCTTTTCACATTAATGAAGTACCACACACACACACACACTTTACACACTACGTTTGCGGTCCCCCCTCCCTCTATCGATTACACATGACTTTACAACTTAATACATTAGTTCCGGTGTTCGCAGTTAGTTTAGTTTTCACTCGACAGTGACATGAATACAATATGAGGTCTACACTATTGATTAGTTTATTGGATTAGTTTATTGCAATTTACCTAAATTTTATTGAATAATGTGCTAATGCGACAAAATACGATTACCTTTCTATTTTACGTGTTTCGGTTGCGTTATTAATAGGCTGTTGTAAATATATTTCAGCGAAACAGGGGATTATTGATTCCTCAAATAAACAGTTTGAGTGTGATGCATAATGATCCACTCACGTCTCAAGGAGATATCAGCAAAATCAAAGAGGTCCAAAAGGGTTGAAGTCTATCAGTAGGTTTCCCTCAAACCCGGTGTCTTTGATTGCAAAACAAAGAAAGAACATAGGAGTGGATTTTAGTCAGTAAAAGTATCACACGCCTGCCCTAGAGCAGGCGAAGTTTTCTGATGATTTTCTATCTAAAAAAACACATTCAGGTTTTCTCAAAGGAACAAAACTACCAACTAAAATATCCAAAAACATTAAGTACATCTCAGACTTAACAGAGCCAAACAATACACTTCACACACTTAACACCCATGAAACTGAATGCACAATGAAAATACCACCCATTCATCTTAACGCCTGAAAATATTCATACGGCTTGTATTAAAGCAAGCGCGAAATATTTTACATATGTATGCCACGACTGAATGACGGTGATGTGGAAATACAAGATTTTGCTTCTACGAATGTTATGGACGAAAGGATTTTTGAGGGTTTTCGGGAGGGATATGGAGATGGCGGTTTTTTTTCTGAAAGGTGGTAAATGGGTAAGTGAGTGATTAACAGGAATATTAAATTGAGGTTGAAGATATTTGCACTAATCTAATATGTAAAAATGTCATGTCCACAATGTTTGTAATTGAACTCCTGTGTAACGGGATGATCGATTCGTGTTTTTTACCGTGGTATATTTGGTAAGTCTTTTTTTATGGTAGGGGAATCATCAGGATGACTTTTCCCACTCTTAGGCGGAGCGGGAGGGTGTGTCAGACTCTTACTGACTAAACCCCTAACCCGTTCCTTCGTTGCCTTCGTTCTGGGGGACACGGTGAGAACCTTTCGGATTTTCCATGTTCCCTAGAGGCTTCGGCCCTGCCAGGTCCCTACAGTTTGCTGACATCTCCTTGAGGCACGCGTGGAACAGAACGCGCCGTTGACGACTGGGTTCGGTCCAGATTATTACCAGACTGCCGAAGAATAAGTCTCAGACTATTCATTTTATATTTTCTACTCTGTCAAGAGCGTCGCAATATTGAAGAAGAAAGTACATCTATCTTCTTCTCCACAAATTCAATGAGTTATCTTCAGAATAAAATAAACTTTTCACGTGGCAAAGTTTAGATCAGTATAAATAATATGGGCGACGAAAACGGCCATATTTATTCTAGTTGAATCGGATTAGTAGATTTGGAACAAATTGGCTGTTACAAAAGATACACGGGTGAGGCGGTAAGGTTTCTATTTTTCATTTAGACGTTCAAAATCCCTAAAATTGTAATCTATATCTATACTAATATTATAAAGAGGAAAACTTTGTTTGTTTGATTGTAATGAATAGGCTTCAAAACTACTGAACCGTTTCGAAAAATTCTTTCACCATTCGAAAGCTACATTATCCACGAAAAACATAGGCTACTTTTTATTTTGGAAAAAAATAGGGTTCCGTAAGATAATTGGGTTTTTCTGTAAAAAATCAACAAGAAAAGTTACTTATTTTGCGTACGCTGCCTAAACTGTAAAAGATAGAACCATAAAATGTTCTAATTAATTGTAGATTTTATAAATATCTACAAAAAAGTCCGCGAAGCACTATACCTATCTATGTCGAGTGAGGCACAATAACCATTTTTTTTATCGAAAAATCTTGAATTTTTTTGGACTACATTTAAACGCATTTATTTTACTCATGCTATTAACCCTTATCAAAATAAATTATTTTATCACTAAGTACAGTTTATGTAAATAATATTTGGTCTTTGAATGATTAAAATTGGACATTTGGTTTTGAAGTTATGGCGAAATTAAAATATTACGATTCCTGCTGCACGGTCTGTTGCGAAGTCTCTTTCTTATGAATTGTGCTATTATAGGTAGATAGAATTGATTTGAGAAATTGTTCGCAAAGGGCATCTGAAGGAATATTGTGGGTTTTTTTACAGCTCTGCAAACTGTACCCGTTTAAAATCGCACCACAGGATGCGTTTGACCATGTTTGACCATCAATAATGTGAAGTCTGCTGAGTAAAAATGCACGCACTCAAGAGTTAATTTAATTCATAAATTGCAAAGTTAACTCTCGGTAAAGAAGGTAGTCCCCGTTGAAAAAAAAACACCGTATGATTTATTATGGCATCAGTCAAATATCACCCAAAGTAAAAAATCTACCTAAATAAACGGATAATTTAAATAACTAAAAACTTCGGGAATCGCTTTGTGACTAATGACACCTAAGAAATGTCTAAACGACAATAGGAGGCTTAAGGTCTTCTCACTCTGTGTCTTTCTCACGGTATTGTTATAGCAGGTTTATTCCATTGGCAGGGCAAGAGGAGGTCTTGACCCATACATTGACCCAAACTAGGGCAGTAGGATTAAGATTCTGACGCCAAAACAGTATGGCGGTGCTCCGATTAGCGGAATAGACTTCGACCATAACGTTTGCCGTGTTTTCTGGGCGTTTTTCCACAGAATTGTGATACCTGAACTTTTCTTCCCGCCGAATCCAAAATATCTACCTCTCGAAACACTCATGTTCGGTTAGTACTTGCATAATGCAGAAAGTGAGAACGCCATGACGCCTCTGTAGTTACTCTTTAAAGAGAGAATATACCGAAGTACCTAATAACTGAGGCGTGCAAAAGTTAGTGGCCCTGATACGTAAATGACAACTGAAGGAACATGGTGGAATTTCGTCCGCAAAGGACCACTTGCTCCACCTGGAGCTGGATAACTACCTCAAATAAAAAAGAGGCAAATACTAAACCTTCTAAAGACTTCAGGATCAGTTTTGTGCTGACCATTCATATATTTTGACAACTACGAGGGGTGATCCAAAAGTAATGATAATCGGATATTTGTAGGGCACATAAAAATATGAAATATTTTTTTTTTGTTTCCACATATATTCAGTACTTCATCATAAAAAAAATCATAAAAATAGGGCACGATTACAGGGAGTTACATTCATTTGAATACGAACAGTCAGAGAGTAAACATCAAAATGGAGAAAAATTTAATCAGAGCTGTCATTAAGTACCTCTGTTTGAAAAAAAAATCTACCAAAGACATACAAAGTGACATACTGGAAACATAAGGGGACTCTGTTCCTTCATATTCCACAGTTGTGCGCTGGTCAAAGGAGTTCAAGCTGGGTAAAACATCCACAGAAGATGAACATGGCGAGGGACGCCCATCGACGTCTCACATTGCAGAAAAAGTAAAAAAAGTCGAAGATGTCGTATTAGCAGATCAAAGATTGACCTTTAAGCATGCAGCTGAGGTTATAGGAATGTCATATGACAAGTGTTTAAAGAATCATTGCGAACAAAATGCATATGAAAAAGGTCTCTGAACGTTGGGTGCCGAGAATGTTAACCGACGAGCACAAATCAAAACGTGTCGACATTTCGAGGACGAATCTCGAAAAGTTCCCGACGGATCAGGATTTTTTTTTGTCTGGTTTCATGACTATGGAGAAGACCTGGATCCACCATTTTGATCCAGAAACCAAACAAGAGTCTAAGACTTGGAAACGAGCCTCTTCCCGTTGCTGAAGAAATTCAATGAGTCAACTTCGGTAGGAAAGGTTATGGCATCCGTTTTATGGGATGCTGAAGGAATTATAATAGTAGAATACTTGGAAAAAGGAGCCACTATTATGGACTCTTACTATGCAGACCAAAAAAGAAGATTGCGGCAGGTCATCAAAGAAAAAAAACGTCGCAAACTCCGAGTTAGAGTGTTGTTTCACCAAAAAACGCACCGGCTCACAAGCCACCGTTGCGATGGCTGCAATTCAAGAAACGGGTTTCGAATTGCTTGAAAACCCACCCTATCCGCTAGACCTGGCACCCAGTGACTTATACCTTTTTTTTCGGCCCAAGAAACACCACTGAGGCAAAAAAAAATACAATAATAGCGAGGTGATGACTACTATAGAGGCGTTTTTGGATGACCTAGCCAAAGATTTTTTTTCAAAGGGAATTATGGATTTAAAAAAAAATGGACTAAATTTATTGACTTGCTAAGAGACTATGTAGATAAATATATTTTTTTTATAGTTAAAATATCCTTATTTCGTATTGATTATCATTACTTTTGGATCACCCCTAGTAAAAACTACTTTATGCACTTTTTTTCAGCCTACATAAATAAGTGCTATTTACACTGGAAGGAGAATCATCAGAATGATTCCTCACGCTCTTGGGCGGAGCGGGAGGGCGTGTCAGACTCTTACTGACTAAACCCCACCCCGTTCCCCTTCGTTCCTTCGATCACGGGGGACACGGTGAGAACTTTCCGGATTTTCCGTGTTCCCCAGAGGCTTTGGCCCTACCTGGCCCCTACAGTTTGCTGACATCTCCTTGAGGCGCGCGTGGACGTGCCGTGGACGACTAGGCTCGGTCCAGGTTATTACCAGACTGCCGGATGGCGTGCTGCTCGCCATCCGCGAGCCCGCGCCTACGGTGGTGAGAAATCGGGATCGAGATCTCGGCGGCGGCGCTCGCGGTCGGCAGCCTCCTTCGCTAGCGTTACTGCTTCGCAGAAGGAGGCAACTGCCCACCACCCCTCCTCGCTCTGGACCATGGCCTGTACCAGGGCCCGGAGCCAGAGGTCGCCGCCGCCGATGTATTCTACAAGGACACGGCGGCGCTCCGCCCAAGCAGGGCACACCTCTACCGTGTGTTCCACCGTGTCCTCCGGGCGGTCCACACAGTGGCGACACCCGGGCGTCCTTTCCTCCTTGATCCGATGCAGGAACCTCCCGAACTTACTGTGTCTACTTAGTGGTGCTTGGAATTCATTCAAGGTTAATATGATTTTTTAGTCAGCAAATAATTTTAAAATCGTACATCTTTGTTAAACCGTAATATAGACTAGACACATACGTACATGAACAAACGCCTTTAACCATGGAGTAGGTAAATATTCAGATCACCAACTGCTGGAACCCTCACTTATTATTTCTGCTTCGTTGATGTTCGTAAGCCAATCGGCGTCTTCATCTTCATGGTGACCCATTATGTGGAATGGTGACCCTTTATGTGGATCGCCCTGAGAACACGGTGGAGCATACGGGTGTACACCGTTTGAACGAGGCACCGCCGTGTTTATGTGGGGGTCATCGGTTGCAGCGACCTCTCGCGCCGGGCCCTGGTCCAGAGCAAGGTGGAGTGGCAGGCGGTTGCCTCCTTCTGAGAAGCAGTAATCTAGCCAAGGTGGCGGCCGCATGGATGAGGAAATGGCCCTCACGTCCCAGCGTTGAGGAAATAAGATCCCAACCCCGATTTTCAGCCACCGTAGAAGTGGGCTTGCGGACGACGAGCAATGGGGCGCCGTCCGACCGTTCGGTAACCAAATATCTATACCGAGACCGAGTATACGGCAGGTGGTGTTCCAAGCGTGCCTCATGAAGATGTCAGCAAAACCATAGAGACCCAGCAGGGTCGCCAAGCCTACTGGGGTCATGGGTTCGCTTCTGAAAGGCATTCCTGCGACCCTGGAACGCAAGGCAAAGAAAGAACATAGGAGTGGGGTTTGGTCAGTAAAAGTCTGACACGCCCTGATGCGTCAGCTAAGAGCGGGAGAAGTCATTGGATTATTTCCCAACTAAAATAATTGTTTTATGTGAAAGTAAAATGAATGAATTGGATTAATTATTGGTTACTTTTGTGCAGTTTAACGAACTTAACGCAGACGAAGTCGCGGGCTAGTATACATATATAGAAGGAGAAACTGACTGACATATCAACGCACAGCCGAAACTACTGGAACTAAGAGTGTGACATTTTGCACAAGGTTTCCTTTTATTGCGTAGACGAGCAATAAGAGAGAATTTTCTAAAGTTCTCCCCCTAAGAGGTTGAAACGGGAGTTCAAAATTTGTATGAAAAAACATACTTTCTCACGAGTGAAGCCGCTGGCAGGGTTGAAACAGCTGGCAGAGCTGGAAGAGTTGAAGCATATGACTGTTTGGAGGAATGTGAAACAGAGAATAAAGTCCCACATACCTCCGTTGAATAGGGAGGATCCTCCGACCAGACGGGTATTATGTCTGGTGGGCTACTGCCCAATAGATGATTCCGGACTGTTCTATATGTTCTAATCGCGCGGAGAACTTAACTTGCGTGTTGCAGTATTAGTTCTTCTGTGACATCATAGATGTCACAACTGGAACATAATTTTCTTATACCAACCGATCATCATCATCACTCCGCAACAAGTCTCCCCAAGCATCACCAGATCAACTGAAGCCAAAGACAATCAAATTAAACTCATCCCCAACCTCTACAAAACTCACATTAGCATAGACACTCCGTTGTCACAGAGAACGTCTCAAATAATTTCCCCAAGCGTCTTAATTCAAGTCGTAATTAAGGGACAGCCTCGGGGCCTGTCAAATTAATTACACCTATTCTAGATAATCACAGTTGAAACTCGGGAAGGGTGATTTTTTTACTCATTTTATTTATTCTCCTTTAGAACCCCCTTTGAGTTTCTCGTTCGCTTGGATTTAGTGACCCTTTAAAGGATTTAAAGGGTGACGATAGATTTATAGTGGAGTTTTGATGGTTTTGCGTTTGTGTTTGAATGGTATTAGTGGGGTATTCTGTTGTTATGTAACAAGGTTTTTAGAGGGCCTTTCCCCTTTCATCTATCGTCAACGTGAGCGTGGTTTAAAAGCTTGTTGTAACATCCAACGCAATGTTTATTAAAGGCGCAACGTGAAAAAATAGAGAGAACGCCTAAACGCTCTCTGGGCTTTCAGTCATCCACTCGAATATTTCACAATACATGATAAGAGCCAAGGACAAGTATATCGATAAGAAACGTCGCTTGTTTATCATGATCCAAAAATAAATCAAGTAAGAAATAAATTAACCAAAAAGTAACAAAACACAACAAAAAGAAAACACAATCTCATCACATACAAGCGATAAAAATCAAAAATTCATCATAATTCCGTCATAACGAACAGTAGAAACATCGTGTGTTAAATTTAACACCATTTAGTCACGACTCGGGAACGTAACGACATTCGGAAATATAGCATTTTATCTCTACATCGTCCGCTTATGAAAACAGGACTTTACGGGTTTCCGAAGCTATTCAATGCTTAAAGGAAGCATCGGGAAGATTTATTAAATTTGACTGGGTCCCGGGGGATCGTGTATTGTAAACGGCCTTTCGGTCCGTCCCTTCGTTTTGCCTCGGACATTGTGTTTCGCTCTGGGTCCGAAGAAGAACGGATTTGTGTAGCTGTTATTGTTATTTCGCCGTCATAATTGTATTATTTGAGTGTTTTACACAAATTGTTTTTTATGGTAATGTTTCGTTGGGGTTTCAGAAATGAGAGGAGATGGGCTGTTTTGAATAAATGTTTTGTACTAAACGATTGTACTTGCCAATCCTGTGTACAGATTCAAGGAAATGTTTTGATGATCTTCATTTACCAATAACCTTGGCATGATATTAATACGAGTAACTACGACTATACATAACATAACACCAACAAACAACATTCCTATATTGTCAGTTGACGACTGTAGGTGACATGAAGTCACTGCAGATTCTTATGTAAGGACAGTCGAGCCTGTCAGCTATCATCATCAGCATTCTTGGAGCTACCGCACACCCTGGGTACCAGAAATGCGCTCCACATAGGCATCGTTGTATAAAGCCAACAATAAAAAAAAAACCAGTTGACACTAGTGGGGAATAATACTCGAGGCATTGCGTTGTTGTGGCAGCCGTATCAATACCCTGAATGCATTATTGTAATGGAACATAAGGGGCTTCGTATGTTTTTGGGGTATGATTCACCCACAGGCTGAAGGCAGGTATTCCGAAAGGTTGACACCGATTCCCCCCCAGATTGAAGGCAACGAAGGAACGGGGTAAGAGTTTAGTCAGTAAGAGTCTGACACGCCCTCCCGCTCCGCCCAAGAGTGGGAGAAATCATTCTGATAATTCCCCTACCGGAAAAAAAAATAAGGCGGCACGTGTACATAGAGGTACAAGAAGCCCTGAAAAGGATCTGCTGACAGACCTGGAACTAACAGCCAAAATTCTAGCAGAACAGATGGCCGTTGGGGCTGAAAACTTCTGCAGTGGTGATCGCTTACCTACTAGAAAATACAAAGTTAGAATGAAAAATAAGGCCTTCCAAAAAGTGGACCGATGACCTGATAAGGGTTGCGGGAAGACGCACAGGACTGTTTTTTGTTTGTTGGGGGAGTTCTAAGTCCAACAGTGGACGTCTTTTGGCTGAAATGATGATGATGAGCCCATGGCCCCAGTAGGCTTGCTTAGCCCTGCTGGGCCCCTACAATTTACTGACATATCCTGGAAGGGTGCGCGGAACACTACGTCCCGTCGACGACATGGGCTTGATTCAGACAGTTACCCGACGGCCGGACGACAAGCTTTCCATTGATTTGTCTGTAATTCACTCGCCTACGGTCGCTGGAAATCGGGGTCGGGATCCCAGCCGAGCATATACATACAGCCCGAGTCCATGGCGCATTGTGGTACACATACGATCGTACGTGTTAAAAAGATGTCAGCAAAATGGACGGGCAAATTTCTACTAGAGCCACAAGATGTTTTCGAAAGAGTTACCATAGCCCTGAAACACAAAAAGCAACTAAAGAAGCACAGTTAAGTTTTACGGCCGAAATTAATAATCAATCTATCACATATCGGAGATTGAAAAACAAATGATACCTTACAAATGTTTTCTGTTGTTTCATTTGTTTTTCAATCACCGATATGTGATAGATAGGTTAGGTTATTGGTTTCGGGCGTAAGTCAATTAAAGTCTGGCTCTCCCTCTCGATCCATCCAGAGCAAAGGGACTAACATGATAATTTCCCACCCCAAAAAAGGGGTAATTGGTCAACATCAAGCTGTAGTAAATTGAATATAACATAGTCTGTACTACAATGTTGTGTACAATTTACGAGTATGTCGCTCCGTCGTCCTCGCTTGTATGAATTTCAGCAGTCCAAAATAATTACACAACTGTGTCACAACAATGCACATTTCCACTGCACTGAGTGCTGTTAAAACACAAGCAAAACTTCGAAAAATAACCAAAGTTTACTTCAGTAAAAAATCCAACCCATTTAACAATAACCAAATTTGGTCATAAAATCTGTCACCCCACAATTAATGGGGACACCACACATAATGACAGAGGTTTTGTCCATTAACCCAGCGTTAATGGGAGCTGAGCAGAGCACTGTTACAAAGTTCAACTGTGTTTTACTGCTAATCAAAATTCAAGTATGCTAATTTTCGAACACTATTAAGCTGAACGATGAATGCCTACCATTCGCGAATTTCGCAAATTTCGCGCTATTTAATTATAAAGTCTGTTTGTAACTGTATGTTTACGTTGAGGCCTGTTTTGATGGGAAACCGGTTTGATGTCTTCCTATTACGGGAGATACAAGGATGACATAACACACACATCTATTCTAAAGACCAATTTGGCAATTTCGGTGGGTGGAAACGTTCAGTTCGCAATTTTATTTCAGCAACAATTCATTTTTCTAAATCTTAAAAAACGAAAATGAATACGGGTGATTTTGAGAGGTTGTGACGCTTTGCGATTTGGGTTTTTTTAAAACACAGAATTCAATAATCCATAACTGCGCTATCCTCTACTATGCCTAGGAATGCTAAAAGCTTTTACACAACCATCCCCTAAATATCCTATGGAATCTTTTTGTGGGGGAATTGATCAAATACCTTCCCATCTCTGGACAGATTGACAGGGTGTTAGACTTTTGCTGACTAAAAAGAGTCAATGTTCTTTTAGTTGCCTTTAGCATTCCAGAGCCGGGGAACTATTTCGTGATTCAATTTTCCTGTAGTCTCATAAATACCTACTACCTGCCAGTCTAATTCGAGACGATAATTTACAGATTTTTCCAGAAAGAATCATCTGTCCTATTAATTGAGACGCTTAGCTTCGTAATAGTAAGTTGCCACTCAAACTCAAAATAGTGTATCGTCAGTCACTTGATACCAACCGTAGATCACGGATACAATAAGTCGAAACACTCTAGCTTTAATGCTACAATTTTCCGTACATATACGTACACGGAAGGGCAATAATATCAGGCTGCCATAACTGTTCCACATACGCACAGGAACCTCTTCGCATACAGATAAGGAACTAGCAATGATTCGCACGCTCGCTCAGTGCGTATTGCCTGTTTCAAGGCATTAAGATCTGCATCTCAATTGCGTAATATTCACATTTCCAAAGGTTTTGAATGACACTAAATGTTTAAAAGTCCTACCTATAAATTTAAATTAAATTGTCTCAAATGAACTCATCACGTTCAAAACATTAATACACTGCACTCCAATACACAAATCGTTGAAGTGGCTCTTAAGGCTGCCTAACTTTAATGAAGCATGAACAGGACATGCTACAACTACCGCTTAACGGGCGAACACAGATTGATATCCTAACACAGCAATATAGCGGATACCCTCCTAGGCTCCTATAATTTTGCTTACAGCTCTTTGAGGCGCGTTTGAAACTTTACGAGCCATCGACTTAGGCCTGGTCCTTACTGGACGGGCAGGCAACGAGCTACCCATTGCTCATCATTGGCAAGCCCACACCCACTGTGGAAATGGCTCAGTGCCTCCCGTCAACTGGAGCATCTCCCACCACCAAATACCCCAATCTTCAGTCAACGACAAATTCAGAAAGCATTATCGGCCTTATGGTGTTCCCACTGCTGGGATTCAGGCCTCCTCTCTAGGAGAGGGAATTCAGCAAGACTAGATCAGAATTCAGCAAGATCACAAATTGAACATTAAAAACAGAATATTAATTCTAGTCGGCAAACTTAAAGCTGTTTGACTTTTAAAACGATAGAATTTAACGCAAAGTAAAATAAACCTTCGAAAATTTGTTTTATAAAAGTAAAATGTAATTATATTTCAACGTGTTTAAATTATGAGCGGAAACTTATTACTGCAGTAATACCTATAGATTTAAATTAAGTATGCAAATTGCTTTCTGAGTAATTAAAAAGTTGCAGCCGCATCGACGAAGACCGTTATAGTCAATATACTTCATTTAGTGGCTTTTGCCTCTACGAGTCACGATACAAGTAGTATGTAGGGGAGCAATCTCGGGGCCTGGTACAGGCTATGATCTGGGGCGAGGAGAAATGGCAGGCGGTTGCCTCCTACGAGGCAGTAATGCTAGTGAAGGAAGCTGCCGCATGCCGGGGGGAACGGACATCCTCACGCCTCAGCCACTGAGACCCCGACCCTGACTACTGACCACGATAGACGCGGGCTTGTGGACGACGAATAAAAGGTAGCTCGCCGTCCGGCCGTCTGGTAAGCGTCCGGACCGATCCCGAGTCGTTGACGGTGCGTAGTATTCCAAGCGCACCTGAAAGATATGTCAGCAAGGCCATAGGTAGGGGTGCAGCAGGCTGCACACACATTGGCCCTGGCCAATGCCTGTTGGTGCAGGATTCTAACTCGAATAATTCCGCAGCCCGTTGACAGTTATTTAATTGGGGCCATGGGAATCCCAGGGCTCTGGGATGCAAGGCAAAGAAAGAACATAGGAGTGGATTTTAGTCAGTAAAAGTCTGACACGGACTCCCACTCCACCCTTGCCGGGAAATTGGATGATTATCCGCCTTAAAAAAAGTACCTTTATACTTAAAAGTTTTAGTAGCCTGTTTCTGTTGCCTAAATTATGCAACTCGATAATAACACCTTTTACCATAAGAAATTTTAATGCTATATTTCCTCTAGCGTCGTAGCCCTAAAAACGTAAAAAACGTCCCCGGACCAAAACTTTTGAATTAAATCGGTTAACAAAGGTAGCCGGGCCAAGTTCCCGGGATTGTTTCCGAAGTGGGTGGCAAAATGTCAGTTCATTTACCCAAATGAGCTGCTACTACATTACACAAACAATTGTACCAATTTCAACCTTATAACAATGCACATACGAGTCATTATTTCGAGTGTTTTCGAGGTGTGTGATGTGAATGTTTGGGGTAATGCTAGTAATTTTTGGCAATGCTAAAAGTTTTATTAAAAACTCGTGTTTCTTTGCCCCATTTCTGCATTTGTACCAAATTATCTAGGTGCTTAAGTACCCCTTTTGTCTGCATGCAGGTAAGTTCTTTCCCCTAAGGAAAGCTAACTATGCTTCGAAAAGGTCATAGGGTAGGCTTTTTGGCAGGAACCCAAAACTTTGCCGTGTATTCTCGCGATATTGAAACGAAGCCGGTTCATTCTTGTCAACCTAAGACTGTTTTCACATTTTCCGATCCGATATCGGTATCGGACGCCGATACGATATCGGGGTAAGGTAAATGTATGAAATATGTACCTGTCTTTCATATTGTCCGACCCGATATCGGATATCGGAGCACGGAATTTCATACATTTTACTTACCCCGATATCGTATCGGCGTCCGACACCGATATCGGATCGGATAATGTGAAAACGGTCTAACGGGTTGGAAGATATTCGTTGCCAAACCGGATTTCTATTTCATTACATTATGAGAAGTTACATTTTTAAACATGACGAATCTCCATACAAACTCCTTTCTCCATTTTACAGATACTGTTCTAGTGACACTTTAAGGCAGGTCTGTGTCCAACAGTGGGCGTCTTTTGGTTGAAATCATGTTGATGGTGATAATGACTACAAACGCGTTGAAACACAAAATTGATTTAACAAAATAAAACAGACTTCCACATCATTAAATACAGACAACTCATAACATAAAACTGCATTCATGAAACGCTGAAAACGCAACATTGCACCGTTTTCACATCATTTCATTTTAAAGGTTTTTTTTTTGTTTCTTTAACAGTATCCACTCACATTTACATATTAAGTTAATTGGCATATTTCGTGTCGAGTCTTTCTATATAATGGATTTTATTATCACACAGCAAAGTTGGATGCACCCAAATGATCGAACGATTAACTCTTTTCGTTCGTGAATGCCTGCTATTTTAATGTCTGTTTTTTGTTGTTTTTCCGATTGTGTATCGCGCATGACGCCTGTCTGCGCTTTTGTTTTAATTAAGTTTTGTGAGTGGAATGTTTTTGATTCGATGGTCTTCTTCTTTTTGTGCGAAAACTAGCTTTCTGCCAGCGGCTTTGCCTATGTAAAAATCAAAAATTATTTAAAGGGATATGATAGTTTTCCGGAATACAAAGCATTATCATCGTCATTTCAACCGAAAGACTTTCCTCTGTTGGACATGGATAATAGGGCTCCCCAAGTTTCACCACAACGAAAGGCCCTGTGCGTCTCGTTTCCATCGTATTTCCGCAACTCTCTCCACGTCATCGGTCCTACTTGTGGGTGGCCTTCCAACGCTGCGTTTTCAGGTGAGCGATCGCCACTCTAGAGATTTTCGGCCCCATCGACCATACATTCTATAAGCAATGCAAAAAAAAGCACCCTATGTAAAAATAATCCGTCTGCCAAGTTTCAAATCCGTTAAGACATGAACAAGTCAAGAACAGGCAGAATTATTTTCGCATTCTTCTTAGCGTGTCAATAGCAAAAATAGCAAATTTTCTTAATTAAATCCTCTGTTTAGACCAATATTTGGAGCGGTTTTGCGGTCTACTGACGCTGCCATTAGATCTTTACATAAACGGCAAAATACTTTAACTTTATAACTTTCGCATTTATAATATTAGTTGCCTAACATTGGCTTGCTGCTTCAAATTTATAATATTAACCTGCTATATTTTGATGCTGGCTGGGATTAAATAAATATATCATTATTTATTTAATTCCAGCCCAAGTGATGACTCTGTTTCTGCCTCTACTGTGCGTCTCTAGAACTCTCTCCCATACTTCCTTCTTGGCAACCCTTCTTTGAAAGTCTTGAAGAGAAACTTAAAGAGCACTTCCTCAATTCTTCGCACACGGATAGACCACATCTTGTACATAGGTTACTTTTTATTCCGGGAGTATCTTCTCTTAGAAAAAAATTATATTTTAGGCTGCAGCTAGTAAAGCATAATTATAGTGAAAACTATTTAGTATTATCATAACATAGTAAACTTTATTTTCATGCCTTTAAATATGAATAACCCTGAAAGCCACGAAACCTGCAGTATAACCAGCAAAAAGGCATTATAAATTATTATAATCGTTACAGAGGTTACGCACACAGCCTTTGTACGCCAGATAAGCCACATTTAACTCAGACAAGATTATTATTTCAGGCCTTACAAATGAACTTATGTGGAGTTATGAGAAAGCTTTTAAAACGTATGGAGCTTGAGATGTTTTTAAGGAGAACAACAATGTTAGAATTGGTAGTTTACAGAAAACTTTTAGGGGTATAACAGGGTGTACTGTCCCGCAAACCTTTTTAAAAAGAGAGGATCCCGAGACTAGTTTTTTTGTCTGGTCCGGGTAATTACTCGTTAGTTTTTCAAACTGCTGTATATATTATGTTCTAGTTACTTGATGACTTAGTTATGAATTTACGTAAAGTTATGACTAAGGTTTTAAAACGTTTGGGGCTTGAGACGTGTCTAACTGAGGAAACTGAAATTCTTTTAGAGGTAACAGGGACTTCTAACAGGGAGTTCCACAAACCTCTGTTAAAAAGGAAGTATCCGGATGCGGGTGTTGGGTTTAATCCAGGTCCTACCGCTTTTAAGCACACAATTTATTCATTTTCGCACTAGTGCGGAAAATAATTCCGTCTAAGTTGCAGTGACAAACTTTCTTCATTCGAATCAAAATGTGCTATTAAGTAATCAAAAACACCAAAAGAGTTACTCTCCTCTCTTCCTCACCAAAATAACTGCACATAAATTCAAAAATCCGATAAATATTAAAAGGAATCATAACAGATCTCCTCAATATTTATACGATTCAATTTCTGAGGAGCGTCGCTGCTACATAATATCGAAAACATGAGCCCAACACCGCTACACGCCTGTGGCAATGGGCCAAAGGTTCCTCACAGATGGTTCGCAGTACACTTTATATTTATTATATCTATTATTAATAATGTACAGTATATTTTGAGACGGGTATTGCTTTTGAATAATGTGCAGATGCAGTTTTAGTGATCGTTTGATGTTTGGTGGGAAGTGAATGAGTTTTCTTTGGAGTTTTGATTATTGGTTTCGTTTTTAAAAAATGCTAAGTATGTTGTCTTTACTATGTATAGATTATTAATAGATGACTTTTCCCGCTCTTGGATAGAGGATTATATTGTCTAAAACCCATGTGTGTTCCTTCATTTTCCCTATGCATTCTAGGGCTACGGTAACTTTTTATCAAATGTTCTCGCAACTTACTGTCTATGAAATAATTTAAGAAGAAAGCTAAGAAAGTTTTATGTAGGTTCACCAGTATTGTTAACACTTTAAAATTACAACAATAATTCTCTTAAATCTGTCACTATCTTTACAGATAAGCACCTAATATGCTAAAGTATAGTTGAACGAAAGAAAAGACGAAAGAAAGATACGTAAACTATAGCGTAAAGATTTTCCCTAGCGTTTACAAGCTGCTGTTTACGCTGGTCGCTGCATGCAGTTTTTTACTGTCCAGCTTTCTCATTTGTTCTCGTACATTCCGGTAAGAACTAGCTCTAAAAAGCTCTAATCTGATGTCGTCGGTTCCTGCAGATGTACGCAAGCAATCTGGTGCCAGTTACCAGAAAATTTCTATACGCATAGCATAAGCATAAAGCATAATCAGCCGTATAATTTTCCCACTGCTGGGAGTCAGGCTCCTTTCTAGGAGAGGGAATGGGCTGTAAACTACCACGCGGAAACAGTGCGGATTTGTAGACGTCACATGTCTTCGAATTTTTGGTTCTAGAGCATGCATGAGGAAACCATATTATACACCAACCGACCACACTATATTTTCCTTCACCATTTTGAGATGGAATAAATTACACAAAGTAATGCGCCTGGCTGGGTTCAAAACCGCGACCTACAAGACATAAATCGATTAATTTCTATAAAAAAATATATTTAAAATGAGATATTACAGTGTTCAAAACCAAAAATGATATATTACATTATTAAAAAACGAAAATAAAAGCATTTTTCTATGTAGAACTAAATAATTATGTTATTTTATCCCTGCTCTGGCGGACGCTACAACGACGGACTTTTAAAAAGTGAAATAAAATATTGTTGCCAGCGACGAATGACCAAATAAATTTAATAAAAACTCAATTTCATTAATGCAAAAATTGTGTGTGAATATTATTATATACATGAAACGAATGATTCGATTCGATAAAAGCCAATGATGAAAAAAGGTATAAATTAAATATTTCTGACCAGCTTTTGCCAGTTTTCCCACAGGAAAGTCAAAAATTTATCCTGTGTTGGTATATATGTGACGGATACTACCGAAATCTTAGTATTTCATCCATGATTTATGCATGTTTCATCTAAATCCATTTAACCGTTGATACGAGTTGCTAGACATTCGGTAGGAGAACACATTTGTTTTGTAGTGTGGCAAGTGATACTATTGTTAAAAAAAACGAAAGTTTAATATGTTTCTTCTTTCTTCATGCTCAAACTACTAAAAGAAGCGGGCGAAGCTGTTGTCAGCAACTATATAAATTCAAACCATAATAATTCCTTAAATTTAAATTGTCATATTATATAGGTGAAAAGTTTGTATTTGTGTGAGTGTGTGTGCGCATGTATCTCTATTACTCCTTTATGCCCAAAAAGCTAACCAGATTTGAATGAAATTCTACACAAGGACAAACCATGTCCTGGAATAGAACATAGGGCAGGACTTTTCATCGCATAACTATGTCCTCTTGGGTTATTTTTTACTTCCACGGTCGGCGGCGGTGGTACTTGCTGAAACTAGTTTATAAATAAATCTGAAATAATTACCATATAAAAGAAGCAATTTTTCCAACGTGTCATATTGCCAACGCCAATGTAATTATTTCGTTACTCATCAATGCCTTGCATTCATTAGTATAAATTGAACGATAAAAGTTTAATTTCATTGATTACGTTAATTAATTAAATTCATTCATCGTTTTACTATCTCGTTTTATAGCTAAAAGCGAGGTTTTATCTTTTGCGTCCAGGGTTTGGTTCCCGTTTAAATACTTTCATAATTATTTCAGCGGAATAATTGAAGATAGAAATCATTTAACACTTCTTCTTCTTCTACTAGGCGTTAGTCCCGGCTTTTGCCAGGGTCCGCCTTCCGGCTTAGCTTGCTCCACTTTGCCCGATCTTCTACATCCTTGAAAGTAAGGCCATTGGCTCTCATGTCGGACTTGACGACGTCCAGCCAGCGCTTGCGAGGGCGACCACGCGACCTACAGCCAAGGACAGCCATATTCATGCATCTCCGGCCAACTTACTCCATAGGGCGGCGCATGATGTGGCCATACCATCGCAGACGACACTCTTGCAGTTTTCCCCCCACGTCACGGACACCAAGACTACCTCGGATGAATGAGTTGCGTATGCGATCGGATCGAGTTACGCCGCTCATCCACCTCAGCATCTTCATCTCCGTGTCGCGAAGCTCCTGGGTGTGTCTGCCTAGTGCTGGCCAACATTCGCCGCCGTACAGGAGGACAGGACGTATGATGCATTTATATATCTGTCCCTTAAGCTTCGGAGGCATTTTGCGGTCGCATACAACGCCCGTTACCTCTCGCCATTTCGACCAAGCCGCGCCTATACATGCTTGGACATCGTCGTCCACGTTGCCAGACTCGTGCAGCACGGATCCAAGGTACCTGAACGTATCGGAGCTTGTGATCCGGTCCGAACCTATTCGGATGGTATTTGAATCCGTGCCGCCACAGGACATGTACTCAGTCTTCGCCACATTTAGTCACAGACCGCCGTTTTCCAGCGTGTCCTTCCAAATATTGACCTTCCGCTCAAGTTGGGCTTTGTTCTGGCTAACGAGGGCGATGTCATCGGCATACATCATTAGCCATGGAGGCTGATCTTGGATGTATGCCGTAACTACATCGAGCACAACGTTAAATAAGAACGGGCTAAGAGCCGATCCTTGGTGAACGCCAACAGATATTGGAAAGACTGGATTCGCCAACAGCGGTCTGGACAGAGGACACGGAATCGCGATACATGTCTCTGATAATGTATTGACATTATCAGAGACATGCCCGAGGCCTATATTGATAGGCCTCGGGCACACCCTTGAAGCGAAGTGCCCACCAGATGGACTGCCGAGGAACACAGTCGAAGGCCTTCTGCAGGTTTAAAAAGGCCATATGCAGAGCTCTCCTTCTCTCTCTGTAAGCCTCAGTCAGAGTCCGCAAGGCGAACACTGCGTCCATGGTACTGTTGCCCGCCCGTAATCCATATTGACACTCAGAGACAGTGCACTCGCTACGGAGCCTTGTGTCAATTATGCGCTCGAAGAGCTTCATGGTGTGGCACATGATCTTAATACCGCGGTAGTTACTACAATCCTGTACGCTACCTTTGCCTTAATAAATAGGAATAATAAGGCTTGATCGCCACTGGTTCGGCATTTCCTTGGTGGTCAGGATGCGGTTAAATAGATCCGTCAGAAGGTCCACACCATGTGAGCCCATGGCCTTCCACACTTCGATTGGCACATTGTCAGGCCCGACCGATTTCCGGTTCTTCATGTGGCGAAGAGCAATGCGAGTTTCGTCGGGGGAAATAGGGGAAATAAGACCAAGGTTAGGAGGCGGTTCGGGAGGAAGGTTATGGGGATGCTGTTTGTTAGACAGCTCCTCGAAGTATGTGCACCATCTCTCCTTAACAGAGGGGGCATCATAGAGCAGCTTACCCTGGGCGTCCCTTACACAGAGGCATTTGCTAATGTCCCGTGTAGCTTTTTCCCGGGCACGCGCCAGCTTAAAAATAAGCTTTTGCCCCTCCGCAGTTTCCAGCTTGTCGTACAAGGGCGCCAAACTTTTGCTGCGGGCTCTGGCTCCTGCTTTTTTGCAAGCGCGCTTAGCCGCTCCATATGCCTCCCTGTCCTCCGGAGAGTTGGACCCCAGCCACTTCTTAAATAATACCTTCTACTTCCGGGTCGCCTCCTGCACCCCGTCATCCCACCACCACGTCTCCCTGTACATGGTGCGACCACCACGAGAAGTGCCAAGAACGCGCTTACCCGCGGCGGTGATTGCTGAATGAATCCTACTCCATATCTCTTGAGCGGACTCATGCGGAGAACTGATCTCGAGGTGCTCGACCTCCGCGATGAATGCCGACAGTTTAGGACCATTAAGCAACCACCACTTGGTGCGGGGATTGCGTTTCTGGGTCACCTTTTTCCTTGATACGATCGCCAGGTCCATGACAAGGAGGCGGTGTTGAGCCGTTAAGCTTTCGCCTGGGATAACCTTACAGTTGGTAACCTTGCCAATGTTGCACCGTCGCACCAGCAGGTAATCAATTTGGGTTGAGTATGAGCCACCACGGTACGTAATAAAATGCTGGGGCTTCTTCTGAAAGAACGTATTCGCGATGGCTAGGTCCGACACAGCGCAGGTCCTGAGTATGCTGACTCCCTCTGCATTTAGTTGGCCATAGCCAAAACCACCGTGAACACGTCCGTACTCTCCAGCACGCTGACCTACGTGACCGTTGAGATCCCCCCCAACCAAAATATCTTCAGAAGAAATCATTTAACACTATTTGGACCAAATTCTGAAACCAGAATAAATATTGGGCGTGTGATTCGATAGAGTTACCGCGACTCTGGACTGCAAAAGGCAATTTAACGAACACAGGTTGGTTTTAGTCAGTAAAAGTCTTGACTGGAAGCCGACCACTAATTGGGAAAAGGCTGGTAGATGATGATAAATTAAATTTAG
This sequence comes from Mythimna separata, assembly GCA_030763345.1. Classification (NCBI taxonomy): domain Eukaryota; kingdom Metazoa; phylum Arthropoda; class Insecta; order Lepidoptera; family Noctuidae; genus Mythimna; species Mythimna separata. The sequence goes on from CM061183.1 coordinate 17,119,384, forward strand.
CAATTCAATAAATCAGTACAAACATGGCCTTATCATTATGACGCGGTATACCTAATGATGAGGCCTTTAGGAAAATTTCATGATAGGTACAAAATAGTACTTCGTGGGTACTAAACATACGTGACTGAAATCAAATATAAAAGTTGGTCCCGCCATTATGACGTATATAAAACCCAAAAACCTTGATCCAATCGCCAAATCCTACAATCAAAGCTCGATTCTTTTACATGTCAGATAAAAGAAGAATTTTCACGGAAACAAATTAAATATGGGGTCCGTTTATCCTCGAAAAACTTTGTTTTTAATTTTCTTCAAAGAGCGACTTACGTCTTCAATTAATTAAGAAGGGTCGTTTTTTTAAACACAATCAAGTGTCTAATGAGTATTTTTTCTTTCGTTTAGCTGTAAGAGCTTCTGCGAAGCGACAGAATTCTAATTGGAAGGAATCTGTAGATTTTGTTGTTGATTTATTTTTTGTTCCTGATTCTCAAGAGTTAGTCTTTGTTTTCTTAACTTCTTTTTTGTGGGGAAGAATGTTTTCTGCTAAATTAGTGCTTGACTATAATCCCATCTGATGGTAAGTAGTGATACAATCGTTGATGGTGAAGCGCACTAGGTTACTCAGTCTATTCAGTCTGTAGCCTTAAAGGTACCATTTCTCGACTCTTGACCAAAGAAAACATCCAAATTATCCCGCAACCTTCTTCGTGGCCTACCATGACCCCGTCTCGAGTTTTTAGGGCACCAATTTTGTGTTCAACACGCCCACCGCTCGATTGGCATGTGGCATATACGAGTATATGTCCAGCCAAGTCCCACATAAGATGGACTGCTTTCTGAGCCACGTCGACTATTCGTTTTTCAGAGCATGGTACTCGAATGTGATGCTAAAACATCACGTTAGTAAACTTTCACAAAGCGTTTTAAACCTGAACTCCACATCACGTTAGTAAACTTTAGATTGATATTTATGGTGACATTAACAGAGATAGACCTCAATGGAAGACTTTAAGTCACCTAAAGAGCAAAACACAAGGAGTTTCCTTATGAGATCAAATCAGAAATGAAAATATCCGCAGGAACCAAGGTTGCCCGGGCAACTGCCAAAGTGAAGTGGCAGTGGCAAGTTCGAATGGTTCCTGGACAAAAGGTTTATAACCATGTACCAGAAAACCACGTACTAGAAAATCCAGCGTAGGGAGGTTCCCTTAAAGTGGACCGACGACCTGGTGAGTGTTAATGAAATCTGATGAATGCAAATCGCTTAAGAATGGTCATTTGAATAAGGCCTCTGTCCGGTAGGGGACATCTTTCCACTGCATGATGATGATGATGATGCTCCAAGTTCAGTTAAGACATAATACAATTTTGTCTGTTCTTCTTAGCTGACAAAATATGATGATACACACAAAAAGTAACTTCAGATACAAACACTGCAAAAACATCGAAACTACTGATACTCCTGATTATCCATCTCAATGTTCCATAAAATATGGGAAAGGAAAATTCATATAAATATAATATGAACTGAGTTTGAAAACACTCCGCTCCGTGTTTTACCCGATGCAGATACTTTTTCTATAAAAAATATTATGAATAACGAAATATCCTGTTTACTGTAAGAGAAAATGTTTACAAAGAAAATGAGCTTCCAATACTTGTTGCGAAATAGCGGCAAACAAGTTGGTGTGCAAACTAAAATATACGCTTTTCAAGATTACACCTAATCAGGAAGTTTGAAATTGAAGTGTGTTTACTTTGCTAGTAATAACGATTTAGAAAGTTGATGTTTAAAGCAGTTTTATGATGGTTTTTCTATATATGATATCAGTATGCTAAATTGCTGTTTTCTTGGAACGTTTGAATGGAAGATGCAATATCATCTCAATAAATGTTACCAAAGGTACATATATAGATACGATAAATACAATTAATTATGGTGGTGACAAGCTCATACACTTTGCCGCATTAGTGTGGAAAGTAGTAAATTGTATGCCTGTTCTTTTAATATAAAAGGATAAACAGTTTATGTCATATAAGCAATGGAAACGTAAGAATAATTTAGGGCCCTTACTCGTACTTTAAGTGAAAACCTGACAATAATGTAGGGGCCTTACTTTAAAATAAATTCTCCCCAATACGTTTGTCTGCCAATTCACGAAAACCTCAAAAACTACAAAACGGATTTTAATGCAATTTTGACTAATAAACAGAGCTGTTTATGGGTAAATTTTACGCGTATGATATATGCATAAGTAGAGAAAAGCCAAAAATTTCAAAGATTTGTAACACCCGTGCGAAGCAGGGACTGTTTGCCAGTTAACAATAAAATAACCTTGTTACCTGACTAACAACTTTGTAAAATTTTATACTGAGTCTTAAAACACTAGAATTTAGCACTGTATTTATTTAAGTGCTGAGACGAAAGCACAAGACTAAAATACAAAAATATCTTGAGCCTAAATTGGTTAGCATTAGACCAATCCAACCTAAAAGCTAGCTACAATAAATCTTGATCCCAGACGATTTGGTACTCTTTTATTTACTACGAAGAAACTTGTATCTTATATAACACATATACAGATAGTTAGAAGATTTATTTAGAACATGAAGGTTATTGACCGATTATTGGGAAGGAGCACGTGGCATTTTTTTAGGTGGAAAGTCATTCATCTGCTTAGCCTTTTTCCGACTACATTCGGGTCGGCTTCCAGTCAAGCCGGATTTAGCTGAATACCAGTATTTTACGAGGAGTGGCTGCCTACCAGACATCCACAACCCATTAACTGGGGTAACACGGTACTTCAAGGCAAGACTGGAGTCAGATTTACTGGTTTCTGACTATCCGTAACGGCTGCCAAAGATCTACAAATGACAGCCGGGACCTACGGCTTAACGTGTTTTCCGAGGCACGGAGGAAACTCGTTATGTTAAGATGGTCACCCATTTACAGACCAACCTTAGCAGAAAGAAAGAAAATATGTTTATTTTGCCCAAATGTCAGACTATTGTCGTCCGCAAGGGCACATCATTGGCTGGAAATAAGGATTAGGGACCCACTGGTATGGACGTATCATCTGCAATTTGTCCTCGCTCCAGACCATAGCCTGTACCAGGGTCCGGTGAAAAACTCATTGCTAAGTCTTTAACAAGAACCACATGGGCCGATCTCTAAGGTAACAACGCTTAGCATAATTAGCCTTTTAATCTTCCCACTGCTCTACGAAAGGGAATGGGTTGATGGATATCACATTATGTATCAATTTATAGGTTCCAGGACATGTTCGTTTCCTCAAGATTTTCTCCTACGCTGTTTTGTGAGCACTGGTGATGAAATAAGCAAAGCGCCTACCGTTACTATGCAAAGCAGTTTGTTGAGGTTGATTCATTGATTTTATAGCAAAAACTCGATTCTTTTAAATGTCAAATTTTAATAAACAATTATATCATCATCAGTTTTACAGTTATCATCAGTCTTTAGTTAATTAAACACAAAACTTAGCAGCTAATTATACTGAAGCCCAAAACAAGACATCTAATTCCTAGATAGGATCTATTGTAGGCTGAATCCAAATCTAGCCACTTATCTAGCCTAAAAGGCAGCTTAAGTAAGGCTTGATCTACCGATAATCGAGTCATTAGGTTACTCCGGTATATAGCTTCGTTCTTTTGCTATTTTTAAACGTTTGGTCACGAATAGTGGATCGATCTGATTAGCAAGGCAATTTATGTTGAACCAGATAACTTAATTGGTATCATTAGCCATACCAATAATAAACCAGTTTTTTTATGTGGGTAACCATCCAATGACTTTTCCTGCTTTTGGACCGAGTGGGAGGGTGTGTCAGGCTTTTACTGACTAAAACTCTTGCTTGTTTCTTATTTGCCTTCGTTCCAGGGCCCCGGGGTTAACTTTCACATAACCCATGGCCCAATAGGCTTGCTTGACCCTGCCGGGCCCCAACGATTTACTGACATATCCTGGAAGGGTGCGCGGAACGCTACGTGCCGTCGACGATATGAACTCGGTCCAGACGGTCACCAGATGGCCGGATGGCGAGCTTTCCATTGATTTGTCTGTAATTCACTCGCCTACGGTCGCTGGAAATCGGGGTCGGGATCCCAGCCGCTGCGGCGTGAGGGTCGTTCCTTAGGGCTAAATGCCTTTGCTAGCGTTCCTGCTTCGTAGAAGGATGTGACCGCCTACCATTCCTCCTTGCTCCGGAATATGGCCTGTACCAGGTCCCGGCGCGAGAGGTCGTAGCCGCTGATCGCCCCATGAAGAGACGGTGGTGCTACGATACATGCGCTGTTTGTTATGGGGAGCGAGTATTATTGCGTTATCTTGGTATTGAACGATATTTACCGCGACACCTACAGTAAAATATATTTGTATTTATATTATTTTATGTTCGGGTAATAGGCATAACATATATTTCTTGAAACGGTGGGATATTTTCCGTGAAAGAATCCGCTGATTGAAGCGAGTTTGTGTATATAATTTTAAAAAGGAAAGATTCACTTAGAGAATGATACCAAGAAAGAAAACTGATTATCCCTTTTAACAAGATTAAAGCTAGATTTGCAAGTAAAGGAGCTTGTTTGTTTCCTTCGGTTGAGTCTTGAAGAATAATATGTATTATTTTCTAAAATATTTGCCTCACAAAATTAAACTAATATTGTATCGTTAAAAGTTTGAATACATGTGTGTGTTAGCTACTCTTTGACGCTCAAATGACTAAAAGAATTTGAGTGAAACTTTACTATAATAAAATGTACATAAATAAGAAGTGAAAAGAGAAGTACTAATTCATCCGGGGCGAAGCCGCTGCCAAAATGCAGTGATTATATTATATCCATTTGAAAACTCAACCCGGCGTAAGAGATAGCTACCGCCGATCCCCTCCACGAGGATACGGCGGTGCTCCGCCCAAGCGGAGCACATCTCCAGTGTTCGTTCCAACGTGTCCTCCGGGCAATCCACACAGTGGTGACACCCGGGCTTTTCTTCCGCCTGAATCCGTTGCAAGAACCTCCCAAACTTACCATGTCCGGTGAGGACCTTTTTTTCCGGTAGGGGAATCACCAGAATTATTTCTGCCGCTCTTGGGCGGAGCGAGAGGGCGTGTCAGACTCTTACTGACTAAACCCATACCCCCGTTGACGACTGGGCTCGGTCCAGATTATTAACAGACTGCTGGACGGCCAGCTACCCAGTGCTCGACGTCTGCGAGCCCGTGCCTACGGTGTTCGAAAATTGGGATCGGGATCTCAGCGGCGGCGGCGTGACGGCTGTTCCCTCACGTGCTCGCGGTCGGCCGCCTCCTTCGCTAGCATTACTGCTTCGCAGAAGGAGGTTCGCCTCCGCCACCCCTCCTCGCTCCAGACCATGACCTGTACCAGGGCCCGGCGCGAGAGGTCACCGCCGCCGATAGCCTCCACAAGGACACTGCGGTGCTCAACCCAAGCGGGGCACAATGTCCGGTGAGGACCTGCGACATACGGAAGGTAAAGACGCCGTGACGTCTTTCCAACCACTACTCAAAGAGGGGACTTATCGCCATTATATTAATAGGTGTACTCTTAGATTCGATTTTTAACTCAACCTCCAAAGCAAAACTATAAAAACTCAAGACATTATTCATCATCCATCATTCAACCTAGCCTTTTCCCAATTATATTGGGGTCGGCTTCCAGTCAAGCCGGATTTAGCTGAATACCAGTGTTTTACGAGGAACGGCTGCCTACCTGACCTCTGCAACCTACTAACACGGTATTTCATGGCAAGACTGGAGTCAGATTTACTAGCTGACCATCCGTAACGACTGCCAAAGATCTACAAATGACAACCGGGACCTACGGCTTAACGTGCTATCCGAGGCACGGAGAACTCAAGACATTATTCCCAGAGAAAAAAACAAATATTGTTTACTCATATCCCCACGACCAAAAGCTTCAAAATGACTTATTCCCCTCAGTTGACTCGTCTAACTTAAGCGGAATAATAAGCGGCTCTTGTCAATATTCCTCCGTTTTCCGCTATTTTTCCGTTGCGAAATTGACGGAACATTTATTTAGTTATTCTGAAGGAAATAAGAGCTGCTTATAATTACGTCAAACGTAACCGGTATCGTCAAAGTTAGATTGCTGCTCCGATTACGTGTAAGAGCGTTTTCACATTATCCGATCCGATATCGGTGTCGGACGCCGATCCGATATCGGGGTAAGTAGAATGTATGAAATGCCGTGCTCCGATATCCGATATCGGGTCGGACAATATGAAAGATAGGTACATATTTCATACATTTTACTTACCCCGATATCGGATCGGCCGGCGTCCGATACCGATATCGGATCGGATAATGTGAAAACGCTCTAATATTGCTTGTTGCTTGGTTGTAATGGGTCAGTTTTAGAAGTGCGATATTCTTTCTTTTTGTTTTGCGAATAAAATGATTGGTAAGTATCATCATCAACATCAGCGTTTTATCAGAAAGACGTCCACTGTTGGACATAGGCCAAGCCATAGTGTCCCCACTACTTGTTCACAATTCGACAATAATGACGACACAGAAACGGCCCAGTAGTTGAGTGATTGGCATTAAACTACGAGTACATGTCGCAGGTTCAATTTCCGTAAGAGTAAGCAATATGTGTATGGTCAACAAATAGTTGGTTCCACGTGTGGGCCTCTTGTATATGTATATATCTTGAGATATGATTGTCAACGCACCCATGATAGTAGTTTAACCTTAACCTATCACATACCCATAAAACGAGACACAATAGTAAAACAATAACACCGCGGTCTCATAGGACCGGTCGGGGATTCATGAAATAAGTCTTTTAGATATTTATACGGGTAATCTTCGTTAAAAAAATATCCAGACTCTAAACATATTATATGGAGAAAATTACATTTTCTCACAAAACGTATTGATAACGATCCTAATACCCAATACAAAACACCAATATAATAAACGTACAAAAAGACCAATGAAATACGCTCGCATAATCCGCAAAACGTATCAGCTAATCGCTCTATGTAATACATTAATTATACCTGGACATTATTCATATCGCGCAAATTATACTAACGAAATACTTTCAGCCTGACAAACTGCTTGCAAAGTCTTTAATTAGTCGGAAAACTGTTATTTATAATCTTTACGCCCTAACTGCCTTGAACAGAAAGTTCAGTTTCGTTCAGTAGCTTAGTTGCAGAGGTACGGGTATATATTGGTAGCGAGGTACAATTTTCTGAAGTGTCAGTAGCAATTTTCCTCTACAGTATGCTGTAATGCAAAGGGAGGATTGACGTGGAAACACTGGCATCGGCCCCTAGTGAGCCGGTAAAAAGTTCGATTACGTTACCCTGTGGTAATATGCAGGGTTTATTAACTCGTTTTGGCTGACGCGGCAGTAATTTGTATTTTGGTTGTGTGGTTGATCGATGTGCTGGTTTTTAGAGCTGCTGTTTAGCTGATTTTAAAAAAGAGGAGTTTTTAAAGTCGACTGATTGTGTACATTTTTTAATTTTGTATGTTAGTTTTTGTCAATGAGAAATATAGTGTGTCAAGAACGATCACTAATTCGACATAAATGATTTTTAAAAAAAGGGTGAGTTCCTCATACTCACTTAAATGTCGCACTGATGGTGATGCATGTGTTGAATCATTTAGTTCCCTTCAGAATGGTTAATCCGAGCGATGCTAATTACCGTGTCATGCTTGTGAACGGGCGCTATTAGTGATCATCTCTAAACTGCCTGTGTCACTATTTTAAGTTTTATTTATGTTTAATTATTCATTTACATTGTTGTCACATGATAGTACCTAATAAAAAAAGTAACCATTGATTTTTTGCACGTGTCTCGACCAACACCTTAGGAGGCACGTGTTAGGCGTTGGGGTCAAGGGCTTGATTCAGAAAGTGGTACTCTTAGACACGGCTAGTATAGTTAGAAGTTTCCCATCTCTGGAGCCCTGACCACCGGTAGCTTGGATCTTATTCTCGATACCAGTGGGGTTTAATTTTTTTATATTTTCAAATGTTTTTTACCTCGGACAGAAGATAAGCATTGCCATACAGCATGGCAATGCCGCCAGTCTTTTGGACACATTACCGGTCGACAGCGATGTGGAAGAGTTTTTTAACGCCATACTTTAGTTAGGTTTTAGTTAGTTCAATTATTAGTTTAGAGTTTTTTATTATACTGTTAATAAATATTGTATATAGTTAGTTGAAAAAAAATGAAAAAATAAAGTTTTATATGTAAAGATTTAAAAATGTAAAAAAATACAAATAGAGAAATGTTGGTGAAGACCACATTAAGAACAGAATACAACATCTTTCCCAAAAAACATGTTTATCCCCATAATAATACCAGTAACATTAAACCACACGCCCTGCCATCCCATTAACTAAGCCCGCACTTAACTAAGTGATTCTGATTGACACTTAGTGGTCACTAACGCACCACCAGACGTACGACCCTGGCGAGCAGCCAAAACTAGGCTAGGACTATTTACATAAATGGTTAGGTGTGGGAGGTATCTGGGATTGAATCTATAGACCCAGGGATAGAATCTTTGAAGCAGGGTAGTGCCTTAAATTGTATGAAGCTTTTCTGGAAGGTGCTACAAGTAGAGGCCATTTCATGCTCTTTTTTTTCAGCGAGAAATCTTTAAAAAGAGTCCTTCCACTCTGGGTACAGCAAGAAGCTAAGGTAAGTTAGACTTTTACTGAACATACCCTTATATTTTAAGTTGTCTAATGCAGTTTAAGACTGCGGTAACTCTTCCAAATCTGGACAAGCCCTAACATGCATCGGCCCTAGAGCGCTCATCAATTAAGCGCCTTCGACCCGAGCGTGGAGGAGCTCGTGGCTAGATAATAACAGCCGCACAGGTCGATCTTCAAGGTTAAGCAACGCTTGCCTAGGTTGGTCTGTGGATGGGTGACCATCTTAACATAACGAGTTTCCTCCGTGCCTCGGAAAAGCACGTTGAGCCGTTGGGCCCGGCTGTCATTTAGAGATCTTTGGTAGTCGTTACGGATAGTCAGAAGCCAGTAAATCTGACTCCAGTCTTGCCATGAAGTACCGTGTTACCCCAGTTAATGGGTTGTGGAGGTCTGGTAGGCAGCCGCTCCTCGTAAAATACTGGTATTCAGCTAAATCCGGCTTGACTGGAAGCCGACCCCAATATAGTTGGGAAAAGGCTAGGCAGATGATGATGACCCGAGCATGGTCCTCACGAATGGAATTCTTATAACTCTTATAACCTTAACCCTAAGTAATGTTCTTGATCAATTTTCCGCAAGCTTATTGTGTTCAAGGTTTATCTAAGAAATCCCAAAATTTTGGTACCGTGCAAAAGTGACATAACTTGTTAGTTTTTCACGGTACCAAAATTGAAAAATGAGTTTCTAAATTTTTAATTTTATTATTAGTCCAGTCAAAATAGACATTCCAGTTTGCATTAATTCCCAACAAGCTGGATTTTTGTGCAGGCCTTGAATACGTCATTACCAATGATATGTCAAAAGTCCCCATCGATCCCGCTTGTGCGTTGTTTTTAATTCGAGGTCAAAGGTCACAAATTTGCGTTTTTTGCGTATATCTCTGAAACAACGAGAGCTATCGAAAAATGCTTCAGACAAAATTTATAGATCGTAATATTGTCTACAAAAAAATCTCAACACTTTTCTTCTACAAAGCATCGCTTTCGAGATATCGTGACTTTAGACCGCAGGAAAGTCGTATTTTAGTGTAACAATCACTGTGGTACCTACTTAGCCTCAGCAGCAACTAAGTCATATTCATACTGAAAGCGGGCAATGAAACTTCTCGCTAGCTCATCAGAACGAGCTGAGCTTCCTTCAAGATAGTTTTCTTGAAGTCAAAGGTTGAAACTTGAGACACTCTTTGTCGAAGATTCTGCGCTTTTCTTTCATTTCAGCCGTTTTATATGCTTCATTGCCACAGAACAAACAGTATTTCTTGAAACAAAAAGACGATTCATTACCTCGTGCTCTAGTACGAGGAGGACTAATCCCAGATGTGTATCTCCGCCTCACGCTGTCTTTTAGCTGCAGTGATGCTGCTCTTCCGGGTGTATGCTTTACGACACTGCTTATGTATCGTTACAGATGTTTTGTCCTTCAAATATTCAGCAAACCCCTTGGTATAAGTGCATATTCGTATTTTCTATGTTTAAATAGCCATAATTTGAGAACAGTGCACCGTAGAAGAAAAAGTGTTAGATCTTTTTGTGGACAATTTTACGATGTACAAACTTTGTTTGAACCATTTTTCGGTAGCTCTCATTGTTTCAGAGATATACGCAAAAAACGCAAATTTGTGACCTTTGACCTCGAATAAAAAACAACGCACAAGCGGAATCGATGGGGACTTTTGACATGTCATTTGTAATGACGCATCCAAGGCCTGCACAAAAATCTGGCTTGTTGAGAATTAATGCGTAGTGTTGTTGTGTGCTCTGTTTTCATTACAAATTATTCTGATAAAGCTGGCAAAAAGGAATGCCCTCAGAAAATGGATTCGAACCCAGTCTATGGGTACATAGATTTAATTTTTTTTCCGTCTATGCTAGAGCGAGAAAAAGGGCATGCTAGCGACTGCCTCTGCATTCTGCCGCAAACGATCATATTCCCACTCTCTTTTGTAAATTCGTCAGATATAGCTCAACCCTAAATAAGCCTCTTCATTACAAAATGAAAGCCGGAATCACACTTCATTTAGACACACTTGAACTATTTAATAGTCCAATAATCAAGCACACAAATTAATACAAACATTTTGGTCCTTTAGTAGCCCTTTCATATTGTTGAAGTTCGAAATATTGCAGACACTCATATATAAATGAAGTAGCAACTCAACTAAACTTATAATATGTACTTAGTTTAACATAATGAAGTGTAAGTTCGAATCCGGATTGTTGTGGCAACGGTATTGTTTATTTAGTATTTAGTATTTGTATTTGTATTTGAAATAGGAAACTCTGTAAACAACTCTGGTAACCGGTAATTTACTATACCAAGATAAAAGTCTACCTTTTAGTTTCATATTAGGTCTTTACCTATGAAATTGCCGTTATGCAGTACTGGCCATTTCAAATCGAAATAATTTTTGTTTGGCTAAGAACAACGAAGGAACGGGGTTTAGTCAGTAAGAGTCTGACACGCCCTCCCGCTCCAACCAAGAGCGGAGAAGTCATTCTGATGATTCCCATACCAGAAAAAAAAAACCTGTTATTGGTTTGCTCGCTTCCGTTCTGGAAATTTCGACCTGAAAAATGAACCTCACGGTCGTCCGAAGACTTTAGTCGACAATGACGAATTATTAAAAGCGATCGTGGAAGCTGATGATACACAATCTACGGCTGAATAAGGCTCCACACTGGCACTGTATATACCATGGGTCCGAACCGGCAGCGTTTATTACCTGCTTATAAAATAATACACTTACCCCGTATCGCTATAGTAGGCAACATAGCAAAGCCATGTATTAAGGTCCAGAATAACTTTCTATACATCTTCATGTTTGTAATGTAATTGTCACTTTTCCCATGATTCACTTGACACTATTATTTTGATTGCACTTCACTATTGCAGATTAGTTTTCTTAGCATCTGAAACAATGAGAAAAGTAAATCGTTAGTTATGTAAGTATATTCATACGATTATAAGGTCAATGCGAGCAGTGGTAGCCCAGTGGTAACTGCCCCGAATTGCAAGTTGTAAGTCGCGGGTTCAAACCCGGTTAGGCGCATTACTTTGTGTAATTTATTTTATCACCACTGCTCTCAAAACGGTGAAGGAAAATATAGTGAGGAAACCGGCATGTCCTAGAACCAAAAATTCGAAGACATGTGACATCAACCACCAATCCGCACTGGGCCCGCGTGGTGGATTACAACCCATTCCCTCTCCTAGAGAGGAGGCCTGAGTCCCAATAGTGGGAACATTATAAGGCCGATAATACTAATGCCAATAATTTATACGATCATAAGGGCAATACGGTAACTGCGTGATTTTTCTACAGAGTTTTTAAGTTAAGGGAAGTTTCGGCCCTGGTTTTAGATCTCCATGCGCAAATCGAGCATGCGTGCAAGAACTGTTACCATGATCGCAAAGTACTGTTGCTTTTAGATCTATCCAACAGTTACAGTGAATCTAGGACGCAAAAGAAACTAAAGAAATACATTTTTTTTGAAGGTCAAGATCATCAAAATGACTTTTCCCGCTCTGGACGGAGCGGGAATGAGGAGCGGCGGAGTGTCAGACTTCTATTGACTAAAGCCACTCTTGTTCCTACTTTACCCTAATTGCAGGGTCCCGGGGTTCTCTTTTGTCAACTCATGGCCCCAGAAAGGAATATAGGAGGGTTAAGTTAGTATCTAGAGGTGCTCGTGGCTAAATAATAACAGCCGCACGGGTCGATCTTAAAGGTTAAGTGACGCTTTCCAAGGTTGGTCTGTGGATGGGTGACCATCTTAACATACCGAGTTTCCTCCGTGCCTCGGAAAGCACGTTAAGCCGTAGGTCCCGGCTGTCATTTGTAGGTTTTTGGCAGTCGTTACGGATAGTCAGAAGCCAGTAAATCTGACTCCGATCTTGCCATGAAGTACCGTGTTACCCCAGTTAATGGGTTGTGGACAAAGTTGTGGAGGTCTGGTAGATAGCCGCTCCTCGTAAAATACAGGTATTAAGCTAAATCCGGCGTGACTGGAAGCCGACCCCAATATAGTGGGTTTAGACTAGGCAGATGATGAGTCAGTATCTAGAGGTAGAAGAATAAACTTACAAGTCCCACATACCTACGAAACTATCATTATAATAAATATCCACCTTAGTAGTGGTATTATTACTGACGCAGTTAGAAATGCCACTGCGTGGGTATACTATGAACGATATGTGATGTAGGCGTTTTTATAAACTATAGCGAAGGTGTTTATAAATTAGGCATTTAGTTTTCGTAACGCCGAAACCTTAATTCTTAACGTTTGAATCCCCAACCGGTCCTATGAGACCGCGCTGTTATTGTTTTACTATTGTGTCTCGTTTCGCGGGTATCTGAGTAACTACGGGTATTAATATTGCAGTATTACACGTCTGTATCAATTCATCTTCAAATCTTCGAATGTAACTCGTAAAACCTGCCTATGTTTCTTAATTTAATCTATGTTCCTTTGCGTTCTAGGGTCACGGTAACTTTTTTTAATAACCCCACAACCCTAGTAGGGATACCCTAAGGAGCAGCAGTAAGTAGCCGAAGCAGTAAGTAGCAGTAAGTAGTCGAAGGATATCCTATCCTCTTACGCCCGTTTTCAATATGCTACCTATTTACAGTTGCAGCTAAGAAAGATAAACAAATCTATCCTTTTGCCCTTACTTGCTTTCCTATAACCTACCGACGGAGAGCATTTCCTACCAAAGTTGTGGATTGATAGATAGAATCTTACAATTTATCGGGGATAGCTATCTATTTATGAACTGCGGTAGGTTATTGAAAACAGTTTGTCATTTTAAACTTGAGAAATTAGTTTGTCATTTTAAACTTGAAAGCTTTGCATGACTATTCTCGATATCAACTCAAACGCACTGAAGTCTCATTTATGACGGCATTACGATTTCAAAAACATTCCTTTTGTTTTTCTTATCGATTTTGTCATTTAAAAATACTGACTGCGAAGTGAGCATGACACAGCAAAAGCCACGTTTATAACAAATACATAATAATTGATTGAACGTTCGCGTAGGTTCAGGCACGCAACACCGCCGTGCACCGTTCACGTTCACTCCCCATTCCAGTACAGTCAAACAAGTCAGCGCACGCAACGCGATTATCTTCACCAAGTCTTTACGCAAACATGTCGAAGTATTCACGGTCTTTACTTATGCATCAATTGCACGTCGAGTCTCGTTTACTCTAGACTTGACTAAGTGGAAGTATGAAGAACGGGGTGTAAAGGCCTGCAAACTCTCGTTGAAAGAGAGAATCAAGGCTAGAGTGAATAGGCTTTTGATAAACTAGTGCGCTTCACTACCAACGATTGCATCACTATTTACTGCGGGATCGTAGTCAAGCACTAAAGTAGGTGCCAGATAAACGACAAATATCAGTTGTTGACCTCCTACATTTATTGACATTCTTAATTTCAAAACTAAAATTATAAAACTGCCTTGCATCGACATCTATGTATAGCGATCCTTTACATCTTCTATTAATGAAAAAAAGTTCATTGTTTGTATTTTGGGTGCCTTCGCAGAGATAATAGAAAAAGGTACTTAATACTTCATTTCAAGCTTATCTGGCATCTATAGTTTATACACCCTAACCATCAGGTGGGATCGTCAATATTCTTTAAAAAAAAACCTGCATCAAAACATCACCCCAACACTACCCTTTACTCAACAGAAGTCATCCCCGCCATAAAGTAAATAGTTTTCACAGCGACAACTGCATGGCAGTGTTGCAGTAAAAGTCAAATAAAGTTACATCGTTGGCTGGCTGCTATTCGACTTAACTGCTGGTTTACCGCTCTTGCAGCACACACGTTACGTGTCGGTTTTGTAGTCTGCTAGCTAATGTTGTTAGGTTGAACGCACTAATGTGGATTCTGTTTGCTGTAATACGAAAAAGTAAGTTACTCGTAAGACAAGGGGTGTTAGACGAAGTTATGTTCTATTAGCTATACGAGCTTCATCTGAAATTAGTTTAAATCTTTATCAAAAATCGATAAAAATATAAATTCAACGTAATTTGTAACTATGATATTAACCATTATCATTACAGTAAAAAAAAATGTTATTAGTCTGCAAACTTTCTGTAAAAATAAATAATAGCGATTGTTAAAATCCAAAATGCTTGAATTTGTTGCTTGTTTCAATCACTTCATCAAAAGACACTCAACCAACTTATAACAGAACTTGGACTGAAAGAAAAAAAAAACCTGACGTGACAACTTCTTGCAACAATTAAAAAAAAATTATATCAACTTCAAAAAAAAACCGGGCAAGTGCGAGTCGGACTCGCGCACTGAGGGTTCCGTAGTAACTTACCTATAAAAACAGTACAATCGAACAATTCGACAGTCTCGAAATGTACGTTTTTTGCAGTATAAACGGACGAATCTTTTTTTCCCGTCACTTTACCAATTGAATTGAAAATTGATTTTTGCACAGCTTCAAGGGACCACGGACCCAATTATATGGTGTTAATTTCAACTCAATACCTCTAACTTACCTATGAATAAAGTTCTATTCTCGAATCGAGCGTTGAAGATTTTTCAAAAAAATAATTCTTGTGACGTAACAACAAATTTTCAGTTTTCAGAATTTTCCCTATATGAGTGCTATAAAACGTTGCTTCATGCCAAATTTCAAAATTCTAGGTCGACTGGAAGTACCCTTTAGGTTTTGATTCCCTTGCGAGTACTTGCGAGTTTCAAAATATGCAGCTTAAATTGCTGTTTCTTTTGATTGCGTTGACATAGAAGTTTGATTTTGTTACAGCTTAAAGGTATTATAGACCTGAGTATTTGGTATGAATTTCAATTTAATACCTCTACGCGTTTATGAGGAAATGGGTAGTAAGTTTAAAATTATTAAAAAAAATATATATTATGTGATGTAACTAAAAATTTATGATTTTCGTAATTTTTCCTTTATCTATGCTATAAGACGTTGCTTCGTACCAAATTTCAAGATTCTGAGTTCACGGGAAGTACCCTGTAGGTTTTGATTCCCTTGCAAGTGTCGAAAATTTGCGGCATAAACGGCTGTATCTTTTGATTGCGTTGGCTTAGAAGTTTGATTTTTTCACAGCTTCAAGGGACAGTAGATTTGAGTAATTGATATAATTTTCAGCTTCATACCTCCACGCGTTCCTGAGAAAAAGGGTCTTGACAGACGGACGGACAGACGGACAACAAAGTGATCCTATAAGGGTTCCGTTTTTTCCTTTTGAGGTACGGAACCCTAAAAAGAACATGTCAAACTGGCACGTGTCGACCAATGAGAGCACAGCGAGACACGTAACTAATATACCTCGTAACACCTATAAAACGCTTGCTGTTGAGGAAAAATCTTCAGCGATAAATAAAAGTCAGGCTGACTGCGTGTTTGCCGTTCGCCACGCCACTGCCACAGACCACGGAATTCTCAAGCGGTGAGGGGGACATTGATCACTAGCTTCTTTTGTTTAGTAAGGTTTTTTGTTTAGGTTTTCTTAGAAAATCTTTTTAGTGGGACGTAAGTAAATTAGGGTAGGTCTACATTGGGCTACCTATGTCTGGTCTGGGCGCGAAGGTCACCACACATCTTATATGGCAACTAGAATTGTAGAGCTACATTAGACTATCGTCACGCCATGCGGTTCTAAGTACAACTCAGGCGTTGCCAACATAGTCGGTCTAATTTAGTGTCCGCTTTATAGTTTCAAAAGCTTGTTTTAAAAACAACAACGAAATGTTAAAGAGTTAGGGTAGGCAGAAATGGTGGCGCTACTTACAATTCGTACGTCACCGATCCAAACCCAGGCAATTTTTTTTATGTAATTTATTTCACCATGACTGCACAAGAGCATTTCAAGAAATGATAACAAAAAACATTGTCAAGAAACCAGCTTGTGCCTTGAACCAAAAAAAAGACACATGACATCCACTAACCCACACTGTGCTCGCGTGGTAGATTACGGCCCATTCCCTCCCCTAGATAGGAGGGCTTAAGCCAAAGCAGTTGGAACATTTTAAGGCTGATTATGGTGTGATAAGTGACCTTATTTACTTACAAAAAGAGAATAAACGCCCCACACTAGGAATTGCTCCTTTATCAGGTGCTTTTTACAAACATGTAAACTCACATACCCAAGACACTATCTATAGGCCACACAATTTTTTTTGTTTGTGAGAAATCGGACGCGTGACGCGCAAGCGACATTAGATCCTAAAACATCTTTTAGCTGCATACAAAGTTACATCTACTGGATTACAACATCTAGATACTCGTAAAGGCCTACCTCATTAGCGCTAAAATAAACTCACATAATTGTGTTTGTAAGTCATCTAGGTCTGGAACAAATCTGACTCCTAGAACCAGAACAACTATCTGTAGGCCATATAAACAATAGTTTCGTGAGGGATTCGAACCCGCGACGCGCAACCTAGGCGATAACAAAGCATGTCCATGACAGTAGCTTCTAAAACATTTTTAGTTGCCTACAATGTTACATCTACGGGCCTGCAACATCGAGATAAAGGACTTCCTCATATATCTTCAAACACTAAACAGGTTGGTTGGTCAGGTTATTCTCTTAGGATGCGTCTCTTTAACAGCACTGCATTGCGCCATTCTTCCAAACACTTGGTTGTAAAGTTAAATTAGATAGTGCTGTTTTTAAAACAACTCTCATTATGGATTTTATTATTTCATTCATTCATTTCTTTTAGACATAGCCCACACCACGGATCCATACATACATTACAGAATTAAACCTACTAATATTATAAACGCGAAAGTTTACATGTACTTAAGTAATAGATGTTTGTTACTCTGTTTCGCAAAAACTGCGGTATGCATTTCGACGAAATTTACTACGCGGGTAGACCACATCCTGGAATAATTTTCTACTATCGCTGTTCTCTTGGGATAATTTCTACTATCACGCGGGCGAAATCGCTGGCAGCATCTAGTATCAAATTGCGAGTGCATCTCTTGCTACAGCTCATTCATACAACTGATGGGTTAACTATCGTCTGTTCTATAAGCCCGGAGACTAAATTGACACAAGTAATGTCAAATTTACTATAGAAATGACGCCAGTTCTTTTGTGTTGAAATGTCATTTTAGTCTCCGGATTTATAAAACAGACGATACGACTGTGGACAGCCACAATCGCGCACGTCTCGCACGGATTCTCGTACTTACACTTAAGGAGACTTTTTTCAAGCTGCTTCCTTAGTGGCTCAATAGTGTAGCGCTCCGTTTCATGATATCAAAACACAGGTAGACATAAATACAAACTGAAAACACAATTAAAAAAAACTGAATCAAACAGCTTCTGCTTCTAAAGAAGAAAGATAGAAAAACTTTTTATTCACACACACATACATTACACTTACACACACTTACTTTACACACATCACACTTCCCACTTCACTCAATAAAACCACAGTTTTCTCCGAAAAGTATATTTGACTAAAACTTCAAAATTCCATGCATTGACTACGTGTTGCGTACCACAGGCCACAGCCACGCCACACGCGATCCACACAAACGTCGGTTAACCGCGCTCACGGCCTATGATTAATCTCTTTATCCCGAAGCTTTGTGGGAACAGCCTGTATGTTATACAGCGTGCATTTTGTTATATGTTTACGGCATTGTTTGGACTTGTAGTTTTGTGGTGTGGAATGGCTGGGAATGTAATGGTCGAAAGAATTGTTGCTGGATGCAGAATCTGATTCTTTGAAGCGTGATTCATCAACTAACAACTAAACATATCCGTATAGGCGTGAGCTTGCGGACGGTGAGCAATGGGTAGCTCGCCGTCCGGTAACCATTCGGACCGAGCCCAAGACGTCGACGGCGCGTACTGTTCCACGCGCCTTAAAGAGATGTCAGGAAAACCTTAGGGGCCCAGCGGGGTTAAAACATACTAGGACCATGGGTTTGCTTCTGAAAGGAAAACCCAAACCCCTGAAACGAAGCCAAAAAAAGATCAGGAGTAGGTTTTAGTCCGTAAAAGTCTGACATGAACTTCCACTCCGCCCAAAGTGGGAAAAGTCACTGAAAATAAGTGGGGGCACGTTACCAACTGGGTTACACGTTACAAAAATATATGACTAGTTTCCCACATATATGTTACGTAACCAGAAAATCACAATTCAATCTCTAACACCGTTGAGTTCTTACTTCAATGACGTCACGAGGTGTACTCAGAAAGCCTCCACAATCTCGTTCATCTACGTCCTACGTCATAAAATAAAACCTTTTACGACAACGGCAAACATTTACGAGCATATTCTTATAATTTTCCTTTCCTAGGAAGAGCGAATGAGATTTTTCGGGAGGGACTCGACTCTTAGATACTCGAGTGAAGGAAGCTTTATGACTTAACATCATTTATTCTACGTACTCTTCAATGATATGTTGTGAATCAAATTATTTTGCTTCCTTTATAAATTTTTTCAAAGTTTTCTCGATTATTATCATAGTGTATCTTTAAAATTTTGGCACGGTTTTAACCAATTTTAAAGTTCAAAGAGGACGTTCTCAATTTTTCAGAATTTTCTTTCTTATTATGTTTCCTAATTACTCAAAGACCCGTCAATCGATTTGCAAAATTCTTCTTATAATGAAAGGGTATTTAATAATTACAGTCACAGTTGATCACATGATTTGATTAAAATATAGAATTTTAATCTACTGATGGGATTCTACTGAACAAATAATTACGCACTTCGAGTCGATAATGATGAGATTTTGCATAAGGTTTCTTTAGTGGGAGAAGCTATTAAAATGTATGGCCATATTCAAAAAACCGGCCAAGAGCGTGTCGGGCCACGCCCAGTGTAGGGTTCCGTAGTTTCCCGTCCGTCAAAATAAGCGTCCCCAACTTTTCAAAACTGTTCGTCCCATCAAGTTCAAAATAATTTTCCTAGAAAGTCTTTATAAAGCTCTACTTTCCAGATTTTTTTTCATATTTTCTAAACTTATGGTTCAAAAGTTAGAGGGGGGGACGCATTGTTTTTTACTTTTGGAGCGATTATTTCCGAAATTATTGATATTATTAAAAAAATATTTTAGTAAACCCCTATCATTTTTTAATACCTATCCAAAAATATACCATACGTTAGGGTTGAAATTAAAAAAAAACGCTTTTTACTTTACATGTAGGGGGGAAAAATTATTAAAAAAAAATATATATGTATTTGCACTTTGTCGGTGTGATTGACATACATATTGGTACCAAATTTCAGTTTTCTAGAGCTAACGGTCACAGAGATAAAGCGAGGACGGACGGACAGACATGGCGAAACTATAAGGGTTCCGTTTTTGCCAATTGGCTACGGAACCCTAAAACGAAAAAAATAGGTTACTTTAAACGAAATTTTCAAAAGAACAAACTCCTACATATTTCCCTAGAAACGAACACCAAAAACAATCCTCTTTCAACTCTAACAAACTATACGAGTACGTGTATTATTTGTTGTTTATTTCGTGCGAAACTTTGACTTAAATCAAGTGGTACATGCACTATTCATAGTCCGTTGAATGCTTGGCACTCGATCTAAGTTGCACCGGCACTCCTGGCCATTTCAAACGGGTCTTAGTGTAAAACATTCTATAGAAAATTTTCGTGTTTTCTCAGAACGGTTTTCTTCGGAATCGTTCCGGAATTGCACGAAAGCACGGCATTGCATTTCGATTTGTTACGAAATAGTCGAGACGGGAATGTTCTTTTCGGAAATACGGTTCACTTAAAGACGGTACCTCCCGAAAATTACTGCACTTAACTCATCTATAAAAGAGAAGACTGTCCATCATGAGCTGCAGGAAAAGCGAGATTTATTTCAAGATGGATTCTGTTTCGTTTTTGTTCCTGTTTAAAATAATGATAGTCGAACGTCGAGTAATGGGTCGCTCTCACTGTAGGGTTGTCTGGTAAAGACCAAATCCATGTCGATGACGTAGTGCCTCAAGGAGATGTCCAAAAAACTGTAAGGGTTCATGTCTGCTAGGGCTGCCGGTACGTTTGAAAGAGTTCCCGTAGCCCTAGACAATAGAGGGTAAATAAAGGAACCCACCCCCCTATAGGTTTCTAGTCAGGAAAAGTATGACAAACCCTCTTTCAGTCTTACCCTAAAGAAGCCACAATTAGACGATTTGCCTCATATACCAACCGAACCATATAGAAACCGGCATGTCACAGAACCAAAAAAAATCGAGAACATTTAACATCCCTCTACTGGGTTCGCGTGATAGATAACCGCGAAGGCAAGCACTAAGGAAGGATTACTTTTTAATTCATCCCCATTATGATGAAAGCGTCAGGGTAGCCCGCAAAATTCAAATTTTCTTACGTTTTTTGCAATTTGCAGGCCAGTATGAAGTTAAACATATCTTTGCGACCGTAAAACGTAACTAGTTACATAATTATAACCATAAAAATTATCAATACAAGCCTCCAAGCTCACGAGCTGCTCTGACGCTTCCCCCTTAAGGGGATGAACGGTCTAAAGTTTATATGGAGAAACCTACATTCGCGTGGACAAACTCACAACGCTGGCACAAGGTAGTTTAAATATATTATTTTCAAAAAAGACAAAATATATGAGGTTGACAGGCGCCTTCGATCAACCCCTTTTTGGTATGTCGCCTATCGTTATCTCTGATGAAGGTAACATTTTCCAGAGCCGTCTTGTCATTGATCTTGTCTTGACAAGACTATTCATTGTGACTTACGGAATTCTTTCTCAAGGTTCGGAATCATTTGGGTTTGAGATATTGAGTACACTGAGACAAAGGCTGCTTAGACAGGTTGATAGAGAATTTCTTGTTTATTATGATGCTATCAAAAATCTAAATATGGTTTAATGTCGAATAGTAATGATTTTTATAAGCTAACAACGGAATGAATTCAAACAACAAACCGTCAAACAAACACAAAACACACCGTCGTACGGAGGGTATTCATCCTTACGTTGTCGAAACCTCTACGGTCTGGACTAAGCGTTTCGCTTCGTTGTTATACCGCGTACATCGAGGGACTGGAACAATCTGCCTGCTGCGGTTTTCCCTCCCAATTATAATTTAGATGTCTTCAAAGCTAGAATGAATAGGCTCTTAATAAGCTAGTGTACCTCACCATCAACGATTGCATCACTGCTTACCATCAGGTGGGATCGCAGTCAAGCACTAGTTTAAAAAGAATTAAAAAAAAAACAGCAGCACTGCTCTTCTACAGAACCACCACACCTCATCATCATCACTTCAGCCTAAAGACGTCCACTATTGGACATAGGCCTCCCCTAAGTGTAGCCGTAATGAACGGTTCTGTGCTTTTCGTATCCATCGGGTTCCCGTGACCGTCACCAGGTCATCGGGCCATCTTATGGGAGGCCTTCTAATGCTGCGTCTTCCGGTACCGTACGTGACTTAAAATGATACCTATGGTACGTGCTAATACATATACATTTACACACCTATAAGCCTATATACATATGTATACAGAATCCCCCGCCAGGTGATCGTCAGATCTGTTTGCAGACACAACAACGCGATAATAGCCAACGTCTAAGCCTCCAAATGGCAATCAAGGGGATGTTAGTACAATCCTAACTCATTGCATTAGTGCTGGGTATTAACTCAGACATATATTTCAACCCTAGGAGGTAGAATGGTATGTGAGTCCTAATTAAAAGATTAGCCATCCGTTATACCTATATAACCTGTGCTGCACTTTTTAAGATTTACACAGGTACAGAAAAGGTTTTTTTAAAGGTGGGATATCATCCAGTGACTTCTCTCACTCTAGAGCAGAGAGGGAAGGTAGACAATGTCCTGGAACGGCATATAGGATACTTTTTGACCGGGACTATGCTTCTTTAGGATATTTTCTATTATCATGCGGGTGAAGCCGATTACAGCAGCCAGTAAATAATATAGTTAAACTGAAGTGTTTCAAAGAATAAACCTAACGATCTAATGCATAAAAGTCTTTAATTGATCTCCACCACTTACAGTAGTCTAACTAGGCAATACCTTACAGAATCAATTTCCCGACCACCAACCACTTCCAAGCAATCAAAGCAACAAGATAACGAACAACAGGCTCTAACGCCTTATTCAGAAATACTTTCCGAATACAAAGGCGTTAAACCTAAAATGCAAATCAAGTGCCACAAATACACTAGTATAACACTGCAGTCTTATCAAAAACCGAAACGAAACCAAGTTTATCCTACAATTATTCAGTGTTTTGGGTAACTCCGCCGTACCAGTACTTTCGCGAACCGACAAATTTATTCTTCAACCAGAATCGCTTGACGCAACAAATCACGCCCCGGAAAGCACTTGCGTGAGGTTAACAATCTTATTAATGAATTAGCAAACGATTTTGAACTCTATCTTTTATGTGTTACGTTTGATACTCGCTCTAGAAGATTTCCGCTCGGTTACGATCCGTATCAAGGTAGGTTTTGTTTCGAAATCAGGATGTTTACTAACGATTTCACGTAAGCACGGCTGGGTACTGACAATATAATTTATACAGTCGAGATATACTTGATTAACCTTGGGAGGAACACAGGAAACTTGGTGAAATACGCCGTTTGGGCAAGGTTAGGAGATAGATCCTAATTTAGGGTCTTCTCTCTAGGGAAGGAGGGAGCTGATGCGTAGGACGTTAATGTCATGCGTCATTTGTTTGATGACGTCTATTAACTGGGTCCTGGTGACTACCGTTGTGTTGAGGGACTCTCAAAGTGGTAAATTACTGCTTGACCAGAAGTTGGTCTTATACCACAGTTTATACAGCGTAGTTTAGAGGTATATGGGACGTTTATATGGCAGGTGGAAGCAGGACAGGTGATAAAACCAAGCAGTATTGTGGTTTTACTGTGTTACTATGTCTCTTGTGTAGTTGTGTCCTGAATAGATGCAGTTTTAAGTTACTACAGCAGCCCAACATTCACAAAAAAACCTTATTAAGAAAAATTGTTGCAAACTAAGAGTTACTTTGTACTGTGGTGCATTCACAAACATGTAAACACAAGACACCAGACGCAGTAAATCTATTTATTCGGTGCGGAAATTGAAATCGCGACACATAGCGTAGCAGCCAATTGCTCAATCACACAACATACAGGACTTTTTTTACATTATTATCATACTGTATTTTTCTATTCGTTTGAAGTTTATTTTAAAAGAGCTCTTCCTTCACATGTTTCTAATAATTCACTCATTATCATCATAATTTTTTATCTACGCAGTCAAGCACTAGTTTTAAATACCAATTTTAAAAAATATTTTCCAACGACGTCCACAGCTGGACATAGCCTCCCCCAATTGTCGCCACAACGACTGATCCTGTGCATCTCACATCCATCAAAATCCCGCGACTCTCACTAGGTCATCACAACTCTGTACAATAAAATAAATTTTCACTCTATCGTGCACAAAATACGCGCTTTCAACAACGTACAATACATTTACATAGTACTCAATACTATCTAAAATTCAATACGATTGAAGAGGCCTGCAACGTGTCATATTCAAACGTTATAAATAGTGACGTCAAATCATTAAAACGTAACAGCAAAACGTGGAATAACGGGAATAACTTATGACATACTAACGGAACGTGCTCTTTGAAACATAGGAATGAAGGAAATTGATATTTATTACTGTAATAAAAGATCAATGATATTCAATATGAGGTACAGATTTATATTGGGTTATAGAAGATTGTGATTTTTTGCAACTAAGCTTTAACCTATCACATACCCGCAAAACAAGACACAATAGTAAAACAATAACAGCGCGGTCTCATAGGACCGATCGGGGATTCATGAATTAATGTTAAACTAAAATGATGCACTATATTGTCGAGCTTACGCGTCTTGGAAGACTTTTCCCACTCTAGAATGTAGCGAGCGAGCGTGTCAGTCTTTTACTGACGAAAACCTACCTACATTCCTTCATTTTCCCTGTTCTAGGACCTGAAACTGTAACTCTTTCGGATGGTTCAGAAAAACGACGTGGACCAAACCATTAAAATGTTTTATACGAGTAACTATAATGCACTACCTCGAGCTCTGATTCAGCAAAAATGCGTCGTTGAAGACCTTAAAACGTACTGTAAAATACCATCAATATGGTCCAAACTCTGTAAGAATAAATTATGAAACTAAAAGCCATTAATAGATCTAAATTACATTATACTTTCAAATGTTCAAATAAAAACCAAACTAAGCTTTTATTATACCTAGCCCATACTGTCTCACTGATGGGCCCCTCCATTCCTTCCATCGTTCCATCTAAGCCTTCAAAAATCAAAATTGTGTCGCACCGATTTTGGACTTTGTACCTGTTTAGAGGGTCCCAACTACCGGTAACTTGGGCTGCAGAGAAAGGATCATCCTGCTAATATAAGCCGTCTCCATAAGTATCGCATTTGGAATCCCCTTCATCTAGCTGCCTAAGGAGAGCCTCCTAAGATGTCAGTCAAGCCTCGTGTCAATTAAGCCACTAGTTGACAATTGGTAATATGATTATAATATTAAAAAAAAAACGTTTCGACCTCTTTCACAAAAAGAGACTCTTTTATCGTAATTATACGAAAGAAAACGACAAGATCAATTAGAAAGCCTATCTTTAAAATAAACAAAGAATATAATCTCGTTAATTTAACACCAGAAAAACGCTGGCAGAACGAAAAAATGCCTTGTTTCGTTGAGAAAAAAAAGCAACTAATTAATGACACTATTTCATTAGGGTCTCTTTTAATTACAGGGCAAATAATTCTCTTTGTGAAATAATTGTTTGTTCACCGTTTTGTTGCAACACAACGAATAGGGGTCATTTTTCATTGCTATATTTTATAATTGTTGTTTTAGGGAGTTTAAATATTTATTGTTTGCTTTATAACCTTTTGCAATTATTCGCTGTCTAAATTGCATGTTTGTCTTCGTGATCGGTTGGCCAGAGTTATTTACACAATCATTGTACTCGTATATTTATTTGATGAAAATTGCTGTTCTGGGTAAGAGTTCTTTTGCTAGGGCTTCTACTCTAATATCGTTCGTTTTGAAAGAGTTATCGCGGCCCTGGAACGCAAACGGCATTTAAAGAAACACGGATGATGGGTTTTGATAAGTAAAAGTTTGACATGCCTTCTTGCTCCAACTTATAGTAAGAGAAGTCATTTGATAAACTTGTTTGAATTAAAAAAATATGTTTTAGTTTTACATAGTCTTTTTAACGAGAAAGGGTAAAGGCCATATTATATCATCTCTCTACGATTCACGAAAGTTATATAGGTTCATTTTGGAGGTAGTATTTTGAGGAAAAGACTACACAGATTTGAGTGTATCTGCCCAGATTGATCAAGGCCATCTTCTTCTTCTTCTTCTGCCTGGCGTTAATCCCGGCCATTGCCAGGGTCCGCCTTCCGACTAAGTCTCCTCCACTTTGCCCGGTCGAAAACATCCTCCCCAGTAAGGTCATTGGCTCTCATGTCAGACTTGACGACGTCCAGCCAGCGCTTGCGAGGGCGACCACGGGACCTAGCCCCAAGGACAGCCATATCCATGCATCTCCGACCAACGTACTCCCTAGGGCGGCGCATGATGTGGCCATACCATCGCAGACGACACTCTTGCAGTTTTTCCCCCACGTCACGGACACCAAGACTACCTCGGATGTATGAATTGCGCATGCGATCGGATCGCGTTACGCCGCTCATCCACCTCAGCATCTTCATCTCCGTGACGCGAAGCTCCTGGGTGTGTCTGCCCAATGCCGGCCAACACTCGCCGCCGTAAAGAAGGACAGGCCGTATGATGCATTTATATATCTGCCCTTTGAGCTTCGGAGGCATTTTGCGGTCGCATACAACGCCCGTAACCTCGCGCCACTTCGCCCAAGCCGCGCCTATGCGTGCTTGGACATCGTCGTCTACGTTGCCAGACTCGTGCAGCACGGATCCAAGGTACCTGAACTTATCGGACCTTGTGATCAGGTCCGAACCTATCCAGATGGTATTCGAATCCGTGCTGCCACAGGACATGTACTCAGTCTTCGCCACATTCAGTCTCAGACCACCGTTTTCCAGCGTGTCCTTCCAAACGTTGACTTTGCGCTCAAGTTGGGCTTTGTTCTGGTTAACGAGGGCTATGTCATCGGCATACATCATTAGCCACGGAGGCTGGTCTTGGATGTATGCCGTAACTACATCGAGCACAACGTTAAACAAGAACGGGCTAAGAGCCGAGCCTTGGTGAACGCCAACAGATATTGGAAAGACGTTGGATTCGCCAACCGCGGTCTGGACAGAGGACACGGAATCGCGGTACATGTCTCTGATAATGTCAATATAGGCCTCGGGCACACCCTTGAAGCGAAGTGCCCACCAGATGGACTGCCGAGGAATACAGTCGAAGGCCTTCTGCAGGTCTAAAAAGGCCATATGCAGAGCTCTCCTTCTCTCCCTGTACGCCTCAGTCAAAGTCCGCAAGGCGAACACTGCGTCCATGGTGCTGTTACCCGCCCGGAAGCCGTATTGACACTCAGAGACAGTACACTCGGTACGGAGCCTTGTGTCAATTATGCGCTCGAAGAGCTTCATGGTGTGGCACATGATCTTGATGCCGCGGTAGTTACTACAATCCTGTACGCTACCTTTGCCTTTGTAGATTGGAATGATCAGGCTAGATCGCCACTGGTTCGGCATTTCCTTGGTGATCAGGATGCGGTTAAATAGATCCGTCAGAAGGTCCACACCATGTGAGCCCATCGCCTTCCACACTTCAATTGGCACGTTGTCAGGCCCGACCGATTTCCGGTTCTTCATGTAGCGAAGAGCAATGCCATATTACAGTAAATATGTCCATATATGTATACAGTAAAAGTATTTAACAGATATCGCTTAACAGAACTTAATAATAAATTGAAAAGCGATTTTTAGTCAAACCTATTTCGCCGAAAAATCAGGTAGAAGCCTCAGGTTGTGAAAAGTGTAATACGAGTTGTGAAATTCACAGTAACAATTTTGAAATTGGAACTATGCCCAGTAAACTCGCTCACCCAGAATCAATTGGCTCTAATAGTTTTGTAACATTGTATAAAACTGGGTTCACAAGTATTGTGATTGTTGTTAGTACCTATAGGTTGAACAATGTGTTTTTTTTTATTACTTTCAGTTTGGTAACTCAAAGCTGAGTTCAAGAAAGCTAAGGCCTCGTTCAACGTGGACTAATGACCAGGTAAGGATCGCGGGAATGCGATAGATGTAAGATTTACAAAACCGGTCGTTATGGTGATACTTGGGGGAGGCTTATGTCCAACAGTGGACGCGTTTTGGTTCTAAGCTTATGTTTGTGATGGAAATAGATTTTGTATTTTATCAAAATTCAGAGCTCTCGGATGGTTCAAAAGAGTCATCACAGCCTTGGAAACGCAAAGAGCAACTGAAGGGACAAAGGTGTGTTTTAGTGAGTAGAAGCCAGACATTTCCTCTCAACCACCCAAAGCGGAAGAAGTTATTTGACATACTTACACTTTAAATAAAACCATTTCATCAATGTTAAAAGCTTCTTTTCTAGAAATAACCCAAAGAACATTTACTTGAAATCTCTTACACAGGACAACCCTTTGGCAAAGTACACCGCTGAACGCTGCAACTTCTAAAGTATATATTTTACTACACCACTTGTTTGTGCTCGCTCTCGGAAAGGATTAAAAGTGTATTGCTGAGGTGTATACTTTATGTATGCTGCTTGGAAGATATCGCGGGTTGTAAGTGAACTTAGTAAATGGTTGTAGAAGTGCTTCTTTAAATACGTTTTTGTATGTGAATATTGACTCACAGGACTAGTCTTTATAGCAAAGCTTGGTAGAGGCCTGTGTCCAGCAGTTAACGTCTTTCGGGTGAGATGATGATGATGTAAATATTGGACAAAAAAAGAATGAAAACAAAGGAATGAGTCCAAATAAAAGAAAGAAAGAAACACATTAATCATCAACATTTTAATCGAGTAATTATTGGTAGTTTAAAAGCAAATAAAAAACTTTTGCCTTTGCTACGACATCGTAGCACGCTGAAGTAGACACACAACCGCTACGACGTAGCTCGTAGACCTATATTGTAATCATCTAAAACAATGCATAGGTTGAAAATTATTGCTTAGTAAAGCTCGAGTTCGATTACTACTTCACCCACCTGACGGTAAGCGATTCTGGAATCAATAATGGTGTACGCTCGCCTAGAAGTCACTTAGTAAGTCTTAACTTAAAGACGAATAGATTGTAGCTATCAGGAAACAGCCTTTGACAGAAAACCCCATTCCTTAACTTATGTAAAAGCAACCTACCTGATGTTGTTACAATTAATAATATAGCCATGTTAATTATATCTCCCATTAACCCATCAACCCTTTGTCAGCCCAACACCGGTCACACCCAAACAACACAAGACTGACAAATTAGACCGCATTACGGAAAAATCAACCATCAAATTATACACGTCGCCAATTAAAAGGCAACAAGCGTCGGAAAAAGAAACAAAAATTATAAAATATACCAATAACATTAAGGGAATTTAGACTGACAGAGGTCGGAAAAAAATTCGCCATTAGCCTTTGGCAAAAAGGTTAAGCACGCGAATTAACGCGAATGGGCAGTCGCGTGCCCGTAATTGACTTTAGGCAGGGCATTTGTGGCATTTGGACACAGTTTGGCGGATGCAGATGCTCAATATAGATCGATGAAATTAATTGATTGTGGCTTATTTTTACGGTTCCGTATCAAAACGCTAAAAACGTCCGTCTGTACGAATGTCAATATCCTTTTTTTCAGGATTGCGTGAAGGTATAAAACTGTAGTTAATATGAAATACTTAAGTCTGTTACGCAAATAAAACTTCAAAAAAGAGAAGGCCGTTTATGCTTTAGCCAGCTGAAATTCGGGACTTACGAGAAGAATCCTAAAATTTGACATGGAGCTAGGTCTCAAAGCACAGGTATAGAAAAAACTCTTTAAAATTGTATATTTATAGGAGACCAGGATACTTCCGAGATAAAAAAACCTCATAACGTGCTATTACATAGCACGTTATGAGGTGAGATGATCTACACGTGTGCCAAATTTCATCCAAATCCATTTGGACATTCGAGCGTGAAGAAGTGACAAACATACACAAACTTCGTCTTTAAAATATAAATGTAAATTATATTATATTTTTATACTTTTAAATCCTACCCTGTGGTAAATTATCATGTTTTTTTGGTCGTAGTAAAAATTCAGCCGTGTCATCGATGTCATGTGTGCTTAAATGGGATTTGTTGTTTAATCGATGGTCCGTGTAGAAAAAATAAAACCCTGGATTTGATGCAATTTATTTTTTAATAGATGGTTTTAAAATTTGTGAGAGATACATCAATGTTGCAATGGTTAGCGTTCGATATTTCATTGAGTTTTTACGGTTCCGTCCGATTAAAAATGGGACCGAATGTCAAACATCCGTTTGTTACTCTTTCACGCAAAAAGTACTGAATGGTTTTTAAGTAAACTTGATGTATTTATTTATTTATTCTTCAAGCCAAAAGTAGATAGGCGGACTTAATGCCTACCAGTCTACCTAGTAGGCAGGTACATAAAAGAGAAATAGTTATTTAAAAAACTAGGGATATACAGGTAGAACATATCCTGCAATAGCATATATGATACTATTTATCCCTAGGGATAATTTTCTACTATCACCCATGTGAAGCCGCTGACTAAAACTAAGTACTATATAAATATTTATTATTTTAGAACAATATCCAGGAAAGATAGCCAACTAACAATCTCTCGTAGCCTCCACGAAACAGAACAAATGATGCAATTTAAGAACAAAGTACAACACAATCCTATCATCAGCGATGATAAATGAACATTATAAACAACCCAAGCCGTAATTGAAAAGTAAATATCTCGGGAGCTGGTAGAAAAAGGATGGAGTTCGAAACAGCTGACGTGTTAGAGTGCGAACGCTCGATTAAACTTTAACTCTGATGTTATTAACGTTATGTACTTTACAATATTCTCATAGATTAGTACCTCCTGAAAAGTTTTTATGCCAATAGATTTTTTTTAAGTGGGCAATTTTATATAGGGTGGAGCGAGAGAGGTCGTATCTGACTTTGACTGAATAAAACTACACCTGTGTCCTTCAGTTGCCCTTTGCGTACTGCTTTTTTGCAGACTTTGAGAAGCAAATGGAGCACTGTACCGTTTACTACTCGGGCTCAGCCTATAACGGTCAGGCGAACGGCGAGTTACTAATTTTTCGGCTTCCGCAAGCCCATGTTTAGTTTTATAGTTATAGTTATTTTGTTCCTGACGTCACATCGGGCTCCATCACACAGCGCGGCGGCGACTTGACCTCGCTCGCCCCTCCAGCCGCGACAGCAGCGCTGGGACAACGCCGCGCCACTCACTCGCGGACCCCTCTAATGCGCGCGCGCATGCTATCGGTTTTGATCTCTTGTAACCAGTACCTATCGCAATACAGTAGTATAATTTGCAAGCAGCAGTTTCATTTTATTTAGTCCATTCAAGACCCCCAGCAGCACACCTGGAGCTTGAAAGTCAAACCATGGTCCTTCGAACCTTCAAATAAAGAAGATCGCCGTCTTTTTGCTGTGCACGCGCATCAAGTGGACTTTGGACTGGCCGCGTGTACCACGCTACGCCGTAGGCCGTAGAGGACACATCAACGACAGTCAGTCTACCTAGATTAAAGGGACATTGATCTGAGTGAGTCCGTTCCATTATCCTTAATTTCCTGTCTTTTTCTGTCTTGTTCCAGGAATTTAAAATAGTGCTATACGGATCGGCATATTTGATCTCTTCATAATAGCATGCATTCATTTATAAAATTACATTGATAATAATTCATCGTCATTTCGCATAAAAACATCTATTTCTTATTACAACGCATTCCTTTGTTCGCTTGTCGCTCGGCATCCAGGTGCGATTACGTAAACAAACTCATTAGTGTTTCTTAGAATTTTTACGTATTGAACTGGTTTGCACTGGGCTTATCTATAAAATCAGCTATTTTACCGTTAGCTTGGCCAGTTATTGATGCAATATTTTATAACTCGCTTACGTTTTCACTAATTTAGCTTTTTTCTTTGTCTTTTTTTTGCATCGTGGCCATTTTGCTGTGTCTTAAGGACTTACTACCTGCACCGCAATATGTCTGATGCAAAATTTAAAGAACTTATTAAGAGGCGTGGAAGTTTCAAAGCTAAGCTTACGCATTATAGCAACTTTTTAAGAATATTACCCAGCACGGATTTAGATAGTTTCCAAGCAGCCGAATTAAAAAGCCGCCTTATATTAATGGAAAATTTAATTACGGAATTCGATGTCTTGCAGACGGATTTAGAGCTGTTGTCGGAGGATGCGGACGAAATGTACACAGAGAGGGAGCAGTTCGAGACGCAGTACCATGCGCTGGTGGCTCGCGCGAGGACAATCCTCGCCACTGCGCGGGCCCCCTCGCCTGCGCGCGCGTCTGCCACGTCAAACGACGAGCTCGACCGTCACGGCTCTGGCTGCAAGCACGACTACGTTCGGCTGCCCAAGATAGACTTGCCTCACTTCGACGGCGACTATCAGCACTGGCTCGAATTCAGAGATACGTATCTTTCCCTTATACACAACAACAGCAG
The DNA here is from genome assembly GCA_030763345.1 of Mythimna separata. Classification (NCBI taxonomy): domain Eukaryota; kingdom Metazoa; phylum Arthropoda; class Insecta; order Lepidoptera; family Noctuidae; genus Mythimna; species Mythimna separata. The sequence goes on from CM061183.1 coordinate 17,151,852, forward strand.
CATACAGGAAGTCAATAAGTTTCATTATTTACGTGCAGCCTTAACCGGCAGCGCGGCATTGATAGTGAAAAATATTGATTTCAAAGCAGACAATTATGCCTTAGCTTGGGAAATGTTGTTAGAAAGATATGATAACGACAGAATTTTAATTAATAATCACATACAGGCATTATTTAATATTGAACACATTCAACACGAATCTTGCAGCTCATTACGCAACATAATAGACATCACTAATAAAAATCTTCGAGCTTTGACAATCTTAGGTCAGCATAGTGAACATGGTGGTTTAGGGGAAACTCTTATAATACACATGATGTCAGAAAAACTTGACAAGGTTACACGTAGGGAGTGGGAAGAGTATAAAAATAATTTAGTTTGCTTTCCACACTTAAAAGATTTTATTAAATTTTTATCAAACAGAGCAGATTTACTTGAATCCTTAACTTGTAGGACCCCGTGGCACAAAAACGTGCCAGTAAACAAGTATTTACCTTTTAACTTTGAGAACCGCTGGAAAAAAATTGTGCCAGCAAACCCTGACCAAATAAAAATTGTACTCTAGTAGTATAATTACAGAAGCAACAGAAACAGGGCAATAACAGTTTATATTATTAATATTATTTATATTAATTTATTAATATTAATTATATTAAAATACAAAAAAATAATGGCGGCCCCCCGGGGCTCCACAGGTTAAATAATAATAAAAATACAATAACTAACAAACACAATAATGAAAACATCAAAACTAAAAACTATCTTACAACTACTAAAACTAAACATACCAATTCAGAAAATGTTAAATGTCCTATGTGTACGCAGAATCACCTTTTATTCAGTTGTCAGCATTTCAGAAATCTTGAAGTAGACGCACGCATTAAAAAAGCTTCAGAAAGCAATGTTTGTTTGAACTGCCTTCGACCTGGTCATACAGTGAAGCGTTGCAGTTTATCTCATTGCAAATATTGCAAGGCCAAACATAATACCCTTTTACATAAGGAATCAACTTCAGAAAACCCAACAAACAGGGACAACATTGCGTTGTCATCAAACGTCGTTTTACCCTGTTCAGACAATAATCAGGCACATATTTTGCTATCCACAGCTTTGGCGAAGGTGACGGATGCAAATGGAGAGCTTCATACAGCCAGAATCCTGTTGGACAACGGCAGTACCTCCAACTTCATCACCCGAGAGCTCTGTGGGAAGCTTGGTCTGGTAAGACAAAGCACTAGCTCCACCGTCTCAGGTATAAACGGTCAAGTTTCTAATACCTCAGAAATCTGCAGTCTTCATTTGCAGTCTTGTAATGGTGGTTATCAGGCGAAAGTAAACTGTTTTGTCATACCGAAAATCACACAATCGTTACCTGGGTCATACGTGGATAAAAGGTACATCACCATCCCACCAGGTATACAATTAGCAGATCCTTCATTTAACATACCTACTGCTATTGACATTCTTGTAGGAGCTGAGGTATTTTGGGACGTCTTAGGTTCCGATACCATTAATTTAGGCAATAATCAGCCTAGATTACAGTCATCCAAATTAGGCTGGCTTATTTCAGGCCGCGTTGGTCAGCCTCTTAAACAACCTTCAATATGTCATTTTCTTTCACAAAAGGAGTCCGATCAGCTGACTCGTTTCTGGGAACTCGATACTGTGTCGTCTGCAAGCTGTTACTCTTTAGAAGAGCAGGCTTGTGAAAAGCTCTTTCAAGAGACCACATATCGGGATGCGTCTGGCCAATTCGTTGTCACCATACCATTGAAGGACTCGCCTGAGTGCTTAGGTGACTCTTATGCGAAAGCCAAGCGTCGTTTTCTCTCCCTAGAACGTAGATTTGAGCGGGATTCTACATTTAAAAACAGATATTTACAATTCATGCAAGAATATATTGACCTTCATCATATGTCAGAATATTCTAAAACAAATCAGTCAGAATGTAATTATTTTTTGCCTCATCACGGTGTTGTACGCGAGTCTAGTTCTACCACAAAACTCCGTGTAGTTTACGATGCTTCGGCCTCCAGCACCTCGGGCAAGTCCTTCAATGATATCCAGATGGTAGGTCCAACTGTACAGGAGGACTTATTATCCATACTCTTAAGATTTAGGCAACACAAGTATGTTGTAACGGGTGACATCGAAAAAATGTACAGAGCCATTTTAGTTCAGCCATCTCAGCGTCCGTTACAACAAATTGTTTTTAGATTCAATTATTCAGAGCCTTTAAAAACGTATGCACTGAATACAGTGACCTACGGTACAGCCTCAGCACCCTATCTAGCCACAAGATGCTTGGTGTCTCTTGCAGATCAATGTTCAGACCCAGAGGTTAGTCAGTCCATCAAACGCGACTTCTACGTGGATGACTACTTATGTGGGGGTGACTCTATTGAGTCAGTCATTACCTTATGTCGAGGAGTTGTAAAAATTCTCGAGTCGGCTAAGTTTCACCTAAGAAAGTGGCAATCAAATAGTCCAAAAATACTAGAATTAATCAGTAATATTCATACAGAAAATTTAGATAAAAAATTAAACTTGAATGATTCTCCTAGCAAAACTCTTGGGCTGTACTGGGACTGTAAAACAGATAGACTATACTTTTCAATAGATTTAAAACAAAATATTTCAAAAATAACAAAGCGTAATATTTTATCTTCAATAAGTCAGGTGTTTGATCCTCTTGGTCTTGTCGGGCCATGCGTAGTTCAGGCCAAGCTTATCATGCAGCAGCTGTGGATAAGTAAATGCAACTGGGGTGATGAAGTACCAACAGAAATAAAATCTCAATTCATTGAATTTTTAGAGTCACTTTCAGCGCTCAACTTCATTCATATTCCTCGTTGGGTGTCATGTCACAATGCTGAATCAGTAGAGTTGCACACTTTCACAGATGCTTCTGAACGCGCCTACGGCGCATGTATTTATGTTAGATCGGTTTCAGTCGACGGAACAGTTTGCGTTCGCCTGTTAGCCTCAAAAAACAGGGTAGCCCCTATAAAGCCCACAACCATACCAAGGCTGGAGTTGTGCGGTGCTTTACTGGGCACGAGACTTTTTTTGAAGGTACGTAAATCACTCACTCTAGAGTTTAAGCACTGTTATTTTTGGTGTGATTCGACAATCGTATTGGAATGGCTGTCTACATTGCCAAGTCGACTTGAACAATTTGTTCGCAATAGAGTGAGTGAAATACAGGAAGCTACGACCGGACAGACGTGGAGCTATGTGCCTTCCAAGAGCAACCCGGCTGATCTCACTTCTCGGGGGGTGAAGGCTGATTGTATCAGCTCGTCCACTCTTTGGTGGTCGGGTCCTGATTTTCTTCATAAAATAGAAATACAATTTCCTATTTCGCCTAATACTAAAAATCAGTCTTTACCTGAAATATCTTTCCATACAACTGACACACTTAAACAAAATAATAATAATATAATTTCAAATTTAATTCACAAAAAATCATCATTTACATCACTAATCAGAATTATAGCATATATACAAAGATTTATTTTTAATTGCAAAACACAGAATAACAAAAAAACATCTTACCTAACATTATCAGAGTTACAATCATCAAAGAATCTTATATTACAGATTTCTCAGCAGGAAATGTTCCCTGAGGAATATACTTGTCTCAAAACTAGTCAGGGCTTAAATAAAAAGAACAGACTAATAAGTCTTTCTCCTTTCATTGATTCTGATAACTTAATACGCGTAGGTGGACGTCTTAATAACTCTAACTATAGTTACGATGTTATGCATCCTATTCTATTGTGTAGCAAACATTACTTAACCAAAATTATATTCGAAAAAGAGCACAAAGCACTCTTTCATGCAGGACCTCAATTACTTTTAGCACACATCAGACTCACCTATTGGCCTTTGGCAGGCAGGAACTTAGCCAAGCACGTAGTGCGTAACTGTGTTCGCTGCAGTCGCATCAAGGCTCAGCCTGTTCAGGTCGTCATGGGCAACCTACCAACTGATAGGACTCATCTCGAGTACCCTTTCTTGAATACAGGGGTTGATTATGCCGGGCCAGTGCTGATAGCCGACCGTAGGGGTAGAGGATGTAAGCTGATTAAATCTTACATATGTGTTTTTGTGTGCTTTGCAGTCAGAGCCGTTCACCTGGAGCTGGTTTCCGACCTCACTAAGGAAGCTTTTCTAGCGGCGTTCAGCCGATTTATAAGTCGTCGGGGCAAACCTCAACGCGTGTACTCCGACAACGGCACTACATTTGTGGGAGCTTTCAATGAGCTTTCACGCTTCTTAAAGGTTTCATCTAGCAGTATTGAGTCAGATCTGGCAAACCAAGGCATAGATTTTAAATTTATACCCGCTTACAGCCCACATTTCGGTGGACTATGGGAAAGCGCAGTAAAATCCACCAAACATTTATTGCGTAGAGTCATGGGCCTAACTCATTTGACGTATGAAGAGCTCTCAACATGCTTGATCCAGATAGAGGCTATTTTAAATTCCAGACCTTTAACACCTCTATCCACTGATCCATCTGACCTCTCTTATCTTTCTCCTTCATTGTTCCTCATCGGACGACCACTCACGTCATTTCCTCGTCCTCAGATCAGCGACGTCAACATCCAGCGGCTACAGCGATTCGATCGCGTGGAGAAACTGCGGCAGCATTTTTGGCAACGGTTCTCTAACGAGTATGTGTCTCTCCTGCAGCAGAAAACAAAATGGCGTACAGCTGGCCATGACTTGAAAACAGGCACCATGGTGTTAGTGAGAGACGCCAACCTTCCTCCACTTCTATGGCTGCTGGGCAGAGTGGTTGCAGTGAAGACTGGGTCTGACGGACGTAGCCGAGTCGCCGACATCCTGACGAAGAAGGGCACCATCACACGTGCATATAACAACATATGCCCTCTTCCAATCTCATCATCATCATCATCATCACCTTGAAGCACACTTCAACCCGGGGGAATATGTTCCTGACGTCACATCGGGCTCCATCACACAGCGCGGCGGCGACTTGACCTCGCTCGCCCCTCCAGCCGCGACAGCAGCGCTGGGACAACGCCGCGCCACTCACTCGCGGACCCCTCTAATGCGCGCGCGCATGCTATCGGTTTTGATCTCTTGTAACCAGTACCTATCGCAATACAGTAGTATAATTTGCAAGCAGCAGTTTCATTTTATTTAGTCCATTCAAGACCCCCAGCAGCACACCTGGAGCTTGAAAGTCAAACATATTTTTATATGTATTTTTTCTTTCTTTCGGTTTCGCATGGTTTATGTATGTAGCCCGTGACAAGATTAAAAATATTTAATTTGTCGTATAAGATGGAGTTCGAAACAGCTGACGTGTAAGAGTGCGAACGCTCGATTAAACTTTAACTCTGGATGTTATTAACGTTACGTACTTTACAATATTCTCGGCGGTAAGCATCTCCTGAAAAGTTTTCATGCCAATAGGCTGAGGAATCGTGTGCTATTTGGTAGAGATTTTTTTTTAAGTGGGCAATCATTCAATGACTTTTCCTGCTTTAATTCATGAATCCCCGACCGGTCCTATGAGACCGCGCTGTTATTGTTTTACTATTGTGTCTCGTTTTGCAGGTATGTGATAGGTTAAGGTAGGACTTATAAGATTTTTACTGGATAAAACTACACATGTGTCTTTCAGTTGCCTTTTGCGGACTACTACCAATGGTTTAGAAATTCTTACTTATCTTTTGCTGACATCTCTTTGAGGCTCACGTGGAATACTTTGCGCCGTCTACTACTCGGGCTCAGTCGTTACGAGATCATTTCTCTGCTAGAAGCCCACTTCTAGCAGAGAAATGATATAAAAGTAGGTTGAGAAAGTTTTTTTTTACTGTGTATATTATAATTTTATTTAATTTTATTGCTATTTTTTTGTCTTTTGGCTTCGCAGGATTTGTACCTACATTTAACCAGTACTATGATTAAAAACTAAATAATTCATGAGATACTCGTAGAATACTGTCACTATTTTTGCCTCTATGTTGCGGATGTAACACATAAACGCATTCTAATAATATTATTGCAGTTTTTAGCAATAACTGAATCGAGTCAAGCATCGAGTCAACATACCCAGCGCTGTCCCATATAAGCTGAAAATGAAAATGATAGGTCAGTAATATATACAAAGTAAAATAGATATAACTGTTACATCATTTTTTCATGTCAAAAGCCTACTGTTTTGACATGACCCGTAAAAGAAACAAAAGATAAAGGTAAATTACCATAATAATAACTGTGGGTTAGCAAGTAATTATCTTCAAAAATATGACAGGGCAGGAAGGTACCGTTATCCCTTGACATAATCTCTCCGTTGTTTTTTAATGACACCCACAGGTAAGGCCCATTCTTTTGAAAGAATAAATAAATTTTCTGTGGAGTGTCCTTGAAATATGAAGGAAAGTAACAACTGGGACCAAAAGGTCTACGTACTTTTCGAGGCACGGGGTGTCAGTAATGTCTTAGATAAACTTATAAAATTCATGTTATGAATTGAAAAACAATCACTAAAAACTATTATTATAACACTATAAACTATTTTCAGAAAGAGGCTTAAAATAAAAATAAATTATTCACAAAAACTCTTCAGAAAGAGTATGCCAGTAATATTGCCTACGCCTATGATTATACAATTATTTTTATAAATCTCCAGTAACAGAGCGAGTTATAAAACATCAACTGGAAATTTACCCAAAGTCCAAGGAATACATTATTCCAATAAGAACTAACACTTGCTCAACACGGCCATTAAGTCTAGTTTAACCGTAAGGGAAGGTTCATATCTGACGGAACATGCGTCGCGTATTATCGGTCGCGTAACGCCAGAACAGACAAATGTATAGAAAAATCACTTGACTGTTCACACTCAACCGATGATACGTTAGTGCGTCGAGCGTACAACGTCTATTCCGTTTCCGTCAACGCATTGTCGGTCGACGTAAGAGCTAGTGAGGACTTAGGTAGACTTTTTTGCTAGATCTTAGCTTAAATTATCTGTCTAGCGACAAAAAAGTATAGCGACTATTCTAACAACTTCTATTTCTTGAGTTTACAATAAAAAAAAATAAGTAACGCTCTGTAGATGCTGAACGGACAAACTGATTAGACGCTTAATGTGAAAGGTGAGAGTTTCTTCAGTTTTTATGTTGTCTCAGGAAGTATATACTCTGGAGTACAGTCGAATCACTACTTTGATATTAACTTGGTGAACTCTGAAACAGATATTTATCACTATCAATTAATAGAACCCTGGTAGGCTGGTAGATGGAAGCTGAGCTGAGGGTACTTTAAAAACAAGTGAAAGCCAGTGACGAGTGGGAGCTGAAACTTTACTTGTGGTTTCATAAAAGAGGATTAAAGAAGTGTATCTGAGTGAATAAATGCGATGATGGGGAATACTTATCGAATTTTTTTCAAGAGAAAATCAGTGGTTGTTTTAATTATTCGTCAATTCATTCCAAGTGGATATTATAAAATGAAATTGTATATTATTTTGTTTTGTAAATAGATAATTTGCTCATATGCAATCACTGAAACAAGTGTGATATCTGCGAAAATTATAATATTCTAGACTCGATTATATTTTCTTCTAAAAACTGCAACATTATCTAGGATCAGTATTTTAAGAGTTTGAGGAGCTCGTGGCTAGATAATAACAGCCGCACGGGTCGATCTACAAGGTCAAGCAACGCTTGCCAAGGTTGGTCTGTGGACGGGTGACCATCTTAACATTCCGAGTTTCCTCCGTGCCTCGGAAAGCACACTAAGGCGTAGGTCCCGGCTGTCATTTGTGGATCTTTAGCAGTCGTTACGGATGGTCAGAAGCCAGTTAAATCTGACTCCAGTCTTGCCAAGAAATACCGTGTTACCCCAATTAATGAGTTGTGAAGGTCTGGTAGGCAGCCGCTCCTCGTAAAATACTGGTATTCAGCTAAATCTGGCTTGACGGGGAGCCGACCTCAACCTCAGTTTGATGAGTATTTTTAGAGTTTAATTTTACTAACACAGATTACAGATTTTAATTACTACCTTTTTGAACCCAGTTTTTGACAAATTTTATCTTTATTGTGCTTTTGGGTGCAATATTGACTGGTCTACACTGTCCTCGCATAAGTGTCTGTGTTGTAATATGGATATATTGTAGACCCAATTGTTTTTGAAAAGAGTAACCATGGAGTTTCTTGCCGGTTCTTCTCCATAGGAAACGACCAATTTGGGACCGTGCACTAGTTTTTGACGTTTTATAAGTGCCTATGTAGGCCTATATGAATTAAAACCACTTTGACTTTGAGAGAGACATAATACAACATACATTGTATATATTTATAACTCTGTTTTCCTACGGCCTGGCAAAGGCCTAGTTTGTATTTACCCAACTTAATTAATGTCCTGACTGCTCCGACCAATTTATTAGACCAGATCTAGGTTACGTCGTCTATCATCAATTTTGACAATTTATACCATACCGTTGTTAAAGATAACATATTATATACTTCAAAACTTGCCCAAGAACTCCGTAACCCGTCAGGTTTCAAGTATTCATCTATAAACGTCAGAGCCAGGTACAGCCTCCGCTGAACATCCACACATCGGCCATCAAGAGGATATGTTCAAACGGGCGGCATGCGACGAAATTGGCTGTCCCATCTCTGAAAATAGATCTGTACTCTTAACCATTTGTAAAGCATTCAATTTACACTCTATTTTCATGTGTGTAAGGTCGGGTTTTGTTCATGTGGTGGATAGAATAAGTTGGTAAAACTATCCGTAATGGTTAGCGATACAGGGTGAATTTGAAATAGATATGTCAGTTTGATGTGTGAATAGGTTTTTTTCTATGTGCCAATTTTAAACGTTTTAGCTCTGGCTTTTAAAGTGAACAATCTATATCAATAAACTCGTCCATAAATAAAGAAAGCTTTTTCTCGACATGTTCCATCGTCCGTCACCACATCGCTTACCGTCAGGTGAGATAGTGTTCAAATTCATGCCTATCTACAATAAAAAGATAATTTTGTATCCCTTCTCTCTTTCTTAAGAAGCACAATAAAATAAGATCGATACTGTTAGTCTTACAAAACCAGACAGCGAATAAAAACTCTTTACAAAAAACTATGTATTTCAATACGTATTCAGCTGCAGCAATTATTTCTCCGGTCTCATCTTCTATTTTCCTGATAAAAAGTCAGACATCGAAAACAGAGGGTAGTTCGAGACGCCGCCATAGTAATTGGACTGTCAAACCACAGGACTATTGTTAGATTGTTTTAACTCGACGTCAAATACTACGGCTGCTGATTTTTTGTCTCGCTCTGACTGGTTTTTCTATTGTTTTTATTTTTGGAGTAGTTCGGATAGAAATTAAGCCGTGACGTCAGCTGTTTTGACGAGAAGTTGGTATGTAAACTATTGATTGTTAATATTTTTAAATACTCGTATTTCTTATATAATTTTTATTTAAGTAGTAGTTCACCAGTATTTGGAACAAGGTTTAAGCTATCTTTTGGTCAGGGCTCCAAAGAGACAAACCTCTTGTTTTTATTATTTTTATGTTATTTATCTCAGGTCCCAGAACTTTGAATCGCATACGAGGGGCCGAAGCCAAGTCGCAGAGACCTCTTGAATTTCTTTTCACCCCTTTCCTTTGTAGTAAGCAATGGAAAGCTCGTATTCTGAAACCCGCGCCTATTATGGTGGCCAGGAATTACACTGCGACTCCCAACTCCCGGGTCATCTCTGGTAGGAATTACCGTGCCTTTGTAACGCAAGAAGCAACTGATGGTACTCAGATACGTTTAAGTCAGCAAAAGTCTGACGCTGCCTTCTCGGTCCACCCAGCATACGAAGAAGGTGTTTCCAAACTCAAAAAATAACTCCCTTCAGGGAAGAAAATTCAAAAGACCAACGACAACGATCCTTACATACTCTATTTAGTTCGTTTATGTTTTCCCGGTAAATGAAACTGGAGTTCCGTAAGGCTTATTCCTCGAAACCTGGTTCTACTGAACGGATTTTTGTAATAATACCTTTTGTAATTTCTTTGTAATTAAATACTACAATGTTAACAAAAGGATTTTGTTCCAGATTTTAAGGAAATCAGACCGCCTGGTTTAATATCTAGCTAGTAATGAAACGCATGTGGATTTGTTCCATTAGATCTGCAAATTATACATTCTTAGAACGCTTTTAATATTTTGCCCACTCTCAGGTCATTCGACTCCTGTATCGTGAGTACGCGTTCACAAACACATAAAATGGGATATTATACAAGACAATCAGACCCAGAGTACTTATCTGTAAGTCATACAAATATTTGTTTCTGCAGAAATCGAACCCGCGACACGAAACGTAGCAACCAATCACTCAACCATCGCACCAACAGTGTTGTACAATGTTTCTATAACACGTAATAGTTAGTAAATATTTCTCTATTCAAATCCAAGTAACATTTATCAAAAATACCGTCAATTCACACAATACCCTAAAATATTTTCTCTTTTTCATATTTTCTTCGTTTAAAAATATCAATAACAAGCATTTTGACGTCAACACGAAAAGCTTTACGAAAAAAAAGTTTCTTTATGAATAAATTCATCGCAGAAATCCTTCACGGCGGTTTCATAGAGAATATCTTTATTTTTTTCCGCGCCATGCTCCATTTGGTTCATTCGTTCATTCGCTCGGTCGTTGAACTGATAAATCATTCATAGTGTGGGGAATGACTGGTGATACGAATCAGAACGTAAGTGCGAATATTGCTCGAGGTTAAACTTTATTTAGAAAGGGGTTATATTTTATTTAGTAGATAGGCATGTAGAATTGTAGATAGATTTGGCAAAAAGCTGGAAATTATTTGATGGTAGCCTATTGGTTTTTCATACAGTTGAGTTCCGAATTGGTTGAGAGAAATCATGATAATGTCAAATCACAATAATGACAAATCCGTGTGATCAGAGTGCCTAGTATGAGTTTATTTTAGATACGTTAACGCGATCGACACGTTAATGACGTTCGGCTCTCTGATTGGCCCACTCTTAGCTCTTAAAGCCAAGCGTGGTAAACGTTTCGATCGCGTTTACGTAAAAACAACTTACATTCAGCGCGTTGAGGGGCATGTTAATTTGTAGCAAAGTATCTAAAATTTTAAATAAACTAGTTGTGGAGTACTACTTTTTTGCTTTAAAGAAATTATGCGTATCAATGCCAAAATGTGTAGTGCAACTGTATTGAACTGTATTGTTTTTAAGAGAAATGCTCAACAATACAATTTTTTAATGTGAATTATTGGCATGCAAATATTAAAATATGAATTACTCAAAGTAAATAGTCTCTACAAAAAAAGTATCAAAGCAAATATAAAACTTACCAAGATCGAGACCAAATTTAATTCTTGATTATTGCTACAATATTAAAATAAATATTTTGCCAATATTTATATAGGCCAAAGCAATGAAAGAACTTAAAATTCAATGCCTTGAACAGAGAAACTCTACTTTGTATTGAATATGATATTTATCATTCCACAGTGAGCAAGTAACAGCCGCACAGGTGTGAGGAGCTCGTGGCTAAATAATAACAGCCGCACAGGTCGATCTTCAAGGCTAAGCAACGCTTGCCTAGGTTGGTCTGTGGATGGGTGACCATCTTAACATAACGAGTTTCCTCCGTGCCTCGGAAAGCACGTTAAGCCGTTAGTCCCGGCTGTCATTTGGAGATCTTTGGCAGTCGTTACGGATAGTCAGAAGCCAGTAAATCTGACTCCAGTCTTGCCATGAAGTACCGTGTTACCCCAGTTAATGGGTTGTGGAGGTCTGGTAGGCAGCCGCTCCTCGTAAAATACTGGTATTCAGCTAAATCCGGCTTGACTGGAAGCCGACCCCAATATAGTTGGGAAAAGGCTAGGCAGATGATGAGTGAGCAAGTAATACTTTACATATTTTTTTTATATTTTTAAATATTTTCTTTATAATAAATATATATTTTATGATAATAACATTTTTTTTATTGGCAACTTTTGGTTCAAATTAGAAGTTTCTTTAATTACTCAGATACCCGCGAAACGAGACACAATAGTAAAACAATAACAGCGCGGTCTCATAGAACCGGTTGGGGATTCAAACGTTAAGTTACTTATTTATAATGTTAGTTCTGAAGTTCAATACTAATTGTGTAGCCAAAGCCAGTTCATCATCTCAGCCGAAAGACGTCCACTGCTGGACATAGGCGTCCCCCAAGCGCCGCCACAGCGACCGGTCCTGTGCGTCCCGCATCCACCGGATTCAAAGCCAGCTAATAAAACTAATGTGATGATGATGAGAGATTAAAATAAAATAATATTGTGCACTCACCTCACGGTTGCGCTACAAATGTAAATGTGTAGTATTAAATGTGCTTTCCTTCTATGCATTGTTAATGTCTAATGTCCAAGCACCCAGTGGTATCAACTTTTTCAAACATTCATAGCACTCGTATCCGTATTTATTATAATGATTGACCTCACCTTCGCATCACTCCACTTTCCCCCACTGCTTTCGGGTGGACATATTTTTTTTTTAATAAATTGCTTGAATAAGCCTTTAAGCGATGTCTTCGTTTGGAGCAGTCACTTCGATTACGATGCAGATGTAACACATCACCTGTTTCAGCGGTTCTACATAATTGCTGTCTAGTTGTGTAGACACTTTATATACAAAACTACGTCAATTTTACATACCTAACAATATCCATTAAGACACAATTTGCGAATAATCAAATCAGCTACTGAACTTTGCTGGAAAAAATAGGTAGGTACTGCCAAAAAGTTCGAATGATGTAGATACTCGTACGTCTACCGAAACCAACGATAGACTATACTATAATATTATAGTCAATGGGTCACAGACTGTCCAAACTTCGGCTGCAAAGTGACGTATGCGCTCGAGTCGAATAATACATACACTACAGTATCTAATTCGATAATCACCTGCATGGTTAATGTAGAATACGTGATACCTTTGTACTCAGAGGTTTAGCCTAAACTTATTCATCGGACAATATTATTCTAGCTCTGTGTCTAACCTAACCAAAGCATTATTTTGATTAGGTTGTTTGGTTGTTATTATAACATGAGGAGCTCGTGGCTAGATAATAACAGCCGCACAGGTCGATCTTCAAGGTTAAGCAACGCTTGCCTAGGTTGGTCTGTGGATGGGTGACCATCTTAACATAACGAGTTTCCTCCGTGCCTCGGAAAGCACGTTAAGCCGTTGGTTCCGGCTGTCATTTGGAGATCTTTGGCAGTCGTTACGGATAGTCAGAAGCCAGTAAATCTGACTCCAGCCTAGTCATGAAGTACCGTGTTACCCCAGTTAATGGGTTGTGGAGGTCAGGTAGGCAGCCGCTCCTCGTAAAATACAGGTATTCAGCCAAATCCGGCTTGACTGGAAGCCGACCCCAATATAGTTGGGAAAAGGCTAGGCAGATGATGATGATGTTTGGTTGTTATTATAACAGCAAATGTATTTCTATAGCTACTGCACCGTATCCAAGAAAGCCAGAAATCACTTCAAATTGCATTTTTTTTTTAATATTTAAATAATATTGTATACAATATGTGAATAGAATATTGCACTCCTTTTAAAAAATTGAAGTTATAGTAATAACTTAGGCTTTAAAATACTTAAATGCACTTAGGTCGAAGATTAGTAACTTATCCTAATTGTAAGCAAAATACGAGTAATATGGCCATCGCGGCACTACATATCCAGTGCATCGGTATTGGTAAAACTTACCAGTGAATTTTTGATACAAAAATAATTATTAAAAAAAACTATTTCAAAAATAGAGCGAGTATTTATAAATAATATAAATATTATTTCAACCAAGACCTCTACACAGGTATTTTCCCTATAATCATGAAGAAATCAACAAGTACACTGTATCACTCTGTACATAAACAAACTCCACATCATTTAAGCCAAGACTCACACCTCGTCGACTTATGACATAAACAGTATGTTCAATTAAAACTTACACGTCGCACAAAGACTAACAATGCATAAAGATCCGGCGAGTGCCAACCCTAGCGTTTAGGGGTGCCGCTCGACAAATATGAATATTGTACTAAGTCTTTTGTAAACGTTATGCGACTCTCCCACTTAAGCTAGACTGTCTCGGTATTTCTCCACAAAACATCGCTTTTCGTACAATACAGTGTTTATGTGACAAAAGGGTTAGAGTTTATGTATAACACTATTTTAGTCTGAAAAAGTTATGAACAGTTGATTAAACTTCAGTTTTTGTATATTACTAGCGTTGACAGCGACTTCAGCAGTGTGATAGTAGAACATTATCTCAAGGAAACACTCCTGGGATAAAAAAGTATCTTATGTGTTATTCCAGGACATCTTCTACCTTTATACGAAGTTTTTAAGTGGTTTCTAACAAAATTTGACTGATGTGGCTCAGACCGATTTTATAAAGAAGAACCTATCGCATACCCGCAAAACGAGACACAATAGTAAAACAATAACAGCGCGGTCTCATAGGACCGGTCGGGGATTCATGAACTAAATAAATGTTAACTTTTTTTATCGGACAAAGATGCAGTACGTCGCGCGTCGGAACTTAATTCTGTCAAGCGCATTTCATATCGGACCACCAGATGTATGGTGATGCACAACCGTCATACGCCAAAACGGTTTTGAAAGCAAATTAACCGTGCGTTTAGGTGTGTGTGTTTCGATTGACTAAATTCTGAATAAGTAAATAGGTTACTTTTAGGTAAGCGTGTTTAAATGTCGACCACTTACCAGGTGTGATAATGTTCAAGCGCGGGTCTATAAATAGCTTACTCATCTATTTCGATACAAAAATCGACGAAAATCTTCACGCTAGAGGCAATGGAAGTAAAGGAATTTGGGGGTGGAAATCAGAAAGAACATCTAAAAATAGACAGAAGGCGGAAACCTCAGCTAAACAGATATATTTTGTACCTCAAAAGGATCAAATACAAATTCTAACAAAAGGAAGCAAATTACTTACAATTTAAAAATAGCTCCGGACAATAAATTTCAAAAGTGGGACAGAATTAATCATTCTGATTTAGAACATTTCAATATTTAAATGAAAGCGACCTTTGGCTAGTGCTAGTGGATTGTGATGGGGTCGCTAAGACTATCCGCTTTTAAGATATCATGAATTAATTAGCGTTAAACTTAGCGTGGTTCGGACTGCGGTCGGCGTTTCAGTGGGGCTGGGATAACAATTGGGCCTTGTCTAGAGTGATGAGCGTAGGTGTTTAGGTGGGCAGGAAGTCTTAAGTCACATTCGCGTGGGTAGCAAGGCGATTGGCGAGGCGAATGGCGAGCACGTATGTATAAAAGTAGAATAACACGTTTCTCCACACTAAGATTTACTCCTATATTAACCTGTGGCACTCCGTGGGGACCGCCATTATTTATTATTTATTTATTTATTTAATATTAATAAATTAATATAAATAATATTAATAATATAAACTGTTATTGCTCTGTTTCTGTTGCTTCTGTAATTATACTACTAGAATATAATTTTTAATCGGTCAGGTTTTGGTGGCACAATTTTTTTCCAGCGGTTCTCAAAGTTAAAAGGTAATTACTTGTTTACTGGCACGTTTTTGTGCCACGGGGTCCAACAGGTTAAAACCTCTGCAAATTGTAAATTATATATTGTAATAACTATTATGGCTACTAATGTGACAGTACTGAGGGCTTTTACACACTGCATCATCATCATCATCTGCCTAGCCTTTTCCCAACTATATTGGGGTCGGCCTCCAGTCAAGCCGGATTCAGCTGAATACCAGTATTTTACGAGGAGCGGCTGCCTACCAGACCTCCACAACCCATTAACAAGGGTAACACGGTACTTCATGGCAAGACTGGAGTCAGGTTTACTGGCTTCTGACTATCCGTAACGACTGCCAAAGATCTCCAAATAAAAAGCCGGGACCAACGGCTTAACGTGCTTTCCGAGGCACGGAGGAAACTCGTTATGTTAAGATGGTCACCCATCCACAGCCCAACCTAGGCAAGCGTTGCTTAACCTTGAAGATCGACCTGTGCGGCTGTTATTATCTAGCCACGAGCTCCTCACACTTTTACACACTGCATGTTAGCATATTTACACACTGGGCCACGTAGCACAGCATTAATACACGGTCGTTGGTGATTACGCCTGGTTGCTAAAACTACTCACAATTTACTGTGGCCTTCTAATCGCGCTCACCACTCGCTACCGCTCGTCACCGCGTATACACTCAAAACGCGGCCTAGGGATCAAATGTACACAGATTGTATTATCAATGAGCTCGAAACATGACCGTTGTGTCCTCTTGTAATCTCTGAAGGGGTGCGGAGGAATGCTTTTGTGTATCCAGGATCCGGCAGGATTAACCACTATCGGTAGAGTAAAAAATGGTTTCCTTGGCAACTGCGGAAATAGGACATCAAAACAACCCCTCTATAATCCGCAAAGGGTTCGGCAGAAGGTGTAGCATTTCGCCACTTATGATTTAAATATAGAGTGAGTGAGTGAGTGCGAGCCTTTCCCATCCACTGAAATTTGAACCAAACTCGAAACCGGTACTGAAAAATTCCCAAAAGAAAAACTTCCTATTAGTAGGAAGATCCGGTTTTGGATTATTTGTCTATATACATTTATCACAGAAATAAGACAAAAAATCATCACACTTAAGTGGTAGTGGACAGAAGACACACACAGACGGTCTATAGGCCTGAAAGGTTCTAAACTGGCGACCGCGCAACGGAAGACGCAGCTTTGGAGGGCCTCCACAGGACCGCTTGTGGTGGTGACACTTGGGTGAGGCCTATGGCCGACTGTGGACGTCCTTCAGCTGAAATGATGATGATGGTGACCATGTACTGCAATATGTCGCGTTGGAAGGCCTCCCATAAAGTGGACTAATGATGTGGTGAGGGTTGCGGGAATCCGATGGATGCGAGATGCACAGGACCGGTCAGTTTGACGCCATTTGGTGGAGGTCTAAGGCCAGCAGTAAAGTCTTTCAGTTAAAATAATGATAATAATGACTAATCACAGAAGAAACAGTCTTTTAGAACTTGGCGACAATACTCGTAGGATTAGTACCCACTTCAGATTCGTCAATTTCTAGCAAAGTTTTAGCTAGTTATCATTACGAAACTCCCAGTAGACATCTTCAACTAAAACTTAGGCCACAACCATTATCACAGAATCACCTCCAAGTCTAAAACTTAACACCAAAATCCTAATAAATAGTGGCTTTGGCTTTTTAAATATTCAGGAGGCGAAAATTTTGACGCTTATCCGAGGGAGGTATCAAAGTATTTTCATTAGTCTAAAGTGAAATTCATTTCCCCGAAGCCAATAGCTGAGTTCAAACTTTAGATATTCAACGTCGACTAAGAATATTAAAGGAATTTTCATAATCCATCAATTTACTAGTATAAAGTCCGTTTTAGCTGGTTCACGTTCAATTGCGCAGATAATTTCAGGAACGAATCTGTTCACAGCTCTCAGGCTTTCTTTATGATGGAGATTCTTAAAGTTTGGATTTTGTTCCCAAATAACACTATTATAAATTATAATCTCTTTCCTGGGGTTTTTTTTGTCTGGTAGGGGTTTTTTTTCTGGTAATCATCAGAATGACTTCTCCCGCTCTTGGGCGGAGCGGGAGGGCGTATCAGACTCTTACTGACTAAACCCCTACCCCGTTCCTTCGTTGCCTTCGATCTAAGGACCGTTCCCTCACGCGCTCGCGGTCAGCAGCCTCCTTCACGAGCATTACTGCTTCGCAGAAGGAGGCGACCGCATGCCACCCGTCCTCGCTCCGGACCATGGCCTGATCCAGGGCCCGGCGCGAGAGGTCGCCGCCCCCAATAGCCTCCACAAGGACACGGCGGTGCTCCGCCCAAGCGGGGCACACCTCTACTCTTTCCTGGGGTGATTTTAGGACGATGACCTTCATTGGACGTTTATTGGGATACTGAAAACGTGGTTCCTAGAATTGACATCGTATTTTCAAGAAACACAACATTTTGAGAGATTTATACCAGGTGACCTCATGGCATAAAAAATAGTTTACTTCTCAGAAATTTAAATCGGTTTAAATAAACACCTTATCACGTCAAGCCCAAAACGTTTTGGAAACATCCAAACGTTGTGCATACAGTTAAAGAGTGGAATTCTATGCAGGAGTCTGTGTTTCCTAACGTGAGGAGCTCGTGGCTAGATAATAACAGCCGCACAGGTCGATCTTTAAGGTTAAGCAACGCTTGCCTAGGTTGGTCTGTGGATGGGTGACCATCTTAACATAACGAGTTTCCTCCGTGCCTCGGAAAGCACGTTAAGCTGTTGGTCCCGGCTGTCATTTGTAGATCTTTGGCAGTCGTTACGGATAGTCAGAAGCCAGTAAATCTGACTCCAGTCCTGCCATGAAGTACCGTATTACCCCAGTTAATGAGTTGTGGAGGTCTGGTAGGCAGCCGCTCCTCGTAAAATACTGGTATTCAGCTAAATCCGGCTTGACTGGAAGCCGACCCCAATGTAGTTGGGAAAAGGCTAGGCAGATGATGATGAGTCTGTGTTTCCTAATAGCTATAACCTGGAATATTATTTTTAGGCACGCATGCTCCATCGTCGACCAGATCATGACTTACCAACTGTCAGATTAGATAGGTCAAGCGCGAGCTTGGCAAAAATAATAAAAGATCATAAAAAAAACCTCTTAAATCAGACTACCCACAGAAGTTTAAACTGTTTACATAAACAAGAAAGAACATTTTTTTTTATTTTTTTTTTTAAATGTTCTTTTGGAAATGACTTCACAACGACGTAAATGGTTGCGTGCTCCGTCAAAACAACAAAGACAGGTTATATTCTGATATTATGGGAAAAAATCCTTAGGAATTAAGAGCGTGCAAACCGAGATACATTTCCATTTAACTGCTCTTACGTGATTATTGCGCAGATATCTTGTGGATATGTAGATTATTATAATAATAATATTATTATACCTAGCCAATATTGTCCCACTGCTGGGCAAAGGCCTCCCTCCATTCCTTCCACCGTTTCCATATGTAGATAAAAAAAAATCTTGTGTATATTCTCTAGGTTTCTATTGAATTAGTTTTTTTTTTAAGTACAACGAATTCAGTAAAGATCACTGAAAAACTGCTATTTTAGGTAAGCCCTTTCAATCAAGAATTATAGTGACGATTTTTTTTTCTAAAGACTAAAAGATTTTAAGAAAGCACGTATTTCTCGGACCATGTGTAGTGAATATTAAGAGTGAATGACGGAATGTAATACCAACAGAGGGTTCAGGCGCTCCCTTTTTTCCCGTTTCCTCTTTGTATGAAACATTGCGTTAGATGCTCAGGATGACGATAGAAGTATCATAAATGGGCCTTTTAACTCCGGTTTTCTGCCTTCATAAGCCAAAAAGCCAGAACCTCAAAATAATTCAAAAATTTGTTTTTCTGTGGCTGCTCTATTGATGAATGCCATTAAAAAATATAATATGGTTCTCGGAAATAGAAAATATCCTGAAAAGTACAAGATCCTTATCCAGTGATTGAAAAACCTTGTGTTTATGTGAGCTATATTTTGAAACGGGTTGAATTTATTAACATTATCGGCACTATAATGTTCCCACTGTTAAGACTCAGGCCTCTCCTCTAGGAGTGTAGTTGAGACACTTGGCATAAGTACCAACAAAAATAAAACACATAAACAACTCCCTCAAAACCAAACGTTATCTAAACCCACAGAGAACAAAGCCGAAAACATTCCCCGTCCAGTAACAGTTCAATACATATAGCATTTGAATCAATTTGTTGGTCCAATACCGGCCGATCACATAAATCACAAATCGCTACTATGTATTACTGTTATGTGCGTACACATGACGGTTGGGACGGCCGGAATGGTCGCTACCCAACGACAGTAATTTGTTGAATTTTATGCATTCCGTGGTCTATTGTATGACGTGATTCTGAATATGTTGCGAGCTATCATTTGTTTTGTGTCCGTTATCAGTGAATGTTTTGTGTAGATGTCTATCTGGATTTTGTAGTTGGAATTAAAATTATGGATTAATCGTGGTGGGTATACATACAGTCCTGGTTTTACAAAAGTGCTGTTGCTTATAGGATTGAGAAACTTACTTTTTAAACTATATATTACTGAGCTTTTTACGTTTTTATGGTTATTTTTGGAGAAAAAATAAAATAAATACGTTTAGCCAGCTTGGCAGAGTCTAGAACTTTATTCCGGACTATGGCCTGCTAACGCTCACGAGAAATTCTTTAATAGGTATTAGGAAATTTTTTATGTAGTATTGACTATCTCAGAACTCTTAAAAGCTTGCCGAGAGAGCTGACTCGATATTTACAAGCGAACACTGCAAAATACAAAGGCACTGTATGTTTTAACGACACTTGGCGGAGGCCTATGTCTAACAGTGGACGTCTTTTGGCTGACAAGATGACTTCAAAAAGCATTAGAATGTGCACCTCATGAATTGAATATACACATTGTTATAAAAAACAAAGTGACTGTATATCGTTTCAAAAACGAAATACTTACTTTCAAAATTTTACACTGGCATACTGCACAAACTGTGCAAAGCCAAAAGCAAAAAAAAACAATATTTTCTCTTTATTCTTTTTTTGTATTTTAGCCCATCTCAGCTTGTTAGTAAAATAAGGAAGGCCTCGCTTGCTTATCAATGGCATTGAATTGATTTGTAAAGATCGTGAGGGTAGCTCAATGATACTTGTAGCGATGACCCTGCCAGGAATCATTACTGGGCTATTGAGAACATTCTATACCTTGTACGTAGTTGTGTGTAGGTTTCTATCTCTCTCTCTGAAATAGGTACCGGGATCTGTATACTGGTGTTATCATCTCATATAGGTACGTGCGTATGTATGAGTATGTGTAAGTATTATTTGCCAGTTAGTTGGGGGTGGAAACAAAATCCGGCTTGACTGGCAGCCGACCCCAATATAGTTGGGAAAAGGCTAGGCAGATGATGATGATGATGATGAGGTTGAAACTTTTAAGGTCGAGGAATTCTACTTGACACTGACTGTGACCTAAGGGCTGGCTATGCCATGTGATATGGAAATGAAACCAGTCCTTTAGGAACATTTTCAGTCGACAGCAATGTGGAGGATTTTTTTAAAGATATTTAATTAGTAAAAGTTGTTTAGTTAATTATATATAGAATAGGCATATAATATGTTTATATTACTCTGTAACGAAACCTAGTCAAATGTGAGTTTCGTATAAAGTAACCTATCGAATCGAGTCTCAAAGATTTTCAATCAAAACTGTAACAGAACCTATCCCAGCTATACCTATTTACAAAAGAGAACCTAGCCTTTTCCCAACTAGCAAGGGTCGGCTTCCAGTCTAACCGGATGCGGCTGAATACCCGTGTTCTCCATAGAGCGACTGTCTATTAGACCTCCACAATCCTGTTACTGATCAACACGATAATCCTGCGACAGACTAATTGCCAGATTTTCTGGCATCTGGTTACCTGTAACGACTGTAAAAGATCTACCAACCGATAGCCAGCACCAACGATTTAACATGCTTTTCAAGGTATGGGGTCTCAATAATGTCCTAGGTAAATTTAGAAAAGTATATAGCTACTGAAAAAAGTCACATTGGTACGTACTTGCCCGGTTTCAAACCCGTTACCTTAAGCATGAGAAGCGGCAACCTTAACCATTGGCCCTTCAACAGAGCTCGCTAATCACGCCAAAACCTTTAAACCGTTACCGCCGATGTAGATTCATGATTGATGAACCATCCAACATTTTATCTTCATCTCGAACATACCCAGCAAACATACAAATCCGAAACGTTGTTCCATTCAATCGGGAAGGGAAATGTATGCGCATACATTCAAGCTCGTTAGAGTCCCACTTTCAATGGACCACGGATATCGATGTGCAAGATGAGATATTGTTGCCATATGAGTGATTGAGCGGTCGAGATTAAATAAATCATACTGCTATTTGAATTTGTGTTCGGGATTTTCGGTTATTTGTAAAGATGGAATCTTTGGTGTTGTGTGGAATTCTAGATGACAGCTAGGATCACTCTTTTGAATGTGTTTTTTGGTGGTTTCTATTTTAGTGAGAAAGATACAGGCGGTGGCGTCCCGCACAGTATCACACGGTTGTTATAAATCTTTGAAACTCTCGGTTTAGTTCCGTCACCGTTCTCATGAATCACTGTGTCTATATTACGTAAAAAGTGCATGCCGTCTGATAATCGGACCGAGCCCAAATCATCGATAGCGCGTAGTGCCACGCGCTCCTCAATCCGCTTCTCAAAAAAAAGGTAAAACCTGTATGAAAATCCGTTCAGTAATTTTTTTGTTCGTAGCGAACAGACTAATTGACAATCACAATGAGGGGGTTTATTTGACGAGTATAGTTATCAATACTAATAATAATAAAGAGGTAAAGTTTGTTTTTTTGTATGTAATATGGGGTAATCTGTGGAAGTACTGGTCCGATTTCTATTTTTTCACCAATAGAAAGCTGCTGTATTTCTGAGTGACATAGGCTATATTCTATGTATGCGGGCGAAGCTGCGGGCCGTGTAAGGATAAGGGTGAGAACTTAAACAGTGGTGGACAACGGAAGTCGTGCACAAAAACCTCTAAACTGCAAAACCTTCAAAAATAAAAAGAAGAAAGATTAAGGAGGAAAATTGGACCTTTTCCCACGTTTCAGCGATAGATCTTTCCATGATGTCATTTGCCATTCAGAAATAAGCAAATACTAAACCTTAAAACCAGGAACTAAGACCGAAAAACGAACCAATTGTAATTTCCAATAAAAAATAAACCCCAAGAAAAAATAATACGCCCCATCCAGCATTCCCAGTTCTTTTACATCAGATTATTCCAAAGAATATCGGGAATTTATATTCTAACGATGGCCAGTAATTGGAATTTTATATTGGATCGTGTTCGATAGCGTCAAGCCCATTCTGCATAATTAGGGACAACACAAATTTTTTGACTACATTATCGGAGGGTGTGGCTACAAAACGTTTGTTTTTGTGATTGACGACTCTTTTATGTTTAAAACAAAAAAGAAACGAAGCCGATTATTAAAATCATTTGCTTACCAGTCACAATATCTATATCTATCTATTTACTCGTATATAAATGGGGAAACTGACTGACAGACATATCAACACACAGTAAAAACTACTGGGACTAGGGGCGTGACATTTTGCACAAGGTTTCCTTTTATGATGTAGACGAGCAGTAAGAAAGGAATTTTCAAAATTCACCCCTTAAATTAAGATAAAACGGAGGACAAAGTTTGTGTGGACCTACTTTCACGTGGGTGAAACTGCTAGCATAAGCTAGTAATTTTATAAAGTCAAAAGATTGTTAGTGTGTGTGTTTATGTTTGTTACTACTTCATGCTCGAACAGCTGAACAGATTTAAATGGTAATCGACACATGGGTAGACCATGTCTTGGATAAGCTCAGAGGATACTTTTTATACCGGGACTGTGATTTCTTGAGACAATTTTAACATTCATGCGAGTAAAGCTAGTGCAGCTAGTGTAATTACTAGGTACTATAAGTAATAACTACTTTAATATCGCAAAAAGTCTAATTTTTAATTGATAATACTAATTGAGTTCTCCACGAACTTGCTAACTATCGGCACTAGACCTAGTCCTTCGGCATAATTAGGCCAATTATTGGCGTTTTGTGAAGAGTATTAGACTTTTACTGTCTAAAACCAATCCTTATTAGTTCAATTGCCCTTTATATGTCAAGGCCACGGTGACTCTTCAGAAGGCTTCTGAAGCCCTTGGTATTTAAACTTCTCAAACAAGAAGCCATTGGATAACTTCCCACTTACTACCTTTTTGAACCCAGTTTTTGACTAATTTTATCTTTATTGTACTTTTGGGTGCAATATTGACTGGTCTACACTGTCCTCGCATAAGTGTCTGTGTTGTAATATGAAAATATTGTAAACCCAATAGTTTTTTTGAAAAGAGTAACCATGGAATTTCTTGCCGGTTCTTCTCCATAGGAAACGACAAATTTGGAACCGTGCACTAGTTTTTAATGTTTTATAAGTGCCCATGTAGGCCTATGTGAAATAAAACCACTTTGACTTTGACTTTGACCTCAAAAAAAAAACATACAAAATATATACGCACTATACAAACATACAGCAACATTTACGGAACCCGAGCAAAAAAAAAAACTCCAACAAAATAAACGCGCGTCTCACTCCATTTTCTTTTACACAGCAATGAATCCCGAAATCATCAACTTTGTAAAAAATATGGCCCTTAAATATATCTATGGTATTGATAAGTAATACGTGCTTACCCGTTATGGTTAGAAAAACCCATACGTTCGGAGTTTTCATGAAACTTTTATCAAGGGAACGAAACCGGGTAAAACCATAAATAATTTATTACCGGAACGTTTTAATACCTACATTTTTATGGTTGTACCTACTCTTTTTTTATATTCGAGTTTCGGAGTTTTTTATTCGGATCTGAATCGTTCTATCAAATGGCCGTTATGTTGATCGGTTTTCGTGGAGTCTTTAAAACTTGTGTATTGTGTTGTATTTATTTTTGACACGATTTTTTTTTATGAAAATTGATTTTCGGGTTGTGGTATGTGGTATTTGTGTATTGTGTATCAGGTTCGAAAAGATTAACGTAGCCCCGTTATGTAAAGGGTAACTGAAAGAACACAAACGTGGGTTTCAGTCAGTAAGTGTAAGAGTTCCTCTTACTCCAATCCAGAATGAGAAAAGTTAGTTGGTGATTTCCCACATCAAAAACAAGGTCCCATGATTTCTTCGAATTCATGCATTAAAAGCTCCGTACTACGTATATAAGTATTTTAATTTCCGAATTGGATCTCGATTTTTTTCCGAATCGCCAAAAAGTATTCATATTCTGATGTTGCGAAAAAGCGGTTATCAGATTTTTTGTTGTACTTTTGCTATAAGACCTTGCTTCTAGCGAAATTTCAGGATTCTAGGTTAACGGAAAGTATCTTGTAGTTTAGATTTTGTTGTACTGGCTAATGTAATCCCTGTTGTGCAGACCTATTTCTTAGTTTATTTTTTTACTAGGTTACTAGACTAATGCTTGACCGCGATCCCACCTGATAGTAAGCAGTGATGCAATCGTTGATAGTGCGGCGCACTAGTTTATTAAGACCCATTTCATTTGAAATGTTCTAAACTTTGAAATATTTGTATTGCTTAGTAACTTATTTATAAACACTCATGACAGTAAAATAATTATGTTCTCTAAACACTGTTTTAGGCTATCACGGTTTATTTCACAATTAAAAATGTCACTTACGCTTGCAAGCGCCATGATCGCGTCATGATCAGTCATCCCGCGATCATGGCGCTAGCAACAGCGTCGAAATATCGGGAACTCAAAACAATGAACAATCACGGATCAAGATATCCCGTAAGTGACATTTTAACCTGTGGAGCCCCGGGGGGGCCGCCATTATTTTTTTGTATTTTAATATAATTAATATTAATAAATTAATATAAATAATATTAATAATATAAACTGTTATTGCCCTGTTTCTGTTGCTTCTGTAATTATACTACTAGAGTACAATTTTTATTTGGTCAGGGTTTGCTGGCACAATTTTTTTCCAGCGGTTCTCAAAGTTAAAAGGTAAATACTTGTTTACTGGCACGTTTTTGTGCCACGGGGTCCTACAAGTTAAATATGTTTTCTGTTTTATTTAGAAATCCTTTACATTTACGAGCCTTCATCCTATTATTCTAACGGGGCATAAACAGCCTTATCTGAAGATTGCGTTGACTTACAAATTTTTTACTGATCGAAGGGGTAACAGCTTAATACCTCCACGCGTTCTTGGATAAAAGGGTCTTGACAGACGGACAGATAGACAACAACGTCTGTCTAATTCTATTTTTGTCGACTAAACTTGCTGACTGACTAAGTGTTGAAAATGTATGTTCGATTGAAGGTAGTATCTGGAAGTTTAGAACTAATAAAGTTTGTTGAAATTAAAGAACGCTGGTCTATAGCAAACTGCTATGCTACTAGGCAAGTTTTACTTAAATGCACAGTTTCTGATAAATCACTACATTTGTTCTAATGGCTTCACCTGTTGAAAATCGTCTCAAGATAATAATATGCTATGTGTTAATCCAGGGCATGTTTTCTCTCATTCGTGTGCTAAGTTTCCTCCACATCTGTTCAGCTGTTTGAGTGTGAAGGAGTAACGAACATACACACACCTACATACAATCTTACGCCTATATAATATCAGTGTGAAATCAGCTGAGATGCGTGAAAAAGTAGTTTATAAGTTTAACATCAAAGAACGATAGTGCCTGAACATCGGTTGAACTAAAACGAAGATATATTTAGAAAAAATATTCCTTAGTATCTTTAGATACTTTTTCTTAAAGTATTTATTCTTGCAAGTCACTAAAGTAGCTCGCAGTGAAGTGGGATATCTCGGAAAAATTGAAAGACTTAACAAAAAACATCGTCTGGAAACTGGGCAAAAAGTACTTGGAGTTTCCTTTTTGGGATTTTATTTTTTTATACTTCGGTTCTATCTCGATACCTATAATTCTAATAATACGTATACCATTTATCAAAGCGCCACCTGCCGTCACCAAACGACAATCGTCCCCGATATTGAGTCGGAACTTTTTTTAATATAACAGTGTTCCTAAACGGAGAACAGCCGAAGCACTTTTTCAACAATTTCCATGGCTGAATATTCGGGAAGAGATAAATTGTCCGCACGTGATTTTGCGGAACTCGGCGGTGACACACGAAAAATTGTAACGTGATAAATTGAAATTATTTTATTGAGATATTTTGAGTTATTGAGCGTGTGTGTCTCTTTAGGCGTTACTGGATCCATATCTCAACAGCGTAATGAATAATAATAATTTATAATTTATTTATACATATACACCGGAAGAGGCAGCGTTGGAAGGCCTTCCACAAGTGGACCGATGACCTGGTGAGGGTTGCGGAAATCCGACGAATTTCAACGGAGGTTTGCGGCACTTTACATTCTATTCCACAAGCGACTTAGTCCTCTAGGTAAGGTTCCATACCAGAGGGCGGTCAAACGCTACAACATGAAACATATTGCCTTTTTGCGCCACCATAAAAATCATGCGTGCGGAATTCTGCGTACATGTTGAAAGCACTGCAAAAGCACGGCAGACGCACCGCGATATAGGCATTGTTACACTGGATGCGTAAAGAACTCTAAGCCTTTTGGGTTTATCTAGTCCACAGGCTTTCCGAATACAAAAGGATTATGGATTACCAATGTTTCATTTAGAATACAGTCTATTTTTAGAGTTCTGTACCTGAATCGGCAAAAACCGTACCCTTATACCCGTTATCCGTCTGTCAAGACCCTTTTTTCTCAGAAGCACGTGGAGGTACTAAGCTAAAATTACCATCAAATACTCAAGTCTGCTACCTCTTAAACACTGAAAAATTCAAACTTCTAAGTCAACGTCGGAAATAAGGTCGTTTTTTTTCCGGTACAGGAATCATCAGAATGACTTCTCCCGCTCTTGGGCGGAGCGGGAGGGCGTGTTAGACTCTTACTGACTAAACCCCTACCCCATTCCTTTGTTGCCTTCGATCTGGGGGACACGGTGACAACCTTTCGGATTTTCCGTGTTCTCCAGAGGAAATAAGGTCGCTTATGCTCCGTTTATGACGTAAAGCTGCTAGATGGCATTTAGCTGCACCAGCCCATACGTGGCTGCAATACCTACACCCAATTACGAAAACTACGAAGAACTTATTTGGACAAACGATAAGTGTTCCAATCTGTTATCACTTGACTTTGTTAACTTAAGTAAGGTCAAGGTTTCGGTTTATGGTAGGTTTGGTGAGGTTGGTAATCAAATGTTCAATTATCTCATAGTACAAGTATCTTTGTACGTCAGTAGATTGACTGCCGTTCTCGGTAAGCTGATTATAGTCTACCCACATTCTTTAGCAAAGGTCACATTTGAGCGTCCACATATATGATTGTCCGACAAGAAATGGATTACAAATGAAAAACCTCTTTTTTGAGAGGAATTAGATGAGCCAAAATCAATACCAACACTATGAAGTTGAAGGTCTGTTGGTTTATTTCAGGAACTCCTGGTTCGAAAAATGAATATTTTAGTATTAGATTTATTGCGAGTAAAACCGCAAAGAAAGCTAGCTATTTAGAAACAACACAGTTAAAAAAAATTTAAACTCCTAATAAACAAAAAACATTATTATTCCAACAAAATCCCAACGTTTTATTCCAGTCTTCTGTAACAAAATTCGTTACAATTACGTGTCCAAACCTTGCCTAAAATATTCTGTATCGACCGACCTCGCTTTTACATATTCTAGGATACCTTTCCTGATAGCCACAAGCCATTTTAGGCACTTTATTCTAACTACAGACTTTTAAAGTAGAGATTTTGTAGGAAAAACGAAAATTTAGGCCGACCTACTTTCTATGATTGACAGTATATTTATTAGGTACCTACATCAATCAATGCCCCAAGTCTTTTTTCAAGTACTTTAGAGTCGTCTTCTAATGTCTAAAGCTGGAGTCCCATGACCTGATTTCTCACAAGTTCTGACCCGTCAAAGTGCTAGGCCAGACCTACAGGCTGTGGGAACCGTCGCATCCGATGAGGCTTGCTGTGACCTTGTGGTCGCCTGTCCGATGCATCGGGAGTTAGTAAGTACAAAAGCGCAACGCGGCGCGACGTGACGGTGACTGTTGCGACCAATACGGGCGCGTCTGCGTCGGTTTTTTTTTTTTTTTTTCGTTTATTTATCTCCAACAAATTACAACACAGTTCAGTTGACAGTTTGACAAGAGATAGAATGTAATTTGTGGGAGATCTGGAGTCCAAACTAAGCCTAGGCCTGTATTTTAGAGCTCCAGGCCCCCTCATTACATCACAAATTAAAATAGTCAACGTACATGAGTGTATATGCGTGTGTGGGTGTGCGTGTGTGTGTGAGAGTGTGTGTGTTTGAGTGTGTGCGTGTATAATATATAAATACGGTGAGGTGTAAAAAGACAGTCTGTATTATCTATATATATAAAAATGAAACCCGTTTTTCGTTGTCACGACATCACATGAAAACGGCTTGACCGATTTGGCTGGTTCTTTTTTTAAAATGTTCCTTGAAGCTCAATGATGGTTCTCACGGAGAGAAATATTCAAAAAAATAAAAAAGTTAGGTAAAGTAGGGTAGTGTAGGGTAGTGTAGGGTAGTCTAGGGTAGTATAGGGTAGTGTAGGGTAGTGTAGGGTAGTGTAGGGTAGTGTAGGGTAGTGTAGGGTAGTGTAGGGTAGTGTAGGGTAGTGTAGGGTAGTGTAGGGTAGTGTAGGGTAGTGTAGGGTAGTGTAGGGTAGTGTAGGGTAATGTAAGGTAGTGTAGGGTAGTGTAGGGTAGTGTAGTGTAGGGTGGTGTATGGTAGTGTAGGGTAGTGTAGTGTAGGGTAGTGTAGGGTAGCGTAGGGTAGGTAGGGTAGGTAGGGAAGTTAGGGTAGGGTAGCGTAGGATATGTAGGGTAGTCATTTGACGGGAGCGAAGCCGCGGGTAAAAGCTAGTATATGCATAATTATATATATTATTAAATAAATATCAAGGTAAGGAAGTATACATACAGTACATAGATAAATAAATGTAGATAATCCTAACTATTATTTTGCTACATCAAGTAATTTTTCCGTTTCGTTATAATTTAAAGTTAGTAAGAATTTAACCAGTATACTTTTACATTCATTTTTACGACAGTTGGCTATATGAGTGATTTTATTTAATTTATTGTACAATTCGCCACCACGAAAAGAGATGATATAGTTCACTTCGTCATGCACTCACCAGGCCAGCACACACCGCGGGAATACTCAGTACTCAGGGCCACGACAGGCCTTCTCAGGACACCTGGCGCGGCCTATCACCAGGTGAGCCATAGAACCAGCTTTACATGGATCCACTGCATATCCGACTTCCACAATCCAGTAAAGGCCTACTCAAACCGAGACGGCGGCGGCGTAGCAAAGAATTTTGCCGCCAGCCAACGCACACTAACCAATTAGATACCGCGGCATTCCAGCGCCTGGCTATGGCATGCTGCGGTCCGTCGAAGTATGTCTCGGCAGCTTCTGTAGCCTCATACTGATAGTGGGTCGTCGTCGAATTTTTATTTCGATACGCCGTTCTGTACAACAGCGCGCCACGTCATCCCGCCGCGTTAAAAGTTCATCATCATCATCATCATCATCATCGTCTCAGCCGAAAGACGTCCACTGCTGGACATAGGCCTTCCCCAAGCGTCGCCACAGCGATCGGTCCTGTGCGTTTCGCATCCATCGGATTCCCGCGACCCTCGCCAGGCCGTCGTTCCACCTTGTGGGAGGCCTTCCAACGCTACGTCTTCCGGTACGTGGCCGCCACTCTACACTCTACTAAGTTACAAGTTCATCATCATCATCATCATCATCATCTCAGCCGAAAGACGTCCACTGCTGGACATAGGCCTCCCCCAAGCGTCGCCACAGCGACCGGTCCTGCGCGTCTCGCATCCATCGGACAAGTTACTGATACTAAATTTATATTTTTTAATGTTCCCACGGGACTCAGGCCTTCTCTTTAAGAGAGGGAATGGACTGTGAGCCCAGTGCGGATTGTTGGACGTTGCACGTCTTCGAATTTTTGTTTCTAGGACATACCGGTTACCTCACGATATTTTTCTTCGCCGTTTTGAGAGCAGCGGTGATGAAATAAATCATCATCATCATCTGCCTAGCCTTTTCCCAACTATGTTGGGGTCGGCTTCCAGTCAAGCCAGATTTAGCTGAATACCAGTATTTTACGAGGAGCGGCTGCCTACCAGACCTCCACAACCCATTAACTGGGGTAACACGGTACTTCATGGCAAGATTGGAGTCAGATTTACTGGCTTCTAACTATCCGTAACGACTGCCAAAGATCTCCAAATGACAGCCGGGACCAACGGCTTAACGTGCTTTCCGAGGCACGGAGGAAACTCGTTATGTTAAGATGGTCACCCATCCACAGACCAACCTTGGCAAGCGTTGCTTAACCTTGAAGATCGACCTATGCGGCTGTTATTATCTAGCCACGAGCTCCTCAGCCACGAGCTCCTCGAGCGGTGATGAAATAAATAACACTAAGTATTACACCTCACTGGGTTTGAAAGCGCAACCTACAACTTGTAAATCAAGGCAATTACCACTGGGCTACCACGGCTTCATTACGCGCATCCATTCTCCAGGTTAATAGAATGATGGATGTCCTCAAATCCGTCGTTTCTGGACAGACATAGGATTCACAGTTATTTTAGTCTGTAACACTCTATATCATTCATCCTTACTCCCTCTACAGGTAAAGGCAACATCATCATCATCTGCCTAGCCTTTTCCCAACTATATTGGGGTCGGCTTCCAGTCAAGCCGGATTTAGCTGAATACCAGTATTTTACGAGGAGCGGCTGCGTACCAGACCTCCAAAACCCATTAACTGGGGTAACACGGTACTTCATAGCAAGACTGGAGTTAGATTTACTGGCTTCTGACTATCCGTAACGCCTGCCAAAGATCTACAAATGACAGCCGAAACCTACGGTTTAAAGTGCTTTCCGAAGCACGGAGGAAACACGATATGTTAAGATGGTCACCCGTCCACCAACCAACCTTGGCAACCGTTGCTTTACCTTGAAGATCGACCTGTGCGGCTGACATTATCTACAGGTAAAGGCAACATACAATAAAAATATGAAGTACCATAAATGTATCCATGACCAGATATTACAGAAAAGAGGAGTTTCCGAGCTAATAGAGATTAAGTCGTTGATTGAAGTTAAACTCTCTGTTAACCTAGCTACAAAACTCTCGCATGGAGTTTTAAATAACGTTAAAATTTTCTCTAATTTTAACTGTTTAACCAGTCGAGTGTTATATCTGATCTAGGCATCTGCCCGATAGATGATTTCAGGCTGTTGTGAGACGTAGAGAACTTCAAATGCGCGATGCAGTTTATGTAGTTCCAATATATATAGAACTTAACTACAAAATCTTGCAAAGATATCATTATAACAGAATGAAGATGAACCAATCCATATCCATAGTCTTATGGCCCGGATTAAAATAAAGGGTATTTCGGATAATAAGTAATTACCTACAATATTGTCACGGGTAATATGAAAAAAACTTAAGCAATGTTTGCTATATATTTTACCCACTGGACTCTTAGGCTGCATCATTCACCTTTACTCTATCTTCAGCATATAACTGCTAAGAAAAAATACCCATCCATACCTATTCCACATTATTTGGCCTACGCCATCTTGCGAACCCAATATTCAATGCAATTCAAACATATTCAACACACGACACAATATGTTGCCCTTTTCAAAAACGCAACCTAAGGGCCTAAAAGGGCTCTCCCTTTCTCCCTGCCCAATGGAGTAATTACATCTCGAGGGTACCCCGTGAAAAACCCTAATTTCGGCCGATGAAAAATACTGAGCAAAAGACCGTCCATTTGTTGGCTCCTAAGTAAACAATTTTAATCAAATCACTGTATTTTTTTTCTACCTTAAATATTTGCTCGAAAGAGTGTACTCGTAAAGCGACGTGCCCAAATATAAGAAAG
Source organism: Mythimna separata (assembly GCA_030763345.1). NCBI lineage: Eukaryota > Metazoa > Arthropoda > Insecta > Lepidoptera > Noctuidae > Mythimna > Mythimna separata. The sequence goes on from CM061183.1 coordinate 17,184,643, forward strand.
AAAATAAAAATGTTTCTCTGTTACAGACGACTCTTTAGTTTTTTTCCCGGAACTTTATTCCGAAGAATGGAGTCTTATCTTGAAAAGATTTTACAGTTCCGAGAGAAGGTTAACTTTAGCTATAACTCAGTTTAGATCTAATGGATAAATTGAATAAGAACAAGTTAAGGTTTTAAGATTTCCCGTTTTGTCGGTCTTTATGAAGGCGACGCTCATTTAGTGTCAGTTCTTATTATATTTCCGATAACTAACCAAGAAAGTTTAGTGTAGATTTCTTTTTAAACAACAAATTTTCTAGTATCAAATTAAATGTTGCTGAGCATAGAAAGAAAAATATTTTATTTGAGGGAAATGGCGTACTAACTACTAATGACTAACTAACAAAATTATGGGGAAAATATGGCCTACCTCTAAGCATAATGCTCAGAGGTTGGCCACACAAATAGGGCGACGAGTCCACAGCGCTGGTTTTCAACGTGGGCCGCTGACGGTGTTGATAAAAAGATGTGGGAACGGTGTTGTGTGCTAATTGCTTATTAGGTTGGTAGCAAAGGGATTTCCTGGTAAAAGATTATAGCTGCTATATGCTTATACATTCAAGCAAATACTAAAGTAGCTTCCTAATAAAAGTCTGCCAAGACGGCATGGGTTATGGGCGTCGAGTAAAAGGTAGTTCAGAGTCTTAGTACGAGTTCCAGATTGATGGCACATAGTGTGCCACTCGCTCTATACAGAGCAGGAGAAAAAGATTTACTACAAGCTACTACAAGATTGTTCGAAACAGTCACCTCCCTAGAGCATAAAGAGTAACTGAAGAAATATAGGTGAGTTTTAGTCACTAAAAGTCTGCCGTCCCGTTCTATCCAGAGTAGAAGAACTTATATCATGACATCCCACCTCGAAAAACCAAGGACTGCGTGATTTTTCGAAAGAGCCACCGTGGACCTAGAATGCAAAGAGCAACAAAAGCAACTCAGGCATTTTTTTAATCAGTAAATCTAACATTCCCTCTCGCTCCATCCACAACGGGACACGTTATTAAATAATTCCCCATTCTCCAAAAACAGCTCCCTAATAAACCGGTTCAGAAAAGGTAACGGGAAACTATAGCAATAATTCATGCTCGGCAGATTGAGGTTCCGATATATCTTTTATGACATCGTACTACAAGATGAGAACGTTTCCACTTCAGCGCAAAAGGTCCGACTGTATTTTCTTAAGTATGAAGGGAACAATACAATTTTGTAGTAATTGATTTTTTTTAAACATTGTTAGACCACGTTTTATTAATAGGCCACATTGACATGCTTGTAAAATAAATCGAGATCTGCTTGCATATACAAAGAGAGCGCGAAAACAGAAAAAAATCAGGAGATTGTTATAAAACTCGTAAATAATAATATAAAAATACGATACCTGGTCAATAATCACAATAACCACTAGGAATAATTAAAACATTCACTGAACTGAACTTCATTGGAAGATATCCTGCCAGAACCATAGATAACCATAGATACACTATTAACTGGCCAGAACTCCGAGCAACATGTAATACAGGCTTCCAAATTCAAAAGTTCGAATTTGAACTCTTTTTTTTTCTTTTTGGTTCGTTCGGTTTGTGGTGTCAAGTTAACATATCAAAACTGAATTTTACTGTGTCATCTCGATAGTATTCGAATTTCAAAATGCTGTTAACATAATAATAATACCAGCCTGAAACCGTCCCATTGCAAGTGGAGAGTCTATTCTTGTACACAGAAGACACGAGCTTTAATTTCCCTCGGTCAAGGCAGAGCGGAAATTGTGTGCGATTTCTTTTTTATCCCCACACACCACTCTCCGATTGCATTAAACGCCTTCATCTTCTATATGCAAATACATAGCTTAAAGGACTTAGTACCCAAGCCAAAACAATATTTAAAAAAAACAAATCATAGTTTCGTATTACCTTCGTTTTGAAAAGATTACAAGATAACGTAAATGTAATTTGAATATTCAAATAAGGAATCTTTGCTATTAATTTTTTATTAGCATTAGCATTATCGGCTTTACAATGTTCCCACTGCTGGGACTCAGGCCTTCTCTCTAGGAGAGGTAATGGGCTGTAATCCACCACGCGGGCCCAGTGCGGATTGGTGGATATCACATGTCTTCGAATTTTTGGTTCTAGGACATTCCGGTTCTTCACGATGTTTTCCTTCAACGATTCAATTTTTTGTTTTTTTTTCTTCAATTTTTTTATTAATTACTCAGATACCCGCGAAACGAGACACAATAGTAAAACAATAACAGCGCGGTCTCATGGGACCGGTTGGGGATTCAAACGTTAAGTACTCGTATGTAATTACTTCTCAAATATTCCAAGAAAAATATACTCTAATTTTACTTGAACCTCAAAACACAGCGTTTAATAAATTAAGTGCAATTAAACCTTGTTTCCTCAGACTTAGAGTATAATGGTTAATTTAGAGACCAATTAATTTTAAATTCTTCCGCTAATTGCGCCCTTAAACCTGAGAAGTTATGAAATTACAAAGTAAACCCACACCTTTATGTGTTCAGCTATTATATATAACCTACTTATAAAGCTTAAAATGATTAAGAAAGGTTACCTACATAATTGTCTTATCTTTATGTGCCTTTGGATATATTGCCGAAGTTTGATACGTGAGAGTGAGACTTAGGGAGCGTTCACACTGCGAGCAACTGTCGTAGCGACCGGACGCCGTGCACAAGAATGGCTCAGGCTTTTTTTTTCTTTTCTTATATATGTATGTATATGTTATATTAATATACTAGCTGACCCGGCAGACTTCATACTGTCAAAAGTTTTTTTTTTCGATTTTTTCTCACGGTTTAAACCTTCCCTAGACCTCCACGAACATTTCAAAACCAAGATAAAATAAATCCGTTCAGCCGTTCTCGAGTTTTAATCAGACTAACGAACAACAATTAATTTTTATTTATATAGATATATAGATATATAGATATGTATGTTTATTTTACCTATATTTAGTTTTATCTTGATATATTTTTTTTATGCTCCTGCCATGTTTTCTCTTCACCAACTTTGGTTGACTGGCAGAGAATGCCTAAGGCATTAAGTCCGCCTTTGTACCATTGTGTTGCGTGAAATTTCAATAAATAAATTTATGTTGGAATCATTCTGCACGAATGTACTTAGAATACAGTCGCTCAGCTTGGTCTCCTGGCCCTAGTTCCTCGGTTTTGGTCGCCGAGAGACTGAGTCGCCGGCGACTAGTCGACAGTGCGTAATGGCTCTTAGTAATAACATTTGGTAAATTATAGAAATCGGGAAGTCTTCTTCAACTAAATTGTTATTGAGACTCTTTCATCAGGACCTCTTTAGATGTGTAAGAACTTATGGCAAGTTTTTTTTTCGTTTATATTTTTGGTTTGGCTTTTTTTTCGACGCTAAGCAACGCTTGCCTAGGTTGATCTGTGGATGGGTGACCATCTTTTAACATAACGAGTTTTCTCCTGTCTTTTGTAGATCTTTGGCAGTCGTTACGGATAGTCTATTCTGGCTCCAGTCTTGCCATGAAGTACCGTGTTACCCCAGTTAATTGGTTGTGGAGGTCTAGTAGGCAGCCGCTCCTCGTAAAATACTGGTATTCAGCTAAATCCGGCTTGACTGGAAGCCGACCCCAATATAGTTGGGAAAAGGCTAGGCAGATATATTTGGTTTAGAAATTGAGTCAATCTAGCCATGACTTGATATGAATAGTTAATTTGTTTACCTTTAATATGGATGTACAGATTCTAATGTTCTTGTAGTATATGACATCAAATGAAACTCAACACTGGTGTAATTAACATTACAATAAAATTCTCACCTCCATTTTTCCAAGATCGCGCCTATTTAAATGGTTCAACAAACTATTCAGTTACACAAATCCTTGAGATATTAACTACACCTATTTTACATCACAATATTCACTAGGATTCAATTTACAAATATATAAAACAGCCACAACTGCACTCGAAGGAATCCGACCAAGAACCATTTAGTTCTTTAATCACATTATAAATAAAAAAAACTGGTTTCAGATTAAAAAATAGAACGCAAGACAAACCGGGACTAATCCTTCTTAACGTTTGAATCCCCAACCGGTCCTATGAGACCGCGCTGTTATTGTTTTACTATTGTGTCTCGTTTCGCGGGTATCTGAGTAATTAATAATAAAACAAAGTTACCCATCGCGTCTGTTTGTCTGTAGGAATATAAGAAGTAACCTATTTATTACTTCTAGGCAAACGTGCTCCATCGTCGACCACATCATCGCTTACCATCAGGTGAGATAGTGGTCAAGTGCGAGCCTATCAATAAAAAAAAAGTTAAACTATAAAAATGGTAAACGGATTTTAATTATGTTTTTAACAATATATTATAGAGTTAAGGCTCCCCCACACAGGCGCGTTATTATCGGTCGATAATATCGCATGCGTTACTGCGATATCTGTTTGCAGTACATTTTGTATTAGGACGGTCGTATAGTTACACACTGCTGCGATAATAACGCTGCAATGGAAGTGGGACGTTGCGTTTCTCCGTCCTGCGATATTCCGATATTCGTTCTAGAATGTTTTGTATCAGAACGCAAACGACCGTACACACAGCTGCGATAATAACGCAACTTTCTCGTAAGAAATATCGGACGATAAAAACGCAGCTGTGTGCAAGGAATCGGGACGCATTAACGCAATACCGCATGCGATATTACCGACCGATAATAACGCACCTGTGTGGGGGAGCCTTTATTTATGAGAAAGGTTTAGATGCGTATAATAAATGTATAGTAATGAAAAGCCGATAATAATCAATGATTTGTACACCCGTTCAAAGCTGAGGCAAGTTGCTAGTTTTATTAATAACATGAAAGAGTAATTGCATTGGAATAAATCGTACATCCAAACGCGTATAAACCTTTTTATTATTTCCGATCTTTACAGTATTTATACGATGATTAGGTTCTGGGTTCGTTTCCCAGAAAAGAGCAAAGTCTTATTGGATTTTTCCATCTTCATTTCTCAGTATTTGGATTTCTAGAAAAGTACAATGCTGATAAAATTGAAATAGAATAGAATGAAACTTTTGTGTACACCAAAAACATAACACAATTTATAAAAAACTTAAAAATGTTTCTCAATGTTCAGAAAGTTATAATAATAATATAATATTTGACAACCTTCACATAACGCCATTTAGTCCCAAACTAAGCAGAGCTTGTGCTACGAATACTTATAGGCAACTGATAAACATACTTGTAAAGTTATCAACAGAGTCTTCTTTTCTCAGTTCTTTTAATACTTCCTTATCCTAAATATTATTTCACACACGTTGTCTATAGTACTACTATTACACTCAAGGTACTATCAGCGCCCTACGAGTCCCATATAATAATACCTTCAGGATGTTGATGGAGCTCCCGCTGTTTGTGCAGACACACGATGATTGCTTTCATGCTATCATCAGACAATCCATGTTAGGTTAGTGTAACTAGCATTAGCATTATCGGCCTTGTAATGTTATTTATTTATTATACACTTAATTGTACACCATTACATAATTATGACAAAAGAAACTTAAAACTAAAACACATACAATGGGCGGCCTTATCGCATTCTGAGATCTCTTCCAGGCAACCTGGAATGGACAGAGATTGTCTGGACGAGAAATGGGGCTGTCGTACATACATACATATTCAAAACTACAGACAGAAATATAAATTATGACTATCGATACTCACAGCGACAAGTAATGTTCCTTAACGAGTTCCCACTGTTGGGACTTAGGCCTCCTCTCTAGGAGAGGGAATATGGCTGTAATCCACCACGCGGGCCTAGTGCAGATTGGTGGTTAGTGTAATATTCCCTCATAAATAACCACTTTTCTGTTTTGATCTGTGGAACCATCTAAGAACTTTATCCTGGGTTAAGTTTCATACTTTGACTGACTAAAGCACACCTGAGTCAGTTGCCCCTTGCGTTCTGGGGTTGCAGTAATTCTTTGGAACAATATCGCAACCCTGGCTGGCATAGGTCCTACTGTGACCCCAAAGTTTTGCTAACATCTCTTTGAGGCGCAAGTGGAACACAATGCGCTGTCAACACAGGCTTGGTCATTACCGGACGGCGAGCAATAGGTAACGCTCCGTCCGCAAGCCTGCGCTTATAGTGGCTGAGAATCAACCTACAATTCCCGAACCCACCTGATTATAAACAACAAACTAGTTTCAAAATAATAAGTCTACATAACATAGTATAAATCTTAGAGCAATAGCGCACTAGCGGCCTTTCCGCAGTGGCCAGGTCGCGGCGGCCATCGAGATACATACATTAGTATGAAATCGCCATAGAGCGTGCGAACCTGTCCGCACGCGGCTAGCGGCCATAGTAGCGTCTTCATACTAATGTATGTATCTCGATGGCCGCCGCGACCTGGCCGCCTGCAGCCTGACCGCTAGTGCGCTATTGCTCTAAGTCTCCATAATAATATTACTAATTCGAATTAAAGAATTAATATTTATTTTTAAAACAACACATGCACATCGAAAACAGGGAATTTAATTAATTTTTCACAATTAAACGCTTTGTACTGCATTCACGCATGAGGGCGTGGGTACAAAAGCGGGTCAAATATTTCGAGTTCGCTCCGATGAAAGCGTGAGCATTGCACACGTTTATAATTATGTTATAGATTAAAAAAGATTTTTAAATAATATGGCCTGGATATTTGTGTAAAATACTGGCAACTACGTGTTCCTTGTTAGTAGTTTCAGTTGTTTTGTTTTGTTTAAGTACTAGGATAGCTCGCGAAATTGTTTTTTTTTGCATTTTATTCTAAGTTAATTATTAATAACAAAATAACCATATTTAATAAAAACTTTTTTTTATAAAATCGCAATCGTTAGGGTTAGACGAACTGGGAGGGTTGTTATGATTATTTTAATAAACACTCTAGGGTGGAGCGGTGTTAGACTTTTAATGACTAAACCCTACATGTGTCCCTCAGTTCCTGTATACGTTCTAGGAGGACAGCATCTCTTTCGAAAATTCCCGCGGCTCTAGCAGACATCGGCCCTGCTGTGTCCCTACAGTTAAGCTAAAATATCTTTTAGGCACGCGTGGACCACTACGCGCCGTCAACGGAACGGCCGAACGGCGAGTTACCTATCGCTCGTCGTTCGTAAGACTTGCGGACGACAAGCAATAGCGCGCAAAGAAAGCTTTGCGCCCGTGAACGCGCGAGCGAAACCATAATAAAACAAAAAAAGTGTTACTAAAACACATATTACTATTATTGTTCTCGTATAGTTATTATTAGAGAAACGTTTGTTTGATTCAAACAAGTTTGTGTTAACAACAATTTCAATTGAGCACAATTTATATTATTTTCCAATAGTATTTAATTACTTAAACGTGACCAGACTTAAAGCGCGGTTTGTATCGGTCTGCATAGACAAAAAAGAGATTTGCGATTATTTTCGACTAGTTTCTGCCACCGGCTTTGTCCGCGTGAAAGCAGGTTTCTCTATACAATTTTTGGACCCCCGTTTCCTCCCGTAGGTATGTAGGTACGAGGGTGCGTTTTGGAAAATCCACTATTAGCACTCGCCTACGTCTTAAAAGAAACCTTGTGCTTCATGCTCCTAGTCCCAGTAGTTTTGTCAGCTTCTCTTTACATTTGTATAGATAATTAAAAAATAAAATCAAAAATGGACAATCTTATTTTCATTTAATTAATGTTAATAATAGTAGTCTTTTTTATCGAAGTTGCTAATGAGAGTCTAGTTTTAGGTTAATATCTATTGATGTTTTTTTTGTGTTTTTCTAGTTTCATCCTTTTAATGACACCTTAGTAGTTTTGTTAAACGTATCATGGCAATGGCTATAACGGTCATTGACCCACGTGCGTATAAATCATTCTCAATATAACTAAAAGAAATAGACATAGCTACTAATCGCCCCAAATCGACATCTATCGTGATTGATTTACCTTTTTATAGAAATGAAAAGCAATACATAGTATTTATATGGCACGACAGAGAAATTGCCAATAATTGTTATTGAAAAAACAAACAAGACACTGATTTACAAATCTGTCAGGTGTTCTAAAATTAAATAAACGTCAAAATTCAACTTTCTTTAGTTTAATTCATAAATCCCCGACCGGTCTCATAGGACCGCGCTGTTATTGTCTTACTATTGTGTCTCGTTTCGCGGGTATTGATAGGTTAAACTAATGAAGTCAGTTATCATTTTGACGTTTAGCATTGTTACACCACAGTTCGACACTGTAGTCAAATTGATCTTTAGAGGATAATACTTACTATACCCCTTATACTACAGAATAGATAGGACGGAATAACCCGACACGACCTATCTAACCCCATTACTATGCAATATCGACATCCCAAGGGTTCTTTGGTTAGACTTATTACAATACAACTGGTACACGGAAATTCTTGCCACCAATCCAAATCACTATCAATTCTGTAAACACCAGAAGCCCAATACTCGTAATAAAAAAATTAAAAAAATCCATGGCTGCTCGTAATTTAAAACTCAAACTCTTTTGTTTTACTCGTAAAAGTAAACCATCATCGTATATTTTGAAATTGGAATAGTGTTCAAAAGCTTCGAATTTCAAAATTATGTTTAGAGAATAATACTGCAGATTGAGTGACCTGATTGGCGGTAGTGAGCAGTGTGACTGAAAACCAAATACTTTATATAAATTGATACTGGCTAAGGGCTTGTTTCCCAATGCCCGAGTAGCCACTACTTCCTGAATAAATTCAAAAATGGAACAGAATTTTTATGAAATTATCTGCCTAGTAAGATATCAGAAACTTAATCATAGGTGGTGAAACAGGCCCTTAATGTACAAACAATGCGAAGCCAAAACAAAAAAAAAATATTGCAGATTTGGTAGATATGCGTCGGAGAGTAGATGGATGACCATCTATCACATAACAAAACTCCTTGGTGCTTCGGAAGGCTTTGATCCCGGCTGTCGTTCAAAAAACTTTGCCAGTCTTTACGGACTTCTGACACCCGATAATTTGCTTAAAGATATTGTGTTACCCAGTTACTGGGCTCTAAAGACTGGAAGCTGAAACCCGACATTACTGGGACAATGCTAGGTAGTTTAACCTGGAAGGACTATGATAACCAGCCCAGCCCAATTACTAAGCATTACTGATATCCCTGTAGTGGTACCGTTGAGACCAGTCGTCAAGTTCACGGAAGTCTTACACAATAGCTGTCACATTATACATACGTATTTCGGTGACAAGTTTATGTTATTACTTCATTACATTACTCCAGATTTACCGTTATACCGGTCTTAATTACTCAGATACCCGCGAAACGAGACACAATAGTAAAACAATAACAACGCGGTCTCATAGGACCGGTTGGGGATTCAAACGTTAAGCACGCTTACCTAGAAATAACCTACTCATTTACTTAAACTTAAATAATAGGTAACTATCAGAAAACACAGATCGGAGTCCGCCACCGGAATCCCACTCCTTAGCTGATCACAATGGATTTGTCCCCTAAATGTTTTGTGAGTATGGGTGCAATGTACCGGTGGTGCATCGCTATACATTTTCTGGTCTAACGATGGAACGGACTTTCAATGATTAAAAAAGAATAAGAGATTTATTGTAACAGCCACAAAAAAGATTCACTCTACAGGAGTATCTATTAGTCTCAAACTTTATATAAAAAAAACTTATGTCATATAAATTCCCAAATACCTACATACATAACAATGACTGGACAACAAAACCATTAACATACAGTCATATTTTAAAAAACAAAAATCAAAACCGTTTCAAAAAATCATATATGAAATAAAGGCAATAGTTTGAAACCTTATCATAAATAAACGCATGAAAGTTATAGCCAAACATATTTTGTTCGTAAAATTAAATCTAGACAGGAAAATGCCAAACGTAAATAAAATATAACGGAAAGCGGCAAACACATTCCATTCGATTGAACTTTGTGAACCCATTTAAATAAATGTTTAACACATTCCTTTTAAATGGTACGACCTCAATGGAAATCCTCACACAAACGATAAAATATAATTCGCCTTACCTTATTTCCGAATTCAAAATCGAAAGGAAGGAACCGAAAACCTCTACATAATCACGACTTTCTCACTGATTTTAACACAATACTTCAGTCACTGTAACCCTAACTAATTAAGAATGCATTTTTATGTTCAATAGTTCCACTTTTATCACATATTTTCTATTTACCGGCATTGTCATATTGTTCCAAGTTTATGTAACAGCAGCGTAGCACCGCCGTAGACCCGTAGCAGCGCTACGACGGCTCGTAGCGGACTGAAGTACTGACGCTATCGTAGCATACATATAATATAATACATACTATACAATGTTTATACAAAAGTTAAACTTTTTGTGTATTTAGTTGTGGCTAAACAAAATCGTTTGTACGTTTTCCGTGGTAGATAATATACCTTGGTACGTACAAGTAACGCCATCTATTAACAGATACAGTAATTAGATGTTCAGTTGAAAACTGGGTTGTGAATGTGTGCAGTTGAAAGAGGTTAGTCTGTGACTTCAAAGAATAGCGAAAAGTTTTGTATGCGAATGTTTGCGGTTGAAGCGAATCGTGTTTGATGATCACGATCAAAAGGAGAATGAATTAATTTTTACTGTTAAATAATGGCTTTCTAATAAAGTTTTAAACTAATTAAAATACGAACAAAAAGTCAACATTACCTCTTCCTGACTTTGCTAAAGTATAAAATCATAAAAAAAAAGTTTTCCTTGAAACTGGTGGCTAAGATCCTATTTGTAAAAAAGTTATAAAAGTTTGAAATATTCATACTTGTAAAAAAAATAAAATAATTCTTCAACATGAATGATACAGTATTATTAAGGACGACATCGCGATACAAGTTTTCCTTTACTATCGACAATTGAACTTCTAAACTATCATAGAAATAAGTGACACTAACATATGTGGACCAAAAGTTTTCTTAAATAAATAAATAATTACTATTAGTACAAAACACTGTGACTGAGGCGTATTTCGTTCGCTTCTTCACCGTTTTTTTATTAATTCAAGAATCCTCATACTTTTTTCTTCATTGTGTGAGGCATGATGCTTCTCAACATTACAAATACTGGGAATTTACAAGTACATTTAATAACTCATATTCAAGCTGCTTAGTCCACTTAAAAACAACCACTACTTTAGCATAAAACGTTTGATTTTAAAATTTAATCAATTTCATCGAGTAAAAATGTAACGGTTAATAGGCAATATGTCTATATACTCGTGTGTGTATAACACAATACTAAGAAATAAAAATGAGAATTAATAATTACATTAAATACTAAAAATACATTTATGTCTAAAACGAAATTAAATTAAAATAGGAATTAAATAAAAGCAAATAGATTAGTATATTTGGAATACATCAAATTAAATCAAATGACACAAACATTATGTAAAAGTTTGTGAATGATAAGTGAAAATAGTTTTCTCAAACGTTTGTTTTCTGTTATGTAGGATTTCATTAGTTAAGTAAGTAAGTAATGCCCGTTTTCACCAACATCCCCTAAAATTTAAGTGTCTCTTAAGCCAATATAACAACGGTTTTTGCATATTATTAAGTTTTTATTCCGAATTAAAGAATGAAATCGAACACATAAGTTTAAAGATTTCATATTTTAATTTAGAATAATAACTTTATTATGTGCAAAAAACGTGATTATAACAGCTTAAGAGACACTTAAATTTTAGGGGTTGTTGGTGAAAACGGGCATAAGTTATTTTAATATAAGTGACAGTCTCGCGATTGACTAACTCACCTGATGGTAAGCGATGATGTGGTCGTCGATGGGGCACGCTTGCCTAGAAGTTACCTTTTGACTTAAAGACTACTGAGTTCTCTATCAGTTTTTTTTTACAAATATTTTCTACTTATCGAAATTAAAGCCCTTGATCTTTGATATGTGTTTTACTTATATACCTTAAAAATAAAAGGTTAAAAGTTTTCATTATTTTTCCAGGAGACGAGTTGCCGTAATGCCAGTAGAAAATAACAACGACCCACCTAGTAGAGTAAAAATAGTGGCAGAATATCAATATTTTACTCAAACCGATTGCTATGTGACGGTTGTAACCTAAATATCGAAAAGACCAATGTCCTGTAGACAATTATTGTGTTGTGTGTATTTTTATGTAACTGATTTTATATCAGAAGTAAGATAGGTACGTTTATTTCAATGAACCATTTATAAGTAATTTTCAAAAATATGATATATTGCACGTTCCATTACGTTTACGTTTCCCAAGTAAAAAACCTGCTTTACCGTTTTAATTCATGAATATCCGACCGGTCGCATAAGTCTTACTATTAAGTATGTCTCATTTCGCGGGTATGTGATAGGTTAAGGGATATTTAATTTCATTTCATTTTTACTGTAAGTATAGCTAGCAATTGAAATAAAATAAATAAATCAGTTTCATTCTATTTAATTGAACTTAATTTAACTCAATTTTAATTTGATTGTTTTGTAATTATGTAGCTATTAAGTTAAGGGCCTATATCACCACCTATGATTAAGTTTCGAGTATCTTACTTGGCAAATAATTTCATACATATTCTGTTCCATTTTTGAATTTATTCATTGAGTAGTGCCTACTCGGACATTGTGAAACAGGCCCTTATTATTACTACTAACGTTATGGATATCGTCCGACATAAAATTGAATTATTATCATTAATTTTATAACTTATTCCGCTCTGGGTGAAATGAGAAAAAGTGTTTCTGAGTGAGACTTTTACTGATTAAAATTCTCCGTCAAGTTTTTTTAGTTGCTCCTTAAGGTTCAAGGTTGCGCTAGCTCGTTCTAACATTCCCCTAGCCCAAATCATTTAGTTTTAATAATTCGTTCCTGGGCTACTATTGTTCACTGCCCCAACTTATGAATCGCACGTCGTAGGTTAAAAACGAGCTAACCAGTAAGCATAATAGACCATAGTCAGCCTTGTAATGTTCCCACTGCTAGGTCTCAGATCTCCTTTCTAGGAGAGGGAAGGCTTTGTAAATTTTCATTCATTACCTTTTTTTTTTTAATGTGGGTCATCTTCTAATGACTAAGAAGCTTTAGGGAAGAGTGGCATGGGGTAATAGACTTTTACTGACTGAAACCATACCTATGTTCCTTCAGCTATCCTTTATACTATAAGAACTGTGAAGGAAAATATGGTGAGGAAACCGACATGTGATACAAATGATCGATGAGAATGTCTACCAAAGCGCACTGGGTCCACGTACATGATTATGACCTATTCGATCTATTAGAAAGGAGGTCTAAGGAGAATATTATAAAGATGATCATGCAACTACACACCCAACTCCAAAGATCAAACATCCAACATCGAATTCAGCATTCAGAAGCCTTTCATTCATAAATAAACTTAAACCCCCAATAAATACTTCGATTTGAGAGTCTACATATCGCGAAATACCCCGGGGACCCACCTTATCCAAACTTTGAGAATTATATCTATCTAGTTGAGCCATCTGCTAACTTTTAAACTTACAAAGGCAAGGGGGAACTCCGTATCAGTTTACAGATTTGGGAGTATCTTGCCCGAATTCGTTTGGGATAAATTATATGGATGTCGTGTCAATAGGAGAATGTGTGAATGTGAAGGTGCTAAATACGTTTTTGTTACATTACTTATAGGCGCGTGATTAACGGCTATTTCACAAGTAAACCATCGTTTACTTGTGAAATAGCCGTAAATGTACCGTCGACCATATCATCATAAGGTCGACGTTAGAGCACGCTTGCCTAGACGGGACGTATTCGCTTTTTACTTAAAGACCTCTAGATTGTAGCTATTAGTATACACAGACTTTAGCAAAGAATTCCACTCTTTAGCTGTACGCACAAGGAATCTGTTTCCAAAACGGTTTTGTGTCTAACCATGGGTCTAACCATGTACCGGTGCTGCGACGGCGTACGTCATGAGTTCCCTTTTCAGAAAATCCCTATCGCCGTGGGCTAGGGCCCTACTGGGTCCCTACGGTTTCCTGACATATCTTTTGAGCTCACATACCTAGAATTATCCTTTTCACTCTTTACTTAAAGACTTGAACGGTAAAGGTAACAGGTTCAGTAAAGTAACACACGAGGTTTTAGTCAGTAAAAGTCTGACACTCCCTATCTTTCCACCCAGAACGAGAGGAATTGCTTGATGAGTTTCACCTCAAAAGAAAACCAATTTAATATCGCTGTCGATTTTTATACAACTTTATTTTACCTTTAACCTTCTTCTTCGGCTCGTGGACGGCGAGCTAAACCTCGCCGTCCGGTCGTCCTATAAGCCGCTCTATGAGCGAGCTTGAGGCGTCGACGTCGCGTAATGTTCCTTCCACACATGCCTCATGGAGATGTCAGTACGCTACTCATAGTCTTGGAACGCAAAAGACCACTAAAAGAACATAAGGTGTGATCTTGGTAAGCTAAAGTCCGACACGCCATCCCACATCACCCTAGAATGGAAGAAGTCATAAGATAATTTCCCAGTTCAGAGAAAAACTCTTGACCTTTGACTGGTTTCATAATGAATTTCTATTTTCATAAATTAATTACAATTCGAGAATAAAAGCTTGACGGCGCGTGTTTGAAGACTGTACACTGTAGTTCTGTGCTGTTTAATCAGCACCTGTAATTATAACAAGGACTCTCACTGGGTCACACAAGGACTCTGCTCACGCCCACCTGCCTACCCACCTGCCTACCTACCTGCTTACCTACCCACATACATCACTCAAGATTAGTTCTGATGAAGGCCCTCCTGCCCCTTCAAGCTTTTCTTATTTATTTATTTGTTTTCTAGATATTAGAAAGTGATTTAGATAAAAGCCGGGCAACCCTAGAAATGTATGAAGGATCAGACACGAACAAAATAGATTAATAAAATGTATAATGTTATGATATGCGTTAAAAATTTTTAAGGATTTATTATACATCAAAATATTTTTAATATAATTTGTATTTTCGAACAACATAGTCTTGTCGAAAATGACATCTTTACTAAGTTAGGCACACTCTTTTAAAGTTAGAAGTTTAGTATGCCTCACGAATAGGTATTATAAAAACAAAAGCTTGTATGTACATTGCACGCTCAAACTGCTGAACAGATTTTAATCAAATTGGGCACATGTCAAAATAGGATATAAAATGATCCCTTGCAATATTTTTTTACTTTCATGCCGGCGAAGCAGATGGCAGAAGCCTTAGAAATTATAAATTACAGTCGATTAGAAAAAATAATGTACTTGATGTCTTCAAAGTTTTGATTGGTTTGAAATCTATTGGTTTCTAATGCCGCCAGTCTTTTGGGCACATTACCGGTCGACAGCGATGTGGAAGAGTTTTTTGACGCCTTACTTTAGTTAGTTTTTAGTTAGTTTAATTAGTTTAGTTTTTTATTATACTGTAAATAAATTTTGTAAACAATAAAAAAAAAAATTGGTTTCAAATGGAAATTCACAACTGAAAGTCAGATTATAATTATATTATTTTTCTTTTGACATTGGGAATGCTGCTCTTGTCAGTGAGACTCTTATCAGACTTTGGTTAATTTTTAGTTGGCTTTTGCGTTCTAGTACCACGGCCACCAATTCCTTTTTAGAAATTCCTTTCAGCCCTAACAGGCCCTTCTGATCAGCCCCTACACTCTTTAGCCCGACAACCATTCTAATCTCATGTTACAGTCTTCTATTTTTTTAATTGAATTAGTGTTTATTTCTTTTGTCTTCTGCCAATTCTATATCCGCTAAAAACGTACAGATGAAAGAGGCTGAAATCCTGGAAACTTTATATATATAAAACTAATCCTACTAATATTATAAATGCGAAAGTTTGTGAGGATGGATGTATGTTTGTTACTCTTTCACGCAAAAACGGCTGGACCGATTTGGTTGAAATTCGGTATGTAGATAGGTTATACCCTGGATTAACATATAGGCTACTTAGTTTTTATTTCTTTCGGGCGAAGCCGCGGGCGGAAGCTAGTAATAAATATTGTAATGAATATACGAACTTTCATTGAATTCTTCCTTTTTACCCTTTTCCTTTTTCTTTTGAAAAAGGGTAAAGTTTTCCATGAATTTAATAAACATGGATTGGTATTTATCAAAGATCTGTACCTGGAAGTATGCTAGTGTGTGTATGTGTGTGTGTGCGTGTTTGTGTGTGTGTGGGTGTGTGTATTATACCTACAGATAGTATGTACACCGTATGTTATTTACAAAGTAGGTAATCCTTCTATTGAGTAACATTTTATAAACATGTTAGATACAGACGATATGTGCTACATATTAATATGAACTCTTATAAAATAAATACAGTGGCTTAAGTTATAGGTTGACAGCGAATTGAAACGTTCGCTTTTAGTTAGTGCAGCAAATGCGGGATACATTGCCAGTAGGCTAATTTTTATGAAGTCGGCTATTTGGCAGAAAATTTAATTTCAAGAGCAGTTGTTCATGTTTGAAATGATTATAAATTAGTCATTCTTTATTGTTGTATCATAAAAACCAAAAAACTACTCGACATTGCCTATGCTATAATTACGTGGCACGGTAATCGGTATCTATCACCGCAATATCCGGGTTATTAGCTTAAATAGCGTAGTAAAAAAATAAAAAATAAATTTAATTAAGTTAAGTCACTCCATGTAAAATATTCCTATTCAGCTGCACTCGCTTTATCTATAGTCTATTCGCCGAGCCATGAGCCAAAAGGTAAACAAACCATAAAAAGGGTTCTTTATATGTCACGATTGATCTAGTGAACATATTTTATAAAAATAACTACGGTATTAATACACTGACAACATTAGAAATTATATTTTAGAATGATGTCTGTGGAACTTATGTTATCTTTTCAGATTTATTTGAAATCAAACATTATAAATGCCTTTAATTATTTTCTTAATTTTTATTAATTATGCATTAAATAGTTTACATGTAAAAGAACCTAAAAAGACATTTTAATACTACTAAATTGTAGACCACAGATACTGCGAAAATTTTACATTAAAATGTGACATTTTGTCATCGGTCGGGTTATACTCGCCATTTTGAAAAAAAATTTTCTTTGTTTACCATTTGGCTCATGCTCCGGCGAATAAACTATAGAAGCTGACCCCAACATATTATTTAGTTTTGATTCAAAAGCTCATGACTTGTACCACACAACACAAGTAAAATAACGATGTTGGATGCGAAATCAAAACGATGGCGGAATCGTTAACGTCGACTTTGCATTGAGGATGCGCGGGTGCCTTATTAAAGTATATTGCTTTGATGATTATATATATTATGTGTCATATATACGAGTATAAATCAACGACATACAAGAATTTTGAACAGGTGATGACAGTTGATTAAGATAATATTTTACGATTATTTTTGGGTTTTAATTTCCTAGTGATTTTTATATTTGACATCAGGACACACTGCTCTGTACTCTGTCAGTCTGTTTTTACGTTTTTGATAAAAGAAAGAAAAATATTTATTTGACACACACAGACAAATACAATTATGTTTTAAAAGAAAGTAAAAAAAAGAATAGAAACTAGCACAGTGTGCGGCGCGCGGCGGTTTTCAAGAATCATTCATCTTCTTTTAGTTTTAAGAATAAATAAATATGTAAAAGCAAACTGTTTATTTTTTATTTATTTTAAACTATACTTTTTTTTACTACAATTTGAGTACCTATATCGAACGCCTAAAACAAATCTAAAACAAAAAAAAATATTATGTAGATTACTCTTCAGCATTTTCAGCTTCATAATGTTCCCACTGCTGGGACTCGCGCTGTTTCGAGAGAGGTCCACCAGTATTAGTGGATGTGATACATGTCTTCGAATTTTTGGTTCTAGGACATGCCGGTTTTTTCACGAAGTTTTGAGAGTAGTGATGATAAATTAAATTACACACACCAAAACATCTGTCTGATTTGAACTCACGACCAACAACTTGGCCAAGAAGTAAAGGAAGAAAATAATTATGTAAGACAGTCTTACTAGACAAGGATAATTATTAATATTTTGCAGTAGAGACTACGTACAAGCTAAACTAATTACGGATAGGCCAGTCAGTTACACTGGTTAATTAATTTAATTAATACGTTTAATTATATCTGCAATAATAAGCAAGATATTCTAAGCGTAATTGGCCCTTTGGCAATTGCCACGGCGTCTTTGTAAAGTATAATAATGTATACTATTTATGTATAAAATATAATATTATTTATACACGATATTTTACAACTTTGAACGTCATATTTATTTGCTTAAAGCATATTTGGAGGTATGCGGAACAGAGTCCCACAATATATCTCTGTTGAAAAGGGAGGATCCTCTGATCAAACAGGTATTATGTCTGGTGGGCACCTGCTGGATTTGTTTCACTTTTACAGAACTTTAAATGCGCGATGCAGGATTAGTTATTATCTGACACATAAATGTCGCTACATATACGACATATTTTACTAGCCTTACCTACATCGTATACTGTTGTTAAGTTTTGGCTATGTTGACTTAACTAAGATTTGCGAACGTAACACGTACCTATTTATTGACTGAAATATAACATAATCATTCAAATCATCAATACAACCGCATTAGTTCAACCTTATTGAATATTTTTTTCATAGAATCACCTTTCAATATAGTTAAAACAAATTAGTTTCACTGGTAAACCCGTTTCATTCACCATTATCCTGTTCCTTACTAAATGACTGGATAGTCATTAATCCCGAACATACGTAGCATTTAAAATCTTAGACCACCAAACAACTGCACAAAATACTAACTGTCAAAATAAAGTCCAACAACACGGTAAAAGCCAATCGCAAAACACTAGCCTTGTAAAGTATTCCGCAGTGGTTTCACAGCCTTTTTTATAAATCTGTGCAGGTATCGCGAATGGTCAGCAAAGCCTAAAATAATGGTCTCGTTTCCACTCCCTGGTTTTCTACCTCTGACGCAGAATATAGAAAACTTTGGAGTCGCTCGCAAACTTTGGCAATGTTATATTTTTTGGGTTAGACTTTGAGATTAAAGGGACTCGGAGTTTCCAAGTTGTTGAGGCCAGATTTCTTTGAGTTCTAAATGGGACCTGTGTTACTAATGTTGGCTATAAATGCTATAATTTTGAAAAAGTTTCGTCGTGTTAGTAAATATACTTACTCTTACTTTGGTGGTAAAATAAAAGAAACCGATCATATTTCTGCGGAGAGATGTTTTGTTAAGTCAGTAAAATAAAAGATTTTTGTTTTGTACAGGTAGAGGAAAAAGATGGGAGGTAAAGGTGAGAATGATAATATGAGATTAGGGAATTAATGAAGAAAGTTTATACCGTGCCCTACGTCTTTAAATTTTATGCTATCTCACCTGGTGGTAAACAGTGATATGCTTGATGATGGAACACGCTTGCCTAGATATAACTTATTTACTTAACGTAAAAATCCCTTTTTTGAGGTGTGAAACCATTAAATGACTTCTCTCGCTCTACGGTGGAACGAGAGTGCTTGTCACACATCAGCCTTACTGGGTCCCTTTAGTTTTGCTGACATCTCTTTGAGGCATGCGTGAAATACTACGCGCCGTCGGCTCAGACTTGATCCTTACCCTGACTACTACCTTGACTTAAAGAGCCCTACATTGTATCTATAAGGAGACATACATTTGGGCACCGTAGGTGTACGCAATGTATTGAATTATGAGTTCGGATAAGGGTAGACACTTGATTATGATGACTAGAGAGAGAAAAAGAGAGATGTATTGATTATTTTATTTACACTTAACATATTTTCTAGTCTCAATCTGAACTGATTCTTATAAAGACAAAACATTTCATAGCATTATAACCCTTATTGCAAGGCAATAAAGCCTAAAACAGGTTTTACTTCAAACTATGTAATTTTCCTTTGTTAAAATGCTAATGGTACATTTTTACCCAGTGCCAGTGCCATATATGGATAATTCAGTTAGATTCCGAACGCCGCCGCTGCGTAATATATTATGCTTAAATATAGGGACTTACTAAGAAGGACGTTACCAAATTATAAGAACTACTTATGTTACTGTGTTCTCAATTACATGTGGTTTCAGTAGAATAATTGTTCGTAGGACACTGTGGAGCATATGGTGGAGGTGAGCCCCGCTTGGGCGGAGCACCACCGCCGTGTCCTCGTGGGGGTGATGAATGTCGCCGGAATTTTCAGCCACCGTAGGCGTAGGCTTAAGGACGGCGAGCAATGAGTAACTCACCGTCCACTCGTCCGTCGTAAGGAACAGGTAGGTTTTAATCAGTAAAAGTATGACACATCCTCCCGCTCCGGTTAGAGCGAAAGAAGTCATTAGATGATATACCAACTTAAAAATATATATAATTTTTTTAAGACAAAATAGGGTCGGCCTTGTAACAGTACCCCAATAACCTCCCCTATCCACATCCCAATCCTGATTAAATGATCCATAAATGCCAAACTAGCTCTCACTCATAGGACGTCGCCCTCTTTCTATGTCCGCGACCCAACAGGTGCAACAAAGGGCTTCGTTAGTTCGGCACCGCCGCCATTTTGACGCCGTGTGAAAAGCGCGCGAATCACTACCTACCTACGTGTTTTGTCGACGATGGCGATGAGATTTTTTGCCAAATCAGTGATCGAGTAATGGGGATTTATTGTAAGTTTTTTTTGGTTGGTAATGGATTGTTTTGTAGTAGTATTTTTTTTGTTGTGAAGTTCTGACTCGGCTAGACTACTTTATCATCATCATTTCAGCCAAAAGACGTCCACTGTTGGACTAGGCTTTCTCCAAGTGTCGCCATAATTAACGGCCCTGTGCATCTCGCATCCATCAGATTCCCACAACCCTTACCAGGTTATCGGTCCACCTTGTGGGAGGTATTCCAATGCTGCGTCTTTAAGTTTCCAACGCTGAGTCTACCGGTACGCTACTCGGCCCCAACGGCCATCTGCTCTGCAAGCAATGTTGCTACTTGCTTTATGCCTAACACGTAAACAATGGCGGGAAGGTCTAAACATAATGAGCCACACAAGCCTTGGATAGAAAGCTGTAAGTTATAAGAGAAGGCATTAACGTATGACCACCGTATTACGGTATGATACTGGTATAAAAAAGGGATATTAATAAAAGCACATCTGTATAATTTGTCAGCACACTAGGTAACTCCATTAATTAACTGAATGCATACCTAAAAATATGAATTGTTTATCAAAAATACTAACTTGCACTCTAAAATTTTGAACTGGGTGAAATAGGTTAGGTTAGATTAGAACTGTGACCAAACGCGCGCGAGCCGAGCAAGCGAAGCGAGCGGTGCCGTGGCAGCGGCCGACGAGCGCTACTTCTCAAATTGTTTTTTAGAATATGTTCCTAAAAGTAAATTAGGTGATGGTTTTCCTTAAAAATGTTTTAGAATGTTTGTTGAACTAAGAAAATTTTAGATATAGGTACTATTTTAATAATGGTTATCGTTCGGTAAAACAGTTCTGCAAATACCATTAAATAGTATATTTGATTTGATTTGTTTAGCGTGCATAATTTGTGTGCAAGTCAGTATTTTTTTATTGATTTAACTTTGCAATATTTTGTATACAGATATCGATTTAAATAGGTACATGCCTATAAAAATAGTAATCACTATCGTTTTTTAATTCCACTAAGTAACTACCATGATTCGCTGATTTGGTTCACACTGTTGAATACATTTTTAACTAACAAACCTAGCCAACTCTTTAACGATAATAGCTTCTATAATATTTAAGAGATATACGGAACAGCGTGTAAAGTCCCGCAAACTTTCGTTAAAAAGGGGGGATGCACCGACCAGAGGGGTTTTTTTTTTCGTAGGGGAATCATCAGAATGACTTCTCCCGCTCTTGGGCGGAGCGGGAGGGCGTGTCAGACTCTTACTGACTAAACCCCTACCCCGTTCCTTCGTTGCCTTCGATCTGGGGGGGGACTCGGTGTCAACCTTTAGTAATACCACGTGTTCCCCAGAGGCTTCAGCCCTGCCGGGCCCCTACAGTTTGCTGACATCTCCTTGAGGCACGCGTGGAACAGAGAGAGAGCTACCCAGTGCTCGCCGTCCGCGAACCCGCTCATACGGTGGTCGGAAATCGGGATCGGGATCTCTGCGGCGGCGGTGTGAGGACCGTTCCCTCACGCGCTCGCGGTCAGCAGCCTCCTTCACGAGCATTACTGCTTAGCAGAAGGAGGCGACCGCATGCCACCCCTCCTCGCTCCGGACCATGGCCTGAACCAGGGCCCGGCGCGAGAGGTCGCCGCCTCCGATAGCCTCCACAAGGACACGGCGGTGCTCCGCCCAAGCGGGGCACACTTCTACCGTGTGCTCCACCGTGTCCTCCGGGCGGTCCACACACTGGCGACACCCGGGCGTCCTCTCGTGCTTGATCCGATGCAAGAACCTCCCAAACTTACCGTGTCCGGTGAGGACCTGCGTCATACGGAACGAGAAGACGCCGTGACCTCTTTCCAACCACTCCTCAAAGAGAGGACTTACCGCCTCAATGACGTCGTGCCCAGCACTGGGTTGCGACAGTCGCAGTCGCCATGCCATCCTGAGATCCCCCCGGAACTCTGTCCGCCATGCCGCGACTTGTCGCGGCCGACCAGAGGGGTGGTACGTCTGGTTTGGGCAACTGCCTTTCGCGGTGTTCTTATGTTCAAATCGCGTGGAGAACAATATAAACAGATGTATGTATATTGTAGCCCCATACTCTACACCAAGATTTACCATACATGCCGTAGGTCCGTCACTCTCGCACGCAAATAAGTATCTATTGTGGACTGACTGACTGACCAAAGTCGGCAACACATGGTAGCCTTTTTCTAACAACTATTAATCTATTGCGGTCTACAGCTGGATAGATATAGTCCTCTCTCATCTATTCTACGTGTCCTGGTAATCTGCCTTCTCCATTGTGTTTGTCCTGCAGATAGAATGATATCAGTTTAGAGGTATGCAGCATAGGGTTCGACTACCAAACAGGTGTTGTGGCTGGTCCAATCGTTGATTTCTGACTGTTATATAAGTTGTAATCACATGGAGAACTCTTATACAATGATGCAGGATTTTGAATTTTAGTAGCTATATGGAGACATAGAAGTCGTACATCAGCTACAGCTACAGATAACTGGCACAACCACTACAATCAGTTTATCTACGTAACAGGATGGCAGGTTAGCGGTTGATAGCTAGGCGGACACAAAAATCAGTATAGTTGTTTCTCCAGTAGGTAATGAAGAAACAAGTGATGTCCAAATGATTTCAGGTGAAAACAGACGCCTTCTTCACCTGATAGCCATTACGCAAAGTCAGAAACACGTAACCGAGATCTTAAACACTTAAACACGGCACGTATCGTTCGCGGATCGGGACGAGTCCCGGTTTCCCGGAAGGTTAACAACCCCTACCACCGTGCTAAAGTGATTCTATTTAAGGTGACTATTGACTAACCTCGATAAAAAGACGGGACTTTTGAAAGGTTCAATCTAAAATTTGTGAATAATTGAAAGATAGGAGAGTATCTAAGAGACCTTGTTTAATATTCGCTAAACATTACAGGTTATCTGAAAAATACAAAAATATACTAAATCTGAAAAATAAAAAAATATACGATATGCTACACATCCATACTACTACCACACACCTAACATGCGTGAAAAAGACGAATGATAAAGGATTGCATGTAGTGCAATGAGAATGTTGAAATGGATGTGGAGTGATGAAGAAGTTTGAAAGCGGTGCCAGTAACAGAAAAATTTAAAGAGAATCCTGTGTTTTGATATTACAATCATATGGAAAGCAGGGATAAAATGCAGGGTTACAAGAACTATATTTTTGTGGATAAAAATCATGTTGTGCCGCCCAAACAAGGGCGGAAACGTGATGATGGACGATTTCATGTCTAAAACGCCAACTAATATTGATGATTTCCATTATGCCGATAGAGTGGCCGGTCAGTCCAGTGGGAGTAGGTACGTTTCCATGTCAAAATCTTCTATTTTCAGACAGGCAAAGCCGCTTGCAGAAGTAAGTGTTTCAAATTGGTTTGTTTGATCCATCATATTACAGTTTTCTCTTCCATCTGTATCTCAATAAATTGTATCAAACAAGCGATTGCCTCTTATTAAATTACTACTACCGCCATCTAGTAGGTAAGTCTGTAACTAACCTATGAACGTATGATTTTGTTAGACGTTCAGCAAAAGTTAGTACCCAACGAATTTTAACAGTTTAATCGGGCTTATCCCGAATTTATCAGTTATTTGGAAGTTTTGATAGTTTATTTGTGCTTTTTGAATCATGAAAACATCAACTCGAACTATATAGCCAAATTCGAAGAGCAGGGAGAATTTTGACGAATGGTGTTTTGCAGTTGAAAACTTATTAGATGAAACTTATTAGAGGTCTTAGCCCCATAGCGCACTAGCGGCCAGTGGCCAGCGGCCAGGACGCGGCGGCCATCGAGATACATACATATTAGTATGAAACCGCCATAGAGCGCGCGCACCTGTGGCCGCTGGCCGCATGCGGACAGAAGCGCGCGCTCTATGGCGGTTTCATTTGTTTCACCTGGCCGCCTGCGGCCTGGACGTAAGTGCGCGCCTGGCCTTAGATGTAATGGAAAAAACATTAAACCACCGTGTGACCGGTTTCGAAGTCAAGTCAGCGGAAGATTCCGCAGAAGGCACAATTAATATTAACAATCGCCACAACCACCGGTCCTGTGCATCTCGCATCCATCGGATTCCCGCGACCCTCACCAGGTCTTCGGTCTACCTTGTGGAAGGCCATCCCCTATTTAACTTTGAATTATATTGGTGTTAATATATTGTGCTTCAATTATAACTTAATAGTTCCAACTAGCATAATTTTTTTCACTTATTGTGTAAGAATATAACACAAATTCTTCTAACACGGCTTTGTATGTTACCAACCTACCTCGTCCCACATTACATAATTTATCAGCAAAACAAATAGTAGGTGCCGCTGATAAACTTCGGAACTCGTTCCAAAACTAACTTCACCAAATAAATGTACCAGAAACCTTTGAAGGTTTAATCGAAATTCGTGAACCCTCGCGAGATAAAACGAAATTTTACAACAGCCTGAATGTGATTATACTCAAGTATTGGAATACTCATTATTTTGTTTGCTATAATGGGGTGTTTAACTCGGATTTTTCGTTCAATTTTCGTTTACGGGGTCTATTGTAAAGGTGGATTCAGTTTTTGGTGAATACCGATGCTGGTAATGTTTCACAAAGTAGCTGGTTTTTAGTATCGTTGATACTTAATACTTAGGGTAAATGCTACAGTTAACTGCTTGCTGATGAATTCTGTTTTGAATCTTCTATACAAGTAGATTTATTTAGGGTTATTTTAGGCCGTCAAAGCATGCTCGAACTTTATACGACGGATTTGTTCCGTTTGCACCAAAATTATGCGTAATCCAGTGTAAACGTTACGCTAACCTTGCTGTGGACCTTTCTAGGTAAACGTACTCCATCGTTGACCTCACCATCACCTAATAACAAATGCAAATATTGTCAAAGCGCGAGCCTGGAACTCTACGCGCTGTCGACGACTCGGTCGCAAACCCACCCTTACGGTTGCTGAAAATCAGGGTCGGGATCCCGGATACTGGGGCGTGTGGAAGACCAATTTTTTTTTCGCGTGCGGCCGTCTCTTTGGCTAGCATTACTGCTTCGCAGAAGGAGGCGTCCACCTGCCAATTTTTCTCAACTCGGACCATGGCCCTTAAAGTCCAATTGCGAACCAAGGCTCGCAATTAGACTTCAAGCTGACACCAACAGGTAAACTAACATAACTTTATCAAGAACAAAGAAATATCTTTTGAAACAGTATACCGTTCTTTTTATATGAAAAGAAAATACTAAACTAAAAAGCACAACAAATCTTAATACAAATGGAATTAATCGTAATAACATTGTAACCGGGTTTTCCTCCGGTTTTTCTTAGCGCAGCCATATTTTACCGGATGCTAGGTTAATTTTACGCGCAATTTACTTTATTACATCGCTCGTCCGAATTCCTCTGTCCTTAATTTATTGATCAATCTATAAATTGTTTTTTTTTAGCGAAGTATTGTTAGGACGACGTGGATGGATAATAATGTACAAAATTATACTATAAAAACCTTGTGGCGTCAACGAAGGGCGTCAAGTATTGCATGTGTGAACACGCTTTAAACATAGTGTTGCATCACATGTTAATATTTAAGCCCAGATAGTCAAGTTTGACAACAAAAAGTGACTATTCCAGTGTCTTTTACTATGTAGGGGACCATTTAACGCTAAGACTTCTACTGAGCGGTCGCCACACTAGAACCTGCAAGGTCAATATCATATTGTACCAAATCTACGAAACGAATATTGAAAAATAAATTAAGGACGGTTCTACGAGTACTTAAGGCAGTAACCGCAAGATGTTAAAATACCTTAATAATGCTAACTGATTTATTTCTATTGTAGATTCACATCTGGAATGCATTTGAACCAATTGTTACAGACAAGCGCTAATCCCACCGACCTACTGTTACACAGTTTTCACAGTTTGGTGGATTTATAAAATGGAAAACATTGTTGATCCAAATAAATGATTTATTATTATTAAATGGGTACATATTCAATGTCCCACTTTTTGTCTCAAATAATAAATAAAGAACAGTTCAACGATTGGACTAGAAATTTTGCTACAGGTGCAAAACATATGTCTGAATTCAAACAGGATTTTCACCTAACTCTACAGTTTGAACTCGAAACCCAATACACAGGTTCACATAAGATCTTTGCATGCATAAATAGGTGCAAACAGCTGCATATCTCAGACAATAGGTGTCCGGCTCAATAGTCGTGGTCTTCGATTGTACTTGAGACGAAAATGGAGCGTGTTCCGACTTACATGACTGTGGAAATAGGACAATTAGTGTTAAAAAAAGATATTCCGATTGCATTTGTTGCAGAATTTTGTTTTCTTCTGACTGACAAACTCTTTAACAGCTTGAAAGTGCCTGAAATAAGTTGTTTTGAATGTTTTATTGTCAATTTTAAATAAGTTAATTTGAAATTTACTATTTGTTTATCATGAAAATATGAAAGAAGAAACTGATTGATTATAATGATAATTATAAAGATTATAAATTTTTCTTCCACCAGCTAGTTTTAAAAAATGCTGGTTACAGTCACGTTTTTGGTGACACAGAAGATTAAAATAAATCGATAGATTTAAAAATTAATGATATTATCCTACGCGTTTAGTATCTAAAGCACCATAAAGAACCAAATTCTTAAACAAACACAAGCTCATGAACACATTGTCCTCGTTTGCGTCACGTAGACTGATAAATAAATAATTTCTTTACACGTTCGATTGTAAAATTCACGGTAAACTTTGTAATTGTTTATACATACATATAATAGTTTGTAAAGCACTGCCTTAATATAAAATTTCCATTATTTATACAAGAAGAATCGGACAGTAATCCAGTCCTTTACAAAAAAGTCCTTTGTAAAATCACATTTTCCTTGAAACTTATAGTTCAAAAGTCCTTTGCTTTAGTAGAAATGCTTCAGAGTGCAAATGAACTTTAACAAAGCGCTAAGTCTAGGAACTCTAGTACTTCCTATAAATCACTACAGCTTCCTAACCGAATTTCCAGGAATCAACTAATTTCTAACGAAGTCCTTACATTCAGTAGTCCAACAAAACACAATAAAGACAAATTCAACAGGCGAAAACCCAGAACTACGGGTATTGCTATCCCATTATTCCGATAGGATCGTCCCTCATATAAAGGCTCATATTCATTGGTAGATAATTCGTATTCGGGGACTCCCTGCAGTGAGTGTCTCCCTCCAACGTGAATGTGTGCCATATCTACATACATAAAGGGATAAACTGGCTGACTGACAAAACAACACACAGCCGAAACTACTGGAACTAAGAGCGTAAAAAAATGCGTTGTTTCCTTTTTTTATCGTAGGGGAGCATTAAGAGAAGATTTTCTAAAATTCACCCCCTAGTGGGTTGAAAGGGAGTCTAAAATTTGTATATGGAAAAACTACTTTCACGCGGGCGAAACTCGCTGGCGGTAGCTAGTCGACCAATAAAACGATTACTCGCATACGGAGTCAAATGGCATGCGTTACAGAAATCACCCGCACCCCGTATGCGTGCATCTACTAATCAAAACCAGCTTTTACTGTTCCCGTCATATATTTAATCCAAGGGCAGTAAAGTGTTTCTATATGGCATGTTTTACAGAAATCAAACATTTTTAATTTCTTATCGACTAAAACATACAATTCCCTGCTTGCAGACCTTATACATAGTAAGTATTAGTATTATTAAGTAGTAACTTTACAGAAATCCCCCGCACTGTGCATAAATGCTCTATCGACCAACGCTCGAACGATTGTCCGCATGCGGGCTCAACGTTACAAATATCCCCGCATGCGAGCAACTACTAATCAAAACGAGCCTTTACAGTCCTCGTCATATATTTAATCCGGGGGCAGTGAATTATGTAGATCCGAGCATGAAGTATTGTTGAACGATAACAATGGTTGATTGCAAAATGTATTGTAATCGAGTTTGCCTATAGTTTTATTTACATGAGTGTTGTTGTGAGCCGTTTGGGGTGGGTTTAAGCTTATTATGTGGGTTGTGTACTCGATGGATTTTAGTATGAAAACACGGTAGATGTTGATGCATCCGTTTGAGTTTGTGAACAAAATTGGTAGTGTTGTTATTTGCTTGCGTTATCGTGAAGATCTAACTTAGAGTAACATGAATGAACTTAGGTCTTCATTTAATCTTAACATTAAGCGTGATTGACTGAAAGAGTTATTGAAAATCTGTAACATTACTCGTACATCTATTTTCGTTATTCCCTTGGAAGATGGGTAGGCCTTTAGTATGGGACGCTACTTGTGTCGATACTCTTGCGCCATCCCATCTTCCAAGCTCGTTGTGTTGTGCTTGTTCCGCCTCTGCGGCTGCTGAGAACCTCAAACGACGAAAATATAATAACCTTGTGGGAAGTTATATTTTCGAACCGTTTGGGGTTGAAACTCTTGGTTCGTGGGGTCCGAGTGCTCACAAGTTGTACAAAGATCTTTCGAAACGCCTTATTGACACTTCGCGTGACCCAAGGGCTGGCTTTTACCTCGGACAGAAGATAAGCATTGCCATACAGCGTGGCAATGCCGCCAGTCTTTTGGGCACATTACCGGTCGACAGCGATGTGGAAGAGTTTTTTGACGCCATACTTTAGTTAGTTTTTAGTTAGTTCAATTAGTTTTTAGTTTTTTATTATAGTGTTAATAAATATTGTATAAAGTTAGTAGAAAGAATTAATCTCAGGCACGTGCCTAAACTAGGAAATCCTGTGTTTCAGGAGAGGGGAAGAAGGGCTAAAATAATTTATAGGAAGTCTCCCTATAAATTATTTTAGCCCTTCTCTTAAAGAAAGATCATTTATCAAGTATGTAAAAAATCTGTTAAGTAGACGAACTATCTTATACTTTTACAATATTACTAAAGATTATTTTATTAATTAACAAAATACAAACTAGCTTATTTGTTCACTTCAACCCAATCAGTGATTTCTCTGTATCTCAAATACTTACTCTCTACTCTTAGCTTCATCCGAATCGACATCAAAAGGAAAATATTTGGGGTGATGTTGATCAACTGCTTACTACTTTACTGCTACAAAATATCAAATAACGACTAAACTTACAATACCTTTTAATTTTCCCCTTTCCGACTGGACAAAGGCCGTTATTCAATAAACACTATCGATCGCCCGCGACTTGGCAGCCATGGCGTGATCGCAAACAGTCCAACTGACAGACAGACATGATTGCTGTAATAGCCCCCAGAGCCTAGCGTGCCCACTGAAAACTACAATATTTACTTGCTTATTTCTAAAGTTTCTTCATGAGGTTTGGAATCAAAGGCATTTTTCATGTCTTGACATTAAAGTTTAACCTTTATTTTTGTCTTGTTGACCCTGTGGTTAAGAACTCTCCACTTATGCAAGAAATCTTGGGTTTAAACCAGGGTAAATGCCAGTGCTGAATTTTTTTCCCGACAATTTATACAGCTTTCATTTCCGTTAATTTTTTTAGGGTAGTTTCTTTATTGTCTAGCTAATAACTTTAGTCAAACAAGCATAAAAATAACTCGTATTCTTTTATCCTCTCATGTACAGAATGAATCAAAAGTCATTAATCCTATAAACAACTTTCCATCCAGCCAACCAACCATCCAACTAGAACAAAAACTAGACTTTTTGAAATACGAGTTCTATTTTGGCGCTCAAGTTTTCGAGAAAGGACTGCAGAACGGCTCGACTCATTGGTTCTGAGTTTTGTTAGTACACCGAGTCTTGTAAGACTCGAGTACTTTACATGTCTACATCCAACCCATCTCAGGGGTTGATGGTATCAGCCAAAAGTCGATTTACCGCCTCCTCCCATGTCTATGCATTAAATTCATACATCTTAACCTTTTGTTCCTCAAATTTTAGAAACTGTAAGCCCTTGGCGATGTTACATTATGATGTGTTCAAATATGTTAGGGAACGGTTTTATATCATAATTAAATATCCGTTGTTAACATATTATTAGTAAACCAAGCTCATTAAAATGTAGGAAAAATTCCTGAACATTAATGATCTTGTTCATAAAATAGCAGATACACAAATAAATAAGGAAATTAAAGTAGCACTTCTAATTGACAAACTAGCAATTTTACCTCTTAATAACATACGAAGAAGATACGATTTAAACTTCACACATCATCATCATCTGCCTACCTTTTTCCTAACTATATTTTACGAGGAGCGGCTGCCTATCAGACCTCCACAACCCATTAACTGGGGTAACACGGTACTTCATGACAAGACTGGAGTCAGATTTACTGGCTTCTGACTATCCGTAACGGCTGCCAAAGATCTACAAATGACAGACGGGACCTACGGCTTAACGTGCTTTCCGAGGCACGGAGGAAACTCGGTATGACAAGATAGTCACTCATCCACAAACCAACCTTAGCAAACGCTGCTCAACCTTGAAGATCGACCTGTGCGGCTGTTATTATCTAGCCACGAGCTCCATTCATTTTCTCTCCATTCATTTCATTCAAACTTCTACATTCAAATCTCAACAACAACTAGTTGTTTCAACAATCTTCACTCACCATTGGCCCACAAGTGTATACAGAATACAGAAGTACAAGATCTTTAATTAATCAGTAATCCTTTGTTAAGGTTAACTGAACCGGTGAGTAATCGAGTTAATTACCGGGAATAGCTGTGATGCGATAATTAATATCTCAAAACAATAAGCTAGGCTGCGGCTCCTGCCTTTGCATCGCAAATGTACCTGCGTGTTTGTGATAGATCTGAATGATGTATATAGATTAGTTAATCTTTGGTAAACGTATACAGGACGTGGATACTGTTTGTTTATGCAATGAAATTATAAACCGGTCACAAATTAAGATACTTTTCTTTTAAATAATAAAGTCGTCATCATCTTTATCATTTCAGCCGAAAGACACTGTTGGTCATAGGCTCTCCCAACTGGTGCCATAATTAACAGTTTTGTGCGTCTTTCATCATTTTCATATTTCAACGCTGCGTTTTGGTATGGTAAGCACAGATGCAATCGTTCATTGTGAAGTTTATTAAGGATATAATTATTCATTATAGCCTGGAAGACACCGAACTTATTAAGACGGGAAGACTGCAGCAGGCTAATTATTGTTCCAGTCCTTCCCTCAGACCTTTTAAACTTGAAATGTTTTACTTGTAATTGTCTGTAAGTATTGCAGCACTAGAACAGTTTTAAAATAATATCCCTTTAATATTTCGGACTATAATGCTGAAGATCCTAATCTATATATTAAAAGAGATTTATATATTATAACTGACTGACGTATCAACGCACAGCCAGGATCACCAAAATATCACGAAAAAAAACCATTGCAACTATTTTACGAACTATGATTACAAGTAAGGCCTAGTAACGTTCCATGGACGTGTAACTTCATAGACGCGTATTCATCACACGTGAAACACGTGAAAATTATGACAGTGTGTCGACAAAGCGGCAACGATACGACAGCACGATGGTGCAACTTTGTTGACAGCCAGATGCACAGTTTCATAGTTTTGTATGTAAGCTTTACGCTGGCGTACACCAAGTGTACAATCACGAATACGCATTTATGAAGCGTCCGTGGATAATAGGCCGAATAATAATCTCAAGAAAACCAACTTCCCTAGACAACACACTGCGCAAGAAAAAAACGCGACTCAACCCGTAAGATCCTATTGACAGCACTCAAAACTAAAACATTCCGTCACCTCCACTGCTATCCCCTTCAACTCTACAAAGCTTCAGTAGCGATGCGCGATCGCGAGAGCTTTATATCGATTGTTTCGATTATTCTGACATCTCGATTTGTGAGGTTGGACCCGTTGCGACTTTAATTCGAGTCCAACGTGATTTGTCCAACGTGGTTTGTTATTGCCTTTAGCGCATGGCGCGTCCAAACGCGATCATCCCTCGATGGTTTAGAATTTCGAGTGAGAGTGACTGATTCGTACAATAAAAAAATATATTTCAAAATCGGTCCACAATTGACCGAAAAATTGGTGAACATTCATAAAAAAAGTTAACAGTGACAGCCGAACATAGATCCTCCTCCTTTTTGAAGTAGGTTAAAAACAAACGGTCAATTTCTTTCAAAAAAAAAGTCAAAATATTTTTATTTCACATAGGCCTACATGGGTACTTATAAAACGTCAAAAACTAGTGCACGGTTCTAAATTGGTCGTTTCCTATGGAGAAGAACCGGCAGGAAACTCCATGGTTACTCTTTTCAAAAAACTATTGGGTCTACAATATTTCTATATTACAACACAGACACTTATGCGAGGACAGTGTAAACCAGTCAATATTGCACCCAAAAGCACAATAAAGATAAAATTACTTTGACTCGAAAACCTCTCGATTATTTTGTAGAACGGCGAGTCGATAACTAACTCGATTGTTTATTTTAAAGATTCCGATTCTTTCGATTATTGAAACAATCTCGGTATCGCCCAGCCATCGCTACTTCACAGCTCCGATTAATCAAAGTCAGGGGCATGTACCTACTACTAATAACATAACGCTATCGACGCGTGCGTGTCCTCGCCAGATAACAGCCTGTATAATTTACTGCTGTAGCACCCTGTATAATTATATTACACTGATGTATCGTAATTTCGGTACAATAAGGTTTATAGGTAGCCAATTAACGCTTGACGTATGAGGTTGGAAAAATTGTAGGCATTTCTTTTTCACATTTTACGGGTATGGAAAATTATATTTAATATCGGTTTTACCTGCGTTTCGAGTAAAGAAGAAAATTCTTTCACACGTGATTGTAGGTACTCATGATTTGACAAACAACTTTAACTATGAAAACCTATAAATGATGAGTGATTTTTATTTTTCTAAGTAGGTTTTCACAAACACTTACACGTCATATTCCTATTTTTTTCATTTAATCTTCTATGGGTTGATCCCATAATTCAGGCCCTGGTTTGAACCAGGGCCTGAAGTCTGCTATTAGAATTTATTTATTTATTTATTAAATGCTTCATGCACATAGAAGTACAAAGGCGGACTTAATGTGTCTGAATTGTCGATCACTGGCTTTATAATTGTTGATTTTGACAAGTTAACAATAATGATCCTCAATTCTAATAGCAGACTTGAGGCCCTGAAACCGCGAAAAAAAATCAGCCGTTTAGTACATGTTGATCAGTTAGTAGGCGAACATACTCGTAAATGTAATGCACAGCATTTTTTTTATGATTTCCGATCTTCTTCTTCTTCTTCTTCTTCTTATCGTGTCAATGTCTTCCACTAAATTTTTTCTGACCAGTATTTAGTAACCGATATGACTCTATCATTGGCTTCGCATAGATCCCGAAAAGTACAGGTGGTTGTGCTCAGCAAGTGTCGCATGTCTTACGTAGCGGGTCTACAATGGCACTGTGTTAAGGATGGGTCAAGGAAACCCCATTTGACCAGATGGTTTTTACAGCGGCCAATCAAAAAAAACGATTTCCGATTTGATCCCGCAGTAAAAGTAGTTTTTTATCATGAGTACAACCACGTGTTTTAGTGTCAATAACTAATTACTAGTCACCAAATATGTACGTATATTTATAGATATCTATTCTTACACTTTATAGACGATAGATATGATTTTATTAGAACTTCCCATAAAAAACAGAATTGGAAGATTACGATGTTCCAAGAAAATAAATTCGATAACAAAAGCTGGACATTCCACCATAACAAGCTGGCCATGGGAGAAATCGGTGGATTCCACTAAAAATCTGCCATAAACTAGGAGTAGTGCTTTCATCAGAATTGTATGCGTTTGATGGTGTTCTCGTAAAATGTGCTCTTTGTCCCACTATAAAATATAGATCGCTCATTATCATGGCTTGTGGGTAACAAGGTAGTGTTGGGAAAAGGTGTTGAGATCATGTATCGATGTGCATACCACAACTCTTTTTTTATGAAAAAACATCAATTAGCACTTCTTTCTCTTGGAGCTAAAGGAAGTATCAGACTTTTAACAGACTGTTTTGTGTGATGCAACTTTTTCGGACAATCCCGCAACCCTGTAAAAAAACCCTGCGCTGGCAAATATTACAACATATTTGGGTTACAATGTAGTGACATTTATTTACATATATGTTGCCACATAGAAACTAATAATTTAAACTCTTATATCGCGATAACAGAGTTAAAAAACGTAATTTAACAGTCCAAAATCAACCAAGACAGTTGCTGGATCAGGCACAACACCCCTCTGGTCAGGAGGAAGTTTGCGGAACTTTACGCTCTTTTCCGCTTTCCTCTAAAACAATTTAAATTCTACCGTATCAAGATAACCATTTAAATCATCTCTATTTGTGTCGTCTTCGCCAGCCAGCTGCTCAATACAATTTTATATCGTAATCGTTATTATCATCCCCCAGTGTTTGTCTAGTGTCATTCAGGCTTTACTACATTTCTTCTGCAAATATATCGCTACCTTTGGGTAGAAAGGTCGTATAAACCATTTTGGCCAAATTGAGTTAAATATACCATTTTTCTCAGAATTTTTTTCTCTATCGATCTGTATATACGAAATGTAGAAATTCGCTCAAAAATGGTTAATACGACCCAGAAATTTTCGGTCATAGCCTCTTAAAAAAGGTAAATTTTCAATGTAAAAGCCAAATATTATTTTTTTGTAATTTTGTTATGACGTAATGACCATAATTTATATTAACGGAGGGTGTAAAAACTGTCGTTAATTGTAAATGGTTTATACGCCCTAAAGTGTTAAATGCATTAATTGTAAATGGTTTATACGACCTATAGTATTAAATGCATTAATTGTAAATGGTTTATACGCCCTAAAGTGTTAAATGCATTACTTAAACCCAGGTTGAAATCGACGTCGTAAATCCAAAGATAGTTCGCAACGTTTGGTGTATAAACCATGATCATTGCAAGTCGACTTTAATTTAGGATGTTTGTCAAGTAAAATGTGTAAGGAATGAACCTGGACTGGTTCTATCAGATGATGAAAAAATCAAAGAGAGGTTGAAGACATATTTTGAAAGACTAATGAATAAGGAAAATGATTGGAGTGGGATTTTAGAAAGTAAACCAGAAAATGTGGGGTTAGTGAGAATGGTTAGTATGGTTGAAGTCAGAATAGCAGTAAATGGAATGAAGAATGGTAAGGCCATTGGCCCAGTTTGGAATACTAGTTGAAGTGTGGAAATTACTGCGAGTGGATGGACGAATGTGGTTAGCGATGTTCTTCAATAAGTTGTTGAAAGAAGAATTCATACCTGATGATTGGTGCAAAAGTTCTTTAGTGCCCATCTTTAAATCTTTTTCTTGAGTGCAACAATTATAGAGGAATAAAGCTAATGCCACATACTAAAGTCTGGGAGGAAGAAGTATTGAAAGGCGGTTGAGATATAAGAGTGAAATTTCACAGAAGCAATTCGGTTTTATGCCTGGTCGGGGTACAACGGATGCTATTTTCGCTATACGCCAGCTGTACAAGAAATACAGAGGTGCACATAAAAACTTGCACATGGTATTAATTGACCTCGAAAAGGCATACGACCAGGCACATCGTGAGGTTCTGTTGTGGGCCCTTAAAGAGAAAGGTGTGCCTGGGAAGTATGTGCAGTTGATCCGAGCGATGTACAGTCGGTGTAGTACCCAAGTCCGGTCTACAGTAGGCACCAGTGGCAGTTAGAATGAGGCGGTCGGCCTACATCAGGGGTCGGCTCGCAGCCCGTAACTCCCTGCTGATAATGGACGCTTTGACGTTAGATATTCAGGAAGAGGCCCCCTGGTGTATGCTGTTTGCCGATGATATTGTGCTGGTTGCCGAGAGTGATCCAGAGATCCAGAGCAAATTGGAGGCGTGGCGGCATAGGCTGGAGAGTGTTGGCGTGAAATTGAGTAGAACCAAAACAGAGTAATTGTTCGATTTCGGCGGTCCCTCCAATCCTTCGCCTTTAGCCCTCGCTAGGACATTCATACCGATTTGTTCCGACTTTCGGTACCTCGGGTCGCTTGGCCAAGGAAATGGTGAGATAGACCGGGACATAACACATCCAATCAACGCAGGATGGATGAAATGGCGACAGGTCACGGGAACAACTTGTGATCCACGGATGCCCCTCAAGTTGAAGGGTGCAATCTACAAGTCCGTGATAAGACCTGTCATATTGTATGGATCGGAATGTTGGGCTGTGAAAAAGATGGATGAAAAAAGATTGCATGTAGCGGAGATGAGAATGTTGAGATGGATGTGTGGTGTGACAAGAATGGACAAAGTGAGAAATAAGTGTATTAGGGGAAGTTTCAAAGTGGCGCCAGTGACTGAAAAGGTGGAAGGAAATCGTTTGTTACTACTTTACTAAAAGAGTTCTGAATTTACATTTGGATGGATGGAGAGGGAGAGGGAGGCCAAAGAAAAGATGGATGGATTGCGTAAGGACCGATAAGAAAGAAAAGGAAGTTATGGTCTATCGGTTTAGGTAGTTAAC
The DNA here is from genome assembly GCA_030763345.1 of Mythimna separata. NCBI lineage: Eukaryota > Metazoa > Arthropoda > Insecta > Lepidoptera > Noctuidae > Mythimna > Mythimna separata. Next base: position 17,221,980 of record CM061183.1, read on the forward strand.
TTAAGGTAAACAATCTTGGCATGTCTTTTTATCTAAAAGTTGTCTATAAATTGTATGTAAAAATCTTTGCAACTAGGTATTTACCTAAATCGATGTTAGCTGATAAACTAAATTTAAATAATCTTTTTGTATATTATATACGACTTCTTAAATATAAAAAGACATACCAAGATTGTTTACCTTTAGCTACCTAAACCGATAGACCATAGTGATAGTGTGACGGACGACAGGACAGAATGGAAGAAGAAAACGTGATGCCCCGACCCCAAGTAATATGGGATAAGGGCAAGAAAAACTTTACGACCAACACACAAGGCTCGCATTTTGCGCGCAGCGACAAGCAGAAGAACGAGCACGATAGACAGGTACCGGACTGATACCATTGATTAGAAGGTATTATAATGCTTAATAAATGTTGGTCCAGGTAGTTATATTTTATTTGAATCGACCATTATTGGATATTAGAATAATAATAATTGAGATCCTACTAATTCTATGAGTAACAGGATTATTTATTAGTCAGAATTCAATTGATCTATGATTATAAATGGTTTTTAATACAAAAAAATTACATAAATTTGGGTTTTTACGACATTAAATGTCACCTTAAGCTTACCAAAAATGGATATACGACCCACACAGGTTTTTCAAAGCACATTTTCATGGGGTGTATAAACCAAGAATTGATTTTTTCTTAGACGTAAATGCATGCTAACTTTGAAACTAAAGAAGATAGACAGGTTTTGATGATTTAACCTTTTTCATTTGCAAAATGTAAGAAGCTTTCTCATAGATAATTTTTTTATAACTTAAAAAGCAAAAAAGTTATGAATTTTTTTGTAAAAAAAAAATAGTTTTTCGGCTCTACTGAAAAGTCGGGTTTTGGTTTATACGACCTTTCTACCCAAAGGTATCGATATGTATAAACTGTTACGGGTATATAATACTTTAAAATTACTAATCTTATCGTGTACTCTTGACCAACTGGTTTGAGAAACATATAAAAGACAAAACTGTTGCCTGACAGTATTATAAACATACTAGAATCCATTCACAATAAGCTCAGACATTTATTCAAACCTTTTTTACTGTCCGTTTAACCGATTTTGACTTTTATTGCGTTGGTGGCTTGATAAATGGCGGCTGCAGTAAATCGTTGGTAACGTAACCAATGTTTTTGCTTTTAATGCCATCCTTATTCCAACGGAATAGAAGTCAAAATCGTTTGAACGGACAGTAAAAAGGTTTGTTTAAATGTCTAATCTTATTGTGAATGGTGTGTAGTTTTACTAGCTTCAAACAAAAAACAATCAACAAAACTGTTATAAAGCCGCGACAATTTTAAAAAAAGTTGCCGTACTCTGAAACGCAAAAAGCAACATAAAAACAAAAGAATAGAAGTTCTTCCAGAACTTTTTTCAAAAAATTCTAATACTCCTAAGTCATTAAAATTTAATGTTTAGAGATACTTGCCTCAAAAGAAAATTGTAATGTAAGTAAATATTTTTATCGAAAAATTGTTTCAAATTATCGACACGCGCCCCTCACTAAAAAGTTAACAAGCTACATACCACGATACGCGCACAAATCGTTCATAAAGTCCTGCCGTTTATTTGTTTTCTAAGAGAACTTCTACCATATCCTGCCTTCTTACTCGTATATGAGGTTCCTTCATTATTTTTTATATCTTTCGTGAGTACCTGCAAAACCTAGAGCACAGGCGTAGGGTAGCCAGGCTATCAGTATTTTGCAGAATCCATTTTGGAAAGTGTATGCGGGAATTGCATGACTTGAATCCTTCATCACCTTTCTACCATCGGACATCCCAACGTACGACGGGTATCCACCTTTACGTTGTTGTTACTTATATGGGCCAGACTAAGCGTTTCACCTCGTCGTTTATACCGCGTACATTGAAGGACTGGAACGATTTACCTGCTGCGATCTTCTCGTCTGATTATAGTTTGGGTGTTTTCAAGGCTTGAGTGAACTACTCGTAGTGCGCCCCACCATGATTCAACGATTGCATCAATGCTTACCAAATCAATATTTTTTTTAAAACCTATTAGAAGTTTTTGGATATATGTGGGACAAAGAGTAAAGTCCCACATACCTCCATTGAAAAGGAAGGATCCTCCGACCAGACGGCTGTTGCTTGGCTACTGCCCGATAGATATTTTTTTCTAGTGGGAAATCATCAGAAAGGCTTATCCAGCTCCGGGGCGGAGTGGGAGGCGTATCAGACTTTTACTGACCAAACCCCACCCCGTTCCTTCGTTGCCGGGATCTGGGGACACTGAGCTTTCCTTTCGTAAATCCGATCCATGGCCCTAAAAGCTTCGGTCCTGCTGGGCCCCTACAGTTTGCTAACACTGCCCGATAGATGAATTCGGGCTGTTATATCTATTTCGGCGGATTCTGTCCTTTTTTTTGTGTTTGTAATCGTTGTTTATATTCTATTTGTGGTTCTTATATGACATCATAGATGTCACTACAAGTCCAATCTAAACTATTGGCGACTGATAACCAAAATCAATACTCAGGTTATCTTGTTTGAATGATGTGCAATCAGCAGCTGCAATCGGTCTCCCGCTATTATGTAATCAGTCAATAGATTCTCGGGAATATCTAGATGATACCTACCTACCCTAGATGATACCTATGAGATTTGAGAGCAATGGTAGCTTACTGGTAACAGCCCTGAACTAGGAGATGTAGGTCGCCGTTTCAAACCCAGCCAGCCAGCATACATTTATGAAATGAGTAAGTTTTTTTTTACTTCTTCACGCTCGGACGGCTGAACGAATTTGGATGAAATGTGGCACACAGATAGCGCATAGAATACTTTTATGTATAGAGTATAACATACAGTCTGAACGACTCATGTAGTATTAATGGTTCCCTTACTTAAACCAATCAAATACTTGCAAATCCCTGACGACGCCCAAAAGCTTTTCCCCCTAAAATAACTCAATACTCTAACACAAACCGTAAGTCAAAATAAACATAGTAAACACTAAGAAACTATTAATAGCACAAAGTAGGTTATATACTTCCATGCGGTGATCATCGCACCATGTTGTCCTATTTCTATGGGGCTGCCATTGAAATTCCTTCACTAATTAGTTAAAAACAGATGTGGAAACTAAAATAAATGAATTGAGATGTGTGATGGCTCCGACGGCGCAATGGTGGAGCGATTTTCTGCTGTGCTACGGTTCGCGGGTTCGATTAACGAACGGAACATGTATTTTTGGGTAGCTAGCAGCATAGCATAATAGCGTACCATAATCATCCTTATTATATGTATTATATGCCCACTGCTTGGACTCAGGCCTCCTTTCCAGGAGAAAGAATAAACCATGATCTACCACGCGAACTCAGTAGGTACGGATATCGCATGTCTTCGAATTATTGCTTCTGGAACATACCGATTTCCTTACGATGATTTTCTCCACCATTTTTAGAACAGTGGTAATGAAATAAATTACACAAAGTAATGCATCTGGCTGAGTCTAAACCTGCAACCTACAACTCCTAAGTCTGGGGCTACTAACCACTGCTCCCTAACGCTGGCAGCCCCTAGTCAAATAACATAAAAAAAACTCAAAAGTCACTCGATCCTTAACAACAAACACCAAACTCCCAAAGGTAAACACACATCTCATCCCCATAAGAAACTCCAAGGTACATGCCCCGTTATCTATTCCACGTGGTAAACCTCGAGCCATGCCCCATTGTCCCAGGCCCACGAGATAATCTCCGTGGTCCCTACATTGTTACCGAGATCGCTCCGCCGATAGGCACTGTTTTAGTTTACTAGAGACACTTTGGTCACAGTATTAATATCGAACAGTATGGAAACTAGGCCTACTTGACAAAATAATTACCTACGCTCCGGTATTTTGTAGTGATCAATCAATAAAAAAACTATAACAAAATTCTCCATAAATTATAAATTGTTTACTGAAAAACTATCATTATTATCTATAAAAACCGGCCAAGAGCGTGTCGGGCCACGCTCAGTGTAGGGTTCCGTAGTTTCCCGTCTGTCACAATAAGTGTCCCCAGTTTTCAAAAACTGTTCGTCCCATCAAGTTCAAAATAATTTTCCTAGAAAGTATGTATAAAGCTCTACTTTCCAGAATTTTCATATTTTCTAAACTTATGGTTCGAAAGTCACAAAAGTAAAAAAAAAAGTAAAAAAAAAAGTAAAGTAAGGGGACACGACACTTTGTTTTTTACTTTTGGAGCGATTATTTCCGAAATTATTGATGTTATCAAAAATTGATTTTCATAAACCCCTATTCATTTTTGAATACCTATCCAACAATATATCACACGTTAGGGTTGAAATTAAAAAAAAAACGCTTTTTACTTTACATGTAGCGGGGCTACCCTAATAAAACATTTTTTTCCAATTTTTATTTTTGCACTTTGTCGGCGTGATTGACATACATATTGGAACCAAATTTCAGCTTTCTAGTACTAACGGTCACTGAGATTAAGCGAGGACGGACGGACAGACATGGCGAAACTATAAGCGTTCCGTTTTTGCCATTTGGCTACGGAACCCTAAAAAGAAGTATTCCTGTTTCGGCACCCAGATTTTTGGCATCCAAGGTGTTTCCGTGTCGGCACCAATAGGTATTTTGGATGGTAGTAATGTATACAAAATCCCAATCTAAGGTAAAGTATACTGCGCAATACGCTCGTGGCATTTTTTTTTGTTGTTGTAAACTAGTGCTTGACTGCGATCCCACCTGATGGTAAGCAGTGATGCAATCGTTGATGGTGAGGCGCACTAGCTTATTAAGAGCCTATTCACTCTGGCCTTGAAGACACCTAAATTATAGTTGGACGGGACAACCGCAGCAGGCAAATCGTCCCTCGATTAAAAAGATCGCTCGTCTTGACGCAGCACTAGATACTGACGGCACTGCGACATGCCCTAAGCCCTCTTGTACATGACACGTTTTTCTCACCGTACGTTACGTACATAACAAAACGTGTACAAGCGGCCGTAGACTGCGATACAACACTGATGAAACACGGCAGCGACGCCGTTCCTTAGCGCCGCCGTTTGTGTCCACAAGCTCTCACAGTCATACAACACAGCACACCGTAATTACGGACGGAGAATTGACCGTGGCTATGACCGGAGTGAAACCGTGTCGTGTACAAGAGGCCTGAGGCGTCTCGTCGGTGAGCATGTATGTTTGTATGAGTATGCCGTTTAGAACGTTTGTGAGTAGTTTCCATCATCATCATCTCAGCCGAAAGACGTCCACTGCTGGACATAGGCCTCGGACCAAGCGTCGCCACAGTGACCGGTCCTGCGCGTCTCGCAACCATCGGATTTCCCGCGACCCTCGCCAAGTCGTCGTCGCTCGTCCACCTTGTGGGACGCCTTCCAACGCTGCGTCTTCCGGTACGTAGTTTCCATACTGATGTATTATTTGTACTGTGCTTTGGTGCTTCCGATCAAGAAGATATTGTATTGATGTTTCCAAGTATTTTAGGTTTCGGGTTTATTTGTTGTCCAGGTTAGAGTACCTATTTTGAGTGTAAAACTGGCTTTTATTATAGGTATCCGCACAGAGGTCTATACTTCGCAGGATTTTGTGTTTTTATTTCTGAGGTACGCGGAACAGTGTAAAGTCCCACATGCTTTCGTTGAAAAGGATCGATTCTCCGACCAGACGGGTATTGTGTCTGGTTCGGGCAACTTCCTGATAGTTGATTTCGGACAATTGTATTATGTTCTAATCCTTTATACCGCTCCGCTATACTGGATTTGGATTTTAGTTCTCATGTTGCATCATAGATGTCACTATATTACAGTATCGGCTCTCGCCCGATACCGTGTTCGAGAGTGGACGTGTTATTGTTTTAATTCAAAATATTAATTAGTACATACGCAACTATAGTCCGTAGTTTCAAAGTCGCAGTGCCTATACTCACATACATTATCATCGAACGGAATCGAGTGTCTGCCACCTCTGCACAGCGAGGAAGCGGTGAGCCCCTGTCCCGCACGCACATCCTTCACCTCTGCGGGAATAGTACAGTGACCATAATTGCTGTCTCGCTCCCTCCGAGACCCTGCATTCATCGCTGCGCTCACGCCTCGCACCACCTTCACCTCCGCGGAAACAGCACAGTGTCCATAATTGCTTTCTCGCTCCCACCAAGACCCTACGTTCATTGATGCGCTCGCGTCGGCCGTCGGATTTTGACAACAATAATACTGTGAGTACTTCGAACTGTTTATCGCTTAATTACAATGCCCCGCGTCCAGCGCTCGCCGCCATCGTCAAACAATGCGCAACGGAAGTCGCCCGCACTTCCGCCAACGGAACAAAAGTCGCCCGCACCTCCGCCAACGGATCGAAAGTCGCATGCGCCTCCGCCAACCACTGCGGTGCAAAAGTCGCCCAGGCCTGAGAAAAAGTCACCGCCACCTTCTAATCTCTACTCTACAGTGTCCGACCCAGAGCTTTGCACGCTCTCAACGCGCCAGGAGCGAAATAAAGACATATTTGTCAACGCGAATCGCAGAGTTAAACGTTGCTACGGCGATATTCCTTATTGTGACGATACTGAATCGGAAGACACGCAACTACTGTCCGAAATTCATAAACTTTTTTCAGAATTTGAGTCGAAACAGAACCGGAAATTTGATAGTCTTAAATCGACTATGGATGCCATATCTCAACAGAATTCAGTGATTCAGGCGTCACTGGAGTTCATCAGTGGAAGGTACGACGAATTGGTTGATCGCTTGGCTGTGACTGAACGAGAAAACACTACTCTAAATAAGAAAATTACCTCGCTAGAGTCCAAAATTGACTACCTTGAGCGGTGCTCACGCTCTGCTATGCTCGAAATAAATAACTTGCCGGCCTCAGCCTCCGAAAGCAGTGAATCGTTACTGGGAACACTCTGTAAGATTGGCACTGTAATCCAAGAGGAAATTATACCAAGTAAGGTCAGTAGAGTATACAGATTGAAGGCAAAAAAAGACTCTCAGACCATTGGTACTGTAATTGCGGAGTTTAAATCCTCAACCATAAAGGATAATGTTTTAAAAGCGACTAGAATCTTCAACAAGCAAAGCGGCAAGAATAAATTGTCAACGGCTAGTATTGACTTACCAGGGCCACCAAAACCCATATATATCGCTGAGTCTCTAACCACTTACGGTAAACACCTCTACTACTTGGGACGAAGACTCATAAAAGAAGGTAAATGTGATAGCTGCTGGTCTAGCCATGGCAAAATTTATATTAAAAAGTCCGCAGGATCGACTCCTACCTGCATAAATTCTGAAAGCGACCTACAAAAGCTGGTGCCTACAGCCCTATGACTAAACTCTTGCAAAACTGTAAATCTAATTGTTTTTCCGTTCTGTTCTACTATTAATTTACTAAATTGCTATGTTTCTTGTATTTTTACACTCTACACAACACTACTCAAAGTTAGACGCTACAATATTTTTATTCTCATTAAAGTATTTATTGCACCAACAGATAACCGATTTCTTCATATTTCTTCATCATCATTCAGCACCGTTTTATACTTTTCTTTTGCGCATCGTGTTCCGTTCATTATGTTACCACTTTATAATATTAGCTATGACTGTAATCTCCATCCCTGCCGTTTTAGTTTAACGTTTTATACTTTAAATAAACATTCGATACATTAAACGACATCCAAATAGATTTAGATAGTATTACGGTGGCTGATTCGGCAACATGTATGATTGAGGACAGTAAGGAAATTGCCAGTCAGCACATTGGTGCGCTCTCACTTTTTTGTCAAAATATACGTAGTATATTTAAGAACTTCAATGGACTGGCTACTCTTTTGGAAAGAAGTAAAACTTCCTGGGACATGATTATCCTTACAGAGTGTTGGCTTCACAATTCTCCTCCTATACCTTCAATCAATGACTATCTATGTGTCTCTACCAAACAAAATAGATCACAGAACGAAGGAGTGGTTGTGTTTTTCCGTTCCCATTACCAAATTTCCGCTTCGGAACCTCTCGTCCAGGATGCCAACTGCTTATTGCTAAAACATAATAATGATACTGCTATTATAGCAATCTACCGCCCACCCGCTGTTCGCAATATTACAGCCTTCCTTAACTCTCTTGACGAATTACTGAAATCAGTTTCCTCTTACAGAAATATTATTTTAACCGGTGATATTAATATTAACATCTTAGATTCCAACGACTCACGTGCTACTGAATATCTAACAATGCTTGCTTATCACGGAATGCTTCCGGCACACACTCTCCCCACGCGACAAAATAGTTCATGTCTCGACCATCTAATTTTAAAAACGAAAAAGCCTGCTTTCTGTTTCATTGCAGATACTTCGCTTACCGACCATGACACGGTTTTGTTTTTCCTAGATAGCTACAACCTCCTCAATCGTTCTCAGCAAAAAACTAGAAAGATCCGGGTTCCTGACTTCAGCAAAATTGAGCTGGAACTAGTTAGGACTGATTTTAGTGTCTTATATACTACAAGTGATGTTAATGAAGCAACAGATTTTTTTATCGAAACCCTAAACCTAATCATTTTAAAAAATTCAATTGTAAAAACTGTGCCCAATCGTAAAAGGCTGAGTAAATCGTGGATGACTCCTGGTCTCCTTAAATGCTTACGAAACCGGGACACTATGCATATGAAATTGAAAAAAAATCCCGATAACGAAATATTACTAACTACATTTAAAAGATACAGAAACTATTGCTCAAAAATACTAAAAACTACTAAAGCTAACTACGATAAAACTCTAATAAATAATGCACAAAACAATAATAAAAAACTCTGGAATGCTATAAAATCGATAACCCATACTACAAAAATTCAAACACAGGCCAATGCCCTTCTGCTTCCTTCCGAACCACAGCGCTCCGTAAACGATGTTAACTCCTACTTTGCCAACATCGGTAGCATACTGGCTGAGAAGATATCTGGCTCTTCCTGCAGACCTAATCAAATAGTAGAAGCCCCCGTGTCTCATGACTCTTTTGTCCTACTAGAAACCGATGAATCCGAATTAGAAACCTTGATTGAGAAGCTTAGATGTGATTGTGCGGTGGGTTCGGATGGCATATCAGGCACATTTCTCAAGAAGTTTAAAAGTCTTCTTGTTCCTCATCTTGCCCACATATGTAACCTTGCATTTACCTCTGGCATCTTCCCAAATGCGCTAAAGCTAGCTGTTGTGCATCCAGTGCATAAAGGTGGAGACAGAGATCGTCCCAGTAACTACAGACCTATCTCGATACTACCTACGCTTTCGAAATTACTGGAGAGGCTCATGAATAACAGGCTTGTTAAGTTCCTGGAACAAAATAATCTTCTTTCTTCGTCCCAATACGGCTTTCGTTCCGGAATCTCCACAAGCAATGCTGTGCTAGATCTAACCAATAACATAGTCTCAAACCTGGATAATAAACAGAAGGTAATTGGGGTTTTCCTGGATCTAGCAAAAGCCTTCGATACGATTTCTGTCCCCACTCTTACAGCTAAACTCGAAAAGATCGGAATCAGAGGTATTCAACTTGCACTGTTCGAGAGTTACCTCACTGCTAGAAGACAGTGTCTTCGGATTGGAGATTGGACAAGTGACGAACTTCCCATTTCCTATGGGGTCCCACAGGGCAGTATTATTGGGCCGACCCTTTTTCTCATTTACATCAATGACCTCTGCTGTTTTACAATCCCCAATACATCCATCTTCACCTATGCCGATGATACTGCCCTGCTATTCCACGGAGACTCCTGGGAGCAGGCGTTCCAATATGCTCAGTCTGGACTTGATATGGTGACTAACTGGTTAACTCAGAACCTGTTGACATTGAATGTTGAGAAAACAAAATATTTGACCTTCTCTTTATCCACCGCTGGGAAACCACCCTCTTCTTCATATTCTTTGATAGCTCACTCTTGCTCATCGCATCCTCAAAAGGTCTGTAATTGCCCCAGTCTGTCCCGCAACAACTGTATTAAATACCTTGGTGTCCATATAGATGATTGTTTGTCCTTTGAAACACATATTGATACACTTACTTCACGCCTGCGCAGGTTGATTTATATTTTTAAGTCTCTCCGACACGTTGCTGATACTGGGGTGGTTCGTTTAGTTTATCTGGCCCTCGGTCAATCGTTAATACAATACTGTATAGTTGCCTGGGGAGGAGCGACAAAGACCCACATGCTGAAATTGGAACGCGCGCAGAGGGCTCTCCTGAAGGTTGGTTGGCAGCTACCTTATCGCTTTCCTACCACCGATCTATATAAAAAATGCACGGTTCTCTCGGTACGCAAATTATTTGTACTGAACCTTTTACTGACTAAACATGCTCAAACTCCTTATGAACCCTCCAAATTTAGCTCCCAGCGTCGAAAACACACTGTATGTCCTTATTTCCGCACTCAATGTCGATCATCACAGCGTAGCTATCTATTTCTTGGTAGCCATGTCTATAACCATGTTAACAAACTGTTAAATATTTATCACATGCGCAAATCCAAATGTAAAAAAGTAATTACGAAATGGCTCTTACAATTAGATTATACTGAGATTGAAAAACTTTTATCTATTAATCGGTGAAATAACCCTCCACCATCCCACAAGTAGCGTCTCCTTCTAACTCACATATACACACAGAAACACACTCGCAGACACCCACATTCACACACACACACACACAGACACACACTCTCGAATACATAGAAGCACATCCCTCGTCCTTATTGCGGACATTAGGGGGTGATTATTGCACTCACGCACGCGTTTCCCGATATCTATGTTTAATTTTAATTATCATACTATGATTTTTATATTTATTTGTATAAATATCTTCTCCACTCATTGTTATATCTAGAGTTCCTACGTGAGTGCAATCAAAATTGTAATTTCTGAAGGTGCGAGCCTGGAGTTCTGTCACACAGGTCTTGAACCCAGTATAGACTCCAGCTCTCACAAAGGTTTAATATTGGAATCAATTGTTACTGTTAACCCTATACCTTTTTGAGAGAAACAAATAAATATTATTATTATTATTATATTATTAGTATTTTTGTACATTATTATGTTTAACAAAAAGCTAATAACTTTTTCAAGAAAATAGTATTGATAAAATAAATACTTAAGAATAGACTATCTTAAACTATGCATAGAAATAACTTTGTAGCCAAGTCCAGATTTTTTTATTACCTACCTATAAATGTTTATTTGGTACACAGTAAACATAAAATAAATAAAACAAAAAACAACAACTTTAACATTCCATGACTATTTATTTGTTAAAATATTTTATTATTTCGTTATTTTTTTAATAATTCCTTTTAAAAAAAAGAAAAGGAACCTTTTTAACTGTCGTAGCACGTTCTTCCTTACTTTACTCCGCAATACGTTTTTTTTCCACAAAAACAAAACTAGTCCTATAATCTAATAGAGCAACTAATTTCTCACAAAGTGAGCAAATTGAATGATTGCTTCCTTTTTGTTTGTACATTTGTACAATAAAGAGCTGTAGTAATTACGAACACAAAAGATGGCAGTTGTCTAAATAGTACTTTTCCTCTTCTGAAAGGTTACTTGACCTTTATTCACAGAATGGCAGAGTATGTTTTTTTTTTAGGTGGGGAATCATCAAAATGACTTCTCCCGCTCTGGGCGGAGCAGGAGGGCGTGTCAGACTTTTACTGACTAAAACCCACTCCTGTTCCTTCTTTGCCTTAATTTCTTGGTCCCGGGGCTCTCTTTAGTCAACCCAGGCCCCAGAAGGCTTCAGCCCTACCGGGCCCCTACAGTTTGCTGACATCTCTTTGAGGCGCGCGTGGAACAATACGCGCCGTCGACGACATGGGCTTGGTTCGGATTGTTACCAGACGTCCGGACGGCGAGCTACCCATTGCTCGCCGTCCATGGCAGAGTATGTTTTGTTAGGTTTTTATATGGAAATCAACTGTCATGGAAGAGATTGTTTAAAAGAATCACCGCGACTGAAATGCTAAAGGCATTTGCACGTCTGGACCTTTCGCCACCTAGAGCTAAAAAGCTTAAATATTTATTTAATTCCGTTTTTTTTTGTTATAGCGGTAACAGAAATGCCTACATCTTATATATAAAATTCTCGTGTCACAATGTTCATTCCCGTACTCCTCCGAAACGGCTTAACCGATTCTCATGAAATTTTGTGAGCATATTGAGTAGGTCTGAGAATCGGATAACAGCTATTAAAAAAAAAACTAGAAATTACTTAAAAAATATTTATATGGCAAAACAATGTTTGCCGGGTCAACTAGTAACCTATAAAACTTCTGATTAACTATAACGGTTCATGAGAAACGACCTGGTCACAGACGGAGAGATAGACAGTCTATCAGATTGTCTTAGTATTAGGGTCCCGATTTACTCTTTGGGTACGGTACCCTAAAATGGTCTTGAAAAATTTTAATAATTTATACTATAGTATTTGATCGTTTTATAATGTGTGGATTTAAAAAAAAGGATAAGACCTGTAGAAAATTTTGGAATTGATAGAAACGTAGGAAATACTTTCACGTAGTTGAAACTGCGGGTAACCAATCGTTATTTTACAAAACCCGTTAATCGTTTTTCTTAGTTATGCTTTCAAAAGCACGGAGAAACCAGGGATAATGTAGTTAGTTTTTAATGCTGATAAGCAGATTCTAAATTTAAATTCTCCATAGAAAATTTTGAATCAAGAAATTGATTAACGTTTAAACTAATCACGCCATGGATATTAAAATAAGTTCACCTGTAGGGCCCCCGCAATTAGTTTTATTTTTTAATATAAATAATATTAAAAATATAAACTGTTATTGCTCTGTTTCTGTGGTTTCTATAACTATACTACTAGAGTACAGTTTTAAATCGGTCGGGGTTTGGTGGCACAAATTTCTGCCAGCGGTTCTCAAAGTTAAAAGATAATACATTTTTAGTGGCACCTTTTCGTGCCACCGGGGCCCCATAGGTGGTGGGTATGAAATGAAGGCCAAGGATTCATGTGACATCCACACGGGTTCTGTATGATGGCCCATTCTCTCTCACAGAGGTGAAGCCTGAGGCCCAGCATTAAGAAGATTTATAGACTAACTACCTTATGCCAGCGACTTTGCCCGCATAAACGTCGAAAACTATCCCAAGCGAATATATGTACTACACCCAGGATCAAAAGTATTTTATATGCTATTCTAGGACATGTTTTATCCATGGGCTAGATTTCATTCAAATTGATTCAGCCATTTAAACGTGAAGGAGTAGCAAACATTCACACGTAGTATACTTTCGCCTTTATAATATTAGTGTGATTTCATTGTTTAAGCTAAATATGGTTGGCGAAGTATAATTCCGCGTCTAATAACTGGGAGTCTTCGGATAAAGTAGGTACACATGCAAAGTGATAACAGAATAAGAATAAACTTTATTGTACACCAAAATAAGTAATAAAAAATTGCACGCGTAAAGTTAGAATATTTTATTTTGTGTATGTTTCTAGGTAGGTGGTTTTTACCAGCAGCTTTGCCCGCATGAAAGTATAAAATACATTGGTGTATTTTTTCAACACTGCATGCAATAAAAAAAAACTGTTATGCAAAAAAAAATCGGTGCTGAAAAATTACGGTTTACGGCACTTTGACTCTCAAATCACAAAAACCACACTGGCCCAACTATCATTGTTCAAAAAAATTTTTATTTGTATTAAAAAGAAAACAGTTTTGAAAAAATAAGTTAGGTCACTCCTGGCTAGTTCTCATGGCCTCGTATGTCACTCAGTGATAGAGTAGCATTGTATATTTTTTATAGCATACACAATTACACATGTTGTTCCAGGATGTTACATAATATCTCAAACATAAATCCTCTTAGGGTACAGCACATTTTATTTATTTATTTAAACTTCATTTACACTGCATGCATTGCAGTGCAAATGAAGTTTATATACATGTTGTTATTATCTATTATATACATGAAGTTTATATGCATTGTATTTACAACGCACTCTCTACCAGTCAACTTTTGGGTTAAAAAGACAACACTGTGGTAGGTCTGCACAAGAATTATAAATAACATTCACAGAATCTGAATGAAATTCATTATAAGCTAAAATACAAAAAAAAGAACGCTAGCAAACAGATTTATTTAAATAAAATTACCTAATTCGCACTGTCACGTATATATAATGATATATTATTCACCTGAACCTTGATTTAATGCTGTACATAAAGATATTCAAATTAAAACTTTAAACAGGTTAAGTATTGATTTTTTAGTTTATCATCATAATGTACCTTTACGAAGAACACACAACACAAAAAACTTCACATACTGTAGTTAATAGGAATCTGTGCATAATATAGGATGTAACAATAAGATCATCATCTTCTACCTAGCCTTTTCCCAACTATATTAGGGTCGGCTTCCAGTCAAGCCGGATTTAGCTGAATACTAGTATTTTGCGAAGAGCGGCTGCTTAGACCTCCACAACCCTTTAACTGGGATAACACGGTACTTCATGGCAGGAGTGGAGTCAGATTTACTGGCTTCTGACTATCCATAATGACTGCCAAAGCAAAAATAAGATGTGGTCATATTATAGCTGCTACTATAGTTCAAAAGAGGTATATTGTTCAGAACGCCACTCCCGAAATTCACAATACCTCTACTTATTATTGAAACCTGAAGGAGTAAACAACAAAGGGGCACAAAATATTTTTAGTCTTTTATAAATTGATTCATAATTTTACATCTGACACCTTATGTCACAAAACATTAACAACATTTAGTAACATACTTAAAAACTTGTTGCAAAATACAAATTAATTTCCAAAAAAAAATTTGACTTTGTACAAATATCATTAACTGATCAAATTTAGTACGGGTCTAACATTTTTTAAATAACATATAGCCACAGCTTTCCGTTACATCCTGTATAGACTACGTGCCTAAAATAATAAACTCACACTGCAATCAAACAACTGTGTTTAAAAATATACGAGTAATGTAAGATTACATCACTGATCGGCCTAAAAATAAATCTCTCTTATCATAATTATTTAGGACTCTGAAATTCATTGACCTACTCTCGTCCTATCCCACAAATTCACACTATCATTAAAATAACTAATCATGCTATCAAAAATACTACGGTTACTCTGATGACAATTTAAAAAGTCCTTGTGATCTTCGAGGTGAAACATACACACTATATCTATCTCATTTCCTCCTATATAAACAGTAACTGTAAATATATTCTGTCACTCTCACGCAATCAGAACAATATCTCTTCGTTCACGACAGACTTTAGCCGGTTTTTCTTGTTTATTTTTGATGCAAACGCATACAAGTTTAGACATCTGCCGGGTGCGCTCGTTCGGCGAAAAAAAAAAGCAACTTGTTTGCAAAAATGATCGCGTAGAGTCCGAATACGCATGCGTGCGTAGCTGTCAAATTTTACATCAAAATCGCGAGTTCCGACGACGCGTGTAGTTGAAACGTATTTTTATAAATTAAAATATTATTAAAAGCATTCCAAGTGATAATAAAAGTGTTCTAATCAAGGCTGATAGTATAATTTCTGCAGAAATGTCGAAGGAAACGACGTTAGTTGGGTTAGATGTGATCCTAAAGGAGTTGGGTCCTTTTGGGAAATATAATATCATAAACTATGCTTTGTTTTTATTTCCGTGCTTCTTGGCGGGAATGTATGGTTCTGTGTTTGTGTTTGAGGCAGCAGACATTGACTACAGGTGAGTCTAGCTTTCTATTTTTTGTTTTATGACTCAAAACAAACCGAATTAAAATTGAAAGTTGTTTCTGTGTAGGCGTTTTATCTTCTGATAGTCTAAATTCTCTAATAACTTGTGTTAATCAATAGATATGATATGGTGTGTTTTCGTTTTGGGGTTATATTGCTTCGGACTTTGACGTGCGTCACACAGGGCCACCGGCCACGCCACCCTAGTCGAAATCGCGCATGCGTTGACGACGACGAAAAATTTTGGGTTCCTCCTGACGTTTGAAAATCTTAACCCGTACAGAAAAATGGTCGCATGCTTGTACAAATAATTTATTGTTAAGTATTGCTGTAGAATATTGTTAGCTATGTATCCCATAAAGTTTATCGGTTACATTGAAATTTATTTCATAATTATCCTTGTGACCATTTGAGTTCATGCAAAAACAAGTACCTAATTCTATAGACTTTAAATGATATTGTAACTGTTATAGGTAATATTAAAAACCAATTGCTTTCAAAAATTACTTATCACACTAATATTATAACAGCGAATGATCACGTTGGAATAGCTGAACAAATTTCAATGAAATTTAGCGAACATATGGCTCATATCCTAGAATAGGACATGAGATATATAAATGTATAAATTATATGGGGTGCTTTTTATGCCAAAAGCATATTCCAGGATAGTCTTCGACTTTTTCGCGGTTGAAGGCTAAAACTATGATACAATATTTTTCTATACTTAATTCTCTCTTTCACACATATATTTCACTGCAAAAATAATTATTACACCAACAAAACGAATGTTAACTTATTATTTGTTATTATTTTTTCTATCAAACTTAACAAAAAGTCAAAGTGTAGTTACTCAGATACTCGCGAAACGAGACACAATAGTAAAACAATAACAGCGCGGTCTCATAGGACCGGTTGGGGATTCAAACGTTAAATTTATGTAGGTACAAAGTTAATTATAAATTCTAGGAACAAGTTTTTGTGCGTCGTTTTATGAATACCTAAATCATTAGCATGCAAAACGTGAATATTTTTACGAAAGATATATTTATTATTTCTCAAAACGTGATCAAAAGCATTGTGAGGAAACCGTCATGTCCAAGAACCATTGTTTGGAAGACGTGTGACATCCATCAAAACACTTGGTGAAAAAGAGCCTACACCTTATCACAAACTTAAATAAAAAAATAAATTTATTTTTGGGGTAAACCAGCATACGGGCCCCAATCGGTAACGTGCCCCACTTGCCAAACTAAGACACGCATTTAAAAATACAAAAAACTATACAACGCAAGTTAAGCTTGAGTTGTATAGTTTACATCGGCGTTATACTTATAAAGTAACCAGATCGGCTCAAATAAGCACCAAAATAAAACGTGCCTTAGTTTTGCTAGTGGGATTCATTACCAACTGGGGCATGTATTGCTGGCTTAGCTCATTTAAACTGTAGTCCATACTATGTGGCCTGTATATCGTTTGAATCCCCAACCGGTCCTATGAGACCGCGCTGTTATTGTTTTACTATTGTGTCTCGTTTCACGGGTATCTGAGTAAATATCAGCCGTGGGTACTTCATACTCTCATTATACTTAGAATTACTTTTCTGATGTTGTGATGGACCCGTGGTTAAGGATATTACTGACACCCCATGCCTCGGAAAGCATGTAAAGCCATTGCTCCCAGTTGGCAAACGTAGATCTTTAGACAGTCGATACAGCGTAAACACTACAAAGTCTAACTATCAGTCTATTCAAAGAGTATCGTGTTGCCCAGTTGAGACCAGAGGTCCGATACGCAATCACTTCATGTAAAACACGGATATTCTAACGCATCCAGTTACACTGGAAGCCGACCCCAAGCTACACTCATCATCATTGTATCAGCCGAAAAACGTCCTCTGTTGGGCATAGGCCTCCCCCAAGCATCGCCACAACGACTAGTCCTGAGCGATAAAGAATAAAAAAATAGAACATGTTTTTAAAATCAATATATAAAAAAGACGAGAGCAGGCAAAGACGTAATTTGCACTTCGGTACGGACGGGTTAGATAGTTAAAATAAAATTTATTGTACACCAAAATAGTAACAGTTTTACAGAATCCTAAATCTATGGGTACAATGGCGGTCCTATCGCTGAAAGCTATATCTACCAGAATACTAAAGCATATAATGTTGATGCTGAGCAATCACTACATAGTATAAAACAAAGTCGCTTTCTCTGTCCCTATATCCCTATGTATGCTTCAATCTTTAAAACTCCGCAACGGATTTTGATACGGTTTTTTGTTATAGATAGAGTGATTCAAGAGGAAGGTATTATACATGTATATAGTTATATGTATAATACATGTATAATATAGTAGAGTAACACTGATAAATTTTCACTCGTGCGAAGCCGGGCCGGGTCGCTAGTTTCTTATAAATTACATAATAATTAAATAACTAATAAATACTTGCATTTGTTTGTGCAACGTTATCAAACTTAAAATAACTCTCGCTATCACATAGCGACTACTGTCACAACTTATACAATATTGGTATTTGAATATATAGGTACAGTAAATATTTAGTATCATAATACTGGAAAACTTTGTGAGAAGACGACCTGGCAACCTTCAAGCAAGTCACCTTGGTGGTGAATACTAAGATATTTATATTATGTTAAATATATTTTTAGTGCAATAGATATGCAGTAGATATTTATTATTTGCATTGGAAATGGTAAATTAGTCGTCTTGTCACAAATCTGTAGTTAGTTTGTAACTACCTGTCGGTAGGGCACAGCACAAACGTAGACATTTTTTGTTACCAATACAACACATTATTTATTGCATAAAAGGGCTCGTTCTTAAAAGTAAACATCTTTTTACAAAAATACAACCAACTTTAAAAACTCTAAAAAGTAAAAAATAACTTTAATTTCGGAAATCGGTGAAACATAAACAATAACATGGTTAATTTTGTGTAATTAAGGCCCTTAACCTATCACATACCCATAAAACGAGACACAATAGTAAAACAATAACAGCGCGGTCTCATAGGACCGGTTGGGGATTCAAACGTTAAACCGAGCAATCCACAACCTGTGTATGGCTGTAGATTGCTCGAAAGTGTAGCCGTGACTCAAGCAAAGGGCAACTGATGGAACACTATGGGTTTCAACCAGTAAATTTCTGACATTTCCCCTTGCTCCACCTAGAGCTGAAGATGTCAAGTATCGTTATTCCACGTGAAGAAAAGCTTATGATACTTACCCAGTCTCAATTCTATTAATTCATGAATCCCCGACCGGTCCAATGAGACCGCGCTGTTATTGTTTTACTATTGTGTCTCTTTTTGCGGGTATGTGATAGGTTAAGCCTGACAATAAAGTGCAGATAATGAAGATCTAAGAATAGAAAAAAATGTGCATCCACATCCGCTAGTTTATGGTTCTTGAAAGCATTACCCGCGGTGAATAATCGCAAGCGCAGGTAACTGATGGTTATACAAACATGCTTTATAAGGACACACTATTGTTTGTGGGTCGAAACTGTTGGAGT
Organism: Mythimna separata; assembly: GCA_030763345.1. NCBI lineage: Eukaryota > Metazoa > Arthropoda > Insecta > Lepidoptera > Noctuidae > Mythimna > Mythimna separata. The sequence continues at coordinate 17,241,335 of CM061183.1, forward strand.
TTTAAAGATGCAGTCCCTCAAATATTTGCAATTAATCGTAAGCTTACTTGGTCTAAACGGTTATCGGACGATCGGATGGCAAGCATATTTATAATAACAAAGACAGAAACTGAGCATTAAAAATATCACTATTTACAAAGAAGACTTTCGTAAAATAACAACGATATAATGTATACGACGAACATAAGAATGAATCGCATCTTAATAAATAACAAACATTCACCTTAATATTATTAATTAGATAAGACAAAAAAAATAGCTACCAAAGAGCCAACATTTATTATGAGTCAAGTCAAAACCAGGAATACTTTCCCTAAATTCACTCAACATCATGAGATATGCTCATGATTGCTCTTACTTCATCGTGACCGAGTCTCTTTCATTGTGCCAAATAGCAACAATGTAATTGTGTCATAAGAATTTACACACATGATTACATCGCCCTATTTAGATAACGTAATTACTGACTGACAAAGAAAAGTAAACAATAACCCCAAAATATTCATAGCGACATTAACCACATCACCATCTCAGCTGTAAGGCGTCCACTGCTGGGTATAGGCCGTTCCAGAACGTTTCATCCCGACTAATACAAGCAATGTTCTTCCCGATTGAAAAGATTTGTGTGTGTATGTTTGTTATTTATCTTCTTGATCAAATATTTCAATGGATTTGGATGATATTTTCAACACGGGTAGACTATGTCTTGAAATAGAACAAAGAATACTTTTTATTTTGGGAGTATATTCGCTTGAGATAAATTTCTAGCTTCACGCGGACGAAGCCACTGGCAGAGGCTAGTATTACGTTTTCAATATTTCAGCGTTGTTCCCAGAGTTGTTTAAAATTGTTCAAAATTATAAGTATCTACTGTGTCGAATACACAGGCAAAATTAATATTTTAAACGTTTAATAAATTACTTACTTTAATTTTAAGTTATTAAATTATTTTAATTATCAGAAAATTGCACAATTGTAGTTAAAATTTCCATTCTGCTCTTTTTCACCTTTGTGTCAAGTGGACATCCTCACGCTCCAGCCTCCATGACAGGAGACGCGGGCATTCGCACGACGAGCAAAAGGATAGTCCGGCCGTACCGGTCAGTCGGACTACCCCTTTGCCCGTCATCCGTCCGACCAAGCTCGAGTCTTCGACAGCGCGCAGTGTTAAGCATAATTATCTCAAAACGTTTTCGGGTCGGCGCAACACGTTTTTTTCTTCCATTCTGTCCTGTCACTCGTCACGCTATCACTAACTCCCTTTTCTTCCATATCCATATTTTCTTTGGCCTCCCTATCTCTCTCCATCCATCCACATGTAAACTCATAACTCTTTTAGTAACATGCGTTTCATCCCTCCTCTTTACATGACCATACCAAGTAATATATATGTCAATGATACCAAGACAAATGATTCCCTTTTAACTTTTATTATTATTTATTTATTTAAACTTTATGTACAGTGGTGGTACATAGGCGGACTTAATGCATCAGGGCATTCTCTACCAGTCAACCTTAGGGTTAAAAAGAAAACACTGTGGTAGGTCTGCACAATAAATAAATAAGTACTTCAGTAGTAGTAGTAGTTCAGTAGTTTCAGTTACAAGCGCGACTTTCAAACTTCCCCTAATATACTCATTTCTCACTTTGTCCATTCTTATGATATGTATATCCATTTAAAAAAATCAACACTACAAAAATGACTTCAACAAAACTTAAACAAACTACAAATAGACACATCGAAGGTTTAGCTTTGACAAGGAAATATAACTAGACAAATATAAGATTCCATTCACACGAACACCTGCAGCGATGCAATCGCGCGATTCCACACTCGTGACAATATCGTCTGTAAAGGCTCTTGACGTAAAACATGTCGGACGTAAATGAAAATTTCCTTAGCGTTTTGTGTATTGAATTTTTATTTGAAACGTGCATTGTTTGGCTGATAATAAGTATGCTGGAAGACAGACAGTTGTTACTGAGGAGAATCGTGTATTTTGAATGACTTATTAGCCACTCATTTTCGCAGAACAGTTGTCGTCTGTTAAACTGGACTTGTTTTTTTGACTTAGTAAATTAAAGCCTCCAGTCAGAACTAAGCAACTATACTTTAAGGGTACTCCTTGTGAGGTTACGCGTCCTAGCACCCATCTATAGCACCCAACTTAATTGAACCCGTTTCTACCAGTGCTAAGCTATATAACCAATGAATATGATCGGGAGATATCAAATGCATTCATAGCAACGTAGCACACCACAACTGAGATAGGAAAGCACACTAAGCCGACCTGTTACTCTATTCAAATTCTACGCTTGGCCAGCTAAAGATCAAAGTGTACCCACTGACTTACGTACTCAATTAATTCTCCTTGATGTCTGTGCAAACGGCAGCGAACTTTGACAGAAGTTGCCAATATCTCGATGAATAAACATCAATGTGTACAGGTCCTTAAACACATATTATCATAGTAGGTATATTATTTACTCTTCCCCGTAATATCGCAAGCATATTAGAAAACAAATAAACACAGTTATTACAATATTATTCAAATATAATATTATTACATCGAAGAGTCAATATTTTGACAAAGTTTCATACGTTATAATGTTATATTAGATATTGTTGGTATAGCGATTAAAATATTGACTGAAGTATAATATTAAACAGTAGCATTACGAGATCTAGGTTGTTATAATAATAATAATTTTATTTGCAAGAAAACATTAGTTCAATGATTAGTAACAACATTATTAACTAAAAGGTTAGTAATACTTAAAAAATCTAAAATAACGTAGCCTAACTAGCCTACTGCCGCATCAGCAACTAGTGATTGATCATCGGCGCATCATTCTCATCGGTTAAGGTTCGAAGACAGCTATTGGAGTTGGTTGACAACGAGGCAGCCTTGTACCTCATCCTCATGATAGCTTTACTAGCATCTGCCGCGGTTTCACCTGCCTGAAAATTTGAATTGCCTTGTTTCTCCATACAAACTTTCGACCCCTTTTTCATAACTTTAGGAGAGGAAATTAGCCGTAACCCACTACGCGGGCTCAGTAAAGCTTGGTGGATTTCACACGCTTTAAATAAATTTTTCCTAGAACTTGCCGGTGTCCTCACGATGTTTTCCTTCACCGTTTCGAGAGCTGTGATTATTAAATAAATTACACATACTTTGTGTCGCCTGGCTAGGTTTTGAAGACTTACAACCCGTAAGTCAGGGCTGTTATCACTGGGCCACCACTGCTGCAAATAATAATAACAGAACACACAACTAAATAAGTCTTATCCTCATCTTAAAAGCAGATCGTCAAAGCGAACCTCTGATCAAAAGGCACAGTGACTGCCAGTCGAGTCATGCACAGAATTAGCATACATTTGCATCACTTAAATCATTGCAGCTGTGTTCTGTATTACTGGTGCGCTGTGCCATTTGGTGGAAGTTTTGGGCCTGAGGGTTGTGGAAGATAAATTCTTTTTGCCTTGAAGATTTTTCAAAAAAGTGGCCCTGAAACGCAAAGGGCACCTTATGGAATACATGTAGTCTTGTTAATAAACCTTCTGCCACTGCTTTTTTAAAATCGACCCATTTCATAGCTTAATTCCACTAAGCCCGTTCAATCATCGCACGACCAGGCGTACGACAATACACCATTGGTTCATGATAGTCAACCCAGCCTTTCACACAAAACGTTTATAGGAATACATTGTGCCTACCTACAGCTAAGGACTGGAATTTTTTGCCGGAGTCTGTGTTTCCTGATAACTCTAACCTGGAGATCTTCAAGTAATGCCGATGTGTCTCATCATCGACCAAATCTTCGCTTTCTATCTAGTGAGATAGTGGTCAAGCACGAACCTATCAACAATAAAAATTATAATTATACTATTTTAATTATACTATTGGCCCACCTTGTATTTTCAGTTTCGTTTGGTCCTAGCTAAAATTTTATATTAGGTCGAGCAAAAAGTTTTTATGCAGTTTTGAACCTGGCACATTCACAATTTCATTCAATAGTCTTTTTTTGAATTTCGAACACAGAATTTAAAGAAACAAAAGACAATTTGCAGCCTGTTTGTTGATATCAAACAATCGAATACTAAGAAAACTTGGTTTTATTGGTTTACTTGGATTTAATTCTTGAAAAAGTGATTGATATCTTTGGTTTTGCAACAAACATTACTTATTCTTAACATTAAGGTGAGGTTCTATCAATAATCTATGGATACTTCACCTGAAGTCGCCGCCCAAGCTGTGGCACTTATTCAGGCCGGACACAGCCAAAGAAACGTGAGTGCTCAACTTAATTTAAGTCGATCTGCGGTCCGAAATGTTTATCGGAGGTACCTAGAGACTGGCGGCTTTGTTCTTCGCCAAGGAAGGCCACGATCTCGGGTCACAACTGAAAGGCAGGATCGATTCATCGTGACGACCAGCTTGAGAAATCGTCACCTTACCTCCATTGAGATACAAAACCAACTTCGCGACTTCCACGGAGTATCTGTGAGCGCTCGAACTGTTCGGAGAAGGTTAAAAGAACGCGATATGATACCACACAAGCCAGCTAATGGGCCCAAACTAACGCGAGCCCACCGAACAGCGCGCCTTCATTTCGCACGCAGTCATTTAAATTGGACACAGCAAGATTGGAGCCGTGTACTCTTTTCTGATGAGTCTAAAATTGTGTTACATGGCAATGATGGAAGGAAGAAGGTCTACCGACGTAAGGGAGAGCGTTTCACACAATGCTGCTTTGAAGAGAGGGTTGCTTATGGCCGTGGTTCATGGACTGTCTGGGGCGGTATATCCGCGAGCGGCAAAACTCGACTTGAGGTTGTTATAGGACCACCGCTGCCAACATTAAATGCTGAAAGGTACATTCGTGAGTGCTTAGAACCTCACGTGATACCATACGCGGACTATGTGGGCCCAAATTTCCTTTTTATGCATGATAATGCAAGAGCCCATGCGGCCGGCATCGTCAGGGAATATCTTCGGGATGTGAACATCACAGTTATGGACTGGCCAGCCAGATGCCCAGACATGAACCCCATTGAGCACATGTGGGACGAGCTAAAAAGACGTGTTAGGGCTCGTCAGCCAGTTGCCCAGACGATGCAGGAGTTGAAAACTGCCATAAAAGAGGAATGGGAGATGATCCTTCAAAATTTCACAGAGCGGTTGATAAACTCTATGCCTAATCGTATGAGAGCTGTGGTAGATGCCCATAGAGGCAACACGCGTTATTAAATTAAACCTTTATTTGATAAAACATGTTTTTTATTCAAAAATCAATTGCCTTGACAAGGCGCATATCCGACTTGTTAGGCGTAGCTCCATGTCGTATGGTATTCTGAATTCAAATTTAAAACAATACGATCGAAAAAGATGGTAAAATGTATCAGGTTTAAAACTGCATCAACAGTTTTTGTTCAATCTAGCAATCATATTTCGGTAGGGGCCATCGAAACCTAAACTCTAAGGTGGGCCAATAGATGTGTCCAGAAGTGTATAAGAAGTCTACCTCATATCACCCTAATATATTTACTCAGTTCCAAATAATTCCCTCAAACTCTCTACCTACATCATAAAGGGGAATGGGAAGCATGAATTTTCACCAGCACTGTAGAATAGTGTCGCATATGCCTCCGTATGTAAATGCTCATCAGAACATTAGCCGAGATTAGGTAGCTACAGTCCGGGCTTATGCGGATTTGCCCCAGTTTTGAAGCCTGTTCCTGAAGTTGCCCGGTTTAGTTCTGAAGTCATATTACCCTTCTGTTATAAGACTTACGTTGTGAGGTTTTTGGAGTTTAAACATTGTGTCAGATTTTTTATACTGTTACGAGGATATTTATTTAAGAATCAGAAATATCAGAAGCCAGTAAATCTGACTCCAGTCTTGCCATGAAATACCGTGTTACCCCAGTTAATGGGTTGTGGAGGTCTGGTAGGCAGCCGCTCCTCGTAAAATACTGGTATTCAGCTAAATCCGGTTTGACTGGAAGCCGACCCCAATATAGTTGGGAAAAGGCTAGGCAGATGATGATGACGAGGATATTTATTTAATTATGAGGTATTTCTCTACTGGTTAATCATGTGAAATCAATTAAGAAATAATATTTGAAAGAGAATTAAGTGTCATTAAAATGAGGGACTTATAATAATAAAATAAAAATGTATGTTTCTATCCGACCCATCGAAGACCTGGTGAGGGTCGCAGAAATTCAATGGATTTTGAAATAGAGAATACACAGGCATAATACAGTTTATAACTAGCTTAAAAGCCAGGGATTTTCTTTTATATAATTATGTAAAAATCTACGTCATAATAATCTTTTATTATGAAGAAAGAAAAATAAGAAAACTGAAAATACGTTAGTTATGACGAAGACCAATTTAAGGTTCAAAAGTGCTTAAATTAGTAGTTCCGAATTTTACGCTTGAAGGAAAATTTTAACTCAGATTTATTTCACTTATACACTAGTATTTATTTTACAAGTATTTTTGTTGTGCCAATAAAAGATATAATGCCTAAAATCACTAAGTTCTTTCGTCATTCATCGATTCAAAGATAAGTACAGAAAAAAAAAGATCATGGTCTACGGGCCAAAATTTATTTGCATACGATAAGTATGCAAATGAAGTTTGGCCTTCTTAGTGATTAATTTTATTCACGCTAGATATACAATAGACTTGTTTCGTAAATACTTGCTTTATCCGCAGCCCCAGTCACGTGGTGGAGGAGCTCGTGGCTAAATAATAACAGCCGCACAGGTCGATCTTCAAGGTTAAGCACGCTTGCCGAGGTTGGTCTGTGGATGGGTGACCATCTTAACATAACGAGTTTCCTCCGTGCCTCGGAAAGCACGTTAAGCCGTTGGTCCCGGCTGTCATTTGTAGATCTTTGGCAGTCGTTACGGATAGTCGGAAGCCAGTAAATCTGACTCCAGTCTTGCCATGAAGTACCGTGTTACCCCAGTTAATGGGTTGTGGAGGTCTGGTAGGCAGCTGCTCCTCGTAAATTACTGGTATTCAGCTAAATCTGACTTGACTGGTAGCCGACCCCAATATAGTTGGGAAAAGGCTAGGCAGATGATGATTCCATTCAGGGGCTTTTGTCCATAAAGGATATGTCAGCCCCATCGTACCGTATAACAATTACTTCACATACTTATTAACTTATACACATAAACTACACTACACCACAGATATTAATAGGACAAATCACTGCTGAGAGACCGCTGTTAAACGACATAGTTTTCTGGTTTACACCAAAGGATAAAATATTAATAGGTTTTCCCTTTTATTATTTTAGGGGACATAAAAATTAAATAGCTTAAATAGCAGTCAGGGCACAGTGTACATTTCTATCAGAGATACAATGGAACACCAAAAAATAGGTCTCTTGCCTGTGTGGCAAAGTTACAGAATTATTTTCTCTCACTCTGGGTGGAATGAAAAGGTGTGTCATATTTTACTGACTAAACTCAACCGTGTTTTTTCTATTGCCTTGGCGTTTCAAGCCCATATAACTCTTTCGGAGTATTCCGCAGTCCTGGTAGGCCCGTCAGCTGTATACGATTATTTATTTATTTAAACTTAATGCAACGTACCTAATGGTACAAAGGCGGACTTAATGCCTTAGGCATTCTCTACCAGTCAACCAAGGGTGGTGAAGAGAAAACATGGCAGGTGCATAAAAAACATAGCTAAAAAAATTAGCTGAATTTAGAGGCTTGTATCGATGATTGTAAAGATCGTAATTTCACAAATATTTTTTTTAATCAACTCAATCAAAACTTGACAGAAACCAACGAAATGCGAAAAAAATATTGTGGGTTACCCTAGCGCTTACCTAATATTTGAATTAAACACGACAAAACCGAGCATCAACCACACAGTCGATCTATCGTAAACCTACAGACTTATCTAGTCTTAGGCTGAGGCTACATTTGGCAGCGATTTGCGATGCGACTGAAAGAGCGAATCAAATATCATTAGTAAAATTTGGCGTACCGTGTAGCCGTAATCGTGAATTTCCATTATTTGTTTTAATCGCTCATGAATCGCCAATCGCGTCGCGGTCTAATGTAGCCTCAGCCTTAGCATTTCCTGAAGAATGCTCAAGTATTAATGTCAAATAAAATCATCTCGTCTGAGTATGATGTACTCGAGCACGCATGTGTGATAAATAGTTCGTTGACCCAAATATTTGTAATCTAACGCATTAAAGATGTCAGCGTAGTGTCAGCATTTCGTAAGATAATTTAAATTACAGTAATATTATGAAAACGAAAGTTTATACGAGTATGTATATGTGTGTGAATTTTTTTGGGAGAAATTATCAAATAGCCTCTCCCACACTAGGGTTGAGTGAGAGGATGCAGCAGTTTTCACGGCTTAAATCCACATAGAGGGTGTAAAAAGACCCTTAACGAAAACGAAAACCCCATATTCTACACATCACTGGGATACTTTTTTTCTTCTAGGACATACCTGGGAATTCACTGGTTCTGGAGATATTGAAGGTCAAAGTCAACATTTTTTTTTCGTTTTTTTTTTCAAAATCGTATTCCAAGTATCATTAGTAAACTTTCTTCTGAACAAACATTATCAAAATTATCAATTTTTCACAACAAATTATGCATTTGAAGTTACAAAAATGCAAGGAAAACTAAACACAACGAGTGCCTCACACACACGAGCGTGCGGTCGGTTCAACGACCAAGCGCGAGCGGCCGAACGCTCAGCTGATCGAAATTATTATTAATTAATTATTTTTTAAAGATGAAAAAAAAAAGTTTTTTCCCAGCAATAATTTTTGGTTAAAGTTGCTTAATTACATGTACAGAATGTGTAGTTATCGGCTTTGTGATCGGTCTTTTTACACCCTGTATGTCCTTCAATTGCCTTTTGCGATCTAAGACCACAATAACTTTTTCAAAAATAACCCTTAAAATCCATAATCTACGGCTTCTAAAACTTGTAAGAAACTTCCTCCACATCAATGGCTGAAGACGAAGAGATTTTTATTTCTTTTGCTTGACGAAAGTCAAGCAGAGGGACATAATAGGCTAACATACTACTACTACCTGTTATAACTTAATTCATGAATCCCCGATCGGTCTCATAGAACCGCGCTGTTATTGTCTTACTATTGTGTCTCGTTTCGCGGGTATTGATAGGTTAAGATTAACAAAGTAATCATGCTTGGGTCTTGACCTGACTATCTAACACCACCGAAGACCTCAAGTACTTTGTAATTAGTATAGATAAGCGATGCCTAAGTTACAATTAACCAATCTGTACACAACGACTAAACTATTTAATATCTGGGATTCTAGGTTGACTGTCATTACCAGGTTTTTGGTACAGGAAATAATGTGGCTAACAAAGAGATGTTTTTACATAATAATGCAAAAAAATTCTAGCTTCCGCCCGCGGCTTCGACTGTGTGAAAGTATTAAATTATCAAAATGGAGAAAAAGTACTTATTCTATTCTAAGACGTAATCTACTCGTGTTTCAAATTCCATCCAGATCTATTCAACCGTTTGAGCGTGAAGGAGTAAAAAACTTACACACACAAACTTTCGACTTTATAATATTAGTCACACTGTGATGTGACAAATAAATTAGGACAGTGCTAAATAATGAAAAGTGAAATGATATACCCGCAAAACGAGACACAATAGTAAAACAATAACAGCGCGGTCTCCTAGGACCGGTCGGGGATTCATGAATAACCTAATGAAATAAGCCCCTTCATACAAATCATCACTCATATTTATATCAATTGGTGATTCACAGATTTCCCACATTGAATCGATCAAACAAAAATTACTGTCTTTTTCCGGACCGTAATACGACCAATTTTTGACGGCTCGATTGGTGCAGTGGTTGAGCAATTGGCTGCTGCGTTGCGTGTCGCGGATTCGATCCCCGCATGGCACAAAAATATAGTTGTATGACCTAATAAGGGTCTGGGCGTCTTGTGTATGTGAATTTAGATGTTTGTGAAAGCTGAGTTCGTTACAAAAGATGGGTGGGATACAGGAGTAAATTCCTAGTCTAGAGTGGGCAACGGTATTTCTTTAATTTTGGATATCATACATCGATATATACAAATTTTAGCATTAGCGGCCTTTTAATGTTCCCACTGCTGGGACTCGGGCCTCCTCTCTAGGAGAGGGAATGGGCCATAAACCATCACGCGGGCCCAGTGCGAATTGGTAGATGTCACATTTCTTCGAATTATACAAATACCAATGATTATTTTTCAACATTGTTTTTTTCAAGGAACATTGCACCTCGTTAGAAAAATTTATATGAAACGAAATGTGCAAAATGCCATGCATAATGCATTAGATATAATATTTTAGATAAGTTGGCCTTCAATAATTTTAGTGCACAGTGCTTGAAACACACGTGCATGTCAAATTCTCGTAAAATCAAATAAGTGAACAATAATATGTTGAAACATAGTCATTTTGTTACACCACGAAAACGTGACACCTATTTGATTGCTATTTAAAAAATAAATAAACAAAAACGCTGATGAGAACTAAGGTTAATTAATTACTGATACTTAGTTTTCCTACAATTTCCAGTCTTGCCATGAAGTACCGTGTTACCCCAGTTAATGGGTTGTGGAGGTCTGAAAGGCAGCCGCTCCTCCTCCCGTAAAATACTGGTATTCAGCTAAATTCGGCTTGACTGGAAGCTGACCCCGATATAGTTGGGAAAAAGGCTAGGCAGATGATGACTTAGTTTTCCTACAACAAAGTTCCTCTTTTCTATCCTACTCTGTGGAACCAAGGCGACTGAAATAGCCCAAAGAATAAACAATGTGCATGATTTTTTTTTTATCTAACCAGTTTATTAAATAATATACAAAAATACAATACAGACTATGAACGCCATATCAAAGTCAGAAGAAAAACTAATTTTTTAGTAAAAAAATGTATATTGCATATTCCCTGTATTGTCCATCTTATAAAGCAGTGGGAGTTGGGTCTCACAGAAAGGTTGGTCAATCCAAACTAATATTATAAATGCGAAAGTAACTCTGTCTGTCTGTCTGTCTGTCTCTTCTTCACGCCTAAACCACTGAACCGATTTGAATAAAATTTGGTACAGGTATAGCTTGGGACCCGAGAAAGGACATAGTATAGTTTTCATCCCGGAAATCCCCCGGGAACGGGAACTATTATTTCACGCGGATGAAGTCGCGGGCAAAAGCTAGTGGACTATAATATTCTGAAGTGGTGTCCGCGTAATGGAAAGTGTAGATATAGAAGACTTCCCACAAAAAGAAGAGAAGAGAGTTTTACTTGTACGGGGACCTGATGAGGGCCGCGGTAAATCGCTGGATAAGAGAATTATAGGAACAGTCAATGCACGCTGCTGGAAGTCTGTGTATGATGATCATGATAAATAATAATTAGCCAGATGAGTGTGTGCCAAATAAAATATTTTTCTTTCTTTTTTTATTTTTTCTTTATTACTTTCCTTCTTTCTTTCTTATCTTTATTTCTCTCCTTGTTTCTTTTGTTCTGGTAGTACTTAACACCAATTCGTTAACTATACCTAAAAAACCTGCACATTTTTGTAACTCAACACAAACAACCCAAAAAACCGATATGATAACAAAGACCCGGGATGTGGACCGACGCGCGGCTATCACTATCAGGCACGTGGGGATCACGACCAGGTCGTACGATGGAGACCTTGGCTGACACGGATATCTATATCAGCTGAGGTGATAATATGGAGGCAAAAAAAAATGTGGCAACAGTTATCAAAAAATAATGTTGTATATATATTTTTTTTGGAATTTTGACATGAAAAGTTATTTGCTTTATGTTGAGTAGGCGTGACTTATCTACCAAATTGTAGTCGTAGTATAGTTGTCAAAAGATAAAAGGCCCGTTTTGGCATTTGGAAAAAACCCTAGAATATAACTTGGCGTTCCAAGTTATATTCTAGGGTAGCTGACAGAAACAATTAATTAAAAAAACAAACAATTAAATTATACAATACTAATTAATTACATTAAGGGCCTCTTTCACCACCTATGATTAAGTTGCCAATAACTTACTTGGCAGATAATTTCATACAAATTCTGTTCCATTTTTAAATTTGTTCGGGAAGTAGTGGCTACTCGGACATTGTGAAACAGGCCCTAAGTGTTTTAAAAAATACATCAACTTTTTTGGCGCCCTAAATAATATGATGGAATATATTGCTAGTATTCTATTCGAGATTCGCGATATAACTAGTGAAGCTAGTTATGTCTCGATGACAAATGTCAAAAGGATCCTTTTATTTTTTGTTAACTTTAAGAATGGCATTTTATTATGACAGATGTCATTGTCAGAATCAAAAATACATTATCAGTACAGTATATCAGTAGTCAATGGGACAGTAGGTTATAGTCAGATAGTAATATCTGATTATTTTGGCGCCTACAGCCAAGTAACTATTAACCAGTCACGTTCAAAACTTGCAGTGTAAATTGCTATAGGAGTTTTATTTTAAGTATGGTTCTACTCCCACGTTACAATACTTTTTCAATTTCAAACTAGAACGTTCAATTTCAATCGATGCAAAATTATTATAGAATTCAATAAATTATTATCATCATCATCTGCCTAGCCTTTTCCCAACTATATTGGGGTCGGCTTCCAGTCAAGCCGGATTTAGCTGAATACCAGTAATTTACGAGGTAACACGGTAATTCATGGCAAGACTGGAGTCAGATTTACTGGCTTCTGACTATCCGTAACGACTGCCAAAGATCTACAAATGACAACCGGGACCAACGGCTTAACGTGCTTTCCGAGGCACGGAGGAAACTCGCTATGCTGAGATGGTCACCCATCCACAGACCAACCTTGGCAAGCGTTGCTTAACCTAGAAGATCGATCCATGCAGCTGTTATTATCTAGCTACGAGCTCCTCCAAAATTCAATAAATTATATCTTGGCTAAAAAAACACATCGAAGGCTTCCATTTATGTCCAATACGAGACAAGTTACCTTGTATAATCAAAACGTTTCTCGTTTAAAATATTTTGTCAGATTTTCAAGATTATTTCAGGCTTAAATTCTAACTTCCAATTCTTAGCGCAGTAATCGAGGTATAGAAGTAAACTTAAAAATCATCATCATCATCTCAACCGAAAGACGTCCACTATTGGACATAGGCCTCCCCTAAGCGTCACCACAGCGACCGGTCCTGTCCGTCTCGTATCAGATACCCGCGACCCTCACCTAGTGGGAGGCCTTCCAACGCGTCCCCATTGACCATCAGTTCTACGAACACAGTGATTTAAATATGCGCATACGTAAAAACCCAGCAATTATTTAAAATACTTCACAATTCCTCTCCCCTCTTCCATCTTCGACCAGCCCCCAAATCTTGTAGCACCCTGAGACGCCATCGCCAACAGCTGGTTGCCCTGCCTAAACGTTGCCACAACTATCAGTTCTGTGCGGCTCGTGTCCATCGGATTCCCGCGACCCTCACCTGGTCATCGATCCATCTTATGGTAGGACTTCCAACCTGATAAGTTTGTAAATATAAAGTGGTTCGCCACTTCAAAACCTTCTGTCCTTATTGACCATCTCTGTTCTACAAGCAATATTGTGACTAAAAATGCGCATACATAAAAACTTCAGAATTCCTCTCCCCTCTTCCATCTTCGACCAGCCCCCAAATCTTGTAGCACCCTGAGACGCCATGAACAGCTGGGCGACCTGCAATCAATCATGAGACGGACTGATATTAATTATCATTACGAGACGGGATCGACAGACAGATATTTTTCACAAGGTGATTGAGTATCACTAAAATTATTGAGAGTAATTTTTGAGACGGATAAATTGAGGTTGAAATGTGCGGTGACGATGTGGATGGAGGGAATGGGGAGAGTTTGTTTTTGTTGTTCTTTTTAGGGTTCCGTAGCCAAATGGCAAAAAACGGAACCCTTATAGATTCGTCATGTCTGTCTGTCCGTCCGTGTGTCACAGCCATTTTTTTCCGTAACTATAAGAGCTATTTGCTATATATACTGTTGAAATTGATAAGTAGATGTATTCTGTGAACCGCATGAAGATTTTCACACAAAAATAGAAAAAATAACAATAAATTTTAGGATCCTGGAATGAAAAACAAAGAATAATCCAAAGATGTAGTTTTTGTCAGTAAAAGTCTGGTACGCCTTCCAACTCCACGGGAGGCTTCTCTGTAGCCGGCTAGTGATATCCCACCTTAAAAAAATCCTTCCTGCAAAAGGTTTCAACACATCATCATCATCTGCCTAGCCTTTTTCCCAACTATATTGGGGTCGGCTTCCAGTCAAGCTGGATTTAGCTGAATACCAATATTTTACGAAGAGCTGCTGCCTATCAGACCTCCACAACCTATTAACTGGGGTAACACGGTACTTCATGACAAGACTGGGGTCAGATTTACTGGCCTCTGACTATCCGTAATGACTGCCAAAGATCTACAAATGACAGCCGGGACCTACGGCTTAACGTGCTTTCCGAGGCACGGAGGAAACACCTCCTGCAAAAGGCTTCAACTATCGGTTACGATATTATTCCTGATAAGCCTCAATATTATCCCACCGCCAGGCTATTGCCTTGGCTATTGCCAAAGGCGATATTCAGCCAATTGCTTTTAACTACCGGAATTCGAATCGCATCATGGCCTATGTGCCAGCACCTAATTGCAATCCTGTAATTTCAAAGGCAAAATATCCAATACTCTAGTTTCATATTTACCCAATATTTCCAAGTAAACAACATGGTGAAAGCTTTATCCTGAAATGTAAACATTATAATGAAATGTAAATGTCCGCATTTGTTTGACAATTTACATTTCAAACGATAATTGTTATTGGGTATATTGATTAGCTTTACAGTTTTGGAAATTAGTTTTTGAGCAATTTCGGATTGGATGTCATTTGCACGACATGAAATTCAAGAGATTTATTATTAACAATTGTCAGAACATAAAAGCTCGAAGTGACATTTCCGTACTTAGGGCATAATTATTTTAATTATATTTCAGTTATTTCGTCACCAACTCAAGTATCGTTATTAACCTTTTTTATTTAAGGTCTAACACCAAAAATGCGATGCAAAGTCGCATCGTAAAAATCTATGAGCTCGCACGATGCATCGCAAAAACTTGCGATTTAATTCACAACACACATTGTATGGTCACTTGAACCGATGCAATGCGGTTCATCACACAAAATCTCATCGCAGTCATTTGCATCGCATGCTTCTACGATTCTGCGATGCGGTGTTGTCTCACAGCGTGCCTTCAGGGGCCTTAGCATGACGTGTTAAAATGTCAGGCGTGCTAGCAAGAAAGAGCGATGGAGCTATAATACACCCTATACAACACATAGAGTGCGTCTAAAGAAAACGCGACCTGGAGTTTTTTTTAAATTTAATTGGCAACATTATTCAGCCGCAATTGTAGGAAATAAAAAAAATTGTGAAGTGTCAAGACAATCATGTCTTGACACTTCACAATTTTTCGACTAGTAGGAGAATCATCTCCTACTAGTTAGTAATACCACATACAAAATGGATAGATTTAACCTCTCTTTCTCAGGTCGCGCTTTCAATAGACGGACTATAACATAGTAAACGCACTTCCTGAAATTAGTATGTTCTGAATCGGTTACTGAATTGGTTTCAGCTATTTATAAAGTTGGTGAGTTTTTAGTCCTAAAATTACTATAATTAATTATTTTAGGACAAAAAAATATCTATTTCGATAAACTCTTGATTCCTGCCAGCACTAGAGAATTTGTATGTGCGTGCATAGAATGATACGGATGCACTTCTAGTACAATGCGTCGATTCCTATACTATTTGCCTACAGTATAACTAATTTCTTGAAAAACAATTACTACCTAAATGTATTTAAATAAAAATCTCAGTGTTTGAATTATGATTATAACTAAATTTTCTAACGCCCGTTTTCAATAACCAACCGCAGTTCATAGATAGATAGCTATCCCCGATAAACAGAAAGATTAAATCTATCCATTTACAACTTTGGTAGGAAATGCTATCTGTCGGTAGGTTATAGTAAAGCAAGTAAGGGCAAAAGGATAGATTTGTTTATCTTTAGTAGAGGCAACTGTAGGTAGATAGCTTATTGAAAACGGGCATTAATGGGGTATATAAAGGGTGTGCATGCATTCCAGTTGCATGAAGTAGCTCCATCCTTTAACAGTTCAGTTTAAGTCCTCAAATCGCGTTGGGCCTCAGATCTATGTGAACTCCGTTTAGTTCCGTTTTGTGCAACGAACAGGCGACTGGCTAATTAAATATTCGCCGGTCTATCCTAAGGCTGCGCTTGCCTTATGCGCCAGACGTTTGTGCAAACACTGGAGCACATATTCCTTGCGTTCGCCTTTGAATTGCTACTTCTGTAGCAATGTCTGAGTCTGTATTCACAAACATGACGTACCTAGGTATAGCATGTGCTGTCTCGTTGTAGCTACTAAAATTATTAACACGTTTTTATATGTTACAAGTGCAGTGCCCTGTAGCAATTTCTCATAGTGTAAGGTTTAGCCAATGTTTATTGTTTTTTTTTTTTTGAAAAGACTTAAATGGCAGGTTTATTGCATATAAATCATACATCAACCTTATAAAGTTCTCATTGCTGGGACTCCGGCTTCATCTCTAAGAGTGGGAATGGGTCGTAATTTACCAAACAAGCCCAATTCGGGTGGGTGTTTACTAATTGTTGATTTTAGGACGTGCTGCTTTCGTCACGATGTTTTCTTTCACCATTTGGAGAGCATTGTACAATTTATTGAGTGTCAAGAAAATTAGGCAAAACCAGAAACATCCTTTATGACTGTCAGATTAAAATTTTCTTAACCACCCACCCTTTCTTTGTTTCAGATGTGCAGTCGAAGAATGTGAAAGTAATACAAACACAAGCTCATGGCTTCAATATGCTATACCAAAAGAAAAGAACGGATATTCCAAATGTTTAAGGTACCCTGGTATAGACAGCAATATCACTGACAGTAATAATACCTGTACAGCTGATATATTTGATCCTACGAGGACACAAAAATGCTCAAGTTATGTTTATAGTGATGAAGACTCGGCGGTTAAAGATGTAAGTAATCATTATACTCATCATCGTCATTTCCACCGATGAGACGTCCCAATCTAATCAGGATTTAGGCTATATCCCTTAGCGGCTTGATAATTGACGAGTCAATGATTAATACTGCTATATGCGAAATAGTTACTGTCTATACTAAAATAAAATAAAGTGGAAGATTTTTTTGTTTGTTTCAATGCACTTTTTTCTTGAACTATCAGTTGCATTTAAAAAACTTCCCGTATAGAATAGCCAGAGTCTAGATATACATTATTATGTATAACAACATGACCACGACCCTTGAAAGCAGAGTAATAACTAAAGACGCTGATATAACCAGGGCTGACTGCTGGCTTAAAAATATGACGAAGCATGTGTTAGACATCAAATAGACAAACCCATATACATTCATAAATGACTAGTAATTAATGAGCTTTGTCAAAATAATTTAATCGAAAATTTTAAATTTTAATTATTAATAATGAAATGGATTTTAATATTTGATACGGAAATTGTGAGGTATATTATTATTATAACAAATATCAGTCATCTCAGGCATACAGAAAAGGTATAATCCTAATGATAAAGCTTCACAAATCACAGTCGTCCAGACACAAATCTTTTAAAATCGATGAAAACAACTTGACAACAAAGGCTACTCATAAGCCCAAAAAAATTAACATACAAACCGTAACCAACCATTAAACAAAAATAGACCTCAATAAAAATGCCGATACGCAAACGTAATAATTCAACCAATCACACGAAGCCTCTGTACACATTGTCACGCGACCTATCACTACTTGCGCCACGCACAGTTATCGCGTCAATTGACCGATAATGTTGGCGTTGTCGGCCCACCGGTCGTTTATCATAATTTTATTAACATTTACCAGCACGTGTCGGATGAATGGATTTAATACATTCACTGTTACGGAAGTAGGATTTGATAATGATGATTATTTGTTTTTGGGTTAACTATTTCGAGTAGTCTATTGATTGACATTAGGTTGGAGGTCTTTAGAAAAATAACAGTAATACATTGACTTTTGTGTGGTTGCTGAGTGCTGTAGTGTTCTAATTTTTTTTCTGGGGTCAGAAAAAACACAAGCCCTTATGTGTCCCTTCAATAAAAAAGTTTTATAATGTAAACAACGACAGTACCTAATAATTTAAATTGTACATGTTAATAAAAATAAATATTAAACATTTTATAGAACTTAAAAATAACAGCAGTAAAAACGGCCGGTGCCGGGAATATGGACTTAGTTTTATGTATTGATGGATATGTCATATTACTGCTAATAATGTTTCCTTCACTAATCTATTGCAGGAATCGTGATCTGCAAGAGTAACAAAGATTCTCATCGCGAAGATTACAGTCATTATTTTTATTGTTCGGAAAATATAAAATTAATTATTATTGCAGAATTCTAGACCAGAAAAACCATAAATCAATATTTTTTAAATAAATATACAATATATGACAGATGTAGCATAGGACAGAAAAAAGTAGAATAGAAGGAGGGGAATTTACCCAAAATTTTTGAAAAATATTGGCCTCATTCTTGTACAAGAGTACCAGTAGGCACATCCTTCATTCCCGTCATTTAACCAAATTATTTGTTTCAGTTCGATCTCGGCTGCCAAAATTGGAAGAGGACGTTAATAGGCACCATCCATAACTCCGGCCTTTTTGTCTCTCTACCACTGACTGGTATTATCTCTGACAGATATGGTCGGAAAGTAGCATTGTCTATAGCTGCTCTTATGAACTGTATATTTGGCTTCACGAGATCGTTTTCTACAAACTATATTATGATGGTAGCTTTGGAGTTTTTGGAAGCTGCTATGGGAGCTGGTGCTTACGTTACTGCTTTTATTTTAGGTAAGATCCCTTCACCTGTACTTGTATACTTGTGCACATAAGATTTGTCTACAAGTACAGAAAGAAAAGACATGAAGAAGTAATTAACTCATTAATATTTTTTTTTTTTCATATTTTACAGTATGCTAAATTTTAGTGAAAAGTACACACAATATCCAAAAGGCATACCTACAATATCATAAAATCCATATACTTTTTTTATGAAATATGGTATAATACATTATGATTCAAACCATTTGCTCCATCACTCGTCATTCAAGATAGATAGATGTATGTGATAGATGGAACCGTAAGGCACGCACACACACTCCCTATTTTCTTTCTGATGTTTGTGCCGGGTAACTGTCACCAAATAAATATCTTTCTTTAAAATTAAATATCAGTCATTTAACTCATTTAATTCTTTATTGACCATATTTATTAAAAAGTACCTCTTTTCAGCTATGGAACTTGTGGGACCTAGAGGAAGAGTGTTTGGGAACACGCTCATAAACGTAGTATATGTATGCGGTCTGATGTCTTTAGCTGGACTATCCTGGCTGCTACAAGACTGGAGGACACTGCTTAGAATTATGTATGCACCATCCTGCTTAATATTCTCCTACTTATGGATCTTGAATGAGAGCATCAGGTGGTTGCTAAGCAAAGGAAGACATGATGAAGCAGTAGAAATTATTAGGAAAGCAGCTAAAATGAATAATGTGGAACTATCAGACCAAGCTCTAGCACCGCTGCAAGAGATGGACAAAAAGCCAAACCAAGACAAAGAAGAAATTATAACTGACCAGAAGTCATCAGTGTTCCTGCAAGTGGTTCGATCAAGCATTATTCGAGTGAGAGTATTGTCATGTTCTTTCCTATGGATCACTTGCACGTTTGTGTATTATGGACTGACAATTAACTCGGTGTCTTTGGCAGGCAATAAGTACGTCAACTTTATATTGGCGGCTTTCATAGAGATTCCTGCCAATTTCACTTGTCTGTTCGTGCTCGACAGATTTGGAAGGAAGAAGGTCATGATCATTACTTACATTTTAAGCGCCATCTTGTGTATCAGCTTGTCGTTTCTACCTAAAGGTGAGTGAACTTTTAGTATCATTAAAATTAATTTACAACACCATCAAATGGACCAGTATATCTACGTTGAATTATTTTTAATTTTTCAAGCAAACAAACTCGTCCCGCAAACTGCGAATGTATGTTTTACACATTTTGGTATCAATTTCTGAATAAATATTTAAATGTATCCCAAAAATTCACAAACAAACCAATTCTTATCAGAACCAACTCAGTTTTAACGCGAATTTTATAACCAAACGAGTTATAGTTTGTGTTCACAATTACTTCGGTTACAATCAAACGAACAAACATAATTTGACGGGAACAAAAGGCGAGTTAGATAATCCTGGAACAGTTTACGAGGCGTAGGAGTGTTCCCATTGTGTTGCGACAATGTGGCTTGTTCGATGGGCCTTTGTTTGACAAGTAGGAAGTTACGTTAGTAAAGCAAGGGTCGGTGATTACGCAGTATCCTCCAAGGAGTCACTATAACAGCGATCGATGGCTGAGGGTCCGTTTCGCTGAAGGATATTTACTTACAATCTACTGGTACATAGAATCAAACATCGTTATATCCAGTAGAATTAGATATGATTTGAAGATTTGATCGCACATTCTCACTATCGAATGCAGTATCCGACAAACAAAATTTTCTCGTGCTATAATGGAAACAAACTCTGACACGAGTTTTGAGAGAATTTTGCTCCAGTGTTGATTTAGTAATCACTGCTTGTATAACAGCCTGAATTAATGGAATATTCAAGTTAAACCGATTTCAAAGCCGACGGCGCAAACGGCAATAGTAAAACATAAATAATTTTCGCGGTTTTAACAAACTTGGCGTTTTCGTTGGCGAATCGTTTGTTTTGCAAACATTCGAACGAATAAATGAATTCGGGATTACGATTTTCGGAATCGAAAAGCAATTATCATGATCTTTGATTTGTGTTGATAAAGTTTGATTATTTCTAATGTTGGTCTTGGCAGCTTCCCTAATTTAAAACCATTTATTACACATAGTTTGGAGTTTTTCAGAAAGTTTTGAAAAATGCGCTTTGTAGGGCATAATAATGTGTGCCAGATTTTATAAACTCGTTTTGACTTATTTAACTCTCTTTGAAAGACTGGTAGACCCAGTTACCACAGAACTCTTACAAAAAGTAATATTACAAATACCTACTATATTATTTATTTTTTAAAGAACACGTATTTAAGTCATTAACCTTTTCTAAATTTTCTCGTCATTAATCACCAAAACACCATCAACTCCATAACCTTTGTGTCATCATACCAACAGATCAAAGCGTGTGGTCTCTCATCTTCTACCTGTCCGGCAAGTTCTCCATCACGGTGGCCTACAGCTCCGTCTACATCTACGTATCTGAGGTCTTCCCTACAAACGTGAGGCAGTCACTGCTAGCTATCTGCTCTTCTACAGGCAGAGTTGGCTCTACTTTGGCTCCTTTGACTCCTTTGTTGGTAAGTTATAAAAGTTCCATCTTATTTGTGTATTCCGAAACGACGACATTGAATAAATGTATACTTTTTGCCTTTTATTCAATTTTTTTATTTATTACTTGTTTGCTTCAATAACGTGATAAGTTTTACAATAATATTATAAGACTTATCACATTGTTGAAGCAAAGAGGCATTTATATATTTTGATTATTGCCCATAATTCTTTTTCTAATATATCACGATACAGTATCTCCCATGTAGGCTAGCGCTCTCATTATAATAATGCCATGATACTGTAATTTACATTTATTTATTTAAGCTTTGTAACAAAAAGGTATAATCGAGGAGCTCGTGGCTAGATAATAACAGCCGCACAGGTCGATCTTCAAGGTTAAGCAACGCTTGACTAGGTTGGTCTGTGGATGGGTGACCATCTTAACATAACGAGTTTCCTCCGTGCCTCGGAAAGCACGTTAAGCTGTTAGTCCCGGCTGTCATTTGGAGATCTTTGGCAGTCGTTACGGATAATCAGAAGCCAGTAAATCTGACTCCAGTGTTGCCATGAAGTACCGTGTTTCCCCAGTTAATGGGTTGTAGAGGCCTGGTAGGCAGCCGCTCCTCGTAAAATACTGGTATTCAGCTAAATCCGGCTTGACTGGTAGCCGACCCCAATATAGTTGGGATAAGGCTAGGCAGATGATGATGATGACTGTAATTTACATGGCATGTTAGATTAGGGTCAACTGCTGCTTTGAAATAAAAGAAGAAAAAAAAAATTTAGTAGAAGAAAATATACTTACCCAACCTTTTACCTAATTGGAATAAAACAGGAAGATGATCATCATTAGAAGAGGAATGCAGTAGAAAGAAACTGATGTTGTGACTAACAGTAATTCTCTTTTCTCAGGCTTTATATTACGACAACCTACCATCAATATTCTTCGGCACATTGGCTGTCTTAGCTGGCCTCCTAGTCTTCACACTACCTGAAACCATCAACGTGCCTCTACCAGACACCATAGAAGAAGCCGAAATGCTGTCCAGAACTAATCGGAGCAAAAACAATGCTTAACAAAAAATTAGAAAAGACTATTGTCTCGATTTTGACAAAGAATTTAAGAACTGTGTGAGAGAGAGCGAAATATTTCTGCTAGCTCTTCATTTTATTCAGCTAGGCTAGGACTTTTTATTAAAAGCTATTCATATCCCAGAGATACAAAAATTTGCATTTCATTAATTTTAGATACTTTTTATTGACTTGACATAGTTGTCTATGTGAAAAACTTTCAAATTTAGAATTAATTGAAATTACTACTGTTAAATTTTTAGTTAACTTTGAGAAAAGTCTTGATGCATTTGATGTTTTTTTCCAAAAATCTCTGATATCTATAATATTTAATTAGGTTAGTACCTTTCGCACAAAGTTCATTGCTCAGTATAAAATAACTAGATGTAAAAGGCTATCACTGTATAGGTGTTTACTGTTAATAAAAATGTTTCTTGTGCTTTCACAGGGGCATTCAATGTACGAATGAAACGTGTTGTGATGTGAACTTATATTATATTCCAGGCGTCTTCCTTTTTTTTAGTCTTTTATTTTTAACTGGGGTTAATTAGATACCTATACTTTATTTTTAATATGCTTTTTACCTTAGGTAATCATGAATTAACTTCTCTAGCTTTGTGTGAAGCGAAAGGGATTTTCAGATTTTTATTGAATAAAACCCACAGTGTTCCTATAGTTGTCCTTTGTAAAGATCACGGTAACTCTTTCAAACAACCTGTAGCACAGGCAGGCTGTGTTTAGAATAACAAGTGAGAGTATTTTTAGACATTCATAAATAATAAAAAATATCTGAAAGTGTATCGAAAGTTGTCTTGAATATATTAGCATTTTTTAATATAATAACATAAGCAAAGCAATATAGAAATAATCACAATGTTTATTAGAATTTTATTTAAGTATTATGTTTAAGCCTCTCAGAATTGTCAGCCCCAGTGAGTGACAAAATGAGAATGTTTGCACAAATGTGCCATAATAATCAGTAAATAATCATCTAATGATTCAAAACTATCATATTTATAAGTTTAATGTTCAATATAACTTCGTGCATAATCATCTAAGCTTATATGTTACTGATAATATTACCAATGCTATTTGCTACTTAATTTTAATTAAAGAACTAAGAATAAAATAAATAATTTATTTTTCACTTTTGTTTTTAACTGTCTTCTGTTCAAAACGCAACTTCAATAGTACAAAACAAACCTCAGACAAATAAAGAATTACCTCAAACAGTTTTAAAATATTAGTTTTATTTATCCTTAAATACCACTACAATGATCTTTAAATTGTCTGTAGCTTTTGAGGATGTACTCAAAAGTGACATGGTAAGAAATATTCAACATAGAACACAAATATACAAAATTGTGGGAACAAACCATCGTTACCATCATCATAGAAAAATTCATAAGTGCCTACAATTATTAATATAGCAACAGTTTACAATGTAACAGAATCTGCACTAAATTCATACTGCACATTAATCAAAACATTAGAAGGCTAATCGACTGCCACGTTTGTCAAAATTAATCAGGAATTCGTAATCTGTTTCAATTCGGAATAGGCCTTTCCGTCAAAGTTAATTTCAAATTGTGTATTCCATAGTGAATGGATTATGGAAGTGAACGGATTGCATCCTAGCGTAATGTCTACACTTAGCTACCAATTTGTGAATCCAATCAACTGTATAACTTACTTAAAGGTAATTCGAATTTAAAATAATTAAACTAACTACTAACTTCTTTTGGTGTACAATAAAGTTTATTCTATTCTATTCTATTCTGTGTCATTCTCATGATACAGATTCATCACTCTGAAAGTTATCGAAAGTTTAGTTCACAACAAATTGCTATGAAAATATGATCAGGGTACAGCACTTACACAACTTATTGCTATAAAAATATTTGAAGGCGCAACTCAATTTATCACCAGGGCTTAATGCGACTGTTTAACGCAAATATATTTTTGTATAAAATCAACAGTTGAAATGAGGTATACTATTTTGATCGAGTATACTCTTACTGAGGTCACAGCTACCTTATCTGTATTAGCGACCAAGATTTAAGAAATAACGTAAAATTGTTGTTTGTTATACATAAACCATTCTCATACAATGAAATTTTAGGACGAGTACTTAAAGAAAAGTTAACTCAAGTATGCACTGTTAACGTAAAAAATATTTAAGTTCACTGAACTTAACGCAAAATAAAACTAAAGTTATATCTACTTACTCATCAATAAATATACGCGAAAACATTATGCACACATACCTACTTCAAACAATTTAATGGTCTCAAATTCACAGTCAGTTAGCAACAGAGCGGCAATGAGCACCAGCACAGAGCTATATTAAAAGCAAACCTTGATTGAATCACGCAAACAGAAATTATACCAATTAACTGATTGAAAACAAGACTGTTTTAAACTCTAAGAAACAATACTAAGAGATGGCTTGGACTTAGCACGAGAACTACATAGTTTGAGATTGTGCTGGAGAGGAATGTCAGAAAGGACATGGGGTAGGCCTATACCCAGCTGCGTGTAATGGCTTAAAAACAGAAACAACAGAGATAGAATAAGAGCCCGTGAACGTCAGACCTACGGTATTTTATAAAAGCTGAAAGTTTGTCAGCGCATGGTCCCAACACAGGTAACAACGATGGCCAATTATTATGAAGTTTGGGTTGCAGTGGCTTTGGTAGGTATGCGTTGTCAAATTATAAAAAAATATTTTTAAAAAAATATCTCGTTATTCATTGCCACACACTTTACATAGTGAAAACCCCTTGCCAGACACCCTTAATGTTCATGAACTTATATAATTGTTAACTTTTGTATCGATAGATGGCGTTGTAGGTTAAGAAATCTTCTAGAAGGACGATACAGATTGACAACAACTATTAAGCCCGCATTAAACCAAATGACTATTAAGAATAGTGTTAACGCAGAAAATGAGGCGTTAAGCCATTTTGGCTACATGATTTTCTGAGAGCATATAAAATAACTAGAACATACTAATTTAACGCAGCTATATAGAGAAATAAGAAACTCGTTCAAAAATGGGACTACTGGGCCGCATATCGCAAGGAAATTGGGTGAGGACAACCACTGGCTTGATCCCAAACAGCAAGAGCCGTCGACGCGGTAAGCCTAGAAGGAGATGGCGTGGCGATTTAGACTTCTTCTTAAAAGTCAGAAGTGGCTAAAGACAGAAAAGAGAGGCTTTTGCCCTGCAGTGGGACACAACAGGCTCATAATAAATATAAAGAAATGAAAGTGACTCATCTATCAAATATATCTCTTAATCTTAACATGAAAGAATTAATAAATCCAAAGAAGAATACGCGAACGACCTCAACAACATAATATAACAATAATAATTACATACTTACGTAAACCCACAAGAGCAACACTTAGATTAACAATGAGTAACAGTTCTAAAATTAGAATCATGGTCAAGGGCCACATATTTTTAAGGTGCTTTAAGACAATGGACCAGCATAATAAGTGACCAAAATTTGGTTTGGCCGTGATGGAGTGGCCTTCAACTAAAGTATTATTTCTATTGAGATCATCATATTTTTTTACATTAACGGCCTTTTAATGTACCCACTGTTGGGACTCAGGCCTCCTCTCTATGAGAAGGATCATCAAACAGCCATTAATCCACACTGTTTCTGTAATTAATAAATAATGTACAGTGATCTGAATGTAGATAGTAAAATTGTTTTATTAATAACAATGTTTTACTATACACAAAATCTTTCTGACAAGCAAAAAACTGGGTCATGCTAATCTTTAAAAAGAGAATTTAGGAACTAGATAGGTAGAACTTTATTTCTTTCTTTTTCATTAAATGTTGCTCCACTCTTGAAATTACTCCTGTATCGTGAGTGTGTTCACAAACATGTTAACTTAGATACTCGTAAAACACCCAAATCCGAAACAACTACTGTAGGCCATACAAATATTTTTTCCGTTTTAACTATTCGTATTTAAATGAGTGTCCTTGGAGTTTCTTTGCACGTTCTTCTCCGTAGATATCTACACTTTTGGCAAGTCCAAAAAGCTTAATCTTTTTGTGTCCGACGGTAGCAAATGGAATCGAGTGCATCTTTCATTGTAAGTCATATTCATTTGGAACTTATACCCCAAGTACATTCCGACACTTTCTTGTATTTGTTCCAACCTTAATTAAGATTGAACTATATATTGAATGATTGTATCATGGTTCCTTTGACTACCGTATTCAAAATAACTGCGGACGTAAGTATAGGCAATATAGGATTTTTAGGGTTGTCATATTTTTGAACGAACTGAATTACGGATAATAAACACTAGGCGTTTGGCATTTTTTTTGACGTTATGATCGACAAAACATTCATGGAAGAGCTTACCGTCAATAAGAATACCAAGATCTCTGGCAACGTCAGGTCACGATAATGGCTGGTTTGCGATCGAATAGTTACAAAGGACTAGCAGATTATAACGTGTAAACGTGGTAAGTAACTAAACATTTTATAATATTAAGTTCTAGTTTAATAATTTTACACTTTACAATGATTTACTAATCTACACTAATATAATAAAGAGGTGAAGTTTGTTTTTTTGTTTGTATGAGGTAATCTGTGGAAGTTCTGGTCCGATTGTTTAAAATTTTTTGACCAATAGAAAGCTGCTGTATTCCTACAGTCAGAATTTTAATTCGATTCCAGATTTGACATTAGTTACTGTCATTTTGTGAAATAATGATACCACATATAACAGTGTAGTGATGAACACAAAAATCGATAAACAATCAGTGTGCGTGCCATCAGTGTGCCAATTAAAGACTAAATTATTGATTTTTATTTAAATAAATACATAATTATTCATAATAATTATTTATTAATTAGTAATCGCTGCTGTAGACGAAATGGCAGCACAACATGGGATCACGGTTTTAAGACTGCCCCCTTACCATTGCGAGCTAAACCCTATCGAATTGATATGGGCGCAGGTAAAGGGGCATGTAGCTCATGTTCCTTCATCATCACATTTTTTTATTTATTTCACACACAATTATAAAAGAAAATTCTCAGATCGTTAAGTAATCGTCAAAACTAAATTATCGGTTCAGAAATATTTAATTTCCTGATATACTTAGTTTACGAGAATAAAATTATAAACGAGAAGAATCGATCCGGAAATATTCCATTTCCATAACGAATAATTTCGCAACGTCACTATTTAGCACTTGTCATAACGTTGCAATACTGAAATTGTCAAATCTGGAATCGAATTAAAATTCCGACTGGTGGCATAGGCTATATTTTATGTACGCGGGCGAAGCTGCGGGCTAAAGTTAGTTATAAATATTTTTGAAAACCGCCTATTTCACTTAAATTCATAGCTTTAAATTACGAATTTAATTTACCAGAAGGAACTAAGAACTAATAAAGTAGATTTCTGATAGACTAAAATAAAACACAAACTTTGTCAAACAACCTTGATAAAGAGGCAATATATTTACCAAAAACAAGGACATCTAACACACATACAAATTGTATGCAAACACGTCTTTGCCTACGTAGTGATGATGGGTAAATGGTAATTACATGACGCTCGTTTTGTACAAATACTTGGTGCTATGGGGTGTTATGTTACTCCGTAATAGAGGAATGGCATGATAAATTATACATTCCATGTAATGTGCGGAAATAATTTGTTTTGTGATGATCTAAGAGTAGTTTACGTTTAGGGTTGAAACTCTTGGGCCATGGAGTCCGAGTGCTCATATGCTTCGCCTAGTTTATACTTCACTTGACCCAGCGACTGCTTTTACTTGTACCTCGGCTACGGATGAAGCATTACCATATCTGTAATGCCGTCAGTCTTTTGAGCTGTCGATGAATTTTAAGATATATTTTTTGTTTGAAATGTATATTATCATCGCTTACCATCAGGTGAGATAGTGAAACCTATTGCACTAATAATATCTACTAATTGCACGAGTGAGTATGTTCACCGATTTCTCAGTCAATTTTTTTTAGGTGCTTGAATAATGCAAGGTACCTATATTTATTATCTTTTTTTAATAATGTTTAAATTTTTACATTATAAGTATACTAGAGGTAGGTTAAATAATAAAATAGGATGTTAAAAAGGAGATATTAACCAAGCTAAAATAATATTAAGTATAGAGGCTAAGAGGTTAATGAAAGATAACTCGTGCCACATGTTACTAAGAGGATATAGAAGCTGATTAAAATCGGATGATTCAAAGCAGAAACACTACAGACTAAAAAAAATATACAGATACGCGAACTATGTCGTTATCCCAAGAACATTATTTTCTTTAATAACCATTTCAGTTTATGGCTCCACTTCTTCTACAATTATTATTCGGTATAGAATGGAATTATCTACCGGAGTCTCCCGATAGCTACCTAGGGGGAACTAGGGGTTTTCAATTCCAGAGTGAATAGGTTACTTCTAGGCAAGCATATTCCATCGTCGACCACATCATCGCTTACCATCAGGTGAAATAATAGCCGAACGCGAGACTATCAAGAATTAAAAAACATTATATATCTGCTATATGGATATTACATCAATGAATGCCAAAAACTTCGATCTTTCGACAGTTTACACATTGATTTAAGAACGCTAAAAGTAGTTGTCTCAGAAAAGATACTATCCATCTTGACTAAACCTTCTAACCACATCACACATGAAACGCCTTTACCTAATTTGATAGGCCAATGACATCACGCAGCAAACTGATAAGAACGTACTATCATATACAGATGACTCATCTGGAACGTGTCAATGCGTCTAGCAGCCTGGCTTGAGAACCTTGTCTAGACGTAGCCAACCATATACGATGCAAGCACTTATAGCAGTTAACCTTATAGGGAAGACAGACATTCGAGAAAGTTCTCATGCACGCAATGGGTATGTTGTACTAGAAACTGGAAACTGACGAATTTGTTCCATATCGGTTTTACGATGGAGAATTGAAGACAAGTTTGGTGAAATCGATCGCGGTACACTGATATTGGAAGCCAATTGGTTGCAAATCATTGTTGGATGAAAATATATCAATGCTTTTGCGATATCTACAGGTATCATTCTATAGGAATCAAAACACGGGAATAATCTTGATGTTAAAATTAAGGCAGTAACCAAATAAATTATGACATAAGGAGACAACGACATATGAAATAAGAAAATTTGAATCAAAAGATGATTGAGGGAGACAGAGACTTTATTTAAACAATGCTTTGACCCAATTGTATATAATATTAAATAAGAAAAAGCATTGAATCCACAATTATAGTTTAAAATTATGAAAACTAGACGGCAATTAAGGGAATTTGAATCAATACACAACGTGTTGTAAATAGAAACAGAGAATTTAATTAAAGAATACCTTAACCCGATTGTAATTAAAAAAAACGTTGAATACACAATTACAGTTTAACATAATGAAAACTAGACTAAAACGATTAGGAGTGACATTGACATCAAATTACATACCTACTAAATTGTGGATATAAAACAAAAAGGAAAAATTGTGTTTAATTTTTGAGCACCATTGAATCAACGACTAATCAGTTCTTGAAGCAGGAAAAACAACTAAATTTTGATTTGGAATAATGTACTATGATAATCCATTTCATTATTAAATCAGTGTGAATTAAAATTGTATATACAGGATATATAAATTCTTACTAATTAGTAAATAATTTCTTGCAGAAACAAATTCTGATACCATAATTTATGGGTATCTTAGGGATAAACCTACAAAAGTAAAGACCTACAGAAGAAAACCTAAAGACGATATAGTTATCAGAAACAGAGCAATCAATTATTTATTAATTAGAATGAAATTATTAGACGACTTCAAGCAGGAGTAAATTTTTAAATATGCATAAAAAATATACTTTCATCAATTTATCATTTAAGTGATCAAGTGCTCATTTCACAAATAAAGAATTTAAATATTTCTATGAAAATATCCCACTTTTTCACTATTTATTCTTTCGCAACATTTTTGCATGTTTCCATACAAAATTATGTAAACGTATCACGCCACGTGTGAATATAACTGACTTCCTTCTGCCTCATTAACAGCTGATTCGTTATTTTTTGGAAATATATACCCTATATTAAAGTGCTAAAAATCATAATTGCTTGAACATTCTCTACGCATGTTTTTTTCGTACACACGATCACGTGACCATCACGCTATCGACTCGCCTAAAAAATATCAAATGGGGTCATCGTCACTCATTCATTTAGATAGCAAATCAATACTAAAGTAGTTGTAAGCACTTGTGGTATTTTTCTCATCGCAGTACAACACGATGAGATTATGTTAAAATGCATTAAACATTAAGCGCACATTGCATTTCAACTTCAACATCACAAATCCGAAACAACAGAATTGGATTTCTTGAAATTCGCTGTACGATGCCGCTCGCATAGGGGAGTACGTAAATAAGCCGTTAAAATAAACAGACGTGGAGGACGTGCAAGCGATGCTAACGATCGGAAAGGAAAGCGGCGTAAGCGCGTCGCGCGATAAAATGACGTTTGTGTGACGAGCCAACTCGCTCGGAACCAATGCAGAGCCGAGCCCGCTAGACGTCTCGCCTCAGTCCGACGCGCACGCTTCGCCGGCCGGCCATTCTTACCTAAATATCGTACAAAAATCCGTGGCGATTTAACTCCCGCTGCTCTTTACACTTAATTCTCCCACATCGTGTACAAAACAGGTGCATTTCCAAGTGTCCTCGTGAATAGTTTAAGGTTATAAACTGCACATTCCAACGTGGTGTTGTGTGAATTGGGTCATGGTGTACAATTTAAACGTTTCTCTGTAAGTATTGCTTTTTTAAATTACCAAAATCGAATGTGAAATCAGAGTAGTGGTGGCGGTGTACCTTAATTTAGTACAGCTCGATTAAATCGATTATTTTTAGTCGATACGGTGTTGAAAATTTCATGTCTATTTTTAAAATTCATTCCTTTTAGAACTAATCGTATTTTTATGTGTAGTAAATTTCAAATAAATTGGATTACACATCCACGTAACATCAGTAGCAAACGTAAAGAGAATCGTAACATTCAGTTCGTTTCAACCGTCAACGTAGTCGTAATTATTACTGATTTTTTTCTTTTATTAATTTGAAACTATTTATTTATAACTACAAATATAGTTCTGCCACTACTTTAATTTAAATAAAAGAATGTCTATTATCTCGAATGAATCTTTTGTGCTTCATCATAACTGTCACTCACTTCTGTTTCATAAATCGAACAGTTGCCGGGCGGCCAAAATGTTTAATTTATGACAATTTGACTAGTACACAGATAAACTTTGCCTTTTAGTTTTAATAATTCACGATGTAAAATCGTACTTTTGCGTGAGCAAACTTCATTGTCTTGGTTAGCAAGATTCCTCGTATTGTTAAAAATTACCTGACACGTCTTACAATACAAACCCGCTGGGAGTTCGGTTGCGTCTGCGTTATGAATATCCATAATTAACGGTTTTAACTTACTGACCGTAAGGAGCAAAAACTGACCAGCTGATTTATAAAGAAACGATATTCTGAAACCTGTTAAAAGATAATAAAATGTACTACGTACAAAAATAAGTTTGACATTGACTTAACATGGGACGATAAAAAACTTGTGCAATTAAAAGAACACATTTGAAAAACAACTGAAATGTTATAGTGATGCTCTTACTATTGATTAAATTTCTCTTGCTATTGTTAACGCTGGATTAAATTCATATACCAAGGTAACTTTCTTGCAGTATATGGAACTGTAAAATATACAAGACTCTAAAATTAAAACAGACTAATATAGCACTACTTTGTTACTTCAGTATTTAAGGGCAATTATTTTAAAACAGCGTTTCAGCCTTTGTAATAAAGCTATTATTCCGTTAACAGCTGTTATAAAAATAACTCGGTGATTCACTGTCGTCAGGGAAGACGGTCCCATATTGGTCTTAGTTTCTTTAGCCCGCTAAGGATCGATTGTGTTTAGGAGAATCACATTTTTTATTCAAATTCCGATGCTTCCGATCGGAATATCAGTGTTTAGAAAGATATCTTCCAGATAGAGAGATATTGTTAAGATAGATGATAAGTTATAAGACTAGTCAAAACAAAAATTTATCAGTCCATGTTCTGCCAATACAATATTCTAATTTATGTATCCTTAACATTGACGTCTGCATCCCCAAGACTGATAAAAATAGATAGCATATTAACATTTATTTAGTAGATGTCGCCATAACAACAGCAAATCAAAGCAAAATTTTATTCGAATAATTTTAAATAATAAAAAGAATTAAAATATCATAATTAGAATCAGCGCATAAATCTTTACGCTCATTATTTTTATCTTGCAAACCAAATTACCGTACAAATAAATTCAACGTACTCTATTCGGTTAGTTAAATATTATTTGTTATACCCACGATATTCGTTTTAACTGAACCGTTTTACGAAGGTCTTATGTTAATCTAAAGATTTCGAGAAGTATCTACTAAAAGTAAATTAATCTGTATACATTAACACAGTTATTATGAGTACATACTAAGCTTTATTTTACTCGACCCGATTCTATCATTCAAATAAACTAGATATCTTCAGCGAAACATGCTTCAAAAATTTAAGAATTATGATTGATATATTTAGATATAGCGCAATAATTATACAAACATAGAAAATTAAACAATTTTAAATGAAGATGATATCGCAAAAGTAAATATAAAAGAACCAGTGACATATTAACTCATCTAAAATTCATAGACATAGCAGATTTTACTCGGTTAGCACATAATAATAATTAAGAACACAGTGAATATAAGACGTTGAATAAATCTCTGGTATAGATACCCATTACAGCAATAGTCACTTCACAGATAATTTTAACATACACATTACAAAGATACATAAGATAATTTTCGCAACATTAATCATAGCGATGAATGAATCACAATATTTGGTTTTCGATAAGCAATGAATGTCAATGCAGTCAAAGAGGACGATTGTGTTTTATAAAGATCGATATGCGCTTGAGAGCAATGTTTTATGACGAATTCTTAGTTACCTGTAACTAAGTGTCTGTGTCAACTGTCCTTTCAGTTGGAACGACATGTTCATTCTGCCTTTCGTATCATAGTTTTGACTAGTCATTGATAATTCTCTTTCTTTAGTCTCCCTATAGGTACCTAAAGATTTATGTTAATTACATTAATTACTCAGATACCCGCGAAACGAGACACAATAGTAAAGCAATAACAGCGCGGTCTCATAGGACCGGTTGGGGATTCAAACGTTAAAATACTTTGTGTTTCTTTCTACCTAGACCATTTACATTTCGTCTATATCTAACCTTTGATGTGGTGTGAGTACTTCAACGCCAGAGTTGTTTTTATGTAATAAATATGTTCGTAGTTTAGTTTTGTATAAATATTTAGTAAGTTAATATTTAAGTATCTTAAACTATATAGAATAGTATCGTTTATCATCATTTGTATTTTATCCCTACCTCTTCGTTATTAATCCTTTCGATAATCATACTTATTATCATGCCCTTATCAAGAAAAACGTGTTCCTGTCAAAAGTTATGCCACTATTGCCACGTTTAAACGCTCTCTGATATGATCATATGGTGTCTCAAAAGTGTAAATAAAGATCGAACAATCCAGAACAGTTTGTACGCGTAACGTTTCAGCAATATTTTTGTTTCGCTCCGCATCAATGTTGGCTTGTTATTGTCCATTGTCAGCTGTGGTTCTTTTGTTACTTTAGGTGTACTTTGTGGTTTTGGGCTTCGAAACGGATGTGATATCGGTGCTGTTGATTTGATTGTTGGTCCATGATTGTAACTTTTATATGGTCACAATTATCTGAAAACAATTCTCGGTATTAGAACCATTCGATTCGATACCCATTTTAACTTACTTTTTAACTTAAAATGCATAAATAATATATGTTTTTTCTTAATATTTTTTATTATTATTTTGAGGCTCTCGTTCTACTACTATCTCCCATGATTGTAAGCGATGATATGGTCAACTATGGAGCACGCTTGCCTATGCTCGTTCCAGAATTTTGAAGAATCCAAGTCTATAATTCAAGCTTGATTATTTGGAATTTGAGATATTCTTATTTTGGAAGATTTCTTGAGCAGCTAGCATACGATTTAACCTGATTGTTCTGAGGTGAAGTTTCATGTTTACAACCGTGTATTATCCCACAGTAGGGCAGATACCGCCACTTCTCTACCATCTCTCTGTTTAGTGTAATCAAGGACCCGTCTTTCTTAAATGCGTCTTGCTCATCCCATTATGTTCTCGATCCTGCTGCAATATTGCCTGCCATATTATTTTTGTCATTGTCTAAACCTGATATAATGCTATTAAAAAATGAGAGCTGATAGGTACTTAAAATTAACCGTTTGGCAATCGGTACAAAACATAATTCTTTGATAACTATTATAAATTAATAGTTTCGTAATGTTGAGTTACTCTGGCCAAGTGATCAGACTGCGAGTTTCATCCCGGACGTGATAATAATAATTCGTCAAACATGTGGATACAACACTGTGTTGAGAAACGGCAAAACTAACGCAGATACTAAACTTATTACACAACATTCATTATGTTAAAAGTTGCTATGGAATTTAAAGATATACCGTTTCACAATGTACAAAGCGAATCTTAGCGTGATATTGACCATATGGCCTTCAAAGCCGCATCAATCAACCCGGTCAAATTAATAGAGAAAATTGAACTACCTATTTGGATCTCATTGAAAGCTTTAGCTAATAATTTCTCTGTTGTAGTAAAAATCATAGTAAAAAAAGTTTTGTTTTACCGGAGTATTTATAATTAGTAAGCGGTTATTAAAGTCGCAGAAAAGCCACACAAGACTCCTTGTCTGCATTTTATTTCATTTATATTTATTTTTAGTTATCTACATTGTCATATCGTTCTTAAACATCTTAACCCTTTCTATTGATATCTGGATTGTAAGTTCCCACACCCAATTAAGACATTCCCTTCTTTATTCCCGGTTTGAACCCCTGTTGAAATTTAATCGAACCTTACCTGCTCTGTTCATTCCACAGGGGATTATCTTGGGTCCCCTCAAGATTGCTCGCTGTATTTAGTAAAAAAGGGTCCATTTTGTTTAAAGATATTTAAAGGAGTATTATTACATGCCCCAGAAAGTTATACGAAGTATTATACGCTCGCTTTTTTATAACTATGTTCATTCGAGAGTGAAGAAACCGCGGAATGTTTAGTGCGTGCTATAAAAACTGAACAATTTAATTCATTAATAGACTTCCACTTAATCTATTTGAAAGTAATAAGTATTATAAAATATATTGCTATGACGTCGGTGTGTTACTTGGAGTAATGGATTTCTCATGTTAACAAACAATGGAAGATTTTTATAGGAAGTTATAAAGTAGTTTTGTTTGGAGCGATAAAAAAATTAAAATGTGTACAATCATAGCTGGAAAAGTATTATATGAAGGATGAATATAAAGAAAGAATAAATAATGTGTAAAATGAAACGTAAAAGTGTAAAAGCCAGAAAAATAAGGCTATGAAAGACCTAGAGCTGAGAAAATTTTTGAACTTTTTAAAATAGGAATAACTTATAAAGAAGGGAAAACAATAATCTGACAAGTTACGAAGCATCAGTAGTTTCATAAATTTTCTACATGGATGCAATCCACAAGTGTATGAATATGATAATATGAATGATATTTATCAACCCTACTTATTAAGGACTCTCTGTTGAAAAAATTAATCAGAAAGCATTCGAGGTTTATAGAAATTTTCGACCACAATAATTTCGAGTAAATAAACAGTATTGAAATATTATAATATTAAATGTGTGTGTTGAAATTACAGTACAGTATAATCCTTCAGTCTTCCATTATAGTAACTGTAAATATTTAAAATGTTATAATTGAGGCACGCAAAATCTGAAACATAATGCTCGTTTCGTTAATAATACAAAATTTATTTACATATGTGATAATATGCGAAGTATTACTGAAAAATAATACTTTGGAAATTTGTAATGCAAATCAAGGACCTACGTATATTTCGGTGAATTTAATATTAATGTTTTATTTCATAAGCTCGAGTGGGAATGAATGGAAAACATGGATCATTTTAATGTTTTAGTGTGAACGACCGCGAAATGTTTTTTTTGTAGGTATTGTCACGCCATAAGGTTCCTTTGGTTTTTCTTTTCTTATTACTATCGCTTGGGGGAGGCCTATGTCCAGCAGTGGACGTCTTTCGGCTGAGATGATGATGATGATTAGTTTCGTAATAATAATGTGGCCCTGAAACATGGTCGCGTCGACCCAAAAAGATATCTAAGGGTAACCCAGAGCATGTTCAGAGTTTCCTTGTATAATGGAACCAAATCAAATCAAATCTGTAGATTATAGTGAATAGATTTCTAGTAAATACTAGAAATTTACAGATTTGATAATAAAATTTAAACACTTTATTGGTTGACAAACTATTCTACAAGCTAACGTTTACGTGGCTTGTAGAATAATCTGACAAACAATCAGAATGATCGCATGTATTCCGGTTTTTAATCGATAAAAGTAATTTTTACAGGCATCTTCGTGATTTTTAAAAAACTGGCGCGCTCCACCCAGAACAGGAGAAGTTATTTGATGATTTCCTACCCTCAAAAAATAACAAAATAAAAAGCTAAACTATGGTAGATTTAGTAGAACTTTACTTCAACTCCAAATACCTTCCATTACCAGCAAAGCGAACTAATCTTATCAATCAAAGATTTAATACAAATTACCTTGCTTACAATCCAATGACGAGATAATTGTATCTAATCGCAAGTGTGTAGGTACTATACTAAGCCGTGCAATCTATTTCTATGTCGAGTTAATATTCTAAGGCTGGAATTACACAAGTAAACTCTAATTAAAAGATAAAGCGAATTGTAATTGATAAATAAATCAATTATGTTAGTAGGGTAATATAAAAAAAAAACATTGTGGTTCTTCTTTTTCCTGTCCTTGTCCTAAATTACTTGGGATCGGTGCAACATCGCTTTTTTTAATAAAGTGAAGGGTGACAAGACACTGAGTCCATTTTCTTTCATATCACAATTTCATAGAACTCCCACTCCCGTGCCAAGGCCTCCCTCCATTCCTTGCATTGTGCCTGATTCTAAGCCTCTTGCCATTGCAAAAAGAAGACATCTTAGTTATCCCATCATCTCCTTCGTAGTTTACAGTTTTCCCCGTCGTGCGATTTCAGCGCACCAACTTTGTATTTTGCGGGCCTATTGGGCTAAGCCCGGTGACTGGCAAGAAATAAAACACCTAGCATATCAAATTCAGCCTAACATAAAGTTCACACTACTAGGACATTGACCTCCAATTTATAAAATGTAGCGAAACGTATGTGCAGGCGTAGACCACAAAACAGACCTATCTATTTTGTGCGTAGACTCCGGTTTGGTATTTACAAAAGTGAATAAATGCTTGCAGTAGAAAAAATATCCTGTTTAGTTTTGAACTCACCTTTTCAATTCCAATTTGCAATGTAGACCATTCCTTTTTACATACGTTCAATTGTTCACTGATGTATATTAACATAAACGAGAATAATTTATACTCAGTCGAACAAAACAAAATATGTAAATATCCCCCTATGAAAAGACACTCCTCTTATCTTTGAATTTTAAGAGTATGCCTTGTTGTTGCACATACCTAATAGGTTTACCTGAGTGTAAAAGATCATATGGCTGAAAGGTTAACTATTAAGATTAGGGCGAAAAACAAGAAGACATTTTACACGTACACGAAATCGTTCGCCGATGTCGTCGTGTATCATCGTTCGTACTTTAAGGCAAGATATGACGATTCTTTGTACATCTTAAAGTTGGGAAAATTTATGAAGCTGTATCTTTGACTAGAGTGAATAGGCTCTTAATAAACTAGTGCGCCCCACCATTAACGACTGCATTACTGCTTACCATCAGGTGGGATTGCAGTCAAGCACTGGTTTATGTGATATACAAAAAAAAATCTTCTTCTTCTTCGTCCGTCTCTACTCTCATCATCTGGGGACGGGTCTCCTCACAACTCTGCGCTAGGACAGTCTGTCTTGGGTTGTCGATTTTGGCAATTGGGCTTTATTAACGTCACTCTCGATATTAGACCACCAGGTTAATGGCGGATGGTCTCTCCTAATGAAGCTGTATAATCATCATCATCATCATCATCTCAGCCGAAAGAAGTCCACTGCTGGACATAGATCTCCCCCAAGCGTCGCCACAGCGACGAGTCCTGTGCGTCTCGCATTCCTGCATCCATCGGATTCCCGCGACCCTCGACAGGTCGTCGGTCCACCTTGTGGGAGGCCTTCCAACGCTGCGTCTTCCGGTAGCTGAAGCTGTACGGGCTGTACCATCAGTACCTACAAAATTTACATTCAAACTGCAACTTTGTAGCTGACCTGCAGTTCAAATGAACTATTGTCTGTCATATCTGATAATCTCTCTGCCGCCACTTACCTTCTTAACATCCGTTCCGATATATAAGAAGACTAGTTTCTGCCAGCGGCTTCATCCGTGTGTAAGTAGGTTTCTCCCAACAAACTTTTTGCCCCCGTCTATTTCCAATAGAGGTTGAATTTTGGGAAATTCTCTCTTAGTGCTCACCTACATCATAAAAGGAATTCTAGTGCAAAATTGTATGCTCCTATTCGCAATAGTTTCGGCTGTACGTTGATATGTCAATCAGTTTCTCCTTTTAGATATAAGAAATAACCGTAAATTTTAATTGAGTCTTTTGGCAACACCTGAAACTTCAAAGTCAAGGTGAGGATCGATAGCTATACCTACGTAAGTTGTTGATATAGATCAACATTTCACGTATACCTCCGAATAATCAACATCTCCGAATAATGTTTTGTACGTCAAACGCATCGAAGCTAATGCACTAAATACATTAGAGGAAAAACGCAGCACTCTGCTAAGATCGCTTATTTATGATCTACCGCATTCTTTGCTAACACTGTGCGCTACCGATCGAGCTGTGCTAACGTTTGGATTTCACAATATTTCATTATCCGATTTTGCAATTCTATTTCTGTTCCCGTTGCGCCTTTTGTAGTCTTTTCCTTTTATACTTGATCTGCGTATGCTGTGATCCTTATCATTTCAGCCGAGGGACTTAGTTACTTTAAAATTTCATAGATTATAGCTAATTTGAACATTTTGGTCCCTTTTATTTTGGGCTGACAAATAATCCCAAAACATATTGAAGAATTTTTTGACTTTTACTTTTGAAGTGTTCAACTTTAACTAACTAAACCCATCTGTGTTTATCAATTGCCTTTAAGATCAGCAAAAAACCTAGTGGTAAATAAATATCACAGTTAATCAACAATTTGGGCCATAGGTATAATCAATACATAAGGTATAGTTTCACATCAAATAATTTATTCCAAAGCAATGCAAAAAGATGAATGCCGATGGCTACTTATAAAGACATATAATTTAATTCCGTTCAACGGAGATCAACAAACAAATAATAAATAAGACGAGATTTATGCTAACAGAAATCGGAACTTTATCCAGACGTAACTCGGGGCAAGCAAATAAAACATTAATAAGTCTTCAACTTGATAACTGCGTAAATACTGAGTTTACGAGAATTCCCTAATTATGTCTAAGGGAATTGAATTTGTTTATGAAAAACATTTAGTTGTGTAGTTTACGTTATACGACATGTTTACCACCTTTTAACTCACACTTGACCTAATGGAAAACAATGATGTGGTCAACGATAGAGCACGCGTGCCTAGAAATAATCTATTTACTCTTGACTTAAAGACCCTGTAGGTTGTAGCTATCAGGAAACACCGACTCCGGCAGGGAATTTCACTTCCTAGCTGTATTACCTGTACGCACGGTGAATGCGTTCCCAAAACGTTTAAGGCGGTCCGATAATCGTCTGGATCAAACTGGAGTAGTCGACGGCTTGTAGTGCCTGAAGACGCGCGCCTGAAGAAGATGTCAGCAGAATCGTAGGGGCCCAGCAGGGTCAAAGCCTACTGGGGCTGTGGGCGGTGCCAAAGAGGACCCCGAGACCCTGGAACTATGGCAAATAAAGATGAGTTTTAGTCAGTAGAAGTCTGACAATGCCTTCCGTTCCACCCTAGAGTGGGACAATCACTAGAGGATTTCGAATCTCAAAAAACCTTCCACTATGGTCTATAGGTTTAGGTAGTTAACTAAAGGTAAACAATCTTGGTATATCTTTTTATATTAAAGAGGTCGTATATAATATACACAAAGATTATTTAAATTTAGTTTATTAGCTAACATCGATTTAGGTAAATACCAATTCGCAAAGATTTTTATATAGACAACTTTTAGACAAAAAGACATGCCAAGATTGTTTACCTTTAGTTAACTACCTAAACCGACGAAGTATAGGCAGTCGTTGTCTCCTTGCTTTTCCAGTTTCCTTTCTATTGTTTAGATATAATAACGCCATTATGTCAACAATTAATGACTAAGTAGGCTCTTCATCATTTGTCTGCCCTTGTCGTTCTTCTTCTTCCTTTCTCTTTTGTCAATCAATAACGCAAGTAGCAACAAAAATGAACCTAATTCACTTTCTTTAAAATCTCATTTAGTACATCCGTATTCTTATTGACTCAGTCGTTGAGATTCAGTTGATTCGTCTTCATTCAGATTTCAGAATTAGAGGTTCCCACAGTTAGGATTCAGACCTCCTTTACAGTAGACAAATAAGATCGTTGTCACATGTCTTAATTTATATGGTTTTAGGACATGTTCACAAAGCCATTGTTTTCCTTCACTGTTTTAGCATAGTGGTATTAAATAAATTACATAAATAAAACGCCCGCGTGGATTTGCGAAGCCTACAACTCGTATGGTCGGGGCCATCACTGCATCTTCTTTTCGAATCGATGGTTACCTTTTCGTTACTACGTCAGCTGCAGCATCGGTAGCACTCATTAAATCCTCCAAAGGGAAGATGTATGGGCACTCTAACGACTAACTCCAAAAACCTTTACTATTTGGCAACCACTGCTCAAACCTTTTCATCAATACACAATGATTATTTTCATCATCCTTTCATTCATATACGATTGATTCATTCTCATCACATGGGCTTACGTACGCATTGATACGGTACGATAATAGATAAATGAATAGGCATCACCGTCATAGATACTACTATGATGCTAATGTATCACTTTCTCCAATAACAACAACACTATAAATAATTATCTAATATTACTCTAGTAGTGCTAATGATAGACCAGATAGTGGATAAAACAGTTAACTATTATAAAAACTATTAAAAATTTCTGTGAGTTTATCAAGGAATAAAAAAATTACACTCCTTAATTTATAATAACATTGCAAATAGTAGCCAACAATAGCATTAACACCAGATAAACCTATAAGATAAGTTTTAATACAGATGTCTGCAACTGTTCACTATAAGCAAGTGAGAGGTTGGTTATTGGCAAACGCCAACGCAGATCCAAATCGGGTTTTACTCTTTTGTTCGTCCATTTCTCTTCATATGTCCAGTTATCGAAACATGCTGTCTTTTTGGGCTGATTGAATCCTGAATTAAGTAAGGTGTCAGTGGATTGGTGTGACAACTCAGTCGCTCCAGGTAGATGCATCCCCTAGCTTTTATTTCCTCATCCACAGTGGGGACTGCCAAGTACTGGTGAAAGTGAAACTTAGCATTTGTATTAATAAAGATTTTCTAAATAAGATTTCGCAAGAAAAATGCCAGTGAGATTCAATAACCTATCTTCCATGAAATCATTATGAATGAAACGTGTTGTCACTTTCTACAATAAATTACTAAGAAGAACACTATAAATATCTACAGTGACATTAACATTAGATAAATCAATAAGCAAGTAATAAAGATGAAATAAAAACAATATCATAAGTAAAATCACTGACATTTTTTCTAGAATTAAATACGGCAAAAGTAAACGGAAAAGTTATCGTTAATCTGAAAAAATAGAAAAACAGGTAATAAATAATAACCGTTTTAGCCTTCGATGGTTGACAAGGAAAAATTATATAGATAAATTAAACCTGAACCGATTTTACGTTAACAGTATTTTAAAGCTATTAATGTAGAATACGAAAAAAATCATTCCAGGAATAGGATCTCAAAAAATATATAGATGTGAAAAAAATTGCCAGTGAGTTCTAAAAAACATTTTTATTTCAATAGTACAAGTACATCAGCCTCATTTTAGCCAAAAGAAGTCCACTGTTGGACAGAGACCTTCACCAAGTGTTGCCAAGTCAACCGGTCCCGTGCGTCTCGCATCCATCGAATTCTCGTGACCCTTAGTCATCGGTCCAACTTGTGGGAGGCCTTCCAACGCTGCATCTTCCTACGTGGCCGCTACTCTAGAACCTTCCGTCCCCATCGACCAGCTGTTCTACGAGCAATGTGCCCTGGCCACTTAAGTTAGGCAATTCTTCGGGAATGTCGGTAACCTTAGTTCTCTTGCGGATATCTTCATTTCTGATGTCGCAAGGAAACTCTGAGCATAGTCCATTGCTCTTTGGGTGACTTTAAGCCTTCTGATGAGGCCCATTGTGAGCGACCACGTGTGATTAAGTATAATAATTCATTCGGAAACAATCGTAATTTATTGATCCTTGATTCAAATATTTGAACAAGAAATTATGAGTAATACAGTAGTTCGTTCAGTCTTTTCAAAAATCCTCTTTTATCTGAGGTCAAAAATCGTTTAACAGATTTTTTTTCTTTTGAGGTCAGACACAGGCCCCTTATTCATGCTGGAGTTAAAACTAAACAGTCCTCTTATTCACTGAGACGATAATCTTCAGCTTGTGTCGGTAATTAACGGTAATTAATAAGATAATACTAATTTATTACCATACCAAGATATAATTTATGCAAGTTAACAGTATGTGTACTTAAATAAACATTTAAGTATCGTTTATGGTAAGGTTAACCAGAATATTAGGTACTATCTGGTATGAATCATTTAAGAAGAAGTAGCTAATTCAGGTTTACGACGCCCAATCCACAAAATATTGAAATGTTTAAGAACTTCTACTTCTTCTTCCTGCCCTTTTTTTTTGAAGGGGAATCATCAGAATGACTTCTCCCACTCTTGGGCGGAGCGGGAGAGCGTGTCAGACTCTTACTGATTAAACCCCACCCCGTTCCTTCGTTGCCTTCGATCTGGGGTACATGCCTTTGTCCTATATTACTCGGGGTCTTCACAACACGTTCTTCTTCCATTTTGGATTTTTTTCAGAACAATGCTCAAAAATGTATGGATACCGGACCTACTCTTGATATTAATCGAAGGGTCATATCAATTTTATCATTTGATTGTATGACAGCCAACCTAAAATACCCGTACGAAAAAAGTTATATCGTCATGAAGAAAGCGGAATCTGTTACTCTGTTCAGGTTTAATTTATTACTACATAATTTTTCCTCGTCATTACTCGTCAACCATCGAAGGCCAAAACGGTTATTATTTATTACCTGTTTTTCTATTCTTTCAGATTAAAGATAACTTTTCATAATAACGATAATTTTCCAGGCTGTTTACTTTTGTCATAATATACAATTCCAGAAAAACACACTGACATTTTACTTATGATATTGTATTTATTTCATCTTTATTACTAGCTTATTATTTTATCTAATGTTAATTTCATTGTAGTTCTTTTTGTTCTTGCACCAAAAATTTGATTTGATTTGGTCAAGTTTGGACTTGACCAAATTTTATTGACATTTTCGTATTTGTATACGAGAA
The DNA here is from genome assembly GCA_030763345.1 of Mythimna separata. NCBI lineage: Eukaryota > Metazoa > Arthropoda > Insecta > Lepidoptera > Noctuidae > Mythimna > Mythimna separata. The sequence goes on from CM061183.1 coordinate 17,285,871, forward strand.
ATCTAAATACCTACCATAATTCTAATGAATGAATTAAAACTAACTTTTGTTTGTTAAAGGATTTTTTACTGAAATGATTTATTTTAATCACATTTTACATATTTTATAGCTATACTAGCAAATCAGAGAGCTCTTTATTTATTATAAAATATATTTGAATGTGTAATGCCCATCTAGTGGTAACCACTGTTTTCGATGAGTTATTTATTAATCTACGGAAAATGCAGTGGACTGTAACATTACTTTTTTTAAATAATTTGGGTGTCTTCAAGGCTAGAGTGAATTGAGTGAAAAAGTGGCTCTTAATAAACTAGTGCGTCTCATCATCGACGATTGCATCACTGCTTACCATCAGGTGGGATCGCAGTCAAGCGCTAGTTTATAACCATTAAAAAAAAAATGTAAAAATTGTATGCAAACGTTCTATGTTGTAACTGTTTACTATTTATAAAACAATATGTAGTTTAATATATAATATAAAAAGAGAATTTATATTTTTTTTGTAATGAATAAACTCAAAAAATTCTTTCACCAATAAAATGCTACTTTATCACTCAGTGACATAGTAGTCCAGTCAAAATAGACTAAATTATGATTCAAGTTTGCATTAATTCCCAACAAGCTGGATTTTTGTGCAGGTCTTGGATGCGTCATTACAAATGACATGTCAAAAGTCCCCATCGATCCCGCTTGTGCGTTGTTTTTTATTTGAGGTCAAAGGTCACAAATTTGCGTTTTTTGCGTATATCACTGAAACAATGAGAGCTACCGAAAAATGGTTCAGACAAAGTTTGTAGATGGTAAAATTGTCTACAAAAAAGATCTTACACTTTTTCTTCTACGGTGCACTGTTCTCGAATTATGGCTATTTTAAACATAGAAAATACGAATATGCACTCATACTAAGGGGTGATGGGTTCGATGAATATTTGATGGACAAAACATCTGTAACGACACATAAGCAGTGTCGTAAAGCATACACCCGGAAGAGCAGCATCGCTGCAGCTAAAAGACAGCGTGGGGCGGAGATAGCTACCACATCTGGGATTAGTCCTCCTAGATTTTGAGGTAGTGAATCGTGTTTTTGTTTTAAGAAATACTGTTTGTTCTGTGGCAATGAAGCAGATAAAACGACTGAAATTAAAAAAAAGCGCAGCATCTTCGACGAAGAGTGTAGTGTCTCAAGCTTCAACCTTTGATTTCAAGAAAACCATCTTGAAGGAAGCTCAGACTGGTTTTGATGAGCTCGCAAGTAGTGTCATTGCCCGCATTCAATATGAATATGACTTCGTTGCTGCTGAGGCTAACCGTACCACAGTGATTGCTACACTAAAATACGACTTTCCTGCGGTCTAAAGTCACGATATCTCGAAAACGATGCTTTGTAGAAGAAAAGTGTTAAGATCTTTTTTGTAGACAATTTTATGATCTACAAACTTTGTTTGAACCATTTTTCGATAGTTCTCGTATTTTCAGAGATATACGCAAAAAACGCAAATTTGTGACCTTTGACCTCGAATAAAAAACAACGCACTAGCGGGATCGATGGGGACTTTTGACATATCATTTGTAATGACGTACTCAAGGCTTGCACAAAAATCCAGCTTGTTGGGAATTAATGCAAACTTGAATGTCTATTTTGACTGGACTATAGGGGCGCGGGTGAAGCCACATGAAGATAACTAAGTAGTCCCTTAATAAATAAAATAAAATTAAGATCCAAAACTTATGAGCATAAACCGTAATCAATATGTTAAGAATTAAATATCGAGTTAACGGGATGAAATGATGGGTGGTCTCACCGCTGAAGCCAACAGTTTTTCCGTGGTCTCTTTTTTACGCAAGCCAAAGTCTCTTTTTTGCGTGCATTTTCGTCGCTCTCCCTCTCACCATGTATACCTGAACACGTCAGATTACACTGAAACATGACTCATGTCACGTTTACGTCATTCGTGGAAGCTCTTCTAATATATCCCACCCTGTTATCTACGGCCATCCATAGGAGTGCAGATAAAGGGATTATAATATTAGCTGTAATTGCCCATCAGATCAGCACCCATGCATGTCGGCGCTAAATAATGTTGCAGTAACTGAATGATACGAGTATCAGGGCTAATGACAGAGGAAAGCTATTCCTGATTTTAGAGTAATTGATGGCATAACCAACGTGAGCAAGATAAGGGGATAATAGGAGGATGGTGTGACTTTTGTGACGTAGGCTGATTGTAAAAACTGTTGTTGTCGTGTTATGACAATATCATATTAATATTATATAGGTGTTTGTGAGTTCAAGCTCACACGGCTAGGCTAAGATGCTTTTCGTCTCTGGAGTATATTACCTTGGGATAATTTTCTAATACAATAACTTTATAATTATAATAAATAACTTTAGCCGGACCAATATTTCCATCAAATATTAAGACATGTTTTCTTCAGTTTTAAACTACATAGCCTTGTTGTAAGATAGTTGTTGTCATTTGTAGTACAGTCTTTTTTCTTTGCCAAAGTTGTTTCACTTTAAGTAATGTATTAAATAATAGTGCTGCTGACCAGGCTAAGGCCTACTTATTAAAGTACCCAATGTGTCTCAAATCCACGCTTTGGATCACCAAAAATGGCACAGACGCCGCTATAAACGTGGTAATGTACTGGAGCCAAAAACGAGGGTAAGGAAACTATCGATTCGAGAAGAAGAAAAAGAACAGAATAGTTACAGTAGCTTACACTTGTTGGACTTCTTTACCATATTGTTGTGCACTTATTGGTCTACCCTGGCTTTTCCTCTTTTTTTGTCTACCCTGGCGGAAACTATTCACACTTGTGTCCCCAACACCCTCGCACGTGAACAATGTGTGACACTTCCTACGCGAGAAGAAGAATAAGAAAAACAGTAAAGTACCCTCGTTGGTTTTCTTTACCATATTGTCGTGCACTTATTGGTCTACCCTGGTTATTCTTTTTCTTTTTTTATGTCTACCCTGGTGGAAACTATCCACACTTGTGTCCCCAACACCCTCGCACGTGAACAATGTGTGACACTTCCTACGCTACCGCCTACTCGTGTGACATCTACGTCACAGTGATTGTACTTGAACTTTTGTGTGTCTTCATTGTTTTAATACTCTGTTGCGACAGTCTAGTGTGTAGTCGTACTCGTTTGTACGTCTAGCTTTGTCGTTTGACAAGATTTTACAATGATTTGTTTGTATAGTATACGTGGTCTCTGGTTCCTTTGTGAGCACGTTGTAAAATAGTGGATTTAAAAAATAGTTTCTATTTCATTTAACTTTGTTTTAATTATTATCTCTTTATGTTCCACGCACACCTCAAAGAGAGTTGACGAGACCAATAGGGCCTGCCAAAACTGTGGGTTGTTCGAAAGAGTTGTCAGTTAAAGTCTGACACTCTCTTTTTCTCCACCCAGAGCGGAAGAAGTTATGTTATTTTTTTACTTTTCCTATTTCTCTTTGATAATTAAAATTGCAAGTAACAGGAAATAATTTTCCAGACCGACAGTACCGTATTAAAACTGATTTTTTTTTAATTATAATATATTTTATTTCCTAATTTAATATTTAAAACATATTAATATAGTTACATAGGTAAACTAATTTATTTAGTAGCAGTAGCAGTAACAGTTTTATAGCAGCCTTATCGGATTATATAGATAAGAATTTGTGTATGTAGTATTTTTACACTGTTATTAGTCATATCACACAACACATAATTACACTCTACATAAATTTACGAACAAAAATCTGTACACTCATCAAAATTAAACTCAACCATTCAGGCTTCGTGCCTTAAGTGAAACTATGTTATCTAATACAACACTATCGAGTACTTTATATCTTTATTTATCGCTATCGATAAACCATAAAACGAGATCATTGGTGGCCCAGTGGTAAATGCCCCGACTTGCAAGTCGTGTGGTCGCAGGATCAAACCAAGTCAGGCGCATTACTTAATGTAATTTATTTCGACACCACTGCTCTGAAAACAAGGTGAAGGAAAACATCGTGAGGAAATCGGTATGTACTACAACCAAAATTCGAAGTCATGTGACATCCACTAATCCGCAATGGGCCCGCACGGTGGATTAGGACCCATTCCCTCTCCTAGAGAGGAGCCCTGAGTCCCAGCTGTGGGAACATTATAAAGCCAATAGTGCTAATAACAAGAATCTGTACATTCCCACAATATAGGTATTAGGCAACTGGTAAACATACTTATATGTATATTTCTAAATACATACATATTATAGACAAATCACACCCAGACACAGAACAAAAGATTGTGCTCATCACACAAACATTTCTCCTAGGTGGGAATCGAACCCACGACCTCTGGCTTAGCAGTCAGGCATTTATTCAATTAAACATTCATCAATATTAAACCCATTCAGCAGCTTCGTGCTTTAAGTGAAACTATGTTATCTCGTACAACACTATGTTATCGAGTACTTTCTATCGAGTAGGCACTATCTTCACTTATTGATATCGATAAAACCTATTTTTATCTCCAGTTATCTGTTCAAGTTATTGAACTTGCCTACAAAGCTATAAAATCAGCTTATTAATGTACAAAGGAGTCACAGATTCATTTTATCTTTAATGAAATGGTCTCTAGTGCATGACCCTGGCGTCCCTGATCTTAGAGCATCCGTTCGGCGTCTTTAATCGAATCGACTGTTCAATTAAATCGATATTTTATTATTAATTGATAAGCTCCTGTTTGACCACTATCTCTCCAGCTATGCTTTTCTCTAAAAGTCATTTTCATCGAGACAGCCATTGAAGAAGAACTGTCATTGTCAACTCACAGTTGCAATTGACAATGACAGCTCTTCATACATTTGTATTTTGCGTTCGCTGTTTGACGGCTATCTCGACGACAAGCTCATCGCCATGAAAATGACTTGTAGAGAATAGCACCGCTGATGGTAAGTGATGATCGACGATTAAACACGTTTGCCTAGAAGTAACCTATTCAATTTGACTTGTTTCCTGATAACAACGAGCCTTAGGTTGTTGTATTGCTATCAGGAAAGAATGAGATCCGGTCAGTAGTTTGTGAGTTTATCACGAACATTCAGACAGACAGATATCATGGGAAAATTTTGCCACGAGCCTATACATTAATAGTCATTAAAATAGGTAAGTAAATATTTTTGTGATAAATATTAGTTGAACTTGTCAGTTTTATCTTATCTCCCTTCAAAAGCTTATTAAAACAAAAAATCAAATATAAACTGTTCAGAGATTTTGTTTTATCTGTTATTGTTGTAACTGCGTACTGTCCTCAATGTCCTCTGTGCAAGGTATATTATGAGCTAAGTTAGGAATTTAAGTCCAGTTTACCGACAAAAATAATGGAAAACAGTGCTACCGTGTTCAAAATAGTAAAGCAAGGAAAATTCAATCGAAGTAAGATTTTTTTCGTCTATATAATAATATTATTTATCTTTTTTTATCGACTCGCACTTAGCCGTAGGTCCCGGCTGTCATTTGTAGATCTTTGGCAGTCGTTACAGATAGTCAGAAACTAGTAAATCTTTCTCCAGTCTTGCCATGGAGTAACGTGTTACCCCAATTAATGGGTTGTGGGGGTCTGATAGGCAGCCGCTCCTCGTAAAATACTGGTATTCAGCTAAATCTGGCTTGAGTGGAAGCCGACCCCAATATAGTTGGGGAAAGGTTAGGTAGATGATGATTATCGACTCACACTTGCCCAGATTTTTTAATTATTATTAAGCTTAGGCTCGCGTTTGACATCCCACTTGACGATAAGCGATGATGTGCTCCACGATGGAGCACTTCTGAACTTATTAATTTCTGATTTAAAGACCTCTACTTTGTAGTTAAAATAAAACAAATAAATAAAAATAGCCTTCATTGCTTTTCTTTGAATTGTACACTTTGTAGTTATCAATCAGTAAATACAAACACTACTTACTTTAAATATGAAGTAGGTCCCTCTTTCAGAGTGAAATATTTACCACTTAAGGACACTGGCCCTTCCAAGAAATATGTCTATTTTTAAACAACATAAATATTTTAGAGGCCAGATGCATTATTCAAAGGACAATGTATTCATTCATTGAATTATGTACAAACACATTCATTGTTATAAGCTTGTGAAGTGGGTATCTCGAAAGTTCTAGAATTATCCGTGGATTAAATATTTTGAAACGGATTTTTAAGATAATTGCGCAATTTTTTTTTTACAAAATCTACACACAATGTTGGACATGTTGGCACCTACATTGCCCGATCATTTCTCTTAAAAATTAATTGGCTGATGTGACTCCTATTTATTTTAATGTGGCAAATTATCTAATTGCTTTTCCCATGCGAGGTTGGAGTAGAAGGATGTCAGACTTGTAATGACTAAAACACGTACGACGCACGACTACACGTATTTTGAGGCACGTGTAGAACACTATGCGCAAAAGAGTAAACTACGCGCCGACTAATACCCACACGTGTTCCTTTAATTGTGCTTTGCTGTCCAGGACCGTGATATCTCTTCCGAAGAATCTCGTAACCTACAATGAACGGATGGGTGAACCCTATGACACGGGATTTTCCTAGTACCACACCAATTATATACTCAGTCAAGTGTCAATTATCATCATCGTTACGATCTTGTAAGGAAACTTTGGAGTTTCCTTACGTCAAAAAGTTATCGAAAGTGCAATGGAGAGGGCTATGCAGGAACATAACCCTCTAAATAACTTTCTTCTTCTGGAACTTTCTTACTTTAAGCCTTTCCATTACGAGCCACACTTCGCTGCAGGAACATAGGTTTTTAGGTTTAGTTCTGAAATCGGAGTTTTGTTTAAAAATAACCTTATTATCATTATAAATTAACCACGTGGTTATTTATACAAAACGAAGTTTCTTCTCTCTCATAGTTTCAGATAGCCCCATATTTACTGACCTACCTCAACTCAACAGATCGTCTTACATCTATACGCCTTCTTATTTAGCATTCCATACATCTATATACCTACGTACAAAGCGTCGGTATTCCGTGAGAACACAAGCTGCATCTGATAAATCCACTGCGAAGATTGGAACTATTGAATAGTCAATAAGAATTGAACAATAGGATCTAAATGGGCGGAATGATTCGTACACGATGCGCCTGAGTGCTACCAATAAGTAGTTTTGGAATTAAATGGCTACTTACAAATGTATGACTGTGTAAAAATGTTTTGCGCTGGAATAATAATTGTTATTATTATCATAAACCCGTAGTGTCTTGCCATGAAGTACCGTGTTACTCCAGTTAATGGGTTGTGGAGGTCTGGTAAAATACTGGTGTTCAGCTAAATACGGCTTGACTGGAAGCCGAACCCAATATAGTTGGGAAAAGGCTAGGTAGATGATGATAAGCCCATAGTGTCACTATCACATGGCAAATGCCTTCCTCCCTTCTATTCACCGTTTTCTATCTTGAGCAATATGAAACCCATTATTTTACAAGTCTAAAGGTAGAACTAGATTGGGCCTACATGGTACACGTATGCTGATCTGGGTGCGTCTGTCTCCATACTTTTTATATGGCAACTAGACTTGTACAGCTACATTAGACAAACGCCACACGACGCGGTTCTACGTACAACCCGAGGCGTCGTCTACCTGTGCGTTGTGTATGTAATTACTAAAATTATAAAAAACTAGCTGTGTTTTTTTATCATAGACTAGCTATCCCCTGCGGTTTCACCCGCATTTTTCGTTAATGCTCCGCTCCCGTGGGTCGTAGCGTGATAGTATATAGCCTATAGCATTTCCCGATAAATGGGCTATCTAACACTGAAAGAATTTTTCAAATCGGACCAGTAGTTCCAGAGATTACCCCCTACATACAAACTTACAAACTAACAAATTTTACCTCTTTATAATATTAGTATAGATAAAATGTATCCCCGGAATAAAAAGTATCCTATATTCTATTTTAGAACATGGTCTACTCGTATGCCAAATTGAATCCAAATCCATTCAATTGATTCAATGTAAAAGAGACAGAAGCGAAGCATTAATAAAATTAAACTTTCATACTGCTGTTCTCACAAAAAATAATAATATTTAGTTATCAAATGCATATGTACATGTTGAGAACGTCCAAAGCCACCCCTTTTTTATAGTGGGAATTCCCTTAGCGTTCAATATTTCATATGACATTGCATCTCTTTCATTCATTATTTGCCTCGCTCTGTGTCTTGTATCAGTAATTGTTTATCCACTCATTGAGCAACGCGTGTCTTTATGTGAATAGTACTAATTATTTTATTTTATAATAATTTACATTTTATTGTATTAGTGTCTTATAAAATTATGTGAAAGTGACTTTTTAAAATATCAAGTGAATTAAAATGTATGAAATGTGATTTTTTGGAAGTGCATACAAATATATTTTGTTGCACTTTAGTAGTTCTATTAATTCGTAAAAGAGCAGCAGGAGTTCAACTGCAGGTATCTGTAAGTAAGCGATAGTAACTAAGTGATTAAATATCAGCTTTTTAGATTTGATAAAAACTTCCATTTATCCAGAATGTATATAAACCTAACACTCAGATATAGTGCTACTTTTTGTTACTGAAAGAATTTGATTCCGTTTTAGGACCAATGGAAATTCGTTCAGAGACTACCCCTTTTTTGAAGTGGATAATGATTAAATAGGAGTTCTTTGTTGATTTTTATCTCAACTTAAGCCTTATGAATTATAATATTTACTATAAACTCGGGAAAACACCTACGGCAGTAATTTCCGGATTCTCAGTCCCATTAGATACCGCATCCTAGTGACTAAGGTGTAGTAATCTCTTTACAATATTGTTATTTTTTTTCAAATAACTCTTCCTATTCTGGGTGGAGCGAGAAAGAATGACAAGTTTTTGGAAATAAACCGCGACACGGAGTTTATTTATTTAATTCTTTATGCACACTAAAGTTCAGATCGCCTTGATCTTAATGCGTCTAAGTGTTTTCTACCACTCACCCTCTGGGTGATGCAGAGACAAATTGTAAATTGTGTAGATTCCTACACGGATGACCTATAGATAGTTGTTCCATATCATGTGCATATGAATTTACATATCATAAAACTAAAAAAAATTGTTACTACCTATCTTTTTCAGATAACAATAAATTCGTCACGAAAAATCTCACGAAACAAAAGCATGTAAATAACCTAAATGAATTGATCACGATTCATTCGAGTGCGATCGTTACGAAGTTCGGTAGTCGACTATGGGCCAAGGTTGAATGCGTTAAATTTAATCTTTTAAAGGAATTTTTGATACTGAATAAAACTGTGTCAGTTTATTTGGCTTAAGTATTAAACTAATTAGGCTATCCTTAATCGAGTGCTTGCTAGAGTAGATAATGTAATGAATTAATGACAATGCATTTCTTGGTTTATTTTTAGAATGTACGATTATTATTTGCAATAGTGATATTTATTATAATAAGTATTTTTTTCTGCCATGTTTATGGATAGGTTTTAATTAGTAAAAGTCTGACAGTCCCTTTCACCCCACATGGAGCAGGAAAAATTATTTCATGATTTCTTAACCTGCCTGCCTAGCCTTTTCCCAACTATATTGGGGTCGGTTTCCAGACAATCCAGATTTAGCTAGAATACTGACTCGAAGAATACCAGTATTTTACAAGGAGCGGCTGCCTGCCAGACCTCCACAACCCATGATTTCTCGAGGGACAAAAAAAGGACAGTGGAAACGTTATAAAGCTGCTTTGCGAGGGAGCCTAGAAGTCGCGTGACAAAAAACTCCTTAATCATCAAACAGATAATATTCCTTCAATATCAGTGACATTATCTTAAATCTCTTGGTCAAGGTCTCATATCTTTATGGCCACTGATATCTTGAACGTCTAGACTTAAATGATACGGGAGAAATTGATCTGATTACTTGCTTACTGACATAAATCTCCAGTAGGACTCTAACACGGAACCCTCGTTTGATAGTAAAATACATTCTTTTGAAGACTTCGTTTAGTTTGTCTGCATCAAATTATAGTCATCTGCCTAGCCTTTTCCCAACTATATTGGGGTCGGCTTCCAGTCAAGCCGGATTTAGCTGAATACCAGTATTTTACGAGGAGCGGCTGCCTACTAGACCTCCACAACCCATTAACTGGGGTAACACGGTACTTCATGGCAAGACTGGAGTCAGATTTACTGGCTTCTGACTATCCGTAACGACTGCCAAAGATCTACAAATGACAGCCGGGACCAACGGCTTAACGTGCTTTCCGAGGCACGGAGGAAACTCGTTATGTTAAGATGGTCACCCATCCACAGACCAACCTAGGCAAGCGTTGCTTAACCTTGAAGATCGACCTCTGCATCAAATTATAGTATTACACCCTATATCCTTTAAAATTGGATGAAGTGTATGTGTGGCGTCAACATTTTTTTATGAATATTTTTATATGTGTTTTATGTGCCTGGTGACTGTCACCAAATATTTTTTCCGTCTCTCTTTAAATTCGTGTGCTTATAAAATATAAATGGCACATATATATGTAGTTCAGAATCAACTTCATGTGTCGAGTACTCGTACGCGGCGAATTCCACTTTAAGCTAACTTTGTTTATGCATCTTTGAGTAACGCTAGGTCAGCTTATACTTGTTTCGTGCCACTTACATACAGCCTACTGTTATACAACAAACACGTGTTGATCTTAACAACCATTCTTGACAAATTACCTTTTTCTGACGCAAGAACTGATACGAGGATTAAATCTTGCGTCAGAAAAAAATTCGCTCGTCAGCAATATGCTCAAAGACGCTGACTGTTTAGATTTCACCGGACGTGCTGTAAGTAGATATCATCTCTCATGGAGGCCTTGCACTGAGTCAATCTATCTATCTACCGAGCCTTTTCCCAACTATATTGGGGTCGGCTTCCAGTCAAGCCGGAGTTAGCTGAATACCAGTATTTTGCGAGGAGCGGCTGCCTACCAGACCTCCACAACCCATTAACTGTGTTAACACGGCCTTGCACTGAGTCGAAATGAATGAATATTGCATCCATCGGCTACAACAGACTGGTAAAACCAACTTAGCGTATGGTGCTAAGAACCACTCGTTATCTCGTAGACTTGGCTTAAGCACGTTGAATTCTTAGGAGCACGTTGTTGGACCTAAGGAATGCGTAACGAAGCATTTGCATAGCAGATTGATTATCCGCTTGTTTATTTATTTAACAAGCGAATAAATCAATCAAAAATTTATTAAACCATACCGTACATATTTTGATACTGAAGCTGATGTGGCTGAAAAGACTGTTCAACTTATATGGGATAGGACTAGTCAGGACATATCGACCCTTGCCTGATAAACTGTAGGCCAAAGTAACATAGAATTGATGTACTGAGACAGTGAGTGTCCTGGCAGATTACGAAGGAGATGATGGGTCAAACTAGACTTCTTTCCCAAAGACTGAAAGGGAAAAGCATGAGCACGCAAAATATGCAGAGTGAAAAGTGAAGGGAGGCTTTTGCCCAGGAGTGGAACAGAATGGACCGACGACCTGGCGAGGGTCGCGGGAATCCGATGAATACATAAATAAAAGCGGGAATCCGATGGATGCGAGACGCACAGGACCGGTCGCTGTGGCGACGCTTGGGGGAGGCCTATGTCCAGCAGTGGACCTCCTTTGGCTGAGATAATGATGATGAAAACAGAATGGGTTAACAAAAAGATCCTCTGCGCAATATACAGAACAATTTATCTTCCTTTATTGCGTAAAAGATTCAATGTTACATTAAAGACAACACCAAACAATTAGTCACAATCTTAGTCATAATGTATATTCATGAATTACTAACACGTTAAATACTAGAACAATACATAAATAAAACATGAACGTATTGGAATTTGCTTATATGTAGATCTTCAACAGCGTAAAGACAGTTAATCAATAGGAAACTTTTGAGTTGATCATCGATCACAGTTGATTTTTAAAGAAGATAAAGTAGGTGGCGCTTCTTTAGCGATATATAGAATAGCATCAATCTTATAATGTTCCTCTGTTGGAACTCAGGCCTCTTCTCTAGGAAAGGGATTGAGCAGTAAACTAACACTACTACACATGTCTTCGATTTCTTAAGTCTAGAACATGCCGTTTTCTGCACGATGTTTTTCTTTCACCGTTCTGAGATCAGTCCACGTCCTACAAACTCATAGCAATTGTATATTTAAAGGAAAAACTGACTAACGAAACTAAATGAACACATAGCCAACCTTGCTGATTTAATGCAACTGACAATGATTAAAAATTAAGATTTAAAAAATGTGTTAGACATTTTTTTAATAAAAATTATATTAAAAACTGTAAAAAAAAATCTAAAACACCCAGAAAATAAAGTTTGTTTTAAATTTTTCACGAACGCGGTCACTGGCAAAGTGCTAGTTAAGTACTAATGTGTGCTTCCCAAAAATACAGCCTGTATCTGGTAATTTCTTGTCTACGCAAGCCTTCTCTTATCTCCCGTTCTTCTGCAACTTTTTTTTATTATTTGAAAAAACGTTACCACATATTAAGAATTACTCCTGTATCGTGGGTGCGTTTACAAAGATGAAAACTCATATACACTAGACGCTCAGACCCGAAACAATTAAAAATCATCAATATTTGTTCCGTGCGGGAATCGAAACCGGGACACGCAGCGCAGTCGGCACCAGTCAATCGCTTAACCGCTGCGCTAAACGTACCGTCTGATGAACAAGTATTCCTTTTATCCCAGCGATTCGTTCCCCAGCATGTTTTTGGGTGATGCAACGATAAATTAGTAAATCTACTTCTAATCTCCCCATCGAGATTCGTTTAAATTCCGCCAATGGATCCGTTCGGATTGTCCACTCGACTTGTACCGTTAACTTGGCTTCGGTCCAAGGATCCACTTCTGACTGAGCCTTATTTTAATTAGCTTCAAAGTACGCTTTAGCATCTTTCAAGCCAGCTTTTTGAGGTTTGCGAATCGTCAATCTAAAGGTAATTAGGCAATTTAATATTTTTACCTTAAAAGTAAAAACTTTAAAAGTAAAAATAATACCTAAATTGTTAGCTTCTGCTACCGGTTTCGCTCGCGTGTGAGTCGGAAATTATCGTCAGGGAACCTACTCCCGGGATCCTCAGTATTTATCTTATATCCTTCTTGAAGACATAATATTCTGAGTTATTTTCGCATTTATAAAAGTAATATGAAAGTACTGGCGGATTGCAGTGAGAATGTTTGAAAGAGTTTCCGTGGGCCCTAAAACCCAAAAGACAAAAAACGTGGTGGAGAAATCTGTTAGTGTCAAGGCGGACCTCGTAGGTGGGGATGGAAGGAGCGTTGTCTGTCTTCCTATGACTTTGCCCCCTCTTGAGCGTAGTGGGGACTTTTACTGAGTAAAAGTCTGACAAAAAAAGTTCTTCTTTGCTTTCGGTCCAGAGCCCCTGGGTCCCTACATTTTCACACAATCCAACCTATTATGCACCCTTGGCACCAAAAGTGTTGAAGGAGGTATATTATTCTGTTCTATCGCACTTAAAAACGCAACGCATAAATGTCCCATGTCCATGAAACAGATCTGCATCAGAATCTCGAATCTAGTGCAGAATTATCTCAATAGATAGGCATGGCAAGCCTCATTCGACCGGCAGTATGAAACAAGGCGGGATATGACTGCATGCACCACCGGTACGAGCATTATGGCAGGCAGTGTAGAAGTTGTTGCTAATGAGGACGAAATTAGTTCGTGGAATACAGCCAGTGGATAGTACCCTATAGCCAGTTCGCTGCCGACTGCATATCATGTCACGTTTCACTGGATTATTTCTACCTGAGACCTACACTGTTGTACGTTCAGTTAGGGAATAGAATTCCCTGCTGGAGTTTTGGTTTCCTGATAGCTACAATCTGAAAAGAAAGAAAAATGACAGTGAAAAATTTACAATATATGTAAAAAAAAACAGCAAGAAATATGCGCCACGTCCACGTCGATCTGGGACTCTTTTGAGCGAATACGTTACTTCTCGACAAGCGTGGTCTATCGTCAACTACATTATCGTTAATGGTCAAATCAAATGCAAGTCTATCAATAAATTTATTTAAAAAGCCATTATGGCAACGCTTGGTCATATTATTATGAAGTAAGCTTACATCTACACTTTTGAGTACCTCAAAAAAGCTACTGATGCCACTACAAACGCGGACCAAATATCGATTTGAAAAGAAGAAGCATCTATGAGGCAGCTAACGATCTAGTAGTGGTATTGTTCCACCCTGGTGCAGGAAAATACACTCGGTGATTTCCCACCTAAAAAAATATGCTAAAAATAATTGTCATACGGTTGTCACATAACCCTGAAAGTAATTGCACAGTTTCCCAACTTGTAGCAATCGTAATTTTACATAATCAGTTGCGCAATTACCTCAAAACCGGTTGTTGGTTGCTGTTGATGAATGGTGGAACTGGTCATGGGAAATTCGGTTTAATTGATGTATCCTGATTATGAGTCCTGCTTGTTGTAAGATAGTGAATTAAGGACATTATAATACTAGTATTGTTTTACTTATTTATTGTGTGTACAGCTAAAGAATGGAATTCCCTGCCGGAGTCTATGTTTCCTGATAGCTAAAACTTAGGGTTATTCAACTTAAAAGTGAATAGGTTACTTTTAGGCAAGCGTGCTCCATCGTCGGCCACATCGTTGGTTATCATCAGATGAGATAGTGGTCAAACGCGAGCCTAAGCTTAGTATAAAAAAAATCCAATATCATCGGGGTTGGCTATTTCTTATTGCATTAGAGTAACCATTTTACACAGTTAAAATTAAAAACTACAGTTTTTTTAGTCTAAAATCATATACTATTCCAGGATCCATGGTATTCTGACACACGGTACATATTTCTATACAGAATTCCCAATGGACCGGTCTAAGACTTCCTCAGATTATTTTAATTAGGTACTAAGATATGGAAGAGGATAAAACAGTGCTTATTATTTTAAATAGATGGACCGTAAGGCAACATCCTTCCACACCTAACGGCTGGCTAATAGCACACTCGTATTAAGACCGGAAAGCTGAAAGTCTGATTAAAACTCGAATTTTAATTAATCAATATTGCGCAGTAAGTGAATTGTGAGTGAAAATTGAGATCTTGATTTCCATAACTAATTAATTTGATTCAGTTTAATTGGTATTGGTTAGTATTCCTATCAAATAATTCCTTCTGAAGACTGTACCTTTTACCATCCACCAATCCGCACAGGGCCCGCGTGGTGGATTTCGACTTATTCCCTCTTGAAGAGGCCTGAGTCCCACCAGTGGGAAAATTACGAGGCTGATTATATGTACTATATTATACTGTACCTTGTGTGGCCTACTTTGTGTTGACTTGGCTCTGACCAGAGGCCTTCACATTCTTCATCATTTTTTTAGTCGAAAGACACCCACTGTAGTACACGGATCTCCCTCAAGTGTCGTCATAACAACCGGTTCTGTTGAAAGAAAGAAAGAAAGAAAATGGTTTATTTGGCCAACAAGCGTACAGACAGTGTAGAAAAAAAACATGTAGATAATGTTCTGTTCTGGTTCGTAATTGCCATTATACAAAGAGATGTTTGCGAAACGGTAGTTGCCCAGTAGGGCCAATCTAGGGCCAAAGTCGTGAAAGGGCCACGGGAAACTGAAAAGGAAATAGATAACTGAAGACCTTAGGTATGATTTGATACGTGCTCTACCCTAGATCCGGAGAAGACATGCAAGATAATTTTCTACCGCACAACAAAAAAAACCCAAGAATCACAACCATGGTCTTCCAATACAATTCTTGACACACTTCAACCTCACATCGCCGTACTACAAAGTATTTTGACGTGTCCGTCACCCGACACCGGCCTTCGCGGTGCTACGAGGAATCGCGCTCCAGTGCACTGCGCATCAACGTCAATAATGCCTTATAGTGCTTACAGAGTACGGTCGGACATAAATGTGTGACCACAATAATGCCTTATAATGCTTACGGAGTACAGTCGGACATAAATGTGTAACCACAATAATTCCTTATAATGCTTACAGAGGACAGTCGGACATAAGTGTGTGCAGCACCGCAAAATTGTAAAGCAATTTTCTTTATAGGTTTTATGGTGTATTCAAAACCGGGCTATTACGAAGAATCCAATTATTTCAACTTCGACAATGCAGCCATTTTTCCCTCCTTTTATGATTTAAGTGTCGTCAAAGCTAGTGCAAATCACCATCAACGTCATTCAACATTACATCACAGCTTGCCGTCAGGTGGGACCGCAGTCTAGCACTGGTATATATTGTTAAAATAAATTCTAAAGTTATATGTGATCGTTAGTTTACGATTATAATTATTACGTGTGTTTTTTTAAGGTGAGAAATCATCTAATGACTACTTCTGCTCTAAGACGGAGACAGGGTGAGTCAGACTTTTACTGACTAAAATCGCACCTGTGGTCCTTCTTTGCCTTCCAGCGACACGGATTTTTTTGTTGTTATCAACTAGTGCTTGACTGGGGTCCCACCTGATGGTAAGCAGTGATGCATTCGTTGATGGTGAGGCGCCCTAACTTATTAGCCTTGAAGATACCTAAATTATAATCGCCCATGGGTTTCCTTTTCGGAAGTAAACCCATGGCACCAGTAGGCTTCGGTCCTGATGCCCTCCCATGGTTTTGCTAACATCTATTTGAGGCACACGTGGAATACTATACGCCGTCAACGACTCGTCCGAGTCCGTCCGGTTACCCATTTACCCATTGCATTTTTAGCATTAGCATTCATCATCATCATCATCTGCCTAGCCTTTTCTCAACTATATTGGGGTCGGCTTCCAGTCAAGCCGGATTTAGCTGAATACCAGTATTTTACGAGGAGCGGCTGCCTACCAGACCTCCACAACCCATTAACTGGGTAACACGGTACTTCATGGCAAGACTGGAGTCAGATTTACTGGCTTCTGACTATCCGTAACGACTGCCAAAGATCTTCAAATGACAGCCGGGACCAACGGCTTAACGTGCTTTCCGAGGCACGGAGGAAACTCGTTATGTTAAGATGGTCACCCATCCACAGACCAACCTAGGCAAGCGTTGCTTAACCTTGTAGATCGATCTGTGCGGCTGTTATTATTTAGCCACGAGCTCCTCATTTTTAGCATTAGCATTATCGGCCTTATAATGTTCCCATTGCTGGGTCTCAGGCCTCCTCTCTGGGAGGGGAACCCATTGCTCACTATATTAATTGTATGGTAGTGTATTTATGTTAGTGACTGTACCTACCGCAGAACTGAGCACTAAATCGATTATGTGTACATCCTGTTGCGTTTTTGCAGGATGTGAATGTGATTTTTCGGGTATTTCGTATGGCTTCTGTATGGCTTCGTTTTTGTGGTTTCTTGTGATTACTTTTATTTAATTTTGGCGTAAAACGTGACTTCTGAGGTATTTAAAGATCTCGAGCCATAGGTTTTTTATTCATACCTTTTGATCCGTAGGTCAAAATTAAAATTTTGCTTCTTAGGTCAGTGTTATAATTATATTCTGTAAACAAAATCCCCGTTGCAGGTTATCTGTTAGTTCGCGATGAACACAAAAACTGAACCGATTTTCATGCACTTTTCATTATTACACACAGTGTTTTATGAGGAAGTTTTATGTGTGTAACACACAAGATTTTCAAAACACGTATGTAGCTAGGGTCAGTCGCTATTTAAGATTAAATTCTACAAAGTTCTAAAACAGCAAATTGAAGTTTACTTTGATTATTATAATACCTTGAAAAAATGTCAAAAGCAACCAGGACACTGAAATAATACCAGTTGCCAATGCAAAATACCCATACTCGAAGTTTCCAAAAATATACTGTATCAAAAATTGAACTGAACTGGATTAATCCGGTTTCGGAAACTTGATAACCGGTCAGAGCCGGTATCCGGCGCTGCGTTGCGAAATATTTCACGCTATCGTACCGTATGTGGTAAGCAGGACCGTGTATGGGCCATGAATCACTTTTAGCACTACCATGTCAATTTCTAAGTAAATAAAATTCCTGTTAAAAATGTACGAACCGAACAGATGTCTTTTTTGTTCATTTTAGTAGTGTTCATAAAAATTATTACCTATAAGATTATAATGTAGTTTCTTATATGAGTACCTATGTAAACTCAGATAGCGAAACGGCTCTTAAGGTGGGCGCGACGTTAGAATTATCCATACAAACGTAATACCAAAATCATTGGAAATTTAAGCATATTTACACCATAATATGATGTTATTAGGATTCAGACAATAATTATCTAGGTTCCTACATCGTCTTTTTGTTGAAAAACTTACCCCAAACGAAATTTAAGCGAATTTAAATTTGCACATTTTCACAGCGAAAATGTCATGTTTTTATTTGGGTTTTTCTATATTATAAACAACAATATTTCAAAATATCTTTCCGTAGGAACACAGATATTATTATCAAGTTATAAATACTCGAAACAATATTGGAAATACATTAATTTTTCATTCATCATTTTTGGTATTACGGAACCTCTCCCAAATTTCCAATAGTTTGTATTGCTATCACAGCAAGCCACTGTCAGTGTGCGGATGATGACTGTACTCCAGTCGGTGTGTCCAAGAATTGTTTATACTATCTGGATTGCTTCCATCAACCTCAAAAACGTATTTTTTTGCGTCTCAACTCGAGATAGCGCGCGGTCTCCGCAGGCCTCTTAATAAATGGCATTGTTCTTAAGAAACTATGGAATGAATTAAAAAAGACTCGGATACCAATAATAGATTACTTTTAGGAAAGTGTGCTCCATTGTCGGCCACATCATCGCTTACCATCAGGTGAGACAGTGGTTAAACGCGAGCGATAATTAAAAAAAATTGAAAATACACACACAAAATTCATCCACGGATCATTTTTAACCAACTGAAATTTTAATCAATCATGAAGTTATTTTATTAGTTTGTATCTTTGGCAGTCGTTACGGATAGTCAGAAGCCAGTAAATCTGACTCCAGTCTCGCCATGAAATACCGTGTTACCCCAGTTAATGGGTTGTGAAGGTCTGGTAGGCAGCCGCTCCTCGTAAAATACTGGTATTCAGCTAAATCCGGCTTGCCTGGAAGCTGACCCCAATATAGTTGGGAAAAGGCTAGGTAGATGATGATGATGTAGATGAAGTTATTTTATCAACAAATTTTACACAAAGCATTAGTAAAACATCCTATACCCGCACACAGCAGTACTAACGGCCAGTTACTCATAAAACCCGGGAGTTAATTCCTAAGCTCCCACCTAATGAGTCAGCCCAACAATCTTAGCCAATAAAGTCACTCCCATTCATAAATTAAAAGGTCAAGTAGTATCGAGCGGCGGCTAATCGCCACAATTACCCATTGGACGATTAATTTATACAATTAAGATAACTGAGGATTACCTCTGCGTGTAGGTACAGGGTGCGCCCACGTGAGGTTTGAAGTGGGGCAGAAGATATTACTCCTGTTTTGGATACGGTTACGGATTTATGATTATTGTTTCGGATTATCCACTAGTTTCGGATGAAACAATCCGATTATGGATATAAGAGTTTTAAGTAAAATACAAACAGTAAGGGCCTGTTTCACAATGTCCGAGTAGGCAATACTCACTGAATAAATTCAAAAATGGAACAGAATTTGTATGAAATTATCTGCCAAGTAAGATACTCGAAACTTAATCATAGGTGGTGAAACAGGCCCTTAGACGTAACTTGTATTTCTAGTTCAGATTATCATTTCTTTGGCCGGAAAAAATAAATAAAATTCTGTTCTAACTTGTCATTTAGACTGCGCCTTTAACCAAAACTTTTATATCGGTTTCGGTTACGATTACGGATATTTTTTTAACTATCCAAAATTCCACTCCCATTCATAAATGAAAACGTAAAGTAGTATCGATCGCCACAATGACTAATCGGACGATTAATTTATACAATTAAGATAATTGAGAATTACCTCTGCGAGTACAGGGTGCGCCCACGTGAGGTTTGAAGTGGGGCGGATAGGGGAAAAAAATTATACCGTTTTCGGATACGGTTACGGATATGACATAACTTATTTTGGAGTTTCGAATAGCTTTGGCTACGGATATAAGAATTTTGAGTAAAATACAAAAAGTAAGATTTAACTTTTATTTTTAGTGTGACTTGGCCTTTTAAAACCAACGAGAACCTGTCAATTACACTACGCCCTTATCTACAACTTTTATATCAGTGCGGATACAGATACGGTTTTTTTATTTCGGATATCCGATAGTTTCGGTTTCGGTTGTGGAGCTAAATAAAATTCCTGGAATTGGTAGTGTACGAGTAGATTGTGGGATTATTCAAAAGAGTTACCACAGTCCTGAACCAGAAAGAGCAACTGACGGAACACAGGTCTTTGGTAAATAAAAGTTGGACACTGCCTATTTTATCCCGGGCAGTACGTTCCTTTAGGATTATATCTGTTTTTCACGCAGAAGCTCTACAAATTTTATAATATCTTATTGTTTCCTTTCCCTAAGGGCCTATTTCACCACCTATGATTAAGTTTCGAGTATCTTACTTGACAGATCATTTCATACAAATTCTGTCAAATTTTTGAATTTATTCAGTGAGTAGTGCCTACTCGGACATTGTGAAACAGGCCCTAAAAGTAATATACCTACGTATAATTTGTGTATGTATAAACAGACTAGTAGATTATGATACAAGTGTGTAATGTGGGTGATTACCGTCGCGTTAATATTAAGACCCGAGCCGTGGCGAGGGTCTTAAGAGAACCAAGAACGGTAATCGCCGATATCTCACGTATATCATACGACGTTTTTCGACAAACTTGTGAAGAAAATAAATAAAAAATCAGCTTTATTTACTTAGTGTTCCTTCTTGTTCCTCTTAAGCCTCTCGCCACGGCTCGGGTCTTAATACCACCTCGACGGTAATCACCCATATTACACAATTGTATCATAATCTACTATTATGTCACACGAGTCGACTCTGAAGCAACTAAAATGATTTCCAATTATAAACGCCCTATTGAGGAAATGTCAAATAAATATTAATTACTTACACGTGTATTAGTTATTACAGCTTTTTCAAGTTGTAAGTACATGTATTATTATACTCTAGCAAGGAACGATGTCTCTGAAAACAATTAATTTTTAATTATTTAGAATTCTAGATATAATACACATTAATTTTTTAAATTTAATTTACATAGTTCAATATGTATTAAATTATTCTAATTAACTATTGAATTATGTTGTAATATGTATATCATTTTAATTTAAGATATCCTTTTTTATTTTCAGTCAGTAGTTTCAAATCTTTCCAAAGAAACGGTGTACCGGGATTCGTAAATTATGTTACCATAAACACCATAAAATTAATATGTCCTCCCGCTCTGAGTAAAGCGAGTGGGAGTCTGACTTGTACTGGCTAAAACCTACCTGTGGACCTTCAGCCGTTAGGTTTCAGGGCCATGGTTACTCTTTTGAACAATCCCGATACCTTGGTAGTTAAACCTTTTTGAGATAGTATAAATAAAATATACAAACATCACAAGATACAGACTTACTTAATTTGATTATGATTAATCTATGAACTTTAAAAATAAACCACAACAGATGCATGAATCATTATTACAATCTTTGACCAACACACAGGGCACAGAGTAACCCCTCTTAATCTCGAAGTGCGTAAGTATCCGAACAAAGCCGTTAGCAACAGCAAGTTTAATAATAAAAGAACTGTTATTAATAACATCGCACCATAATAATAAACCACAATTAATACAATAAGCGCCACAAGCCATGCTATTATGAAGAGTGTGTGAATCATTCAGATACCGACACATACCTACATTAATATTCTTATGACATGACAGCGTGCGACGATGAGGGATTCGAACCAGGAAGGGACGAACCACGGGTGTAGCAAATTGCTAAGTACAAATCAGCACGTCAACTCTTCGCAGGATTTCTTGTAGATTAGGGTCTACTGAGTAAGATTTGATTCAGAATAATATATCAGGGAAAAAATAGAGTAACAAAAATATTTTTGTATTACGAAAATATGGGGTGGTCATTGATATTATCCAAATCATTGTTTATTTTAAAGTTTCTGTAGTTGTTTTTTTTTTCAATTGGATGGCGTTTGTCGTGTCTTAATCAACCCCTGATTTTTATAAATAAGATATATGTAGATCTCTGTAGGAACCCTTACTTTTTAATAAAATTAAAAAAAAACATTTATTTCGTTTCCATATTAGAAATCATCCATATTTACCTGAATGGTCTCTGCCCTGGAAAAAGGTCTGCATTTCTTCCGACTTTGTGATAAAAAGCTGCTTATGACAAAATAACTTAAAAATAATATCCAAAACAACGTAAGTTTAGAAATAAAGACAATAAGGACATTTGAGTGACACACATAAAGACAAATTCATCACAAAACAAAGACAGTCATAAAACAGAAATAGAATCAAAACCACAGGTAATAAAGATGAAACTATTGGTCACAACAAATCAGTACAAAGTAACACAGCATACACACAATGCCTCATTTACATCATCACAGCGTGTGGGTGACTAAAAACTTGAATAATGAATTTGAATAATAATTTTAATGTGACCCAAATACTTTGCAAAATGAATTTCATTAATAATATAATAAAACGCAGTGTTATCCATCGATAAACCTGTTTTAGTAGATGATGTGAAATAAACAGAGACTAATTTGCAATAATTTAATCAGCTGTACATATTCCAATTCATATTTCATGTTAACAAAATCAATTCTCTATACTCTCTTCCTAAACTTAAATAGTTTTGCAGTAAGTTGAAATATACCATCATTATCTCTCAGCCCTTATCGCGTTTTATTTGGGGTCGGCGCAAGACGTTTCTTTCTTCCTTCTGTCCTGTCACTTGTCACGCTATCACTAACTCCCTTTTCTTTCATATCACTTCTCACACAATCCGACCATATTTTCTTTGGCCTTCCTCTCACCCTGTATCTATCCAAGTTGAAATATATGTACTTTGTGTAACTAACAATTATTCATTTATAACATCATAAAGTGTTATAAGCATCATTGTTATCTTTTGTTTTACGGTACAGATTTGGTTCGTCCATAGTTTGCTTGATAACACCTGCCGTCTAACAATCTGCTTGATTTATTAGAAATTTAGTTTTCTTGTTGCGTTTACTCTCAAGCCATTTAATTGCGACATGCGTAACAAATGAACTAAGCAAAACCATAGATACGACAAAGTTGAATCAAATCAATTGGATAAGCTCTAAGGATCTTAAGACATTAGTCAAAAACTGCGTTCAGAATTCTGTTTACGTGTCAAGACAAAACGATTACTGGAAATGAAGCAGAACCAGTAGTTAAAGAACTATAAAAACAAATAGTTATAAATAAACATTCTGATCTTGAATAGCATGACGAATTAACCGCTCATGACTTTGCATGTGCAAGCCCATATCAAATCGTAGTAAATGAATATACAAAACAATAGGTGAATTAGATATGGAGATGTTTATGTAATCCTAATGAAATGCAAAGATAAGAATAACTATTGATGCAAGTATTGACCTAAGCATAAGCACAGTAATTAAATGGATAACGATAGATAAATGTGTATGGGTGACGCATAAATAGCAATCTATAAGCTGGATCTAACTCATGTAGTCATTTACAGCTTCAAATTATAGCTTTAGCAAATATTTCTTCAATGTCACGTGTCTCCTATACAGAAAAACACTTTCTTAATGTACAATAGCTTATTATGAATATAAATCAGGGTATTATAAAGGTGAAAAGCTTGTTTGTTTGAACCTTTGAACGCGCTTCGAACTTCAGTAACTACTGGTTTGAATGAAAAAAAAATTATGTTTGATAGTCTGTTTTTCAAGAAAGGCTACATCACATCACGCTAGGTCTATTATGAGTGGATCAGTAAATAAGTAAATAACGAGGTGGGTTGAATGGTGGGGCACAGCTTTTATCTTCAACATACATTCACAACTATCATCAACGTATTACTTACTGCATACAAATGCAGCTATATACTAGTGTTTTATACAGAGCGACAGCTAATCTGAACTGACTAACTCGATTCTCCTTAATAAAGATATCACTATCATTATATCTAATCTTACCTTTTACTTTCCAGATAATCTTCAAGCCGAGCGGAGCATCTCAAGCCTAAACCATGGAAGAAATCAAGAAAGAGATCAACTTGGACTCGGTCCTTGAAAGCTTGGGACCCTATGGCAGATACAACCTCCTGAACTTCGTCCTTCTTCTCTTCCCTGTCCTGCTGAGCAGCTTCTTCGAGTGCGGGTTCATATTTGAAGCCCAGGAACTGGCTTATAGGTATTTCTAAATTATTCTCTTAATAACAATTACAAGTCTGTTTTTGCAGAAACGACCGATTTGTCCTTATTTTGTATCAAAACACGTGTATAATTTACCACTCAAATGACTACGCAGCTGTTTTTTGTTTAGATGGTTTGGAGCTAATGTACTGTCCATTTTGGATTCTAAATTAGCCGTCATGTTTGTGTTGAAGTATAAAATTCATTTAATCTTCATGATTCATTAAACTACCTAGGAAAAATCCATAGAAACAATAATGAATTATTTATAGAACAAATCCTCTTTAGTCTTCGTGGTTCGTTAGACTTGTAGATACTAAGACATCGCCTTCTATGGGTGTTGCGAGATGCTAAGTATAATTTCGTTTCTCAGGACCTATAAATGACCTCATGTGAAGTCTCACTATATGGCTATGTTTCACAATAGACCACAGACCTACAACGGAAAGTACTTCAGAAATACTATCTGTGCTAGCAAAATCATCATGTAATTTACCATTGCAAATTTTGGACCTTTGAAATATTCTCAACGTAGTGTTGCACAAACTATCAATTAAACAATAAAAGTACATCATCTGGATAGTTTTTTTCTTGACTAACGTTAGGATCGGGTTTGAGACTAAACAGATGCAACTGAACATAAGCTTATTATTTGAAGTGACTACTTAGTAACAAGTACAAGATTTATAAATAATAGCAATTTTATTTCCATTACGTATATAATTTTACCTTCTTGTTCATATTCGTACTCACATTCATACACTTTGTTACTGGTTTTTGTAATCATACGTATTTTATTACGTTCTTCTAAAAACTTATAATAATAATAAATAGTGCTATTGAACATCATTTTTACTGCAAATGTATGTATATTTATGACATTGACCGCCTCATACAGTCATATCAGCGATCAAATGGTATTAATTACACCTGTTGGTATTATGATACATTATAATTACACACTTGAATGAGTCATTTATATGTTACATTAAACAGCTGTTGCACTTCTTCAATTTTGTTTGCAAAAGGTCAAAATTCAAGACCTTTTAAAAAATTAGCAGATTTCACTAAATTGCTCTTGTGCAAGACTATCAAAATTGTTGATTTTTTTTTTGTCAAATTTACTTGTATTTGTATATTTCTCCCCTGTTTCTTTAACTTGACTCATCTCTTTACTCTATTGTTTTAATTTTATGCTCAAGCATCTTCCGATCATTCTGTCTAGCTAGGTGATTGAACTATAGTTTTTTAATTTATTTTAAGGTTCGCAACCTGACGTACTGTCTCAATTTGCTCCGGTTGTTGCACTCGTAGTGTACTAAAATAATCTCAGAGTTCATTTTCCTTATAAGTTTTTGTTCCAACTGTTCTATTTTAAGGCATGATGAGAAGACAACAATAGTTTATTATTTTGATTGCTAGGTTAGTCAGGGTTTCCCATTGTTTTTATGGCCCTTACAGATTACGCGCATTCTAAGAAACAAATGACAAAAAATGTAACTTATTTTAAAACTTGTACGCTAGTTTTAATTTAGGATGTAATGGAAATGTGTGTTCATATTTTTAAAAACTGTTTTTGCCCAAAGAAATAACCAAATTTTTCAAGAAATTACCTTCTTTTCTTTTTGATTCCCATGAAAAAAGCTGTTAATTTTCTAAGCTAAAGTATAACAATGCATTTTTGTTAAATTCTATATGATATAGTCGAAGATTCAAAGATCTGATGAAAGATCTACTATTCTGCCAACAGATGTGAAATCGATGGCTGTGAACAACGTTTCAATGACACCTCCTGGATCAACTATGCCATCCCGACGAACCAGATCCACGACAAACCAGAGTCCTGCAAGATGTACATACCACTCAACACCTCAGAGTTTCAATGTCTTCCACACAATTTTGACTTGAACAAAACCATGGATTGTGAGAAATATGTATATGAGGACGAATATTCACTCGTTAAGGAGGTCAGTATAAGAGTACAGATTTTATGTTTTTAGTTTAAATTTTATTTCCATGCCTTGAATGTAATGCTCAAAATGCTTGGTCTAAGGTTCGTATTCTAGAACGATTCTTATATAAAAAAAACATATTTATAAAGGATTCTGCCCATTACTCCATATCGTACCGGGACTGTGCTAAGAACGTATTAAGCACCGAAATAAATTTGGCACAGATTACTATTGTTACTAGAATATAATAACCGTCTAATATCATACTCATTATACGCGAATAATTATGTTTCACTGTTCCGCTTGGTATATCCGGAGAATATAGAAAAAAACCATATACCTACCACCTAGTTGATGATTTAAAATAATTTTACGACATCAACCAACAACATCGCGTTTCATGCATGAAGCGTAATGTGTTGATTGATATTGGAACGGTCTAGTAAGCATACTCTTTTCAATTTGGATTGCTTGATACACGTTTTTAGCAGGATCATGGTATAATCAAGACATGGTACGTGTAGTGGGCAGAATCCTTTAATCAGCACATTTAGAACTACAAAAATAACAACCCGCAAAGCGTCCACTATTCATCTCATCCCAAATTCAACAACTCAGGCAGTAATCCTATGACAAAAAGAAAAATACTTGTTTTTCATTCTAGAATACAGACTCAATAAGCTGTCTAGCTTTTAACATAGCAGTTGATATACAAGCCTACGTCTGAGAAAATTTCCACATTCGTAAAGCATTTACGTGAAGTAATACTAAAATATTTGCGAAAGAAACTCTTATCCTTATTTGTGTAATATGAAACTGTGTCTGTTTGCGTATTCCACTTTCTCATGTCAACTGCTCTGTGAATATTGTTGATTTTGCCAAAAAAGAGCCTTGTATCATTGAAATGTATATATTCAATTTTATCTGATACATTTAGTTTTGCATTTAGTGCCTCGCCCAATTTTATTTTCTGTGGGCCATTGTAGTCTGAGTCTATATGTAATTTGAATTTTCTGACAAATTACACGTAGACTCCTAACCAAGTTATTGGCTTTACATAATAATACTATATTTGTCCGCAGTAATCGAAGTACAGGAGGTGGACGCCACAGCGCGAAATATGTAACTCCACGCTCTAAACATGCTACTTAATTATAAGACACTTGAGCAATTTCTAAGTCTCCTTCATCTTTCAGTTTAACCTCGGCTGTCAGGAATGGAAGAGGGCTTTGGTTGGCACCATCCACAACTGCGGAATGTTCGTCGCCATGTTGTTCACTGGTGCAATATCTGACCGGTTCGGAAGGAAAGTGGCTGTTGGCTTCGCAGCTACCACCAGCTTTATATTTGGTTTCTCGAGATCCTTTGCGCCAAACTATTTGACCTATGTAGCGCTGCATTTCTTGGAGGCTGCGTTTGGTGGTGGATTGTATCCGTCAGCTTATGTTTTTAGTGAGTACTTTTATTTAATTTGAGTCATTTATAATCTCACTTCATCTATGCCTTCTACAAACAGGAGTATTTTTCGAATATTCTCATAATCAAAATTTAAAATATTCGAAGGAGCTTTAAATAAGTTCCTTTTCGAGCTAAGCATTTGCTATTAAATCTTCGGAATTCGACAAGTTAGCTATACTTTGCCAACTTAGATCAATATATTTTAAAAGTAGCAATTTTAAACAAGTTCTAGCACTAATAATTTCTGCTGTAATTTCTAGATTATTAGGCCAATGGATAAATGTTGTTTCAATATTTTCTTATCACACCTAATCATTTATCACATACCTTAATTGTAAAGATGTAGTTTTTGGTAATACCAATGTTTTGTAACGACAACGATATAATCTCAAAGATCAACATCAGTGAAGTACAATTATCCATAGTCTGATAATAATCATAAAATAATCCGCTATATTAAGATTTAATCTCTAAATGGAGACAATCTAGATATAACGATTATGCGACAACAGCTCAATAAAAGAACGATGAAGATCTAGAAACAATAAAAACGCTATTTTATTAATTTCATTTCTTTTAAGCCTATTAGGAAAGACATTACAATACGCACTATCTTCAACATCGTTTACCATACACAGCGTTTCTCACGACATGCCCATACTGATACTAATTTATTCTTTACAGTTATCGAGCTGGTCGGCCTTAAACAACGAGTCATAGTATCCGCCATGTGCAATATGACCTTCGTCATTGGCGTAGTCCTCATCGCCTTACTCGCTTGGGTCATCGACAGCTGGCGTACCTACATCCTCATCCTCTACTGCCCAGCATTAATTGTCGTTATCTACATCTGGTTTATGAACGAAAGCGCCCGTTGGCTCCTTAGTAAAGGCAAAAGAGATAAAGCTGTAACAGTACTCAAAAAGGCAGCAAAAATTAACAATTTGGATCCTAGAAAACTAGAGCTGGACTCTTTAGGTGATCCTTTATTGAAAGTGGAAAGTAAGACTACAGATAAGAAATCCCAGTTCTCGAAGGCAATACGTTCGAGTATAATATGGAAAAGACTGATGATTTGTTCGTTCTTGTGGATGACGTGTTCTTTAGTGTACTATGGGTTGTCGATTAACTCTGTGTCGTTGAGCAGCAACAGGTACGTGAGCTTCATGCTGGTGACCCTGGTGGAGATCCCGGCGTACATCGTGGTTGTGATAGTGCTGGACAAGTATGGGCGGAAGCAGACGCTGGTGGCCACGTATCTGACCTGTTCGCTGATGAGCTTGCTGTTCGCGTTCTTGCCGAGAAGTGAGTTTTTTTATTATAATTTGTACTATATCTTTAATTCAGCTTTTCGTATATGCACCGTATGTCAGACATCGATGCATAAACAAATACTATGGATCCAGTGCATGATTCTGGATCATATTTACGAAAAAGCTTACAAAAAATTATATCACGGGGGGTTCCAAAATCAAGTACTGGATCCATTTAATTCGTTTTTGCGTCGATGTCTGACACATGGTTTACAGGTACTCACAGACTGTCTATATAGCATTAAATTCTTTGTTTACACTAAACTACTTCATCCATTATATTAAAAAGGTTGGTAATATATGAAAATATTTCACACCGGTTCTAGTTCCATAAAACTACTTATTTCATGTCGATATGCTCGTATATCTTTAATCATTGATTCCAAAGCCATAAAGAAGACTAGGTCAATGCCATAGCATAATATTAATATTTATTATGTGTTTCTAGTACTCATATGCAATCGGACAAGTATACGATTTTATTAAGCATTATATTTCAATCTATCGCCCGTTGGTCACGTTTTTGTGATATAAAAATTACTACGTGCGTAATAGACATTAACTCATCATCACTTTCCTGCCCTTGTCCAATTTTATACGTTTTTGTCTTCTATTCTCCCTTGTCAATCGCCACGCTAATTAAAGTGAGTAAATGTTAGCATGACGATATTTTTCATTGGTCATCATCATCATCTTCCTGCTCTTGTCTGTTTTATTTAGAATAGACGTTTTCCATTCTGTTTTGTCACTCGTCATACTATCACTAACTCCTTTATCTTTCATATCACTTCTCACACAATCCATCCATCTTTTCTTTGCCTTCCTTCTCTCTATCCATCCAACCACATGTATACTCATATATCTAGTAACATACGTTTCATCCCTCCTTTTCACATGACCATACCAAGACAAACGATTCGCTTTCAAGTTTTAAGTAACTGTCGCCATTTTTAAACTTCCCCTAATATACTAATTTATCCATTCTCGACACACCACACATCCACCTTTACAATTATTTTTTCATTCATATATGTCTCTTACCTTATACAAGCTATCAATTTTTTCTTTGGCCTTCCATCTATACATCACTCTTCAGCAATAGTCATATCATTGCTAATCATTTATTATTCTGTCTATACTATATTTTCTTTTTAACCTTAACTGTCAAAGACGTACTGCTTTATATTTATTGTAACTCGTACAGATCTGAACATTTGCCAACATCCTACGATCTTAAGGCTATTGTAATAAAATAATCACTATATTTTAATTGACATAATAAATAAACAATAATATATAAATAAACAATCGAGGATACATTTTGCAATTCCTTTATGCTGACAATCATGTGGAGTAGGTATCTCAAGTTCGATAGTTATAATTTTTTTATGATGATCTGTTTTAAAATATTATTACTTCTGGTGGCATAGGCAAATGAAGATAAAAAATACATCGACAAACAAATGAACGCACATGTTGACCCAACCTTAACAAGAGTTAATAAAACAAAAAAAAAAAATGAAGGGCATGGAATAAAGAACATCTATTTTTAAATTACGTGCCACTTTAATTCATATTTAATTATAAATCATTGCCTCATATGTACATAAATACAGACAAGGCCGTATCGGTACATAAACAAACCTACAGAAAACATTAGACTGTAAATAGTGAATAGGTAAACATATTATGCGTTTGTAAACATGTTTTGTTGACTGCGGAAACTAAACGCGGATATATCGAATTTAGTTTACAAGTGGATTTAATTAAGGCTGGTTACATATCCGCGGTTTTGTCGCGCGACTAAAATTCATGAGGGAAGATTCACGAACAGAAATATTCAAATTAAAATGCTATAACAGTAGAAGAAGATCATTTATATGATGGACTTTGTGGACAAAAGTGATTTACTATTATTATAATGTTTAATATGAAGAGCGGAAGAACTTTTATTGCGAGTATTTTTGGCAAGATTTTTGGTCTATACTTTAGCAGCTGGTGTTAATTATTTGCAAATTGATTGCTAGTGCTCAAGTATCTACACAGCTTGGCAACATGTGGTATAATTAAAAGTCAAAATTTCGTTTAAATAGAGCTATTTTATTGACTACCTCGAAACTTGCCAAGAAGGCTTACTTACTATATTTGCTGACTGCCAAATACTGCAAAAACAGATAGAGTGCGTGTAATAAAAGCGCGACCTGAAGTTTTTTTTTTAATTTAATTGGCAATATTAATAGAAAATAAAAAAAAATGTGAAGTGTCAAGACATGATTCTCCTACTAGTTAATACCACAAATTTTTGGATTTAACCTCTTTTTCTCAGGTCGCGCTTTCATTAGACGGACTATATCACACGATCATCCACATTTTTAATGGAAAACAATGTGACTGTATTTTATATCAAAAACTAAATACTTTTTAACCCTAACACTGACAATGAAATGAAATGAGTGCTGGGCTAAAGTGTGCGACGACAAATGAAAAAAAAATCTCATGACAAACAAAAAAATTATGATGAAATATTAGACAAACAAGGCATGTTTGATTAATAAACCAAATCTTATAAAAAAGTGTTCCTGGTAGGTTTTATAGAATTTCGAAATGAGATACATTATGAAAAATATACCAAAAAGAAAATTGACGATAAAAATCATTCTCAATCTTCTGCTTAGATGGAATTATAAATTAAAAGATAAATTGTATGTCTAGAGGAAGTTTATTGCAAACCAGTAAAATAAAGAAATTTCCGCGAATTTCTCCAATAGATTGGATAGAAATCTACAGATATTTAATCACTTAACAGGTGTCAATCTAACCTACAACAGTCACAAGAAAAGTCGAAAGTATCCAGTAAAAATCTACCATTAAACGTAAAATATCTAGTTACTTTCAATAGTCGCACAATAAATCGTGGATGTGAAAGCGGTCTTCGCAGGCGCGTCAGTGCGTCGACCTTGCGAATGTGGGGAAACATTCTGTTCGTGTGTACTGCGCTTAGCTTCGTAAACGTACGATCAAGATCTTAAAGGCCTATCACGCCACTTGTTTTTACGAACGGTC
Organism: Mythimna separata; assembly: GCA_030763345.1. NCBI lineage: Eukaryota > Metazoa > Arthropoda > Insecta > Lepidoptera > Noctuidae > Mythimna > Mythimna separata. Next base: position 17,318,117 of record CM061183.1, read on the forward strand.
TTAGTCTACGTCGCGTAGTGTAATAAGGGTAAGACGGTCTTCGACGGGGCTCGACGTAACGAGTCGACATATCGAGTAGTGTAATTAGGCTCTTTAGGCCGAAGCTCCAGTAGCCAGCGATTGGCGATGCGACTAGAAGTACGAATCGAGTTATATATCCCACCTATACTATAGTAAAAACCGTTTTGGGAACTTTATTGTGCGTACAGCTAAGGAGTAGAATTCCCTGCCGAAATCTGTGTTTCTTGATAGCGCAACCTAACCTACTTCTTTAATTCATGACCGCTCTGTTATTGTTTTACTATTGTGTCTCGTTTCGTGGACATATGTGATAGGGTCAAGAGGGTATAGGTTACTTCTAGGCAAGTGTGCTTAATCGTCGGCCACAACACTACTTACCATCAAGTGAGATATTGGGTAAACGCGAGCCTATGCATAATAATAAAAAAAATGGTGTACTACATTAAAAGCAAAAATCCGGTGTTAATGTGGCTATATTACACAGCTATCGAATCATCTGTCGCCGTTGGCGATACGCATAATATAGGAATAGACATATTAAGTAGCACTATTGAACTTGTTGTGTAAGTGAGAAATTATCAAATAAATTCGCTTTGCTGATCATTTTTGACGTAGCCAATGCTGTAACTACAATTTTTCGTACAGCTATACATATTTGGCGTATAGTGAATTTAAATTATTTGTTTTAATCGCTCTTATATCGTAGATCGCGTCGCGATCTAATGTAATCTCAGCCTGAAGTTCGACCGAAATCAGGGGCAATAAAGTATTTGTAATAATAACTTTACTGTAAATGTGACACCATTGCAACCATCTTCTCTTTGATTTTTTCTTTTGTACATCGTATTTTGGTCGTAAAATATAGTAACAGTTAAAAAAAAAATTCAAGCGGATTGAGAACGTCTTCCTCTTTTTTGAAGTCGGTAAAAAATGTTTTAGCAGCTACTAACTCCCACTCCTTTCACAGACGACTACTGGTCCATCCCGCTGTACCTGATCGGCAAGTGGAGCGTCACCCTCGCCTACAGCTCCGTGTACATCTACGTGTCGGAGGTGTTCCCCACCAACATGCGCCAGACGCTCATCAGCATGTGCTCCATGGCTGGCAGGATCGGCTCGCTGATCGCACCGATGACGCCTCTATTGGTAAGTAACGCGAGCTGTCCCGCTGTACCTGGTGGAGCGTGACGCTCGCCTACAGCTCCGTGTACATCTACGTGTCGGAGGTGTTCCCCACCAACATGCGCCAGACGCTCATCAGCATGTGCTCCATGGCTGGCAGGATCGGCTCGCTGATCGCACCGATGACGCCTCTATTGGTAAGTAACGCGAGCTGTCCCGCTGTACCTGGTGGAGCGTGACGCTCGCCTACAGCTCCGTGTACATCTACGTGTCGGAGGTGTTCCCCACCAACATGCGCCAGACGCTCATCAGCATGTGCTCCATGGCTGGCAGGATCGGCTCGCTGATCGCACCGATGACGCCTCTATTGGTAAGTAACGCGAGCTGTCCCGCTGTACCTGGTGGAGCGTGACGCTCGCCTACAGCTCCGTGTACATCTACGTGTCGGAGGTGTTCCCCACCAACATGCGCCAGACGCTCATCAGCATGTGCTCCATGGCTGGCAGGATCGGCTCGCTGATCGCACCGATGACGCCTCTATTGGTAAGTAATGCGAGCTGTCCCGCTGTACCTGGTGGAGCGTGACGCTCGCCTACAGCTCCGTGTACATCTACGTGTCGGAGGTGTTCCCCACCAACATGCGCCAGACGCTCATCAGCATGTGCTCCATGGCTGGCAGGATCGGCTCGCTGATCGCACCGATGACGCCTCTATTGGTAAGTAACGCGAGCTGTCCCGCTGTACCTGGTGGAGCGTGACGCTCGCCTACAGCTCCGTGTACATCTACGTGTCGGAGGTGTTCCCCACCAACATGCGCCAGACGCTCATCAGCATGTGCTCCATGGCTGGCAGGATCGGCTCGCTGATCGCACCGATGACGCCTCTATTGGTAAGTAACGCGAGCTGTCCCGCTGTACCTGGTGGAGCGTGACGCTCGCCTACAGCTCCGTGTACATCTACGTGTCGGAGGTGTTCCCCACCAACATGCGCCAGACGCTCATCAGCATGTGCTCCATGGCTGGCAGGATCGGCTCGCTGATCGCACCGATGACGCCTCTATTGGTAAGTAATGCGAGCTGTCCCGCTGTACCTGGTGGAGCGTGACGCTCGCCTACAGCTCCGTGTACATCTACGTGTCGGAGGTGTTCCCCACCAACATGCGCCAGACGCTCATCAGCATGTGCTCCATGGCTGGCAGGATCGGCTCGCTGATCGCACCGATGACGCCTCTATTGGTAAGTAACGCGAGCTGTCCCGCTGTACCTGGTGGAGCGTGACGCTCGCCTACAGCTCCGTGTACATCTACGTGTCGGAGGTGTTCCCCACCAACATGCGCCAGACGCTCATCAGCATGTGCTCCATGGCTGGCAGGATCGGCTCGCTGATTGCACCGATGACGCCTCTATTGGTAAGTAACGCGAGCTGTCCCGCTGTACCTGGTGGAGCGTGACGCTCGCCTACAGCTCCGTGTACATCTACGTGTCGGAGGTGTTCCCCACCAACATGCGCCAGACGCTCATCAGCATGTGCTCCATGGCTGGCAGGATCGGCTCGCTGATCGCACCGATGACGCCTCTATTGGTAAGTAACGCGAGCTGTCCCGCTGTACCTGGTGGAGCGTGACGCTCGCCTACAGCTCCGTGTACATCTACGTGTCGGAGGTGTTCCCCACCAACATGCGCCAGACGCTCATCAGCATGTGCTCCATGGCTGGCAGGATCGGCTCGCTGATCGCACCGATGACGCCTCTATTGGTAAGTAACGCGAGCTGTCCCGCTGTACCTGGTGGAGCGTGACGCTCGCCTACAGCTCCGTGTACATCTACGTGTCGGAGGTGTTCCCCACCAACATGCGCCAGACGCTCATCAGCATGTGCTCCATGGCTGGCAGGATCGGCTCGCTGATCGCACCGATGACGCCTCTATTGGTAAGTAACGCGAGCTGTCCCGCTGTACCTGGTGGAGCGTGACGCTCGCCTACAGCTCCGTGTACATCTACGTGTCGGAGGTGTTCCCCACCAACATGCGCCAGACGCTCATCAGCATGTGCTCCATGGCTGGCAGGATCGGCTCGCTGATCGCACCGATGACGCCTCTATTGGTAAGTAACGCGAGCTGTCCCGCTGTACCTGGTGGAGCGTGACGCTCGCCTACAGCTCCGTGTACATCTACGTGTCGGAGGTGTTCCCCACCAACATGCGCCAGACGCTCATCAGCATGTGCTCCATGGCTGGCAGGATCGGCTCGCTGATCGCACCGATGACGCCTCTATTGGTAAGTAACGCGAGCTGTCCCGCTGTACCTGGTGGAGCGTGACGCTCGCCTACAGCTCCGTGTACATCTACGTGTCGGAGGTGTTCCCCACCAACATGCGCCAGACGCTCATCAGCATGTGCTCCATGGCTGGCAGGATCGGCTCGCTGATCGCACCGATGACGCCTCTATTGGTAAGTAATGCGAGCTGTCCCGCTGTACCTGGTGGAGCGTGACGCTCGCCTACAGCTCCGTGTACATCTACGTGTCGGAGGTGTTCCCCACCAACATGCGCCAGACGCTCATCAGCATGTGCTCCATGGCTGGCAGGATCGGCTCGCTGATCGCACCGATGACGCCTCTATTGGTAAGTAACGCGAGCTGTCCCGCTGTACCTGGTGGAGCGTGACGCTCGCCTACAGCTCCGTGTACATCTACGTGTCGGAGGTGTTCCCCACCAACATGCGCCAGACGCTCATCAGCATGTGCTCCATGGCTGGCAGGATCGGCTCGCTGATTGCACCGATGACGCCTCTATTGGTAAGTAACGCGAGCTGTCCCGCTGTACCTGGTGGAGCGTGACGCTCGCCTACAGCTCCGTGTACATCTACGTGTCGGAGGTGTTCCCCACCAACATGCGCCAGACGCTCATCAGCATGTGCTCCATGGCTGGCAGGATCGGCTCGCTGATCGCACCGATGACGCCTCTATTGGTAAGTAACGCGAGCTGTCCCGCTGTACCTGGTGGAGCGTGACGCTCGCCTACAGCTCCGTGTACATCTACGTGTCGGAGGTGTTCCCCACCAACATGCGCCAGACGCTCATCAGCATGTGCTCCATGGCTGGCAGGATCGGCTCGCTGATCGCACCGATGACGCCTCTATTGGTAAGTAACGCGAGCTGTCCCGCTGTACCTGGTGGAGCGTGACGCTCGCCTACAGCTCCGTGTACATCTACGTGTCGGAGGTGTTCCCCACCAACATGCGCCAGACGCTCATCAGCATGTGCTCCATGGCTGGCAGGATCGGCTCGCTGATCGCACCGATGACGCCTCTATTGGTAAGTAACGCGAGCTGTCCCGCTGTACCTGGTGGAGCGTGACGCTCGCCTACAGCTCCGTGTACATCTACGTGTCGGAGGTGTTCCCCACCAACATGCGCCAGACGCTCATCAGCATGTGCTCCATGGCTGGCAGGATCGGCTCGCTGATCGCACCGATGACGCCTCTATTGGTAAGTAACGCGAGCTGTCCCGCTGTACCTGGTGGAGCGTGACGCTCGCCTACAGCTCCGTGTACATCTACGTGTCGGAGGTGTTCCCCACCAACATGCGCCAGACGCTCATCAGCATGTGCTCCATGGCTGGCAGGATCGGCTCGCTGATCGCACCGATGACGCCTCTATTGGTAAGTAACGCGAGCTGTCCCGCTGTACCTGGTGGAGCGTGACGCTCGCCTACAGCTCCGTGTACATCTACGTGTCGGAGGTGTTCCCCACCAACATGCGCCAGACGCTCATCAGCATGTGCTCCATGGCTGGCAGGATCGGCTCGCTGATCGCACCGATGACGCCTCTATTGGTAAGTAACGCGAGCTGTCCCGCTGTACCTGGTGGAGCGTGACGCTCGCCTACAGCTCCGTGTACATCTACGTGTCGGAGGTGTTCCCCACCAACATGCGCCAGACGCTCATCAGCATGTGCTCCATGGCTGGCAGGATCGGCTCGCTGATCGCACCGATGACGCCTCTATTGGTAAGTAACGCGAGCTGTCCCGCTGTACCTGGTGGAGCGTGACGCTCGCCTACAGCTCCGTGTACATCTACGTGTCGGAGGTGTTCCCCACCAACATGCGCCAGACGCTCATCAGCATGTGCTCCATGGCTGGCAGGATCGGCTCGCTGATCGCACCGATGACGCCTCTATTGGTAAGTAACGCGAGCTGTCCCGCTGTACCTGGTGGAGCGTGACGCTCGCCTACAGCTCCGTGTACATCTACGTGTCGGAGGTGTTCCCCACCAACATGCGCCAGACGCTCATCAGCATGTGCTCCATGGCTGGCAGGATCGGCTCGCTGATCGCACCGATGACGCCTCTATTGGTAAGTAACGCGAGCTGTCCCGCTGTACCTGGTGGAGCGTGACGCTCGCCTACAGCTCCGTGTACATCTACGTGTCGGAGGTGTTCCCCACCAACATGCGCCAGACGCTCATCAGCATGTGCTCCATGGCTGGCAGGATCGGCTCGCTGATCGCAACGATGACGCCTCTATTGGTAAGTAACGAGGATTCCAAGGCCCCGGGTTTTCATGAATGTCCCTATCAGAAGTAAACCCATGGCTCCAGCAGACTTCAGTTCTGTTGGACCCTAACGGTTGAGGGACGGCCGGACGGCGAGCTACCCATAGCCCACACCTACGGTGGCTGGAAATCGGGGTCAGGGAGGTTCGGCCGGCAGGGGTGTGAGGACGTCTGGTCCCTCACGCATGCGGTCGGCTCCAACTAAAACCCTTCTGAATCCCTTAGCTTCCCGGTACCACAGCAAATTGCAAAGTCACAATTTTGTTTTATTGTTTTATTCAAGTGCGATTCACGTTTCTCGTGTATCAAATCGCATGTCTTCTTAATCTTTCTTTCTCTCTCTCTTTTCTTGCCTAACGTTTCAAAACTGAGCACCTTCTTTAACGTTTTAGAAAGTAACCAAAATTTTTTCTTTTACAGTCCTTGTACCACAAATCCATGCCGACAGTAATCTTCGCAGCCATGTGCCTGATCTCCAGTACCCTCGTTCTGATGCTGCCAGAAACGCGGAACATGAGGCTCCCAGACACCATCGAGGAAGCAGAGGCACTATCCAGAAACAGAACCAAGAATTAAGGCTGTATACCCTAAAAATTAATTAAGTAGGTATAAATGTCCAAAATTATAAAGACATTAGGCACAAAATGGATAGGTACAGAAGGTAATCTCATGTATGTACTTCACTTTTCAAACCTACGCTCGGCGATCACAATAGGCTAGACACAGTCCGAGCACAGCCCAAGCGCGTATGGTTCGAGACATCGTGCCTGTGAGCGGTGTCTATGTGTGCGTAGAGTAAGTGCTGGCCCCTCAGTCCGAGCACAGCCCAAGCGCCTAAGGTCCAAGACATCGTGTCTGTGAGCGGTATCTATGTGTGCGTTGCTCAAGCGCGCTTTGTATGTAGACTATCTTCTGTGCCTATCTCTTTTGTGCATTAGGGATCATTTTGTATTGAAATGCAGCTGATAATTAGAGAAGTTTTGTTAAGGCCTGCTTTGTATAAAATTGGTTGTTTTAAAGCTAATTGTGAGGTATGTTCTTAATTTGCCACATTTGTATTCGTAAATAAAAAAAATTGTGAAAAATGTCTACCAATTGTTTTAGGGCGAATTAAGATTAGGTCAATGTGGATAGCCGGTTGATCCGGCGAGATCGAGTTGTATAGATATGATCCAATGTGTCGTCATGTGTTATGTTATGTGTAGTCCTTGTTTACAATGCACTCTTATATTTAGTTACTTATCTACTGATCTTACAAGACTACGTACTTACACAAAATACTTAAAAAACTGTGTATCCAAATCGCGTAAAATTGGTGGAATAAATTTCTCAAAACTACGTGCCTAGTGTGAGTTTTTTTTAAGTTTATGTGATCGATACGTTTATGACGTTCGGTGCTCCGATTGACACGCTTCAAGGTTCAATCAATCAGAGAGCCAAATGCGGTACATGCGTCGAGCGCACTAACGTAAAAACAACTCTCACTCAAAGCACAGTTTTCAAGTAGGTATAGAATTATATAGATACTACAAATATTCACAAATTGAAATCAAAAAAATAAAATCATTACCTCAATATCGTTTTGTTCTCAAAAGTCTGTGAAGTTACACAATTCAATGAGCTTTGATTCTCGTTTACAACTTCGTAGACTATTATAGACACTTTGCCAAGCCATTATCATTACTCACGAACAATTTACTTCTGAATAACTTAAGTCTCCTTACAAAATCACTGGAATTCCAGGCTTTAAGTTCCTTTCAAAGAATATCGGAAATAAAAAACTAATGACTAAATGGTGAATTATGTTTTGTGATTTGCCGTTTGAAATGAAACAATTTTACTAAAACCATTACAATTATACTTTAAACTGGTTACAATTGTTAAGATAAAACCATTAAGTTAAGAAATTTCTTAGTGCCCGAATACACAGTCCTATTTAACTGATGGACAGTCAAATGCAAAATTGCATGGATAGTACAGGAAAAAAATCGTGTAAAGCGAAAAATGACGCGATGAGTATTTTTCGAACACTTGAACTCAAACGTTCACAGGAAAATAGGCATTAAGGTATCCATGCTATTTTTCATCGTACCTTACCTAAATCAGTAGATTAAACATTGTAGCAAAAATAAAAACCTAAAAATGTCGTTTTCCTTTTCATGTTAAACAAAACGAAAGTAGCTATGAAATAAGTTTATATTCTACTTGAACCCATTGCAAATTCAATGGGAATCTGGAACTCTCATAGATTTCACCAACATGCTATAAATTTCAAAATCGAATTGCAATTTTACGATCTTTTTGATATGTTTTCTAATAAAGAGGCAAACTTAAGCCTCCATCCATTATTCTTTGATACATTGTGTTTTATTATCCGATATTCATACTCGTGACCATATTTTTAATATGTCAGTGTACGGTTTAATCGAACGTGAAGCGTCGTGCAATTATTGTATAGAACTTTGTGCTCGGAGTTTTCTTGCGTTAGCAGATCAGAAATGAAAATATTCGCAGGAGAAGTAAGATTACAGATGTAGCCCAAATAATCGCCAAATTTAAGTGGTATTGGGCAGGACACATTGCTCGTAGACCAAATGGTCGGTAGGGCTGAAAGTGTTGGAAGGCCTCCCTAAGGTGGACCGATGACCTGGTGAAGATCGCCGGAAAGCAATAGATGCGAGACCCATAGGAATGGTCATTGTGATGACACTTGGGGAGGTCTATGTCCAATAGTACACGTCTTTCGGCTGAAATGATGATGATGATGACTGTGTAATCGGGCACTAATTTCAAAAACAACTTTTCTCGTCTGTGTGTTAATTCGCTAAGTCCTAAGTCATGCTACGGATTATGATGAGGTTTTCACTATTATTAAAAAACTATAGGCGAGGAAGGTGTGTGTGTACAATTTGCACCCGCACGAAGCCGGGATCGGGCACTATACGAAAATCAGTAAAATAACTATTAATTAAAATATTAAAAAAACATTACAATTTATTTGGATACTTAACTCGAATATGATACATAAATCACTTAACTTTTACTTAATTTTATTTTTATTTTTTAGTTTAAACAAAACTTCACAATGCTCTGCATTGCAGATGATAATCATTGAAAAAAATGTAAAAAAAAAACAAAGATGTAGTCCAATGTTGGGCGAGGTTACATTGATTTTATCAGCACAAAGTTCTGTAGTCTTTGGTGATTCTTTTTCGGACAGATTACACAACTGTTAGTTATGGCCTAACTGATTTTGAGTGAAAGTGAAGAAGAGCATGCCTTCATCACCTTGGTTTCCTTAGGCTTGAGAGGCATTCTTATTCCTGACGAACTGGGATCATATTATTATAATAGAATAGAATACATTTTATTGTACACCAAAAGAAACATTACAGTATACAAAAACTTAAATCTATGGGTACAATGGCGGTCTAATCACTGACAGCGATATACACCAGACAACGTTAGGATGGTGGAGGACACAAACTGAAGAGGCACTTGTGTTTCCATATGCTCCCACCTGTCGTAATACAACATTTCTTCTTTATTTAAGCAGCTTTTTTTTATTTATCTGCTTCCTCTCCTCAAAGTGCTGCCTCTTGTGCTGCATCCTAGACTGCACCATGATTGACTATATAGGAGCTGTAGCCCGATTTTCGTAATCAAAACCGTTACAATATCGTAAGTAGTTTAAACCATTATCGTGTTCAGCTAAGTCATTAATTATCCTGGTAGAATACATAATAATGTACCTAACTGGCAATAAGCCGTTGATAAATCGTTTAGTTTCTAGCCAATTGAATTGTCGTTCTATCGAATCCTGTTCAAGGAACACGTGAATACCGATTTTGGATAGGACTTCAATCGAACGACTATGAAACTTCAACTATATTTGACTTGTTTGATTTTTCGAGAATCAGGCTAGGCTGTCGCGTTTTGTCTAGTTCCCTAAGAAATATAAAAATGGCAATCGGCAGCTTTTCTTGTATGTTTAGATTTCCTCTAACCGTTTTGGTCCCCCCAGATACGTTCTCAAACTGTCAAAGCCAGCTTTTGCCATTTTCTGCGACAGCTTCCTGGGATTGAAACTGAAACTTATATTACTTATTAACCAATTTAAAGTAATCGCAATGCAATTTAATCGATAATAGTCACTTTCAGTATGAATTTACGAGACATGTTATCACAATGTTACTCCCCAAATTGCGAACAAATTGTGCTGAAAACATCAACTGTACCAACATCAAATATTAATTTATTTCATTATATTTACGTTAATATTTAACAGTATTTTTGTATTAAGTGTCCACTTTTCATAATTAGTAGCTTTAAGTTTAGTGTGGGACCAATATTATTAAACCATCGTCCATAAACTACGTTTGTAATTTTTGAATCTTTTCAAACTTATCTTACCTTTAAACAGCTTAGGTTATATTACAAAAACGCATTTCTAGATACGAAAATATTATTTCTAAAATTGAATTAAATACTAAAATATATATTTAACAATTAGTGTACATTCTCATGCATAAAATATAAACAAGAAAAAAGAAACAAAAAAATATAAAAATTATGTTTATTTCTAGAACATGAAATGATTAAATTTTCTTTATTCTTTCAACGCATTCAAAGAGTTATACAAAACAGTTTATGTAAACGATCCCGATAAAGATTTGATTAAATCGTATTTTGTAATACGCATGGCACTGCTAACATGCAAAACTAATGGTTGGATGAAATGAATGATGAGGAGAATGATGAATTCATTTCTAATGACTAAATCATCACGCAATTATGATGCCACCTTGATTGCTTCATTATTTTGATCATTACTTTTATTGTGACTTCATTGTTGAACATAATAACAATGTCAGCTTACCATTTATCATCTATTATTTACACGAATCTTATGTAAAAACTAAATGTATATTTAATCACTTTTAGGATTGGATCGTTATAATCATAATTACTTCGGTGTGATAGATGTTATCACAATATTGTGACAGATTTGAAATTATAGATAATTGTCATATGCATTGTTAATGCTGTTTAGCGGGGATTTACATATTGATGTACCTATAGTTAAGGATAAGAGCTCTGGCATGTTAACGCTATGAATGATGTCAAGTTTCATATGAGATGTTGTGTTATGATGAATAAAATAACGTCATGTTACTCTGCGAATAGGCATTCAGTAAAAGTGGATTAGTTACTAACCACTCTTCATTTTATATATGGAACATATGATTAAAAAAACTTGTAAAATATACCAAAATGATCTAATTTTACTGAATGATGATTTATAATATTAAGTATGCATTTTCAAGTTTTGTTAACTTAACTCTGGTTTGAGTATTTATGCCTATAACTGTTCATTAAGCTTTCACAAATTAGTTGTTAACATTAAGCTTTGACAAATTAGGTAAGCAGAGATTCAAACAAAATTACTAAAACCTTATGGAACAGGATATATTTCTTATGGCGTAGTTTATGGACACACCTTTTGTAGTGATACTACCGAATCACTACTGCACCCAGCATTTTTAGTTTATTATACTTAAAATACATTTTTGGTATTTTATTAATTTAAGTAATTATTGTAATAATATTACTTTTATTGTGTAGTGCATCAGTGATCGTCATTATTGTGCTTTTATGATACCTATTATTATTTATTAATTGATTTGTATTTGGTACAAATACATTTTTGTTGAATACACAATTTGTATAATAAACTTTTTGTAAAATACTCTTTGTATAATTCTACAGAAAGCCCACTGTGTGAATTTGTACTTTTCTTTCATTTTTCATAGGAAGGTGATAAAATTTGACTTATTTTTGCAAAAATATAATAACACTAGCATGTGCCACCGGTTTTGCCCCCTTTTTATCCAGATGTGAAATCATCAAGAAGCTTCTCCCGTAACTCTTTCATAAATTCCCACAGCTTATTATTCACTCCCTTAAGGTTTGAATTTCTTATTCCTCGCCTAAACAACACCTGTAAAAAAAATTGCTATTCTGTTTAGGCCGGACATTACTCAGTCTTTGTCTTTTTGATATATTAGATAGATAGTGAATATCAGAAATATTTCAACAAATAACAGCAATTAAAAACTACAGAGGCAAGATCAAAGTCAAAAGAATCAGAACACAACATTTATATAGCAAAAACTAATTAAATCTCATTCTCAAAGAAAACCTAATTCAATTTCGTAACTTATAAGTCTTTCGTCGTCATCTCAACCACAACAACAAAACACGAACCTCCATTTAAGTATCATTACCATAGTAATAGTTTCAGCATACCTGGCTCATTAAAGTTCGCCGCAACGCTCCAAGTTACTTTAAATATTTAACTAAGCTTAAGTAATTACTTAAGTATGCAGGGGGTGCGATGACGTTGATGTTACTCATGATTAATTGTTCTAAAGTATGGTGCTACCGTAGAATGGGGTGAATAGGAATGCAGGGAGAATAGGGACAAAACTTTGATTAGGATGTTTTACTTCAGTTAAATATTTTTATTGATTTCTTTAAACATCGACTTTTATTACAATCACTCCGTCTGCCTAGCCTTTTCCCAACTATATTGGGGTTGGCTTTCAGTCAAGCCGGATTTAGCCAATTACCAATATTTTACGAGGAGTGGCTGCCTTCCAGACCTCCACAACCCATTAACCGGGGTAACACGGTACTTCATGGCAAGACTGGAGTCAGATTTACTGGCTTCTGACTATCCGTAACGACTGCCAAAGATCTACAAGTGACAGCCGGGACCAATGGCTTAATGTGCTTTCCGAGGCACGAAGGAAACTCGGTATGTTAAGATGGTCACCCATCCACAGACCAGTCTTGGCAAGCGTTGCTTAACCTTGAAGATCAACCCGTGTGAATGTTGTTATCTAGCCACGAGCTCCTCATTACATACTCCTTATTGGCTCCTTTATAACAATCACTACATAGTATAAAACAAAGTCGCTTTCTCTGTCCCTATATCCCTATATATCCTAAAATCTTTAAAATTACGCATCAGGTGGGATCGTAGTCAAGCACTAGTTTATAACAATTTTAAAGAAAAATATCCCTCCAAAGTTTTGTCCCTATTCGCTCTTGCGTTCCTATTCACCCCATTTGACTGTAGTCGTGGTTACAGGTTAATGGGCCGATGATATGTCACTCTCATTTGACAAGTTAAGTTCGATAGGGTCGCACGCAATCACGATTATTGCTCGACAGCTATTACGGGATTATGTGATTTTGTTGTGCAATTTATGTGAAAGCATTGCAAGGCTTTTGCATTAAACGCTTGGTTGTAATAGGGATTGGCATTTATGTGGGGAATAGCTGATGCCAGCGGTTTTGCTCGCGTCAAAATAAGTTGCTTAATATAAATTTTGTAACCCCGTTCCATACTCTTAGAAGGTGAGTTTTAGAAACTCGCCTCTTCGTACAGGTTTACGTCATAAAAGGAAGCCATGTGCAAAGATGCTACTAGTCCCAGAAAATTTGGTTGGTATGTCAGTCAGTCAGTTTCTCCTTCAATACGGGTGTATAGATTAGTTATTTAGTGGAGAAGACTATGCTCGGAGTTTCAAGGTGAAGCAGAAGAACCAAAGTTGCTGGTACAGCCCAAAAAATCGTTACTGAAGTTACATTGCATTGAAAGGCGTCCCACAAGTCCTGGTTAGGATACCTACCGATCGTTGCGGTGGCACTTAGGGGAGGCTTATGTCCAGTAGTGGAGGTTTATTAGCAGAAATGATGAATTGTATATAAAATAAATTCGCTTTTTAAGTCTGTTTGATTTACCTGTTTAGTTCTTTTAAAACACGCAACGGATTTTAAAGCGATTTCTGTGTTTCACAAATAGAAGAAGCAGAAAGCAGACATCTAATTTAGGACAAAACCGGGACAAAAACTAGTTCAAGATAAAAACGCATAAGAATAGAACAAGAAAATATAAACTGCTACAAAAAAAAATGATGAAAATGGGAACCTTTTGCAAAACAATGCATTTCCTATCGCCTTTCTAAACTTAAAAGTCAAGTACGTAAAGTACCTACTAAAAATATATTTTATTCACATTTCCAACATGAAACTCGTACAAAAATATCTTCAAAACCCCCAGAACGCTCCGAGGAAAGGCACACATTAAAAAGAAGGCTCTCTACACGCCACAAAGCATTTTAATTTCACAAAAATTGCCTTCTAGAAACAGAGGCGGTGCTAGTTTTCTCTTGTTTTTCATTTAAAGCTCGACACATGACCACAGACCGTGTTTTTTGGGGTGTGAAAACGGCCTACAGCAAACTTTAGCGCTCTACCTAACAATGCAGCTAGAAGGAATGAATCGTGGATTTTGGAAAGTTGGATACGCTATAGCACTTTTGATTGCTGCATATTTTTTAGGAAATTATCAATCAAATACCTTCTCCTACTCTTGATGGTGTGATGGTAACTCTCATAATATTCTCATAGCATGCTTATCTATATGTTACAAAGTAATAAAAATAATATTAGGTACTTCAATTACTTTTTATTAATTTTATACTATTTTATAAAGAACAGACCGCATGTGGTTCTACGTTCCAAAACACAAATCGCAGACATAGGGAACTCAGCCGCCAAACTAAAATGAAAATGGGCAGGCCCCAGCTAGGCTGTCGCATGTCGCAACGTTTGGCGAAGGCAAGTAGGCAACCACTGACTGGATCCCAAATAGCAGGAGCCGTTGACACATTAGGCTCACTGGCCAAGGACCTAGGGGAACCTAGGGGTATTTAAGTCAAGAGTGAATAGGTTGCCTCTAGGCAAGCGTGCTCCATCGTCGACCACATGATGACTTACCATCAGGTGAGATGTGGTCAAGCGAGAGCCTATCAATAATTAAAAAAAAAATAGCTCATAAGTAAAAAATAAAAACCGTACAACTGTGATCCATATTTTGTTAGTATCACAAAACAACTAAAGGAAAATCCTTTTCAGATTCAGAAATGGTTATGAACAGAAAAGAGTAGAAGAATGGAAGGGAGGTTTTTACCCTGCAGTGGGACACAACATACTCATAATAATAATAATAAAAAAGGATTTAATTAATTTTAATTTAAAGATTAGAAGACATAAAAGGCAATCAATACAACAACAAAATAATTATCAAAATATACAATTAGATCAAAAGGTTCATAGCAATTAATGAAGCCGTAGTAACAAAGGCCCTTGACGAGGTTGTCTGTTCTTTGTTGTTAGGCTTGTATACACTGTAGGTAGATACAGTTACGATCCTTCAGCCGTCATGACACGAGGCTTCGAATAGTCCACGTGTAAGGGCCGGAGCACACGATGCGTCATGGTGCCGCACCGCAAATGTTCTTGACCATGACCATAACTGGTCACTCTTTTTAGCGTTTCCACAATCCAATATAAGCTTATCTACTGTATCATTTAACAAATAAATACAATTTTGTTTATGTACTGAAATCAATAATAAGAACTTTTCTTCCTTCCCTTGTCCTATTACGACGCAACACGTTTTTTTATTCCATTCTGTCCTGTCACCGGTCACAGTATTACTAATTCTCTTTCTTTTATATCGCTCCTCACACAATCCTTCCATCTTTTCTTTGGGCTATCTCTCTATCCACCCACATGTAAACTCATAACTCTTTTAGCGTATGAGTATCCCTCCTCTTCATAGACCATACCAAGACAAACGATTCCCTCTTAACTTTTAAACCAGTTTACATTTTTTAAATTCTTTAATAAAAAATAAATATGCCACATCTCATTTCATTTTCAGAACGTCCTCAGTGCGTGTTCCAAGTCTGAGTCGAGGGAAGGTATCTCAGTGCAACAATAGCGCGGTCCCGGCACTTTTGTGTGTAACACTCGGGTCGCGGCGCCTCCCAAAATATTGCACTTCTCTAAATCGCCAGGCAGTGTTGTGAAGCGCATCGATGGTGCAAACTATCGATAGATATATTGACAATGGAGACAAAATAAAATTCTGTCAGTAATAGCGGTTGTTCAAAATATTTGGTACTAGCTGTCCCCTGCGGTTTCACCCGCATTTTTCGTTACTGCTCCGCTCCCGTGGGTCGTAGCGTGATGGTATATAGCCTATAATTTTCTCTCTCCATTTCTCGATAAATGGGCTATCTAACACTGAAAGAATTTTTCAAATCGGACCAGTAGTTCCAGAGATTACCCCCTACATACAAACTTACAAACTTACAAATTTTACCTCTTTATAATATTAGTATAGATATAGATTTACCTTGAAATGTTTCTCTTAAAACTACCACAATGTAATTTCACCATAACTTTTTTTGTTTGATATGGTAACACTATTTTGTTTTTTTCTCTCTCTAAAACATTTTGCTTGTCTTGGTGTGGTTTCATAAATAAAAACGATAAAATTATTTTAAAATTTCGCTAATTTATTATTATATTATATTAAAGTTTCGCTAATTAAAACTGCATTCTTAATTTAATTTCAAGAGTGTTTTAGCGTTTTCCAATTCTTTACATTTTAGACTTTTTTTAAATCGATATGGCTGAGAGAGTATCACTTTGTGCCTCTGTTGTCCAAAACTTATTGAAAAAAAATTATGTGAGCAGAACATGTATTGTTCAATAAACTCACCGCCACGTAAATAAACATCCAAAAATGTATTTACCTGTGAGTAACCGCGACGTTTATATTTATTGTGTGATTTAATTTAAATTACTGCAGCACGTTGATTGAAGCGGTGCTGAATTATCTTTTGTGGTTCAAATGAGCGTAAAATACGATAACATCATAAAGAGTAAACGTGTACTTTAAATAAAGTATTTTCTGCACTGATTTGCTTTACAATAGGAAATATTATTATATGTGTATCGGTTATGCTTTGCTTTGATTAGTCAAGGATAATAAATAAATTTAAAGAAACTAATAGTTGTATTATTCTGAAAAGATTTAATAAAAAGATTTTGCATGGATATGCCTCATTATATTAATAGGAAAAAGCATTAGAGTTCTCATTATTCTGTTAAAAGATCAATAAAAATATGCTTTATATTTATATATATAAGAACAACGATATCTGATTATGTACCAGTATTATAATGCTAGTTAGATCTTCAGTGAAGTCATTATTTAAATAAACGGTTTTGCTTTTCAACAAGCATGCAGAAAGCATAAAAATTATCTTAATATAATAAGATTCATGATTAACTTCAAATAGGGATTTAACACAATAATACTAATCTGGTAATACAAAACAAACAATTTAAACAATGCGTCAACACGTTAATGAAAAAAATCGTTTTCGTTTCGTTTATCTCGTCATTGACAATATCGCACATCGTTTGTCACTTGGGTGGTGCAAGTGGGAATGTCAGATCTTTACTGACTTAAATGAAGTAATCTCGCAGCTTTACATCATTATTAAATCGTTCGCCTCATTTAATATATGGAGCGCGCAGATAATATAGTCAAAGTAATAATTATGCTATGATATTCCAACCCTTCAAATTCGTCAATGCAACAGCGAGGATCACGGCATAGTTAGGTTAGGTAGGTTTTTATTTTTATTTAAATGCTATGAAGAACTTATAGTTACGGCTAAAAAAGAACAATCAGGTAAGAAACAGTAAATTAGACTAACAGCCAATTACAAGTCCTCACTTAAAAGTACAGTACTTATTTACCCTGGATTGGATTTGTTTTCTGGTGAATGGAAGACAATATTATTAGAAAGTTTGGAGAAGACAGAATGAAAGAATTAACTTGTATTTTTTTAGTTTTAATGGCTATTTTGATGTACTAAAAAGAAATAGAATAATTTTATTTTTATTTTGTTACAATCAGAAAACAAACAGTGTTAGCAAATAACAAAAGTACAAAAATTATCGATATCGACAACTTCCAGCGCTACGTCCCCTTCCCTACAAGTTGACAGCAGTACAAAGGCTCTTTGTATGATTGAAGCGGAGACCGTCGCCTATCTGCTATCAGTATACTATGCTGATCAAGATTACAGGTACTGCGCTGACGTTAGTATACGATTCTAGCTTGGAAGGTGTTTGGAAGTGTAGGTGTGGTGTTACTGGCTGTAAGATTGTTCGATATTTACCTTGGCCCTGGAACGCACAGGGAAACTGTAGAAACAAAGGCTAATTTTAGTTAGTAAAATTCTGAGATACTCTCTTGCCACACACAGAGCGGAAAGTGTTATGTAATATGTAATTTCTTGCAGGAAAAAAAGTTTAGTGTTACAGTTGTTGAGGTGTTAGGTAGGCAGATAAATTAGGTTCAACCTATAGAACATTTTTGAAAAAGTTACCGTAGTCCTGGAACACAAAGGGCATCTGAATAATACCTACTAGTAGTAGGTGGTGTTTAGTTAATACACGTCTGACACACCTTCTGGCCTAGGAGAATTCCTTTGATGATTTACGTGCCTCGGAAAGCACGTTAAGCGGTTGGTCCCGGCTGTCATTTGTAGATCTTTGGCAGTCGCTCACTCCCAAAGATCTACAAAATCGTAGTTGGTCTGGTAGGCAGCCGCTCCTCGTAAAATACTGGTATTCAGCTAAATTCGGCTTGACTGGAAGCCGACCTCAATATAGTTGGGAAAAGGCTAGGTAGATGACCACCTCAAAAAATCGAAATGTCCTAAAACAACATTATGTGTACACTTCTTAAATTATTAGAAAACAAAGTTAAGAATCTGTATAAATGCAATGATCTAACCTACTAAGCGGATTTTCGTACAGTTTTTACCAACAGACAGAGTGATTCTTGTTGAAAGTTTGAGTGTATAATACGTTCATACTTAAATACGAGTATTGTGGAAGAGATAAATCGAGAACTTTTAAGAAGCTGTGGCAGGTCTTTATCACACTAATATTATAAAGGCAAAAGTTTGTGAATGTGTGTGTGTATGTTTGCTTTACTTCTTCACATGAGACATGATGAATGGATTTGACGCGAGTACTCATATCATAGAATATCACACAAGAAGATTTTATCCCAGGATTATGTTCATTTCAGACCATTTTCTACGTTCACACGGGCGAAGCCACTGGCCACAGCTAGTCCACTTCATAAAGAACCAGCCTCAAAGCTCTGAAATTCTCGTCAAATCTCTACAGTACTAAATTCTGTCATTTGATTACAAACTCCAAAGTCGGTTAATAAGCAGTGCCTGTAGTTTGTACTTTGTAACTGCAATATACGTAAGTGAGCGGAGCCGAGCGCATAAGTTTCCTGCAAGGCGCTCCAAACTACTATCCGATGATATTAGAAACAGATTTGCTTGATACGAGTTTTATAGGGACAGACATTTTTGTTATCATATTAGAGAGAAGAATGTAAGCTTTGCAGTAATTAAAATGAGGTTTTGATTTGGTCAGTCTTTAGGATTTCAGTTTTTGTTAACTGAAATTACACGGGCGTAGGGTATCCAGCAGTATTTTACAGGATGCATTTTGGAGAGTGTGCGCGGGAATTGCATGACTAGATTCCGCCATCACCTTCCTACCATCGGACAAACCGACGGACAGCGACTATCCACCCTGACGTTGTTGAAACCTGTACGGTCCGGACTAAACGTTAATTTGACCCGTAGGTTATACCGCGCACATCAAAAGGCTTTCATAATTTTCCTGCTACGGTCTTCCAGTCCGATTATAAATTTTGTGTCTGCATGGCTAGAGTAATTAGGCTCTTAATAAACTAGTGCGCATCACTGCTTACCACCAGGTGGAATCGCAGTCAAGCACTAATTTGTATAATAAAAAAGATATGTCTAGTGTTTAGGTATGTTGAGATAAGTTGATTTGTACATACATCCTTCCATCTTTCGATCCTTACATACGAGTACTTATGGGTCATGTTTAAAAGGTATGCGGAATAGATTGTAACATTCCATACTCGTACATACCTCCGTTGACACGGGAGGATGTTTTTGTCTTATTCTGCCCGAGAGATGATTTCGGGTTGTTTTAAAGGTTCAAATCGTACGAAGAACTGTAGTTGTGCAATTCAGGAATTCGTAGTTTAGTTCATATGTCACGCCAGAGATGTCGCTACAATGTTGACAGAAAATGATCCCTATCGTCAGTTTTTTACCCTGAGACTAAATTGACACAAGTAATGTCAAATTTACTATAGGAATGACGCCAGTTCTTTTGTGTTGAAATGTCATTTTAATCTCAGGGTTTAAAAAACAGACGGTAATTCTTTTTCTGAAGACCTTCAACGAAGAACTAGCCCTTAACGTGTACGAAAGAGAATTCCGAAGTTAAAATAATATAAAGAATATCGAAATATCAAGAATGTCATGAACAATAATTGTACGACAATCATGAAATATTGAAATCTCCCTTTTCAATTGCAGGAAGCAGGATATACGCCACAGGCGAAAAAGGAAAACCTTTGCTATGCAAATTAAAGCTATTGACAAGCAACTATATTTCCCATTAAAGTATCTATCTGTACAAAAACGCGAAACAAGAATTGATAGG
Source organism: Mythimna separata (assembly GCA_030763345.1). Taxonomy (NCBI): domain Eukaryota; kingdom Metazoa; phylum Arthropoda; class Insecta; order Lepidoptera; family Noctuidae; genus Mythimna; species Mythimna separata. Next base: position 17,338,322 of record CM061183.1, read on the forward strand.
TTTGCTACGCTTCCTGTTTAAAATAAATTGGAATTTAAAGATACGGTTCTATTCTGGTATTACGCACCTAAGATAGTTATCGCCAGGGATGCAAGTTCATCTGAAGCGAGGGAAAACGGAAAGCGGTCAACTGAAACAGAAGACGGACGGACGTCGAGCTACTTGTTGCTCGTCGTCCGCAAGCTCGTCCGTCGTAGGTCGCCCGGTGACTACCGATACCCAGGGCGTCTTCCGTCCGTTCCTTCACGTTTATGGCCATATCCTTTGCTAACATTACTTTTTCGCAGAAGAAGGACTTGACTGCCTTCCCCTTACACCGGACGCGAGAGGTCACCACCGCCGGTCGCCTCCACAAGGACACGGCGGTGCTCCATCCAAGCGCGGAAGATTTCCACCACGTCCAAACAATGGTCACAAACGGGCGTTCCTCCCGAACTCTTTATGTCCGGTGAGGACCTATGTCAAGCAGAAAATGGAGATGCCGTGGAGGCAGTCCTCATTGAGGGGCACGGTTGTGGCATACCCAGTCAGTCCAACTTCTATGAAAAAGATCTAATTCAAGCGAGTGCCTTGAGCTACTCATACGAGTATAAGGTATGTAGGCGCGTACCAGGCGCCATAGAGATTTAAAACCTTTTTTTGACCTTCATTGTGTGATTTATGGAATGATCATTGAGCGGACGAGAGTGACAACCCAGTTGTCACTCTGGCGGAACGTCATAATCATAAAAACAACCACCGTACTCGTAAAGTTTTGGAATTGAACGATAGCGTGGACTAAATGATTACGACGGATCACTTGTGTCCCAAATCTAAATCCATCGAGGCTGCTAGTCGAAGACGAGTCTACTTATTTCCAAAATACCACCCCACAATACCCACTCTTAGATGAATGATTCTGATATAGGTACCCACGTGCCTTTATCAGAAGTGGGATACGAAAAACAGTTGGATAAAGATACTCAGCCGCACAATCAACCTAGCAATAGTGGATTGTTCAGTGAAGAGTAGTTGCCTACTAACCCGTTTGTTAGCAATGCCGCAGCAAACATCGCAGTCTGCAGCAAACAATAACGCGATTCAGTTGACCAAGTTCGACCCAAATGATGAAGATGCTAATGTTAAGGGCTGCAGGTGCCGTGTTTCCGATCTGATTATTACCGGCAAGAATTTGAGTGGCCTAGAACTTTTAGGTGCCCTGACAACCGTGAGCGGCATTTGTTCTAAGTTGCGTTTGGAAGACTTAACCTGGAAAGTTGTGAAGCAAACATTGCTGGCGAAATTTGCAGAGCACAAATTGATACAGGACTATTTCGATGACGTGTTGCGCTTTCAGATCGGAGCAAAGGAGACTGCTAGTGAATCAGCTATGCGTTAATGGGCAAATCCCTAGCGAGTGAATCCCTATAGTCAAGATGTCAGAAGAGGCAATCACCGGGTTCGTTATTTCTGTTCTGAGCTCGAAAGACCACATGATTCGTCGTGAACTGAATTTCTTTGATATCACAACTCGTGCTCAACTCTTCCGGACATTCGGTGGGATTTCTGTAAAGCATTGTACCGGGACCGAAGATAATGATAGTAATGGAATAAACCAAAAATACCTCAACTGTCAGACTCGAAGTTCTACGGATAATGTCATCGGTATGTGGTTCCTAGACACAAAATAGCAAAGTGTAAAAGGAGACGATCTAGCTAATCGAGCTGATGGTTCCAACACGGATCAGGTCAAGGACGAGCCGGCACCAATCACCTGTTTCACCTGCGGGATGCCTGGCAACGTAATTACGTCATGCCCTGAGAAGAGAGGCGGCACAGCGTCAGGGAGGTAAACACTTGCGAGCACAAGACTTCGAGAGGTAAACTGACGACGGCATCTGGTGAGCATATCTGTTTCCTTTTTGATCAGGGCTTATTTTAGCCGCCCGCATGACCGAGGTTGAGGCTCGTTATCATTTATATGAACTAGACACTCAGGCAGTCGTTCGAGCGGTCGAACCTTCGCACGGCCGGAAGTTCACAGTTTACGTAGACTGTAATTCGTTGAAGGCGTCTAAATCAAAGTTCGATTTGATACCCCGCGTCCATAGGAGTCGGCTATGGGTCATGCTTCAAGCGTACGATTTTGATATTCTTTATCGTGAAGGGTAAAGCATGGATCACGACGATTATCTATCGCGTAATCATCTACCTAAGATCGCAACTGTAGAACATTGTTCCTATATCATTGTTTCTCCTCGTTCTACTCCTGCAAAGAAAGTAAGTTCGTAGAGTTTCATGGAGTTGGTTGTCTGTCGAACAAAAGCGCGACGCTGAAATGCTTCGAACGGTGATTTACCGGAAAATGTAGCAAAAACTTATGATGTTAGGATTGGTATTCTTTACCGGAAAATTAACTGTAATAAAACGGTTTCTTGGCTACCTATAGTACCCCGCTCATTGGTATGGACTCTGATCAGTCACATTCATTCGGAAATTCAAAATTTAGGACCCGATAAGACTCTCGTCAAAATTACAATCTCTATTGGTTCCACGAGATGTCGAAAAGTGTTCGCAGGTTTGTCGACTCATGCATAATATGTAAAACCTCGAAAGGTCCCTCAGGTGCCCAACTAGTAAGACTTCACTTCATTCCTAAAGAGCCAACCCCTTGGCATACGCTGCACATAGATTTTACTGGAAGATTGACGGGTGAGAGTGATCAAAAAGAATACTATTCCGTTATATTTGATGTGTTCACCGAGTACGTCCTTTTAGAACACACCACCTCTATAAATGCCGCCAGTGCCCTTATGGCACTGAAGAAAGCTATTTGTTTGTTTGGGGCTCCTAAACGAATTGTAGTTGATCAGGGTCGCTGCTATATTAGCGGTGAATTCAAGAAGTTGTGCGGACCATCACATTGACCTTCACTTCTACGCCACTGGCTCAAGTAGAGCAAACGGTTAGGTTGAACGGGTAATTTAATGCGAACTCTAAAATCATTAGTTACAATCATTGAAAATGATCCACACAAGAATTGGCGCGATGAGTTTAGCCAACGTGCAACTTACTCTAAATAGTACACGGTCTACCGTCACGAAATATACTTCGACTGAAGTAATGCTTGGAGTTCAATCGTACTCGTTAAGAATTTTCAAGCTTTCCACTGGAGATGGTCCACACGATCGCTGAAATTTAGAAGCGATACGCTTAAATGCATCCAAGGTTATAGAGAAAGTTGCTAACGCTGATACTATTCGTTTTAATCGCGGAAGAGCTAGAGTAAATCCTTTTAATAGAGGTGATTATGTTTAAGTTAACGTTAAAGTATTCGCACGATAATTTGCGTTTGGTGTCGGGAGGACACGAGGGCTTAATGGAATTAGCTGGAGGTATTATGAATGACAAGGAAGCCGTGAAGGCGGCAAATATGCAGTCAGAAGACATTATTGATGCCGACTTTAAGACTATGTCGGCTTCAACAATCGCAGTGTTGACACCATAACTGCAGATTACACCTAGTGCTGAGTCGGTAGATAAGGTAAAAAAAAAAGAAAGAAAGAAAAGAAAAGAAAGTAGTGTTGGTGTGTGTGCTGGTTCGGTAGTGATGATGGGATGACCTTTGACGTAGAAGTAGACATCCACCGAGCAAAGTGTTCAGGACCTAAGGTAGGTTCCGATTGTGTGATGTGATTACGTGTGTATGGGTGTTGTTATCCGGTTTTGCCTATTGGTTGGTAATTCGAAGGGACGCAAACCCAGAGACGATGTTGTCCGGTCCTGGCTAGAGTGCTAGCAGGTCGAAGGGACGCATGCGTCAGTGTGTCACGAATGGATAGTATTGTCCGGGCTAGCGGTGCTGGTTGAAGGGACGTACGTATCTAGTTCGGTGACGTGAGTGATGGCGAGTCGAAGGGACGGTGTTGTCCGGTCTTGCACTTGTGGCAAGTCGAAGGGACGCATTTGTCCGGGCTGCGCATCATGAGTTGGCGAGTCGAAGGGACGGTGTTGTCCGGTCTTGCACTTGGGGCAAGTCGAAGGGACGCATTTGTCCGGGCTGCGCATCATGAGTTGGCTAGTCGGAGGGACGGTGTTGTCCGGTCTTGCACTTGGGGCAAGTCGAAGGGACGCATTTGTCCGGGCTATGCATTGTATGAGAATAAAAGAGCGGTGCAAGTTGCGAGAGTGAGTTCGAAACTAGGCTGTGGCCTAAAGTAAGATGCACTGGCTCATGTCAGGGTGGACGAGCATGGTGGCTCGATTAACAGTATGGTACCTTCTCGTTGCAGGAATACATGTGCGCCCGAGGACGAGCGATTGTCAGTCCGGCCGTGTAGGCGCGTACCAGGCGCCATAGAGATTTAAAACCTTATTTTGACCTTCATTGTGTGATTTATGGAATGATCATTGAGCGGACGAGAGTGACAACCCAGTTGTCACTCTGGCGGAACGTCATAATCATAAAAACAACCACCGTACTCGTAAAGTTTTGGAATTGAACGATAGCGTGGACTAAATGATTACGACGGATCACTTGCGTCCCAAATCTAAATCCATCGAGGCTGCTAGTCGAAGACGAGTCTACTTATTTCCAAAATACCACCCCACAATACCCACTCTTAGATGAATGATTCTGATATAGGTACCCACGTGCCTTTAGGTATTTCAAAACAAGGAAATTAAAGTTACGAGTATGTACATGAAGTTACACATACCTGAGAAGTGGGTGTTTTTGTTTACTAACATTTAAGTATGTTGTTGTTGCTATTTGCATAATTTCCTCATGCAAATAAGGGCTCAACTTATAATTACTCTCCTACGCATGATTATAATTAAACCGGTACGCTCCTTTGTACTTATGTTACTGTTTACAATTATGTGTACTACTGAGTTAGTGAGTTTTTTTAATTAATTGTTTTTGTGAAATAGCCATTTAATGTTAGACGAACTGAGTGGGTAAAATTGATTATTGTTATGATTACAATTCCGTAAATAAATACGTGTTACGGCCGCTAATTAACCGTTTATTTTAATGAAATTATAACTTGACACTGACCTGCACAATACAGAAAGTTTGATATTCACGGGTTGACCTGGCGTTTTCACTCTAAAGGATGGTAAATAAGGATTATTATTAGTACAGAACAAACTGTCTGTAGAGAGCAACGTAGCTTTTTTTGATGTAATGTGCCCTTTTTTGTGTCGGAAATCATCAAATGGAGTTGTAAGGTAAGGACATACATATATTATTATTATAGTGCTCAAGCGTGTGCGCAACCACAGGTCTCTCATAAGTAGTCTGACGGGATGACAATCGAATTGGTTTCTACATTGGTTTCTACTGAACTTGTTTTTTTTTCAGTTTTTATTTAATGTTATTTTTAAGTAGTCGGTTCTTTTTTAATACTTTTTTGTTTTAAGTGTAACGTTGAATAAATAAACGAATCAATTACTTCAAAAAAAATGTGCAAAGAATGGAATCACTTAATAATTTAAACAGGTGTTACTTTACGGAAACCAATCCAATGATGACAAATCCTTTATGTAGGTACTATTCTTTACAGAAACATGAAGTGCTTGCGCGTACCGAATTATTTGTAAAACACGCGCGGCCAACGTCCGCGGCACGTGCTTTCTGCTAACATTATTATAATTTACGTATTTATCGGGATTTTTACTGGCGTCTGCTATTGATAATTCATGATTTCAGCTGGTGGTATATTTGCAATGTATAGTGGTTAGTGGTTATAGAATAGGGAGTCGGACTTATAGTACACATGGGCACATTGGGTACCTTTAGTATTACGTTAATGTCTCTACACACCAAAGCCGACCATGTCCTGGAATAGCTCTTAGGCTATATTCTGTCCTGAGGTTATGTTCCTTTGGTACAGTTTTCTGCTTTCTCACGGGCGAAGCCGCTAGCAGCAACTAGTAGTTCGATATTTATTCACGCTCGAAAGGCTGTACGGATTTGGATGAAAAATCGTTACAATATGTCCTAGAATAGCACTTAAAATATGTTCCATCCCAGGATCTTTGAAAAAATATCCCTTGGAACAGCTTTCTACTTTCACGCAGGTGATGCCGCTTATAGCAATACATATTCCAGACAAGGCCGGTTCAGACATATCGTTTGGGCCAATTTATCGAAATCACCAGTTTAAAATTCTGTATTCATACAAATGCTCAACATGTTTGACCACATGAAACAGCTACATATATTTTACTCAAATCCAAACCAATCCAATCTAACACAAAATTCATGAATCCGAATTTTTTCAGCAACGAAACATTTTTAAAGCAGTCCCCGCTTTGAAACCGCCACCCGCCCACGCGATGGCCGCAGCGTCGCCGCTGCGTGCGGGAGGAATGTTCAATTACTGTCCACCACCGCGCAATATCAACCTCGAACAAATATTCATACACACACACCGATGAAACACAAGTAGACATACATACTTGGACTTAGGACTACTATCCACGGACGCGAAGCTTCATAGACGCGTTAGCATTATTAGTATTATCGGCCTTGTATGTTCGTTCCTACTGTTGAGACTCAGGCCTCCTCTCTAGGAGAGGGAGTGGGCAGTAATCCATCACGCGTGCCCAGTGCGGGTTGGTATATCATAGATATTCGTCATTATGCGCTTGTTGTAGGTATGCAGGCGCTTGCAGCATTAGCAGCAGCAGAAGAAGATAAAAATCTTCTTCTTCTTTTCGGGTCGATGTACTTCAACTAAATTTTCTCTGACCAGTGTTTGGCAACTGTACAGCTCTATTATTGGCCTCGTTTAGATTCTAAAAAGTACAGGTGGTTGTGCATGATGGGCAGTTCGGGAAGTGCCGCATGTTTCGTGCAGCTGCTCCACAATGGCACTGTGTTAAGGATGGGTCTAGGATTCATTTGGCCAGATTGATTTTACAGCGGCCAACCTGGGTCCGCAGTCGGTTAAGAGATTTCCGCTTTTTTTAATATTTATAGTCTCGCGTTTGACTAGTATCTCGCATGGTAAGCGATGATGTGGTCGACAATGGAGCACGCTTGCCTACATGCCTACAAAACCATGAAACTCAGTCGAAAAAGCGGCAAAGTTTTGCTCAAGTCGCTTTAAGCAGGCTTCACGACGCCTGCCGTACCGCATGTCATACGATTGGGCGTACATCATGCACGTTTTTATTTTTTCTAAAAATGGTCAGAACGTCTTCGTCGTCTAACGGCATTATTTGCCACAAATTATTAAAACGTACGCGTATTATATAAAGATCTGATCAAACTGTCTGGCGTCTTTTGAAGCGTCCAAGAAGCTACGCGTCCGTGGATGCTAGGCTTTAGGTTGGGTTACTGTAACGGTTGGTTACTGAAGAGAATCTTACAGTTTTTCTTTAATGCCGTGTTTTATAAGGAGCTACTGCCAATCAGACCTTCACAACCCAGTTGCTGGGCAACACGGTACTCCTTGAATACACGAACGGTGATGGTCAGACTTTTTGCCGCTGACTACCTGTAACGACTGTCCAAGATCTACGAATGACAACCGGGACCAACACACAACGACAGTAATTTCCTAGATAAACTTAGAAAAGTACATAGGTATGAATTGAATAATTCACATTGGTGTTTTTCCGGTTCGAAAATAAGTATAAATATCACAAGTTAATTAAGTTAAACAAATAGTAACCGTTAACGTAAGCTAATTCTTCGTAAATAGCTCGACAAATATTTGTTTTTACCGACAAGCTGCTAAGAACTGTGTTATTTACCTACTTGTGGACTTGCGTAGTACACTGTTTTTTTGTTTATTACATAAACAGAATTACCTATACTTCTCATGTTTTGTATAAACAATATAATGTACATAATAATATGTACATAAGAATTGAAGTAATTTCTTCTAGCCACTTTATTTTTCGATTTGTCGAATCGAACTGATATTATACAGGAGAACGTGTGTGCGTGTGTGTGTATATGTTTATTTATTTCTTCTTTTTGCTCGAAAGGCTGAACGAATTCGGATGAAATTTGGCACACGTTACAGCTAACGGGGGTTGAACCCGTTAGAAGTGACAGTTGATTAAAATTAAAAGTTTACTAAAATACACTAATAATTAATAAACTTACATACACCAATTACAACGACTCTATAAACTTTTGCACACAAAAAATGGCGTCGTGTTTTGCTGTGAGGTGTTTCCTTCGTCGAAATCGTCGATACGGCACCCTTTGATGTGTTCAAACTCTTCTTCTTCTTCTTCTGCCTGGCGTTAATCCCGGCCATTGCCAGGGTCCGCCTTCCGACTACGTATTCTCCACTTTGCCCGATCTTTAACATCCTTCTCAGTGAGGCCATTGGCTCTCATGTCGGACTTGACGACGTCCAGCCAGCGCTTGCGAGGGCGACCACGGGACCTAGCCCCAAGGACAGCCATATCCATGCATCTCCGACCAACGTACTCCCTAGGGCGGCGCATGATGTGGCCATACCATCGCAGACGACACTCTTGCAGTTTTTCCCCCACGTCACGGACACCAAGGCTACCTCGGATGAATGAGTTGCGTATGCGATCGGATCGCGTTACGCCGCTCATCCACCTCAGCATCTTCATCTCCGTGACGCGAAGCTCCTGGGTGTGTCTGCTTAGTGCTGGCCAACATTCGCCACCGTACAGGAGGACAGGCCGTATGATGCATTTATATATCTGCCCTTTGAGCCTCGGAGGCATTTTACGGTCACATAAAACGCCCGTTACCTCGCGCCATTTTGCCCATGCCGCGCCTATACGTGCTTGGACATCGTCATCCACGCTGCCAGACTCGTGCAGCACGGATCCAAGGTACCGGAACTTATCAGACTTAGTGATCAAATCCGACCCTATCCGGATAGTACCTGAATCCGTGCCACCACAGGACATGTACTCAGTCTTCGCCACATTTAGTCTCAGACCGCCGTTTTCCAGCGTGTCTTTCCAAATGTTGACCCTGCGCTCAAGATGGGCTTTGTTCTGGTTAACGAGGGCGATGTCATCGGCATACATCATTAGCCATGGAGGCTGATCCTGGATGTTTGCCGTAACTACATCAAGCACAACGTTAAACAAGAACGGGCTTAGAGCCGAACCTTGGTGAACGCCAACAGATATTGGAAAGACATTGGATTCGCCAACAGCGGTCTGGACAAAGGACACGGAATCGCGGTACATATCTCTGATAATGTCAATATAGGCCTCGGGAACACCCTTGAAGCGGAGTGCCCACCAGATAGCCTGCCGAGGTATACAGTCGAAGGCCTTCTGCAGGTCTAAAAAGGCCATATGCAGAGCTCTCCTTCTCTCTCTGTAAGCCTCAGACAGAGTCCGTAAGGCGAACACTGCATCCATGGTGCTGTTACCCGCCCGGAAGCCATATTGACACTCAGAGATAGTGCACTCGCTACGAAGCCTTGTGTCAATGATGCGCTCGAAGAGCTTCATGGTGTGGCACATGATCTTGATACCGCGGTAGTTACTGCAATCCTGTACGCTACCTTTGCCTTTGTGGACCGGGATAATCAGGCTTAGTCGCCACTGGTTTGGCATTTCCTTGGTGGTCAGGATGCGGTTATAAAGATCAGTCAGAAGGTCCACACCATGTGAGCCCATCGCCTTCCACACCTCAATTGGCACATTGTCAGGCCCAATCGCTTTCCGGTTCTTCATGTGGCGAAGAGCAATGCGGGTTTCGTCGGGGGAAATAGGGGAAATAAGTCCGAGGTTAGGAGGCGGTTCGGGAGGAAGGTTGTGGGGATGCTGTTTATTAGACAGCTCCGAGAAGTATGTACACCATCTCTCCTTAACGGAAGGAGCATCATAGAGCAGCTTACCCTGGGCGTCCCTTACACAAAGACATTTGCTAATGTCCCGTGTAGCCTTTTCCCGGGCACGCGCCAGCTTAAAAATAAGCTTCTGCCCCTCCGCAGTTTCCAGCTTGTCGTACAAGGGCGACAGGCTTTTGCTGCGGGCTCTGGCTACAGCTTTTTTACAAGCGCGCTTAGCCGCTCCATATGCCTCCCTGTCTTCCGGAGAGTTGGTCCCTTGCCACTGTTTAAATAAACCCCTCTTCTTCCGAGTCGCCCCCTGAACCCCGTCATCCCACCACCACGTTTCCTTGTCTATGACGCGGCCACCACGAGAAGTGCCAAGGACGCGCTTACCCGCAGTGGTGATTGCTGAATGGATCCTACTCCAGATCTCTTGAACGGACTCATGCGGGGCACTCACCGCAAGATGCTCGACCTCCGCGATGAAGTCCGACTGTTTAGAGCCATTAAGCAACCACCACTTAGTGCGGGGTTCGCGTTTCTCAACAACTTTCTTCCTTGGCACGACCGCAAAGTCCAGGACAAGAAGGCGGTGTTGAGCCGTTAGGCTTTCGCCAGGGATGACTTTGCAGTTGGTAACCTTGCCAATGTGGCACCGTCGCACCAACAGGTAATCTATCTGGGTTGAGTAGGCACCACTACGGTACGTAATAAGATGGTGGGGCTTCTTCTGAAAGAACGTATTCGCGATGGCAAGGTCCGATACGGCGCAGGTCCTGAGTATACTGACTCCCTCTGCATTTAGTTGGCCGTATCCAAAACCACCGTGAACACGTCCGTGCTCTCCAGCAAACTGACCTACGTGACCGTTGAGGTCCCCCCCAACCAAAACATCTTCGGAATTCGGAATAGCGCGCAATACGTCCTCGAACTCATTCCAGAAGGCCTCCTTTTCAGACTCACAGCAACCAGTTTGAGGAGCGTAGGCACTGATTAGGTTCGCAACTGATCCTTCGATCAGCACCCTAACTCGCATCAGCCGGTCGCTGTATCGGTCTACTTCAAGAAGGCCATCCTGAAGGTCCTTAGACAGCACTACGGCCACTCCGTTCCGTCCCGATGGTGATCCGGCGTACACTAGCCGGTACCCCTGCCCGATGTCACGGGACTTATTCCCCTTCCAGCGCGTCTCCTGAAGGAAGGCGCACTGGACCCGACGCTTCGCAAGTACGTCCGCGAGTTCCCTGCAACGTCCGGTTAGAGAGCCAATGTTCCAGGTGGCAAAGCGGAACTTCCTTTTAGGTACTAACCTCTTTAACCGTGCCCGTACTTGACACGGTAGCCCTAACCCACTTGTCACAGGTTTAGGGCGATGTGCCTGCGCGTCGTTATGCGGCGACGCCCTAGCACGAGTACCTAGATCAATCCTATTCCTATCCATAAATATTTGACTGAAGTTGGTTTTACGTGAGGCGACCAGCCGTCTGACCCCCACAACCCTACGAGAGGGAAACCAGGTTTGCCAGAGCCTTGTCCGTTGAACAGCAGGGTGCACCGCTAGCAGGTAAGGTTGGCTTGGGTCCTTCAGATGTTAATGGACCCCATACACCCCCACCCCATGTGTTCAAACTCTTCTATCAGAAAGGTTCCCAAATGATGAGTCAGCATTCGCACCACAAACGACCTAAAATTAGTATTATGGTGCGACTCCAAGTGCACGACTCTCTAAGTCCAGTTAGTCAAAAAGCCTGACACTCCCTGCTAGACTAGCTGGAGTTAAAGATGTCTTATCACTAGAAGATTTCTCACAACAAGTAGACAGCGGGGAATTTCTAAAAAGGAACCCTGTAGTCCTAGAACGCAAAGGGCAACAAAAGAGACAACAGGTGTGGTTTTAATCAGTATAAGTCTGACACGCCCCCGCTCCGCCCAGAGCGAGAGAAGCCATGAGATGATCTTCACCTTTAAAGAAAATAAGTAGACATTGAAGTTAAATTGAATTATTGCAAACCACTTTAATCCACAATAATTCAATCCTACAACGACCTTTTAAAGACAACAAAAACAGTTTCTTTTTCATTCATAATATTGACTGGTTAAATTAAATCATTAATCGCTATTAACTTTTACTATGGCTTGACACTAAATAGGTAATTAGACAATTTTCTCGGTACAATCTATCGTGCCAAGCGCCACTTGACATCTTACCAGTTAGAATTATTCGAGTCTTTGACCTCACTAAGGATTTACAATAGCTATAAAACTTCATCATAGTCATCTGACAGCCCAGTGGTAATGGCCCCGACTTGTGAATCGTACATCGTAGCCCTCCCGCTCCGCTCTAGAACGGGAGAAGTAGTTGGATTATTTCCCAACTAAAAAAAACCTACCTGGGTGTGAACTTGTCATGCACGATTCATAAGTTAGGGTCGTTACCACCGGGCTGTGAAGGCTGAAGTCATACTGTTACTCCCCAAAACCTACTCCTATGTCGGAACAAAGAAGGATGCCTTGCGTTCCAGGACCCCGGGTTTTCCTTTCAGAAGTCAACCTACGGTTAACCCACCGGTTTTGCTGACATATCTTTGAGGCGACAACTTGGGCTCGGATGGTTACCGAACGGCCGTCATTATCATCATCTAAGCTGACAGACATGCACTGCTCGACATAAGCGGAAGCTTGGGGAGCCAAGCGTCGCCACAACAACTGGTTCTGCGCGTCTCACATCCAGGTCATCGGTCCATTTTGTGGGAGGCCTTCCAGCGCTGCGTCTTCCAGTACGTGGTCGGCACTACAGATTCTTTCATTCCCATCGACCATCCGTTGTACGAGTAATGTGCCCTACCCACTACCACTTAAGGCTGGACAAGATCCCCTGAACATTTGGCCAGAATTAGATGGTCACATACACTGACCTTTAAATGCATTTTTTATTTTGCGAAATATTGATAGATTTAAATATGCTATGTTTCGTCTGATGAAGACTTAACCAGTAGTTTTTTTTGTGTAGAAATTATTTCTAAAGTTCAAAGCCTAATGAAAGAAGTAGAGAAAACAAGAGAAAAAATATCACATCGTTATTTTTTTTGGCAAAAATATTTGACATACGAAAACATCATTTGTTGCAAATGTTTTACATGAGTTTATAATAAACATGTACTTTTTTCAAACCTATTGACCTAGCCGTTACCGAGAAGGCTTCAGAAAATCACTGTTTTTTAGCACCCATCGGGCGCTAAGACCTTAAGTCTGGCGACCGCTATATAACACTATACTTAAGCATTATATTCAACATTGAATACGTCAGTACCCAGCACGAACCTAAGTAAGTAGCTCTCGGGTAATTAAATCGTGTACCGAAATAACTCCAGGTTCGTATGATATTTCCTACACGGGTACGCACTTACGTCCAGAGACTTATGCTCCCACTGGGACTAAAGCGCTGGCCACACAGAAAAGACGTAAGACGCAGACGGGGCACGGGCTGGCGCAAAAGTACCAGCGTTGCGCCCGCGCCCCGTCTGTTCTGTATGTTTTGAGACGCGACGCTTCTATACATTTTGTATGAAAGAGACGCGGTAGAGACAAATGCCCGCGCCCCGTCTGCGTCTTACGTCCTTTCTGTGTGGCTAGCGCCTTAGACACGTTCTGTCTAAATAATAACTCATCTCGAGGATCTGTCTTGGGATAATAATTGTTGTAGACACACTGAAGTACATAGTGTACTTACATAGGTTCATGACAAGAGTGTTGATTAGAAAACAATGTAATAATATAATTGTTTGCTTCTGTCTGCGGATTTGTCCGCGTGAAAGTAATGAATTATTCCAAGGTAGCATAATTTAGGATATAAGTAGTAGTAGTAAAAGGCTAAGTAGATGATGTAGACTATATCCTAAATTATGCTCATCATCATAATCTACCTAGCCTTTTCCCAACTATATTGGGGTCGGCTTCCAGTCAAGCCGGATTTAGCTGAATACCAGTATTTTACGAGGAGCGGCTGCCTACCAGACCTCCACACCCGTTAACTGGGGTAACACGGTACTTCATGGCAAGACTAGAATCAGATTTACTGGCTTCTGACTATCCGTAACGACTGCCAAAGAGTATTCAAGCATAGAAGAGTAAAAAACATAAACACACACTGTTCATACAAACTTTCGTCTTAATATTTTCACGTGTTGCCTGCGTGATAGTAAAAAATTATCCCAAAGGAACATGCTCCCAGGATAAAAGTATCCTATCCATGGCTGTGAAATGTATGAGAAATAAATCAATATATTTTTTTAATTTATTATTCCAAGAAACTTTACAATATTATCAATAATGGTTTTGCCATACACGAAAGCCTCTAAGACCTTTTTCACATTATCCGATCCGATATCGGTATCGGACGCCGATCCGATATCGGGGTAAGTAAAATGTATGAAATTCCGTGCTCCGATATCCGATATCGGGTCGGACAATATGAAAGACAGGTACATATTTCATACATTTTACTTACCCCGATATCGGATCGTCGTCCGATACCGATATCGGATCGGATAATGTGAAAACGGTCTTAGGGCTTATCTGTATGCCTGTGTGCCATACCTACCCACATTATACAGGGTGTAAAAAGACCGATCACCAAGCCGATAACTACACATTCTGTACATGTAATTAAGTAACCTAGACCAAAAAATATTGCTGGGAAAAAACTTTTTTTTTTCATCTTTAAAAAATAATTAATTAATAATAACTTCGATCAGCTGAGCGTTCGGCCGCTCGCGCTTGGTCATTGAACCGACCTTACGCTTGTGTGTGTGAGGCGCTCGTTGTGTTTAGTTTTCGTTGCATTTTTCTAACTTCAAATGCGTAATTTGGTATGAAAAAATGATAATTTTGATAATGTTTGTTCGGAAGAAAGTTTACTAATGATACTTGGAATACGATTTTGAAATAAAAACGATCAAAAATGTTTGACTTTGACCTTCAATATCTCCAGAACCAGTGAATTCCCAGGTATGTCCTAGAAGAAAAAAAGTATACCAGTGATGAGTAGAATATGGGGTTTTCGTTTTCGTTAAGGGTCTTTTTACACCCTTTATAATGCAATACGATACGAAATCTCTTCGATATTACAAGCAGGTGTAAAGATAAAAGGCAGTGTTGCCAATCTGTGCATACAAGAACACAGCTGTTACTAGGGTATTATCGTCTGAACCAGTTACTTTGAAGATCACATGTCACAAATAAACTACCATAGATCTGACATTTCCAACATTGTAAGGCAATACACAATGGATACTTGTAAACCACATAAAAGCCGATCGTATTTTTATTATTTATACCTTTCAACGTAAACTCCCAATCTTTTATTTATTAACCACATCTAAAAAATCCTAATCAAATCAGTAAATCTGACTCCAGTCTTGTCACGTTACCCCAGGTAATGGGTTGTGGACGTCTGGTAGGAAGCCAACCCAAAATAGTTGGGAAAAGGCTAAGTAGATGATGATGATAATGTATGTTTTTAGAAATATATTAAGTATGTTTATCAGTTATCTAGTGCCCGTAACACCAACACTTGTCCTATATTGTTACTGTGTGTGTTAAAATGTACAAATAAATAAATTATTATTATGGTTTTTAAGTGACATTTTCTCAGGTACAAAACCTGGTGTTTTAGAATCTCACGGGTGTGAACCAAGGTGAGATCCTAGTTATTAATTAGTTTAAGATGGTAAAGCGCTTTGTACTGCATTTAAATTATTATCTAAATCTAGTTGTAAAAACTTTCTAACTATACGGCAAGTTATAAAAGTTATTATTATTATTATTATTACTCTGCTTAGCTTGGCACTAGACTGCATTGTGTGAAAGTTAAAAAACCGGGCAAGTGCGAGTCGGACTCGCGCACTGAGGGTTTCGTACCAACCTACCTATAAAAACAGTTTAATTCTCGAATCGAGTCTTGAAGACTTTTCAATTTTTTTTTCTTGTGACGTAACTAAAAATTTTCAGTTTTCAGACTTTTCCCGATATTAGTACTATAATACCTTGCTTCGTGCCAAATTTCAAGATTCTAGGTCAACGGGAAGCACCCTATGAGTTTTGATTCCTTTGACAGTGTCGAAATGTACGTTTTTTGCAACATAAACGGGCGTATCTTTTTTTTCCGTCAACTTACAAATTTGATTTTTGCACAACTTCAAGGGACCGCGGATTTCAATATATGGTTTTAATTTCAACTTGATACCTTCACGCGTTCCTGAGAAAAAGGGTCTTGACAGACGGACGGACAGACGGACAACAAAGTGATCCTATAAGGGTTCCGTTTTTTCCTTTTGAGGTACGGAACCCTAAAAAAGATGCTTAGCTAATAAATAAAAATAAATATATCGGACTTCAAAAGCGAAGAGGTTTGGTTGGTTGACTCACAACTAAAAAGAGTAATATAAAATAAAAATTAAATAAAAAATACAAACCTTTATTTAAAAAAATCCCTACAATGTACAAAATAAATTAATTTCGGAAGTTGGTGTTAAATAAAGAACAAAAAAAACTATTACAGAAACACCGTCCGAAATTAAACTTATTTCCTACTTTTATTTATATCATAGAAAAGGGGTATAAATCACTTTCCACCTCAAGCACCTCAAATAAGTCGAGTAATCTGTTTACCCAGGAAAGTACTTATAATTTGAGCAAACTTCCACAACACTCTCGGGTCAGATTTTCAGTATTCATAATTCAGAAGTTATTCAAGTAAATTACCATTCGTCCTTAGACCTCTGGGCCGGGTTAGGGTTGCCAAGGATAATGTTTTAATTGTAGCTTACGCCTACGAAGGGATTAACTTATAAGTAGACTGCTTCCATAACTGGAATTTTTCAGTACTTTTTCTCAAAATATTTTTTTATTAAGTTTAAGTAGATTTTTTTAAGGGGAGATTCATCTAATGACGTCTCCCGCTTTAGGGCAGATTTGGACTACTCGTATAACATTTTTACTGACTAAAACCCAATCTTAAATTCCTTCTTTTCCTTCGTTCCAGGGATATGGGGTTCTCTTTCGCACAACCCATGGCCCCAGTAGGACAACCCTGCTGGTGGGTCAGTCCAATTTGCGAGAGGCCTTCCAACACTATGTTTTACGCTGCGTGGTCGCCACTCCAGAACCTTTCGGCCCCTTCGATGATCTGTTCTGCGAGGCCCTGCCTGCTGCCACTTGCGTTCTGGTTACGGCTGCAAATGGACGATGTCTTCAAGGTCTTGTACAGGAGAGGGCTAGGGATTAATGTCAATGGCGAATAATTCACACATATTTGATTTACCGACGACATAGTCATGGCTGAGACTACGGAGGATCTCAGTACAATGCTCCATGACCTCAGCTTAACTTCCGAAAGAATGGGTCTTAATATAAACATGTACAAAACCAAAGTCATGGTACATAACATTGTAGCACCCACTCTTATTAAGATGGAGACTCTCCTTTTGAAGATTGTAAACGATTACGTTTACCTTATCATCATCTGCCTAGCCTTTTCCCAACTACATATATTGGGGTCGGCTTCCAATCAAGCCGGATTTAGCTGAATACCAGTATTTTACGAGGAGCGGCTGCCTACCAGACCTCCACAACCCATTACGTTTACCTTATGTTAATATTAAATCTAAAAGATTATCTTTCCACGATTGTCATCTAATTTAACTTGACCCACTTACTACGGTGAGCCTTTTCGATCTGTTTTTGAGGTCTCCTATTGATAAATACTAAAACCTTGCACGTGTCACAAACACAATGGTCGGTTGTCAGCCCTACAAGCCACCTTCAAGTTACAAGATCTCATTCCATAATTACAAAGTTGCCTTTTTTTTGCCCAAACGCCATTTTGTTTTTACAATAATAGCACTTAATCGTGATTACGGTTCCTGACCACGTCCGATAATTGGAGACCGATTTTTCGTAGGTGAAAAATGGAACACACTGATAGCAAGTGCAACGCACACGTCCTACAAAAATTCGGTCAGAATTTAATATGTAGGATTATAATTTACTAGCGACCCGTACCGGCTTCGCACGGGTGCAAAATAAATAGTGTTTATCTACTATAAGATGCATACATATAAACCTTCCTCTTGAATCACTCTATCTATTAAATAACCGCATCAAAATCCGTTGCGTAGTTTTAAAGATTTAAGCATACTTACATAGGGATATAGGGACAGAGAAAGCGACTTTGTTTTATATTATGTAATGATTCCGATTATTGGTCCTACAAAAAGTCTGACGTCCCGCCTAAGGCAGCGTTAGTTGGAAAAGTATCAAATAATTTTGGAACTGAAATTATCGTTAATATTTTTACTGCTACGGAATCAGCGTATTTTAATTTTATTGGCAGTTTATTGAGGGTATAAAATAATTTATAGGACCGCTGAAAAAGACAAGGTCTTGTTATTGTAATTGGCTTTTGTCCTACAATGACTTGAGTGATTTTATTTTTAGTTAGGAATTCCCGTAGAACGGTCTACTGGACATGAATGACTAGATAGACTGGCGACCTGGCGAAGGTCGATGGAAATCTAAAGGTGATTTGGAATTGCCCAAAAAACCCTTGTTTAGAAAAATTTAATGTATGACGGAATCAATTTTCTAACAAAAACAGATGTCAAGGAATGCTTGCAATCTCAAGATACATAAAAACAATGTAGGACCCTTATTAGCAAGTACTTCTTTACTAGTTGTACCCCGCGGTTTAGTCATACGATGTTGTATAGCTTATTGCCTTGCGTGAGTCATCCACCACTATATGATTTTGATTTAATTCGTACCAGTAGTTCCTGTGTTTGTTGGTAAGATAAAAAGCATACAAATTTTTCAACTATATATTATACTAGTATAGATAGGTACAGATAAGCAGATAGATAGAATATTACTATATATTGCTTCGCGAGAAAACTTCAGACCCACCAAACCACTTCTACTTCTTCTTCTTCCTGCCCTTATCCCATATTAATTGGGGTCGGCAAAACACGTTTTCTGTCATTCATTCTGTCCTATCGTCCGTCACACTATCACTAACTACCTTTTCTTTCATATCAGTCCTTACACAATCCATCCATCTTTTCTTTGGCTTCCCTCTCCCTCTCCTTCCAACCCCATGTAAATTCAGAACTCTTTTAGTAACATGCGCTTCATCCCTCCTAAACAACTATACTTATTGAAAAAAAACCGAACTTATACTAGCAACTGTTCAACAGATAAATGTTCAATCCCCATTAATGCATTTGAATAATTAATCCGCTAATCACTATCCAAACAATTCAGAGAGTTATCTCAACAAGGCCCTAGCTCGTGTAACCCTTCATCCATTCAAATCATTTTCGTGCTTGACAATATTCCAACATAAATCAACCGTGGTAATAGATACAATTATTACGTCCATTACAATGATTTACAATTAACAACTACATCCATTACTAAGATAAGTAACTCAATAATTAATTTCAATATCAATAATAAGTTATTATTGACATTTTAAATTACGATTTACTGTTGGCACTCAGAATACATAATTTTATTCAGAATCTTCACGCAAAAAGTCAGTTTCTTGCAAGACTCTTTCATCAGATGAATTTCCAGATATTTCAATGATCAAGGAGATGTCAGCAAACTGTAGGGGCCCAGCAGGGTCGAAGCCTCCGGGGCCATGGATCGGATTTCTGAAAGGGAAGCACGGTGGCCCCAGATCGAAGGCAACGAAGGAATGGGATGGGGTTTAGT
This sequence comes from Mythimna separata, assembly GCA_030763345.1. Taxonomy (NCBI): domain Eukaryota; kingdom Metazoa; phylum Arthropoda; class Insecta; order Lepidoptera; family Noctuidae; genus Mythimna; species Mythimna separata. The sequence continues at coordinate 17,357,875 of CM061183.1, forward strand.
CAGTAAAAGTCTCACATAACTTCCTGCTCCGTCCAGGAACGGGAAAAGTCATTCTGATGATTCCCTACTCGAAAAAAATAAAATAAAAAGATATTTCAATGAAAATGGCTGGTGAAATGATAGCTGTACAAACGAATAAGATAGCAAGTGGGAAGCATAGCATACATTTGAAGCTACTTGTCGGATAACAATCCCTCTGAGTCAAAAAGTTTCAATCCCACAAAGAGCTCGGCTCCAGAATAGAGTTGGATAGGGATGGGACGTGGTGGTGGAAATATCGATAAATATTTTTTATCGTTACATTTCATTAAAAAAATATAAGACCAACATTTATAAAAACAAATGTACAGTCATGTACAATGGGCGATATTATCCCACATGGCAATCTCTTACAGACAACCTTTAGATGTTATTTAAGGGTGGACGTACGTTGGTAATATAAAATTGAGACCGCTTATCATTTTTACCAACATGAACGGAATAGAATAGAGAATATTTCTAGCTAATAATAATAACCTATCATTAGTAATGCTAATATTTATGTTAATTATTATTCTAAAACTGATGGGTATAACTTGTAGCTTTGATACTTCAGCAGCGGTTTGTCAGCGAGCCATCGAGCGCAGTATCCTGGGAGTTCTAATTTCCGATCGCGTAAGGAACACAATACTGCGCGCCGAAACGAAGATAAAAGATGTTACCCAAAAAGCCGCCACTCTGAAGTGGGATTGGGCCAGACATATCAGCCGCATGTCAGATGAGCGGTGGGCAAAAATATCCACTTTTTGTGTCCCATTGAATGTAAGGCGACATCGTGGCAGACCAAGGCAAAGGTTTATTTATTTTTATTTATTTATTTATTTATTGCCAATTTACATTTACGGTATACACCACACATATAAATTACAGGCATTCAAAAAAAAATGCTAAAATTACAAGAATTACAATATCATTAACAAAAACAAAAAAATTAGAAACATTAGAAACTTTAACATAATATGTTGTGAAAATAATGTCAAAAATAATAATAATTAAAATAAATAAAAGGTGGAGGGACGAGCTGAACGATTACCGTAAGGACTGGCCCGTAATGGCTGAGGATAGACGTGTGTGAAAAAGGGGGAGGGAGGCCTTCGACCAGCAGTGGGACACAATGGGCTAATTAACTAATGGGTATAATTATGATAATTAAAGTTGTCAATAAATTCATGCCAAAAACTCCAGAATGATCAATATCATTGAAATAATTGCTCAGCAAGTTGACAGTTTCGTTCACAAATTCGACAGTTCAATCAATGTTGCATTGTCCTTACAGCATCCAGTATGTTGTCAACACAAATCACTCGAATACCTATTATTAAGTCATTTTAGAACCACGCATCGTTACCCACTCTTGTTATTAATGGTCCAAAGCTGTACCTGTTACTAGACAATTGCCAGCATCGCTCCATAATTGAGTCATGTTTTCCTCCTCACATGATTTAATGGTAATACGACACAATTTAATAGTTACATTGGAAAAAATACTAATTGCAGTCCATTTTCAGGAAATGGTGACCTGATACTTTTTTTCAGAAACCTAGTTCAGGCACCATTTTCTTACAGCAAGGGTCAAAATATATCGACACTCCGAACATAGGCGTTCCTAACTATGTGCAAACTCGATTAAATATGCAAAAGCGGAGAGGCCGAGCAGGGTCGAAGACTACCTGAAGCCATGGGTTCGCTTCTGAAAGGAAAAACCCGGGGCACAGGAAAGCAAAACAAAGAAGGAACGTATGAGTTGGTTTTAGCCATTTAAAGTTTGACACGCCTTCCCGTTACGCCCAAGAGCAGGAGAAGACATTGGATGATAAACCACCTTAAAAAAACGATTTCTACACATCTATAGAATCTTACAGTTATATCTTACTAAAACATTAAGCGTGTCACAACCATTACAATCTCGATTATAATTCTAAATAATGCAGTAGCCTCTATTATTAGGGACGAGCCACTTCACTCGCTCAGAGGAAACTAAATACACTAGTTTACAAATTTTTGTTTTTTCTCTTACCCATTCGCAAATTTATACCAAACTTGTTTTGTCTAGTGTTCTTATCACGAAATTGTATGTAAAATATTTTTATCACATCAAGTTTTTTAATTATTCAAGAAGTTTTTGAAACAAAAATTTTGGGGTGCATCGAGTGTATCAAACGTTATAGTTGTGTCTAATTAGTAAAATTAGTTACAAAAAAATTGTTAAAATGTCCTCAAGAAAGTATTAATTTAATTTGAATAACTTTTGCTAAGTTTGTGGTAAAGTTATTTTGACAAACACGACGAAACTAACTAGAGAAGCAGTAAAACAGGCGTATTTTCAATACTTCCAAATTCCCGTAACAAACATTGAAAATATTGGTTTCTGAAATGATATGTGAAAATAGTAGAAGCATATTAACTAACTGGGCTGCAGGGAATAATATAAACTTGCGTTTCATGCCCGTCATTGCTTGCAGTTTAAGTACAGAAAATGACTCAAAGCACATAGACTTGTTTATGAAATTTTTCATATTTAAAAACCGTCTGTCCCAAACTCTCTGATACTAAACTTAAAGAAGGAATCCTTGTAAGCCTCCAAATAAAAAAAATTAATAATAACAATTTTGATATTCACTTATTTAGTGTTGAAAAAGATGCCAGAACCAGTAGCCTTGCTTTCTTGGGCAACAATAAAACTGAGGAATATGAATAAATTGTATCTTATTTATTGATTAAATATCTCAAAATGAGTGTACATAATGTCGTTGAAAATTTATTTTTTACATTCACACTTGAATATTTTTTCTGAATACCTGGGAAGCGTGAGTGATGAAAATAGCGAACATTTTCATCAAAATTCAAAGTTATGGAGAGAGGTTTCGAGATTTGTGGGATAAAAATATGTTAGGCGATTACTCTTATAGTACCAAAAAAGAAATTGACACTAATTAGTATGAAAGTTACGCCAGTTATTATTTTTTTAAGTAGCGGCTATGTAAGAAAATCGAAATATAAAAATGTTAATATTTTTAAAACTTGACGTGCTAATTTTTTTTTTTGCTTCCATATCCAACTAAGGGTTAAATACCCTACCCATTTTCATTGGTTTCATGTATGGGTATAAAATCATGTAAACTAGTGATATTAGTGTTTAATTGAGAATTTCTTTTCTTTCTTTTCTTTCTTTCTTTCTAATTGAGAGTTTTCGTGATCATTTTAATTATTTGTTTTATTGCTTGCATAGTAATTGAAAATGGTTGGCTTTTTGTTTGGTGACTGTTTATTTGCTTCACTTTACACTAATCTTAAGTGGAATGCTTGCCTGTGTGTCGATGCATGTTGCCTAGTTAAAAAAATAGACATTGCATCAGAATGTGGAAACTGATACCAAATCTTAAAACTAATTCGGAGTTTTTTTTATTATTATGACTCGCGTTTGACCAATATGTCGCCTAATGGTAAGCGATGATGTGGCCGACGATGAAGTACGCTTGCCTAGAAGTATTTAGTATATTCACACTTATGTATCAAATGTTGACTAACAACTACGAATGTACTTTTAGTATAGAGGGAAACGGAACAATAAAAAAACCGCCATCATATTATTATATTTTACCGTATCTTTAAGCTTTCCTGGGATTGATAGGTTAGACGTTTTGCCACTGTCCAGTAAATAAAAGATTTTTCTTTCTTTCTTTTACTTTATTGCTACAGTTCGCCAACCGCTTGCAAAAACAAGCAAGAGGAAAAGTAATATGCGATTAAAAGTGTCGTGTAACCGCTATAATTGGGCCTAAATACTGGCTAATCGCTTGCTCAGCCTTATTTCTATTGAACACAATAACTTCAATTGAGCAATAAATAAACGTTTATCAATGCCGCTTTTATCATAATCCGTCTTATCACCTTGCGAATCAGTAGGTATAGAAAGGTCGCTGCATTCGCTTCCGGCCCAAACTTGGTTTAATAATACCTGAGAGTTTTGAGTGAAAATAAACTAGTCGCAAGGTCCGTAGCCATAAAAAAGAAAAAGCTTTATCTATAAATATAATAAAATAAAAGGAGAAACTGACTGCCTAAACTACTGGGACCACTAACTCAAAATTTTGCGCATAGCTCCCATTTCTGTGACGTAGGTAAGTAAGGAGTGAAAGGGAGGAATAGCGTTTACATAATGTTATTCCGTGAGTTAATATACTTGAAACTGAGTACGACGTCTGTTTTTCAAAACTACCCCATAAAACGATTCAGGGGTTGTTAAATTTTTTAGTGTTGTGTAATTTTGAAGCTAGGCAAAATTTCTAGCCTAAATTAATAATAAAAACTGACATTTTTTAAAACTGTATACTATTTTTCGCAGGCAAAGTCTAGTAACGACAATAATTTTACCTACTTTCACTAAAAAAATATGACCTTTACAAAAATATCGATAAAGTATCAGCACATCACTAAACCACAGAACGCGCAATATCGAATACTAGTTCACGTCAACGATATAAAACACGGAAATCTCTAGCAATACGAGTCTTGTGCCCACCGATGTAAATTGTTGGTGCTATTGCATTATATGCTTATCTGATGCTGGCAAGACGCCGCTTTTATATGTCAGCCGAGTTCGGAGGCTGGAGACATTGAGAGGTAAAAGAAAAGTTGGGAGAGAAAAGCTGGATACTTTTTATGTTATTGAATGTCGCGTGGATTTATTAACTTTTTTGAATTTTTTTATGTTTGAAATTATTTAACTAATCATTTTCTTTGTTTCTGATATCATGATTTTAGGTCTCACTTCGAGAAAACTTGAAACTAGGCACAATTTCTAGCATTAATAAATAATAAAGACTGTCATTATTAGTTTTTCAAAACTATATTTACAATATGATTTTTTTTTGAAGTCGCAGCAATAAATGATTTTAATTTTCCAAAAAATATGTGCCTCTCCAAAAATATCATTTAAAAATAATATATATTGCATTATATGCTTATCTGATGCTGGCAAGACCCCGCTTTTATATGTCAGCCGAGTTCGGAGGCTGGAGACATTGAGAGGTAAAAGAAAAGTTGGGAGAATAAAGCTGGATACTTTTTATGTTATTGAATGTCGCGTGGATTTATTGACTTTATTGTTTTTTTTTTATATTTGAAATTATTTAACTAATAATTTTCTTTGTTTCTGACAACATAATTTTACGTCTCACTTTGAGAAAACTTGAAACTAGGCACAATTTCTAGCATTAATAAATAATAATGACTGTCATTATTAGTTTTTCAAAACTATACTTACTCGTACAATATGTTTTTTTTTTAAGTCGCAGCAATAAATGATTTTACTTTTTACCAAAAAATATGTGACCTCTCCAAAAATATCATATAAAAATAATATATATTGCATTATATGCTTATCTGATGCTGGCAAGACGCCGCTTTTATATGTCAGAGAGTTTCGAGGCTGGAGACATTGAGAGGTAAAAGAAAAGTTGGGAGGAAAAGCTGGATACTTTTTATGTTATTGAATGTCGCGTGGATCTATTGACTTTTTTATTAAATTTTTATGTTTAAAATTGTTTAACATTCTTCATGATGTATTGTATCTCTTGACATCCTTAGGGTACCTATAAAATATGATTCTTGGAGTGATATGAAAGAAAAGGGAATCAGTTGTAACAAGAGTTATGCTGACTGGATACAGTAGATGAAAATAACGGGTTTCATCAACCCCAAGTAATATAGGAAGATGATGATGATGACCATTTTTTTTTTCATTGAGAAATCATCAAAAATCCATCCCGCTCTGGGTGAAGTGGGAGCGAATGTCCGACTTTTACTGACTAAAACCCACCTTTGATCCTTCAGATATCTTGGAACTTAATGCCAGGGCCGCGAAAACTCTTTCAAACAATACCATTGCTCTTCACTGAACAAATAAATCTATAGCAATAGAAGTTGTGATTTTAAAACTTGGCACTCATTCGACTTTTTCAATTTATTTTATTTGTACTCTATGTTAATCTTAGCCACCATAGATTTACGGGTGAGGCCATTGTTCCTATAACTTTATGGTCGGAAATTAAAAACAGGTAGTTGGCAAGCAACCAATCAGGGGGAAGATTGATTGAAGCATAGTGAAGTAACAATTCTTAAAAGATAGCCGCGGAAACAGGAAATATACATGTAAGAATGATTTATACATACTTTTATCTTTAGTTTGTTTAAATATCTATTAAGTGGTTTATTAGTTGTTTGTATAGTGTAATAAGTTAAATATTTGTAAGGATGTAAATATTTGTATAAAAAATAATGTATCTCACGTTTTAAGTCAAAACAATATAAAAAAATATAATACTTTTAAAAATATAATCTTAGAATATAAAACCTTTTTACATTAGTCGGTTTTAGTTTTAATACGGCGATAAATATATGCACTTTGTAAATAATTCTTCCCGCTCTCGTTGGAGCTAGAATGTCTGACTTTTACTGACTAGAACTAAGCCATGGTTCTTTAATTGCAATCACGTAGCCCTGGTTCATAGAATAATATTTAATAGGGTTCCAATAGAATTATTGAGGAAAAGTTATGACTAGGACTATGTTTAACTACGTTGTTTTTTGTAGAAAACTCTTAGTTGTCAATTATTGACGTTTAGTGTGAGTCATTTTAGTCAGAAGCCAGTAAATCTGACTCCAGTCTTGCCATGAAGTCCGTGTTACCCCAGTTAATGGGTTGTTGGAGGTCTGGTAGGCAGTCGCTCCTCGTAAAATACTGGTATTCAGCTAAATCCGGCTTGACTGGAAGCCGACCCCAATATAGTTGGGAAAGGGCTAGTCAGATGATGAGTGTGAGTCATTTCATGAAATCCTACGTAAAAAAAGGATAAAGGATTGGGGCCCTGAGTTGAACGAAAGAGAATCCGGAAACCCTGGAATGAAAGCAAAGAAAGAATAGGAATGGGTTTTAGTTCATTAAATTCTTTGGCTTCTCCCGTTCAGCCCAAAAGGGGGAGCGGAAGTGATATTGATGATTTATAACGTAAAAATAGTATCGACACCCAGAAAGACCAAGTTCTTAAGACAATGTTTTATCAATGAAACTGATTAGTAAATCCATTAATGACTCTATCACGCTATGGCCACTAAATTAGTCTTTAGTGTTGATTGGACTGTGATTTTATTACGGAACGTAATCGAACTAAGATTATTCAGTAGATAAATGCCGTTACTGCAACATTTGCAACTACTAAATAATCTGCCTTGGCTTTTTACAGCTTTATTGGAGTTGAATTCCAGACTAGTAGTCGTACGACCAGGATCGTAGTCACCTGCATTTGGTTAGACTGGAAATTACAGTCTTACCAGATGTTGTAGAAATACTGTTGACGATTTCTACAGTACTTCTGATAAGGTCCTAACTCTTGAGTCAGGAGCTCATTAGAAGTATAACAAATAATTAAAATTCATAAACATCAATTCGAATATTTTTAAGATTATTACGAATAGAGGACGGCAATAAAGCCAACAGGACTTAAAAAAAATTTGAAGATTGTCAAAAGTCAATCGTAAGAACAATCGCGCGCAAATAACTACCTATCTGCACTAATATGATATAGAATTATCATACCTATTAAGCATAAGAATAAGCATTATAAGCCTTATAATGTTCCCAATTCTGAAACTCAGATCTGCTCTCTAGGAGAGGCAATGGGCTGTAATCGAAAATGCGGGCCTAGTGCGGATTGGAGGATTTGTTTGTGATTTTGGTGGAGTATTTGAGTTTATTTATAACATAAAAATACAAATCTTTCCTCTTTATAATATTAGTATAGCAATCACCACCATTATGGTATTTTCCACCATTGCGGCCACAATGCAAGTAATTCAAAATGCGCTTTATTCACGACGAGCATCTTCCATAAACAGTTGTGGTTTAGAGTTAGCTAATAAAATTATAAATTATAGTGTTGCGGTTAGCCGGAAAATTAGTGCAGGGATACACAAGTTTTTATTGCTAGTCTGTAGATTGTTATTTCGTCACCTCACGTCACTATGACTGTAGGGGCCCGGCAGGGCCGAAGCCTCTGGGGAACATAGAAAATCCGAAAGGTTGTCACCGTGTCCCCCAGATCGAAGGCAACGAAGGAACGGGGTAGGCTTTTAGTCAGTAAGAGTCTGACACGCCCTCCCGCTCCGCCCAAGAGTGGGAGAAGTCATTCTGATGATTCCCTTACCGGAAAGAAAAATGAAATAAAAACCTCACTACGACTGGTACAACACCATATATAGGCTTTTTTAATGTGATCTCCTTGCAAAAATGCAGATATAGAGCGCGTTACCCTGATATTGACTTGATGGGTATTTTGCCAGGAGAACTCTGATATCACAGTTCTGCATTACGATACAGGATAGTATTTATGTGGCGACAGAGACGTCACTACAGTTGCTTTTATTTATTTATTTTATTTCAATTGCTTGCTATACTTACAGTATGCACCAAAGCGTATAGCAAGCCAACAACTTACGAACTAAAAAAATGTATACATATATTTATCATATCTTTCCTAGAATATAAAAAAATATCGAATTTCGGTTCCTGAGCAATCAGGGCGTCTTGCGTCTTGGTGTGAGTCTTTACCAGTGCCCCTAGAATATCGATAGTTAAAGCAAATATTTAAACATTGTGGCTTTTAATTATACTGTAGTTAGGCAGCGAGATTATTCTGGAACGCTAAAAGTAACTGAAAGAACATGGTTTTAGATAGAAAAGTCTGACATTGCCTTTCCCTCCACCCAGTGAAGGAGAAGTTAGTTCATAATTTGCTCACGCAAAAAAGGCAAGATAAATAAGCCTATTCATCATCTGCCTAGCCATTTCCCGACTATATTGGGGTCGGCATCCAGTCAAGCCGGATTTAGCTGAATACCAGTATTTTACGAGGAGCGGCTGCCTACCAGACCTCCACAACCCATTAACTGGGGTAACACGGTACTTCATGGCAAGACTGGAGTCAGATTTACTGGCTTCTGACTATCCGTAACGACTGCCAAAGATCTACAAATGACAGCCGGGACCTACGGCTTAACGTGCTTTTCGAGGCACGGAGGAAACTCGGTATGTTAAGACGGTCACCCATCCACAGACCAACCTTGGCAAGCGTTGCTTAACCTTGAAGATCGACCTGTGTGGCTGTTATTATCTAGCCACGAGCTCCTCAAGGTAAATAAGCCTATTCATAATCCAAAAACATTTCGGCCTAATAACAAAAGTGAGCAGTACTATTGACACGCTACTGCAGCCTTGCAAACACTCAATGCCCTGTAATTTTACACTAAATTAGACTTAGGAAACACTAGAAAGTGTGCCAAAAATTAAGTACATTCCAACGGAGGTAAACACTCAATACGCAAGCATACCTTCCTTGTTTGTCTGTCTAGTTAGGTTAGTTTAGGAGATGCGTACTTTGGTGTTGACAAGGCTGTTGCGTAATAAGCTCTGAGAACTGTCAAAGTCAAGTAAACATGTTTAGATGTATTATTATGAGTTGTACTTTAAAGTTTTTGGCATGGTCAGTCAGAGGCGCTGAGTTCATGGGACTAAATGTGAAGCATTCATGAGTATTAAACGTCCCACGAAAAACGCTTCTGAATTCCTATAGCCTGCAACCCTAGTTTTTCACGAAAAACTACTGTTTTTTTTCCTTTCGTTCTAAATATTTTGAGTGACGAAACTTCTCGAAATTTAAATGGTAATAATAAGAAAACATGTAAAGAAAAAATTCAAATTTGATTCAACACGGTGCAGTCTTCTTCAATTTCATTAATCCTAATTTTCTGCACAAGTCATTTATCTCCTATCCTAGCGAGGAGCCCTGAGTCCCAACAGTGGGAACATTACAAGGCCGATAATGCTAGCGGTAATGCATATAAGTAAGAGATGACGAGATACTCGCTTCGCTTACTACGATAGAAAACTATCACGACGTCATTTAAAACCATAGCAAAGATTTTTGTTTAATTGGCAATTAAAATACTGATATATATCCGCGAGTAGGTGTTTTTTTTTTAACTGGGCATATTAAAAAGAAATTGTAATGTGTCTAATGCCAATTCCGTCATCCTATAAAATTAAAAAATGATTCTGCAAAACCTGCAGAGCTAGACCGTGACACTTAGGCGTAAGGATTGGATGACAGATAGAGTTTCTTTCACAATGGTGTCGTTAACTTAATGCTGGCATTTAGAACTGAATATTTAATGTACCACATCTAACTTCAACAGATAATAAAACTAGAATTGTGTATTGGTACAATGCAAGTATAATTTATCCATTGATATAGAACAGATATATATGTATGTATAGTCAGCATAGAGAAGCTTGTGGCTAGATAATAACAGCCCCACGGGTCGATCTTCAAGGTTAAGCAACGCTTGCCAAGGTTGGTCTGTAGATGGGTACTACACTATCTTAACATACCGAGTTTCCTCAGTGCCTGGGATAGCACGTTAAGCCGTAGGTCCCGGCTATCATTTGTAGATTTTTGGTAGTCGTTACGGATAGTCAGAAGCCAGTAAAATCTGCCTCCAGTCTTGCCATGAAGTACCGTGTTACCCCAGTTAATGAGTTGTGGAGGTCTGGTAGGCAGCCGCTCCTCGTAAAATACTGGTATTCAGCTAAATCCGGCTTGACTGGAAGCCGACCCCAATATAGTTGGGAAAAGGCTAGGCAGATGATGATTAGTCAGCATACTTTCTTGCTTTTTAACCATGAACAACAGAAACAATAGTTACTTTACAATTTGTAAAAATCATCTCACGAGAGGGTTTTAGTGAGTTAAACTTTTAACGACCAAAACATACTCTTTATTGATTTTCTACCTGAAAAAAGTTATAGTGCATTACCCAGATCGTTTATTAACCCTTATAGTGAGTATCGTTAAAGTAATCAATTTTACGTAACACAATGGAGATAATTATCCGCAAGGGAATCCGTTGATTCCCTTATATTATATTGATTCCCTTACGCTGCATAGCTGGATCAATCGCTAAACTTAAGAATCAGTGGGTTTTTTTTCAAGTAGGGAATCATCAGAATAACTTTTCTCTCTCTTGAGCAGAGTGAGAGGGCGTGTCAGACTCTTACTGACTAAACCCCACCCCGTTCCATCATTGCCTTCGACCTTTGAGGACACGGACTCACCTTTCGGAATTTCCGTGTTCCCCAGAGGCTTCGGCCCTACCGGGCCCCTACAGTTTGCTGACATCTCGAGAACATCATCGAGAACGCGTCGTTGACGACTAGGCTCCGGTCCAGGTTATTACTGGACTGCCGGACGGCGAGCTACCCAGTGCTCGCCGTCCGCGAGCCCACGGCTACGGTAGTCGGAAATTGGGATCGGGATCTCGGCGGCGGCGGCGTGAGGATCGTTTCCTCGCGCGCTCGCGGTCTCCTTCACTGCCTCCTTCGCTAGCATTATTGCCACCACCCGCCACTCCTCCTCGCTCCGGACCATGGTCTGTACCAGGGCCAGGCGCGAGAGGTCGCCGCCGCTGATAGCCGCCACGAGGACTCCGAGCGGTGCTCCGCCCAAACGGGGCAAACATCTACCGTGTCCTCCAGGTGGTCCCCACAGTGGCGACACCCGGGCACCCTTTCCGCCTGAATCCGATGCAGGAACCTCCGGAACTTACCGTGTCTGGTGAGGACCTGCGTCATACGGAATGAGAGGATGCTGTGACCTCTTACAATGACAGTGTGCCCAACACTGAGTTGCGACAGTCGCAATCGCCATGCCACCCTGAGATCCCGCTGGAACTCTGTCCGCCATACTGCGACTTATCACGGCTGCGGAGTTTCGTTCCGGCGTTGCATCTCCACGCGCGAATCATGCATGCGTGCAAAGACTGTTGATCCAACGGTGGTATGTCAGCAAGGAGGCTCGCCGCTTCGTGGGAGATCATGCGGTATCCCCGCACCATTCAGTTGGCCATGACCCTATAGCAAGCGTTCAGTTTGGCCGCCGGTCGCTTACCCAGCGACTGCGCCCAAACCGGCGCTCCGTAAAGGGCCATGGACCGAACGATGTGGGAATGGAACCGACGACCTCTGGCATAGCAGTCACGGCCAGTAACCACAAGACCAACAGGCCAGTCAATTACAGCAATACTCTAAACAGTACTTGATCTTTAGACACTTATGGTATGTGTAGTGTGGTATATAGTTCTTAGCAACTGATAAGTCGTGGTCAAACAAGGCTTCCGTAGCCGCGTGATTGTTGACAAAACATGTCTACAACTCCAACAGAAATAGGTGTAAATAGTGGGGAACGATTATCTTGTACTTTGTCGTAAGTACTGCGGTACTGGTACCTATTATGTTGGTAATACACAAAATGCCCAGTCAAAAGTTTTGTAAATTTTAATGTATCCCATTTATTACACAATTACATCAGTCGGCAAATCGGAACCCTTATAAGATCACTTTGTTGCCTGTCTGTTCGCCTGGCAAAGCCCTTTTACTTGAACGCGTAGAGATATCTAGTCAAAATTAATACCAAATACTCAGGAATAGTAAAAAAATTACTTCTAAATCAATGCAATCTAAAGATAAGTACAATTTATGCTCCGTTTATGGCACTTGCCCGGATTTTTTCAATTCTTCGCTATCTATCTTACTAATATAAGGTAAAGTGGTTTTTTTGTTTGTAGGGGGTAATCTCTGAAGATCCTGGTCAGACAACAAAAATGTAGGTATTAATAGGAAGCTGCTTTCTTCCTGAGTGCTATATTTTATGCGACCCACTTATGATATTATTATTTTTTCCGAATTTACTTGGTTATCCGACTTCCATGCGGGCGAAAAGCTAGTCTGTAATAATTATTATAGAGGTAAGTAAGGAGTTGATTTTCATGCCCCTTGTTTCCGTTTTCCAAATTCTCGTAACTAGTAAACGTTCAACAACCTGCGGTTACCTCAAAAGACATAACTCCATGAACATTTGTTATAACCATAACTTTCCATTTCATAGGAAAGTCTTTGCGCAACTTATGGTTTTCAACTACATTGTCTTCAACTAGTCGATACCAGAAGTAAGAATTAACGTAAGGGACATTTTTACGTGTTGGGTAAAAGGCCCTTACGTCCATAGTCGTAAGGGACACTTTTACAGTTTTGGTAAATGTCCCTTACGTTAATTCTTACTTCTGGTATCGTAGTGTTAAATAATCATCTTTAATATCTAACTTGTACAAATCAATTATGTTTTAAACTTTATCTGTGAAAGTGAAAACTATTTTCCCTGTATAATTAACTACATACTTAGCTAGCTTAGAGGAGCTCGTGGCTAGATAATAACAGCCGCACAGATCGATCTTCAAGGTTAAGCAACACTTGCCTAGGTTGGTCTGTGGATGGGTGACCATCTTAACATAACGAGTTTGTTCCGTGCCTCGGAAAGTCGCCGCTGTTGGTCCCGGCTGTCATTTGGAGATCTTTGGCAGTCGTTACGGATAGTCAGAAGCCAGTAAATCTGACTCCAGTCTTGCCATGAAGTACCGTGTTACCCCAGTTAATGGGTTGTGGAGGTCTAGTAGGCAGCCGCTCCTCGTAAAATACTGGTATTCAGCTAAATCCGGCTTGACTGGAAGCCGACCCCAATATAGTTGGGAAAAGGCTAGGTAGATGATGAATTAACTACATACTTAATACGTAAGCATTATAGTTTGACTGGCTTGTTGGTCTCGTGGTTAGTGACCCTGACTGCTATGCCGGAGGTCGTGAGTTCAATTCCCACTCAAGACAAATGTTTGTGTGAAGAGCACGAACATATTTTGATCCGTGTCTAGGTGTAATTTATTTATAATATATATGTATTTAGAAGTATTTTAATATGTTTATCAGTTGTCTAGTACTAATAGCACAAGCTTTGCTTAATTGGGAACTAGATAGCATTGTGTGAAAGGTTTATAATATTCCATATTATTATTTTTTCTTTTACACAACATAAACAAGTGCTTGGCTGCATGTTAAGTATATTATAGTCAGAGAGGCATGACGGCATTGACGACATGGTTGGCGCAGTGGTTGAGCGATTGGCTACTGCCCTACGTGTCGTGGGTTCGATTTCCGCACAGAACAAATATTGTTTGGCCTACAGATAGTTCTTCCGGATCTGGGTGGCTTGTGTATAATTATAAGTTTACGTGTTTGTGATCACACCCACAATAAAGGAGTAATTCCTAGTGTCGGGCAACGTATTTTAAAAAGAGAGCGAATTGGCGTAGTAAATTTTGTACTAAAATTAGTTGTAGTGACTACTGAGTACATAGACCGTTTTCACATATTCCGATCCGATATCGGTATCGGACGCCGATACGATATCGGGGTAAGGTAAATGTATGAAATATGTACCTGTCTTTCATATTGTCCGGCCCGATATCGGATATCGGTGCAACGCATTTCATACATTTTACTAAGAGCGTTTCCGCATTATCCGATCCGATATCGGTATCGGACGCCGATACGATATCGGGGTAAGTAAAATGTATGAAATGCCGTGCTCCGATATCCGATATCGGGTCGGACAATATGAAAGACAGGTACATATTTCATACATTTTACTTACCCCGATATCGGATCGGCGTCCGATACCGATATCGGATCGGATAATGTGAAAACGGTCTTAGACCGTTTTCACATCTTCCGATCCGATATCGGTATCGGACGCCGATACGATATCGGGGTAAGTAAAATGTATGAAAAGCTGTGCTCCGATATCCGATATCGGATCGGACAATATGAAAGACAGGTACATATCTCATACATTTACCTTACCCCGATATCGTATCGGCGTCCGATACCGATATCGGATCGGAAGATGTGAAAACGGTCTTACTCCGATATCGTATCGGAGTCCGATACCGATATCGGATCGGATAATGTGGAAACGGTCTTACTGTCTAATATCAATTCCTATAAAATTCCTTCTAAAAATGCATCTGTCTATCGTCTGTTTTTTTATACCCTGAGACTAAATTGACAGAAGTAATGTCAAACTTACAATAGGAATGGTGCCAGTTCTTTTGTGTTGTAATATTTTAGTCTCAGGGTATACAAAACAGACGGTATTTATGTCACTATTTTGACGTGACAACGTCTTAAATTAGGTTGCGGCTGGGAGTCACTTATGAAAAAGTGTAACGCTCGGTAACGTTACGATGAGTCACCGAACGAGAGAGAGGCCCGCCGAATGCCTTGCGTCTCTCTCCCACTCAACTATGATCGGTCTGCCGCGCGCGCAGCACTAGAGAATTTTAGTAAACAAAATATATTTCTATAGTTAAAATTTGTGCAATTCTTATTTTCATTCAATTCCTTGTTCCTATTGTGCAATTTAATTATATTCATGTCAATAAATATTCTACCGAGAAAAAGACGTTGTCACGTAAAATCTTCGCCCGTAAAAACGACTTTACAGGCAACCATTTTTTTTAGTATCAGTATAGAGACTGTCAAAAATACTAATATTTGCCTACATTTTGACAAGTCTTTGACGTTTATTGCCACCATGACGACGTTTCAAAAAAATAATCGGTTGTTGCAAAAACCGTAAATAGAACTATACTGAAGCAATGCTACATCGATAACTACCTGAGCCCGCTCATCCAATTCTTGCATTTAACCGCCCATCGTGCATGCCTCACTCCACAAATTAACGACCGCTGAGTACTAAACAGCTTGACAGCTCCTGTCAATAAGTGTCATAGTAAAAGTAGCCATAAATAGTGTAAAGTTTCATAGTCAATGTTATCGTAAGTCAACTGCGCTTCGATAGGATTTAACTTGAACAATAAAAGCATAGATCGCGATCGGCGCGCGCACTATTGAGCCGGCGTCCGATGCCGCGCGCGCGTTCCATATTCAAAATAAAATTACAATTAACTATTACGTACCAGTGTTTAAATAATATATTTTTTATTTTTTAATAATCGTTATAGTGCTGTGCTATCATGGATCCGGAAAAAAAACCGAATTCGGAAGTGTCTGTGGACGACATTTTGACAGTTCTAGGACCCTTTGGGAAGTTTAATGTTTACAGTTATATTTTGATTTTGTTTCCTGTGTTTTTGGCGGGAATGTATTCTTCGGTCTATAACTTTGAAGTTATGGATCTCAAATATAGGTGAGTTGATTTTGGCAATTAATTAATATTAAGTCTAATTTCTTATAATAAGTATATATAAATGATGTGTACTCATCTATATAAATAAAAATGTATGTGTGGTAAATGCAACAATTCAGAATCGATGCACCTATTTAGCTAATCATTTTTCTGTTGTGTTCATAATTATCATAACTAGTAAGGAAATTATAAGATATCGAAAAATAATTAGCCGGGACAAGCAGCTAGCACTTATCTTAATATTTTGGTCTTGTGGAAAATTGAAAAGTCTGATTATGAAAATTCTCTCTTATTTTTTTATATAAGCACAAAACATTTGAACCTAATCACTAAACAATGTTCATACTATGCATTTATATGTACTATATAATTTTTATTTTCACACATAATAGACCGTTAAATCGTTAATTTTAAATATGTAGGTACGTTCTTATTTTCTTGCGGATGCAATTTATGACAGTTATGCAATTTTATGATTCTCTTGTGGAAGTTATTTGATTTAATATAATGCTGAGGAAATAGCTCATTTGGTATAACTTACTATTCCTTTATGGTATGTTGGTAACTTAACCATCAATAAATTCATGTTACGATCTTTTTGATTAATTTATAACAAAGAGGTCGCACAACTTAGTGTTGTAAGTACTCGTAGGTACCTACCTTATAAACTTAGGTCTTTTATAAGATGCCTACAACACTAAGTACAACATCTTTGTTAAAATTTAATAAGATGGATATTTTTTTTCAAACGTGGGTCGTCCTGACAAAGAGAGATTTAATAAAATTGAACTAAGGTACTTCTCTGTAAAAAAGAAGCATTTAATTCTTTGGGGCAAAACAATGTTTTTTATCCTATTGGAATTTTTATGGATTCTGTATTTATTTATTTAGGGATTGAAGCAAAATGTCCTCTTCTTCTATACGAAATTCTCTGTTAGCTGTCATCCCTGTGGCCCTTTCTCGCCATATCATCTTTCATACAGTTCTTGAGTCTTCCTGTATTCTTATTTGGATGGCCATCGTTCAATGTACCACACTTTATTTACTACATAAATTCTCCAAATCATATTCCTCATTCTCGATTTCTACAATGTTTTTCCATCTGTGCACTTTTGCACCTGATAGTTAAACGATGTTGTGGCCGACGATGGAGCACGCTTGCTTAGAAGTAACCTATTCAATCCTGGCTTATAGACCACCAGATGGTTACTATCAGAAAACCTAGACTCAGGCAGGGAATACCTTTGACCTGTACGGCGTACGCATAATTAATATGTGCACCATGTAGGTACCGGTAGTGGTTCTCCGCTCGTCTAGTGTTCCGATGAATGAACACACTTGGCGGAAGTTATGCAATTCCGATGCACACTCCCCGAAATACAAGCGACAGAATACCGATAGAGTAGCAACTCAGCGTCGATGCTTAAGACCTTGGAGCCTTGACTCGATGAGTGCATCATTGCTGATGATCATCTAACACTAATGCCAAGTCTAGAACTCTTCTTATCTTAAACACACAGCAAGCGAACTAAAATTACCCACAACGCCCGAAGAGTCACCAAACTTGGTGGTACTGGGCAGGACAGTACATTGCTTTTTATACTCTATCTATAAGTTCAACATTTTAGCCGTAAGACGTTCTCTGTAGGATGTTCGTCCCCATCAACCATCTGTTCTACGAGCAATGTGCCCTGCCCACTGCCACTTAAGTTTGGCGATTCTTCGGGCTATTGTATTTAAGTTTGGCTTTGGTTCTCCTGCGGATATTTTCACGTTTATGTTAGTTACTGATAATGCAAATGAGGAATATTCATACCGTTACAGCAACTTATAAACATGGGGATAGGTCAGGTATAAAAATAACGGCCGTGTTAGTAAACACCAAGTGATGCAAGCGAAGACATTTGATGCGCGTTATTGTTGCCACGCGGTTCGCACTTTCTTGTCGACTAGATTGTATATACCTGTATACCTATATTTAGAGAGAGGAGCTCGTGGCTAGATAATAACAGCCACACGGGTCGATATTCAAGGTTAAGCAACGCTTGCCAAGGGTGGTCTGTTGATGGGTGACCATCTTAACACATCGAGTTTCCTTCGTAGCTCGGACAGCCGGCTGTCATTTGTAGATCTTTGGCAGTCTTTACGGATAGTTAGAATCCAGTAAATCTGAGTCCAGTCTTGCCATGAAGTACCGTGTTACCCAGTTAAGAGGGTCTGGTAGGCAGCCGCTCCTCTTAAAATACTGTTATTCAGCTGAATCTGGCTTGACTGGAAGCCGACCCCAATATAGTTGAGAAAAGGCTAGGTAGATGATGATGAATCATAATCAGCCTTGTCGGACAGTCCTCATCAATGTTGTTGCCACTGCTAGGGACTCAGGCCTTTCCTCTAGGAGAGAGATTGACCAATACTCCACCACGCGGCTCCTACGCCGGCAAATGTCACATGTCTTCGAATTTTAGGACATACCGTTTTCTTCACGAAGTTTTTCTTTATCGTTTTAACGTTTGAATCCCCGACCGGTCCTATGAGACCGCGCTGTTATTGTTTTACTATTGTGTCTCGTTTCGCGGGTATCTGAGTAATTAAAAGCAGAAGTGATTAAATTAATTACACTGCCTGGCACGGTCAGAACCCGCGACCTACAACTCGTAAGTCGGCGCCGTTTCCATTCGACCACCATTTCTCTCGTAATCTTATCATTAGCATTAAAAAAATTAAACACTGTTAAACATAGGCCGTTGAGACCTGTAAATGTAATATCTAAATAGTTTGATGCTTTGTGGAAGAAGATACCTTGAAAATTTCTTAGTTATCTTTAAATTTCTGGAAGGTACACACACAATAACATATCGTTCGACGTGTCAGCTGATAGGACTAACCTCCTGAATTTTGTCCTTTTGTCACGAGTCACGAAATAGCCCCTTAGCGCAATAGCGGCCAGCGGCCAGCGGCCAGGACGCGGCGGCCATCGAGATACATACATTAGTATGAAACCGCCATAAAGCGCGCGCACCTGTGGCCGCTGGCCGCGTGCGGACAGAAGCGCGCGCTCTATGGCGGTTTCATTTGTTTCACCTGGGCGCCTGCGGCCTGGCCGCTAGTGCGCGCCTGGCCATAGTCTTTAATTTGGCAAAAACCTACATATCGATGGTTTATAGTGAAAACTTCGTATCTATAATTTTGGGTAATTTTATTTTATTACATTTTTGGAAAGAAAAGTTCAAAAGACACCGTCTTCTATCACGAAAAATTTTGATAGGATATTTGTTACGCCGTCTACGGTGTTAAATGCATATCCTTTTCAAATCAGTTAAGTGTGATAACATAGCCATGGTGCGTGAAAACTGATTGGAAAAAATTAATAACAAGGGTAATAACTGTTTGAAATACATAAATATTTTAAAAGATTTGAATCCAACACGTAGATGTATATTAGAATTCATTGATAATAAAGATCGAATTTAGTTTTGGGCCTCCTGATAATTTACGATTTTGCAGTTACGAGGTTGTCACTCTAAGCCATCGATATAATTATTTAACGCTTCACAAAAAACAATTGAAAAAGGTCTGGACTTATAAATCACACCTTCACACTCAAATACACACCTCATCTACATCCCCAACTCCTAATAACGGCATAGTGTATAATATATATTTTTTTATTTACTTAAGTATTTATTAAAACTTTATGCATTAGAATTACAAAGGCGAACTTAATGTCTTTGGCATTTTCTACCAGTCGACCTTATGGTGTTGCAGAAACATTCTATGGCAGGTGCAACTTAATAAATACCAGACAGTCTGCAAATAAATAAATAAGTACAACAATCAATACATAGTTCAATACATACATATAAATAAATAAACAATGTTATTGTGAACTAACGAATCCAGCCCGTCAATGGTATGCTGATTCTATTACTGTCATGCTTAATTCATATTTTAACTTATGTTAGGATAATCTAGAACAATGAGTGCATTTATCTTGAATTGGGCGTTGATAGCGCATAGTCAACTTTTGTCGTTCGTTTTTCTTTGTAATCTGTAAGCTTAAATTGTTTGTTTGTAAACTTTATAATCATTATTAAAAAAATATTTAATAGTTAAATTAATAATAATAATACAGAGTTAATTATGACATCACCTTAGATGCATCTCTAATGGTGTTACAATATAATTGAATTTAAATAAATAAACACGTGCCAGAAAAACAAAGATATTCCTAATATAAAAATTACTTAACAAAAAATATAAAAAAGGTTTCCGATTAAATAAAATAAAACGTCACCCTGAAATATTGCAATTTATTGACGTTTCATAAATCCTAAAATAGTAATATAAACTAATGTCGTGTGTCCTAAATTTGTAATATAAACTACAGTCGTGCGTCCTAAATTGGTAATATACACTACGTTGCTACAATATTTTTATACATAGTGTCGGTAGGAATTCCTCTCACTTAATCAAGATGAAATTACAAGGACAGGTACCCGCGGTAGTAGTAGGGTTTGGGAATTCTCGATAATTTCAACGTCCCGGGACACGAGACAGGCTACGATCAAAGTCCCGGGACTTCCCGGGACTTCGAGACTTTTTTTAATTATAAAATTTGAACTTTGATTTCTGGTGAAACGTATTAATAAAAAGGGATTTTTTTTTAAATCAACATTAATTATCGGTTAAATCAACATTTATTAAACATAAAATATAATCACAATAGTTTTAACTTTAATATGTCAAATAATTGGTATGTTTATTCCTATAATCACAGATTAACTTTTAATTTTTTTTTTTTTTAAATATTATTATAATAAAAGAAACTTAGTAACAATCATACTAACTTTAATATCATGTCAAAATCATATTAATCATAATTTGGTAATTTTTATAATCACAGATTTGTTTCCTTATCTGTAAAACAGACTTTTGAATCAGTCTTTCAAATTATTAATCAGTTAAAAAATAAAATTACTTTGATTTTATAAAATAGGCTTTTAAAAAAATCAGAGCATTAACAGCTTTGTCCGACAATCTGCTTCTGATTTTTGTAATAACGCCACCGGACAAGGAAAACACTCTCTCATTTTCAACAGAAGTCGGTTTAATTGAGTTTAAGGCTTTATAAAGTAGTTCTAAATTTTCTGTACGTTTTCCGGTTGCTTCGAACAACTGAAACTCCTTTTTCAATGTTGCTCTTGTTGTTGTTTTTTGAACCTCGGGTACATTTTCTTTGATTTTTTTTATTGCTTGTTCCATTTGATTTACAAACGACTCATCCGGCTCGTTGTGTACTTGAGAGCTACTAGTACTAGGTTCAGCGCTTATTATTTCCATATCTCGATGGGTCCTATGTATAAGGGCCAAACTAACAATTTGGCCATTTTTACTTTTTTATGGTAAACGCATCTTTTAAGTATAAATAATTAAGTGAGCCATTAAAAAATTAAAAAATCTGCATAGAAACACGATTTTTTATTACAGTATAAAGGCATATCTAACATGATTTGAAACGTAAAAGGGCCAAAGAGGTAGTAAGAGACTTATACGTGGGTAGTTCTCGCGCGTTTGTTTCGTAGTTCAAGCCAATCTGCTGATTTGACACTTGGACTTGCTTGATTTATGTAGAAAAAATATTATCCCACTTGCATACCACAGCTGTTAAGAAAATTTAGTAGCATCTAATGACATTGTGCCAATTAATCAAAGCGATAATGAAGAAAATAAATGATAAGTCATCAATAATCTTTAGTAATGTTGTTTTCTTTTATTTTGTTTATACCAGATAGTTATTTTAATTTTGTTATTTTTTGGATTATGTTTAACTGAACACCAGATTTAGTAAAATTTAACCGCAAAAAAATAGCAAATGAACACCAAAAATTAAACAGAATTTTAATACAAAATGAGATTTCAATATGTAACATCTGTTTATCCTATAAAAGTAAATTATCTCCAAATACATACCTAGTACTTAAAAACAGTAAATAGTTAAATACCAATGTTGGTGGAGGACCATCGACTACTTCTGAGTAGCTTAAAAACAATAACCACGAAGGGGTTTGTGGGTCTGTGTTCGCTCGTTCACAAGACTCCACAATCCCCTTCTAACCTAACCTATCCTAGTCGGGGCGCCTCATGTCTCGAAGTAGCATTCCAACGGTGTAGTCAGTTAGAATTATCGTTTGCTCATCAAAACTTGGTGATCATTTACTAAATTTTGGGTTCATAGTACAATTTAAAGTGCAGTTATAAACTAAAGTAAATGATACCATTCTAGTTTTAGGTTATCATTTTTTGATTATGCTTTATCTTTTTTGTTAAGTCTATATTTTAGGTAATAGATGTTTGTTGGTCACGAAGTTATTTTGGGTGGTCATTATATTTTATCACTTATTTTTTTGGAATTTTATAGAGACTAATAATTTAAAGAAAAAGAAAATGAATGAAGACTTGTTAAGAATTTCTAGTAATGTTGATATTGGTATTTTTATTATTGATTATAGTACAGAGTTTTTTTTATGTAGATAGGTTTTCAATTTTGTTTTTTTTTGTAATTTTGTTATTAAAATAATAATGTTAAGTATTATTTTGTTAATCAAACTAAGATCTGTATTAACAGTTTCCTTCTTAATTATTTTGTAATTTTTATCATAAAAATACCAAAAATACTCAAAGACCGGGTTCATAAGTGAAGTTTTAAAATTAATTCAATTTTTTTTTCAACAAATGAATAGAACTATAGCGTTTTTTTTTATTTTTCAAATGATCTAACTGAAAACTCTGTTCGTAATTTAGCAGATTGTAAAACGTATAAGTGTCAATGTGACATAAATAACTAAATATCGAAATAGATTATATTCTTATTAATTACATATCATCTACTTCAATTGTTACTTTATTTTATGGGTACAAAATATAAAAATATATACTTTATGCGCAATTTACGTAATACGCGTATAATGGCCAATATGGCACATGGGCCCATTTACACTGTTTTTTAAGAAAAATAATTTAAACGAAACGTAACGTAGAAGGGTCAATGTGACGTAAAAAAACATCCTATGTATGTATATATAAAATACTATAGTATAAATGAGGAAAATAATTGTCTTAGCAAACAAGCAAATAATTGTAAAGTTTGGTTTCATCAATCTGAAGTTATAGTAAATTGAAACTTTGAAACGCTCTCCTGTAAAGTTGCAATTTTGCAGTTTGGCCCATATACATAGGACCCATCGATCTGGTGTCGGGATATGAGGTATATTTTCAAAAAGCCTGCAATACAGTTCTTCCGCAAAGCCAATTAGGGCAGTTTTACTTAAATTTGAAGTAAAAAAGTCCGTGTTTTGAGACTGTGAGGTGTGATGACCAGTGTGTAAATATTTTAATAAACAGATAACTCATTGTGGTCTTCTCTCTTCTAGACGAGCTTTTAAAGTTTCTAAGAACCGACTCGATAAATCATCATTTGTCGTTGTCGATTGAATTTTTTTCAGTAATACATCAATTATTGCTTCAGCTGTTAGTAACGTAGCGTTTTGTCTCCCTAAGGCTTCTACAGCTATCTTGACTGGCTGCAACAAATCAACAATCGACTGCAAAAGAAGAAGATTGTCTTCATTCCACTTGTCTAACATGTTTAAATCAATCAAAGCTTTCTTCATGCAATTTTTGAGCTTCAGAAACCGTTCTGCCATCACAATGATGGAATTCCACCTTGTTTTGACATCCAGTAGTAAACTGAGTTCTTTCCCAAATTCAGCTTTCACATAATTCTGTAATTGGCTATTTTTCAGTGGACTCTTTCTAAATAATTTCACTAAGGACCTTGTTTCGTCGAGCACTCGTTTAATTTCATCAATGGGTTGTAATCGGAAGTTTGTGTCGTAGCTGGCATTGTCGTCCGCTTCGTCATCAGAAGAGTTTTTGTTCTCCATTATTTCATCGTCACTATCATCGGTATCTTCGGAGCTCGAAACTGCGGATGTAGCCTGTCTCTTTTTATAAAATGTATCTACAACTCCTAGATGGATTGCGTGGTTCAAGCATAGGATCATCTCGCTGGGGCTTTCCCTGCCAAACTTTTTCATTACATTTGGGCCATCGCTGGTGGTGGCTACAATATGTTTTTCAAAATCCAATTGAAATCTTTTTAATGTATCTTCAACCATTTTTTTGGTCTCTTCAGCACCGCATTTACCTGGTATATAGATTAATCCCAAATTGAAAACTTCTCCGTCCTCAACATACAAACACAAATTAAAGTACCTTCGGTTTCGGACGCTGGTCCACTCGTCTACCGAAAGGCTGAAACGTGTACCAGAAGCGACCAAGTTTTTAAATTTCTGAATCATTTCTGCTTTTTTTTCTTCATAATAATTTAATATAATTTTCATAATTTCAGTTTCGTTTTTAGGCATTTTATAACCTCGCTGGGTAATACTCTCACGAATAAATTTACTCTTTGTGATTGCTCTTATAGTAAGGCCATCCTCTGCCGCCAAACGAGAAATTATTTCAGACAAAGACTTTCTAGCAACGTATCGTGTAATTTCAGACTGATTTTCACGTTTAATTTTTTTTGATTCCGGTTCGCAAGATGTCCCAGGTTGTACAACTGATTTTGATTCATCCGGCGGCGGTTGATTCACAGAAATATTGTGGACTCTTTGGAGGTGTCTGTCAAGGCCCGTAGTATTCGACCCTTTGCATGAAATTTGTTTTGGACATAACGAACACTGTGCTGTTGATTCATTTATCTTTTTAAAATGTTTCCATACTTTTGCTGTACGCTCCATATTAAAAGATCTATTTTTGTTTAAAGTATCTGTAAAAATAATAATAATCCAAAATTAATTTCATAAGTTTATACACTGAGTGAGTACTTATCACTTTATTATGTATTTTATAAAAAAAACCATAACAGACATAACTTAAACATAATTAATACATGATAATAGATATGAAGATTATTTGTCAAGTCACTATCATGAAACCTATGTAAACGTCTTACCTACTTAATTTACCATTGAAGTAAACAAAATCAAGAACTTACATGAGATCGATGGCCGTCGTTGAATTTTTATAATCGCTACTGCAACAAAAGCACCACACCACACTCAATGAAATTTGCGACTGAGCTTGTGTCAGGCAGGATAAACAAAATGGCGGCGCGGCAAACTCAGTATGTAGACCAAGTAATTATTCATTACAGTAACAGATGGCGCTAGCTAGGCTCATGCAATGCTTTGAAAATAAAAATTAATACAATACAATCGTGTCTCGTCTCGAGTCTCGACCCAAAAGTCCCGGGACACGAGACAACGAAATTTACAAAAAGTCCCGGGACTTCGAGACACGAGACGTCCCGGGACCCAAACCCTAGGTAGTAGTCACAGTGACTGGAAACTACCTAAGCCAACAGACATTAAGTCAGAAACGTTATAATATTGTAAGAATGTATATTTAACAAGTTTTTAATTTACTGTCCTAAGTCATGGTTAAACCTAAATAATGTCCAAGTATTATACTACGGTAACCTATAGAGGTTAGTTTTTTTTTTAGGTGGGATACCATTCAATGATTTCTCTCAATCTGGTTAACGAGTGGAAGCGTGTTAGTTCTTTTACTTTAGTTTTGAAAAATAAGTGATGGCAATCTTTATTACCTTCGGTTACGATTTGTGAATGAGATTTTACATACAAAGAAATTATCCCAGTCACCCCCTTCAAGATTAAAAGGTTTCCAAAAACCCCTTCTAAGTGCTCGCCTACGGTATACGAGAAAGACCTGCGCAAAATTTCACGTTCTTCGGTTGTGCGTTAATATGTCAGTCATTCCATTTCTCCATGTGTATAGGCTTAAACTATGAAATATTATCGTTTTAGGTAAGTTTATAAAAGCCAATTTCAAGGGTAACTATTATTTTAATGCTCGTAAAGAGTGTTACGAGCGAAATAACTAGATCGAGATAAGGTGATCGATTCATAAAAACTTTAAGTATTGTACTTTCGATATTTTTAGACATTTTCTTTGGACAATAGAACTTTTTCTTGCGTTGCTTGTCAGCGTGTGACAAACAATTTCCAATTAAATTCTTTGCCAAGTTTAGACAAGGTCACAAATGTTATACGATCTGTTTACTTAAAGTTTGTAGTATTTTTTTTGTTAGTATAAGTAAGGGTAACTGTAAAAAATTGTTTATTTTAAGTGTGATTCAGATTAACAAAAAAATTAATTCAAGTTTTTTTTTGTGTTACGTACCTAATGGAAAAGTTAAGAAGTTTATTTTCGCCCTCGTAAAAGTAAAAACCGACCAAGTGCGAGTTGGACTCGTGCACGAACGGTTCCGTACCGTCCGTAACAAAAAAAAACGGCATAAAAATACAGGTAGGTAGGTGCATGAGATTCAACCTGGGGACAGATAGATGAACAGTTAAGGCTTAGTAATAGGGTCCTTGATAAGCTACGCGAGAGAAGATTGAGGCAAAGAATCCATAAGTTAATCAAAACGTTGTAAACAAACTACTTATATGAAAAATAATCGTACCTATCTACATGAGCTCACTATAGGCACATCGGAATCTGATTCACAATGTTTCTGTCAATATGCATCGCGTTGCACAAACTGTAACGTAACTCCATTAATGAATGTTGTTTGAACGCACGCGCCGTATGAATTAAATGTTTTACGTAGTAGCGATTTTTTTTGGTTAATCATTCATAATATATAATCCGTCTTATAATGCTCCCACTGTTGGGACTCAGGCCTAACCTCTAGGAGAAGGACAGTGCGGGTTGGTGGATGTCACATGACTTCGAGTTTTATTGTTCGAAGACATGCCGATTTCCTCACAATGTTTTCTTTCACCATTTTTATAGCCGATACTACAGGCCGCCACTCATTAGGTATCATCGTTTAGCATAGTTACATCCACTGTTGAACATAGGCCTCCCCTAAGTGTCACCGTAACGACCAGTGGCCAGTGTATATCGTATCCATACGATTACCGCCATTACAGAACCTTTCAGCTGGCAGTGCAGGGCACATTGCTCGCAGAATAGACCAAATATTTTTTTACAAAAATTTACATACTACACTTGCATAACTCTTATCATAGTTTATACTAGCTTGATAAGTTACCAAGAATTTTAATCATGAAATCAGCACGTCTACATACTTCTTAGATTTGATGTACATCTATCTCTACATTTCGCAATTAACCGCTATCTCACTTGATGGTAAGCGATGATGTAGTCGACGATAGATCACGCTTGCCTAGAAATAATCAATTCGCCATAGACTTAAGGAATCTCTGGCTATAGTTATCAGAAACCGGCAAGAAATTCTACTCCTTAACTATGCGCACAATAAAAATATTTCTAAAACTATATTACCTATACCATCATAGCGTAGTTACTTACTTTTCGCCAACACAGAATTATGAGGTCGAGAATGTGAATACATTTTATTTATTACATATAAAAAAGACAATCTTGGTGCTCGCCCTAATTATCCACAAAATGGTTTAGTTACATACAACACCATCAATAACGGCTCATAAGAATCTTATGAAAACTGTCACTCACAGTATCATTGATGACGATACGACTAACGTATTTAATTTACGGTTGTCGCAAATTAACTTAAAATATAATATATAAAACTTTATGCATCTGAGTCCAAATTGCACACATACACAAATAAATAAGCTGTGGTAATAAAATTTTACAGGACGCAATTTTTCTTCCAGCTGTAAAACTATGTCATTCGTATTTATGTCGATTTCCCTTTAATCTATCACATACCCGCGAAACGAGACACAATAGTAAAACAATAACAGCGCGGTCTCATAGGACCGGTCGGGGATTCAAACATTAAGGTGAGTTAACCCCATTGAATAACTTTTTCATGAAGTAACCAATCAATAGAGTTAGACAAACTGAGACGATTGTAATATTTAATCATCATTCCATAAATAAATAAGTGTTAATGTGTGTAATAAATAAGTGTACCTGCAAATTACAAAAAACGTACAATTTCATTTTCGCGGGCTACTTTAGCTCGCCCTCTTCCCCCTTAAGAGACAATAGAAAGAGATCACTAATAACCATAGATCGCTGATGGTTTATCCGGCTCGAAGGACCAAAAAGATGTATGCACTCCTGTGTGGGTTGCACACACATTGGATTTGGGGCCATGGTTTGGAAAGCAAGGGAGGAACGGGGTGGGGTTTAGTCAGCAAATTCTGACACACCCTCCCACTCCACCCAAGAGCAGGAGAAGTCATTCTGATGATTTGACTTGAAAAAAACACGTTGGATGTCAGTTTGCATTAAAGCCTTTGGTTATCAGTACAGCCAAAGAAAATCTCATTTATTACGTAGCCTTAAGTACCATATGTAGCGTGAATAATTGCTAATGAGTACAGCTGTCTGTGAATGCTAATACTATCGCTTTACTACACCGACGGAATAGTGCTGAGCTGCAATTCGCGAGAGCTGTGTACGACATATGATTCTCTCACTTGCAGATATTTATTTATTTATTTGTTTATTCTCACAACGGAACGCCTTCCAGCAATTACACAATTGGAGCACAAATTGGTTTAGAATCTGCTACATGCTATCTTCCTGTGAGCGGTTGAGTAGCAGACATCAATAGTGGGTCAAACTCGCGGTCGCTTACACAGCTTCTAATATATGAGTGTGCGATTTACAAAAATCTACATATTATGTATTTGATATAAAAGCAATATAATGTTAAAACGTTGCTTGTAGAATAATCTGACAAATAAATAATCAAAGTGATTGCATGTATATCAGTGCAGTTTTTAATCGAAGTCATTTTTAGAGGTGTCTTCGAGATTTTTATGTCGTGCTAAATTTAGCACGACATAAAAATCTCGAGTATTACATGTTTTCAACATCTGTGTATTTTATCTCTCTGTTCTCTTTTTCTTTCTCTGGTGGAAATCTTAATATATATAAATCTCGTGTCACAATGTTTGTCCTCAATGGACTCCTAAACCACTTAACCGATTATAATAAAATTCGCACACCATGTGCATTTCGATCCAACTTGAGAGATAGGATAGTTTAAATCTAAAAAATTAAAAAAGTTAGGTATAGTAGGGTAGTGTAGGGTAGTGTAGGGTAGTGTATGGTAGTGTAGGGTAGTGTAGGGTAGTGTAAGGTAGTGTAAGGTAGTGTAGGGTAGTGTAGGGTAGTGTACGGTAGTGTAGGGTAGTGTAGGGTAGGTAGGGTAGGGTAGTGTAGGGTAGTGTATGGTAGGTAGGGTAGGGTAGCGTAGGATATGTAGGGTAGTCATTTGACGGGAGCGAAGCCGCGTGTAAAAGCTAGTAATATTTATTTTTCTGATTCTGTTTACTAAACAGAATGTTATTTATACTTTTGCGTATTACAAAACTTAACTTCCGTAGTCCCCATAAAGCGACGCATTGTCACTTACGTTAGAAGTCCTCGATGAAGGCCTATTTCTAATGAGGTTCTATATTTGTGCAAAATAAGTCCTTGACAATTGCTAAAATTAAATCATACCATATAAATATGTTTGGAAAACTCATTATCACACACACGGGGTCAGAGCTACATACATACTGCATACCGTGGTTTTGCCCAAACTTTGGTACACAAAATAGTTTGTCTACTTTGTGTGTAATCATATCCTTCGCACCTTGACATATATTAGCATATCGATAGTAATGAAACTTATCCGAATTCTGAATAGCTATTGAACCGGTATATAATGATTGTTATTTTTAAAAAACCTTTTTTTGTTGTTTGATAAGGAACGTTTTTTTTAAACATAGATAGAAAAAGAAAAACAAAAACTCTTAACCACACACTAAACTACATACACTAAAGACTCTTGGGGTCAGCTCACCCCGAGACGCGACGCTGCATGCACATTTAGTGACTCAAAATAGAAAATTTACTACACGAAATGCTTCATGCAGCGCTACATTTCGTGACGCCGCGCGGTGTCGCGCTGCGCCTTGTGACGCTGCGCGGCGCGCGGCGTCTCGCTGTGTATCTCGCCTTTCGCCGGAACGTTTTTACATTCGTGACGTCGTGTTGCCGACGATTTTACTATGCGCCTCGCAACGCTGCGATCGGTCTCGCGGCGGCGCGCGGCGCGGCGCAGCGCGAAATCACTGGCCTTTTCCAGCATCGTCGCGTCACGTCGCAGCTCGGTGTGCACTGCCCCTTACCCTAAATATGATGTCAAAAAATCTATTTTAAATCTAGAAGGATAAGTTTGTGTACATTTTTTTAAGTTGCTATTTCGGTAGTATATTGATCTCATGCAGTTAATCAGCTAAAGAAATATTGATGTACCTATCTATTTTTCGAGGAAGTATGTAATATTTCAAATGCGTTAAAATAAAAGTTTGTGTGTGTTTGTTACTTCTTTACGCTCGAACTGCTGAACGGATACGTGGACAAAATATTTTCACATTTACTTGTGGAATGGAAATCTCTCATTCTCGGTCGTATTTAACTTAACTTTTAGTTGAATAATGATTTATGTATATACTTAAAAAGAAAAAGGTCGCGGGAGAATTTAGGTGTAGAATGAGGGAATATCAGGTTTTTCAGACTAAAACCAGCCTTCTTTTAGTTGCCTTGTGCATTTCAGGGCCTCTTTCGAAGAAACTCTATCAAACTCTCGAACAATTCCGCAGCTATGTTTACTTGAAGTCCTAATTCGAAACGACTAATATTTTGGAACAACGAAAGACGCAAAATACTGCTATACTGTATTCAGCTAAATCCGGCTTGACTGGAAGCCGACCCCAATATACCCAGTTGGGAAAAGGCTAGGCAGATGATGATGATGATGATGAAAGACGTCCACTGTTAGACCTAGGCCGGTTATTGTGTTGACACACACAATGACCGATCCTATGCGTCTCACATTCATTGGATTCCTGCGACCCTCACCAGGTCTTCGGTTGCCACTTCTTTCGAGCTCAACGACCATCTGTTTTACGACCAATATGCCCTGTCCACTGAAACTTAAATTTTTCAATTCTTCGATCTACATATTTGGCGACGACGGAATGGAATTATCTCGAACAATAAACGTCAAATTATTTAAACAAATCAAAGTTTTTGTTTAAATAATATAATTAGAATACCAAGCTGGCACATTTTATAGTACATTTCCGTTCTTAAATTAACACGAGCGTGGAATACTCGTATGTCAATAAACGAATATCTAATTGAATAATTAAATGTACCTACAGCGACCTTTCTTTGTGCATTCTTTGATAACCCACAAACAAATGGGTCACACAATTAACAGACCACTGTTTGTTAAGTGATAACATCTTGAGTGAGAAGTTCTTAGTGAAAAATACTAGGTAGCTATAACACCGTTACAAGGAGCCCGCAGTTTGAAAGTCGAAGCTATCACTGAGCATGTGTGTAGACGTCACTTGTCTTGTGTAACTTTGACGAAACTGCACTGGCTGCTCACTGGGGTGGATATTCTTAATTCATTTTATTTTTAGCATTATCGGCCTTCTTATGTTCCCACTGTTGGGACTCGGCCTCCTCTCTAGGATAGGGAATTCTTAATCCATGTAAGTTAGTTAATAAGCTGTCGAAATTACCAAATAAATAAATAAGATCCCCGTGCTTCGTAAAGCAAGTTAAACTGTTGGCCTTGCGCCTGTTCACTCTCCGATCTTTAGAAATAGTCGTCCTATAGGCGTTCGTCTCTTGAGAGTTCGTGAGGGAACAGACATCCCTAATCCCCAACCGCCATCATAGGAGACGTCCAGGTCGTCAATGGCGTGTAGTGTGCCTCAAAAAGATGACACATATGTTTGACTTTTTGGTTCAAGGAGTGGACATACCGGTTTCCTCACGACGTTTTCCTTCACCGTTTTGAGAGCAATGGTGATGAAATAAATTACACAAAGTAATGCGCCTGGCTGGGTTTGAACTCGCGGCCTACCAATGCTCTATTTTTCATGTGTGCCTCAAGAAAATGACAGCAAACCGTAGGGGCCCATCAGGATCAAAGCTGTGACCCTAGTTTGTACGAAAGTGAACCCCAGAGTCTTGGAACGAAGGCAGAGAAGGGACAGGAGTGGGTTTTAGTGAGTAAAAGTAGTTAGTTTGACACGCCCTTCCGCTTCGCCCAGACTGGAAGAAGTCATTTTGATACTTTGAGTTTAATCATCAAATCCGCTTTGTGTCATAACGATACCATAATTTACTATGCTTTGTTATCTTTATTATTAGTTAATGAAATTCCGATACCTAGTGGCTAGTACCTCTATCTCTATTACTTAAGTGACTTAAGGGGGATGTTTCAGGTCAGCCCGCGAAATTCAAATTTTCTTACGTTTTTTGCATTTTGCAAGCTAGTGGTAGGTTGTATGAAGTTAAAAATACTTGAGCGACTGTAAAGCGTAATTAGTTATATAATTATAACCTTAAAAATCATCAGTACAAGCCTCCAAGCTCGCTCAGTTGCAGGAACGTCTTTGACCTCAAAAAAATCGTTCCGACACTTAGGTGAGCTTGGAGACTTGTATTGATGATTTTTATGGTTATAATTATATAACTAGTTATGTTTTACAGTCGCTTAAGTATTTTTAACTACATACAACCTACCAAAGTCTTGCAAAATGTAAAAAAACGTAAGAAAATTTGAATTTCGCGGGCTGACCTGAAGCATTCACCTTAAATAGACCTTTCAAAACAGAGCTTATGTCGGCCTATTGTTTTGACATACTGTTGAAATCTCTCTGTATGATTAGAATATCGGGGAACACGTATTGTTTCAATTACTCGCGTAATCACAACATAATCTATTTGAGTTAACATAATAGAGATATGACACATTCTACATAGATCTATGTATAGAAGGAAACCGAAATTTTCTAGTTATCTAGTCACAAACTTTTTTTATTGATAGGCTCGCGTTTGACCACTATCGTGCCTGGTGATAAGCGATGATGTAATCAACGATGGAGCACACTTGCCTAGAAGCAACCTATTCACTCTTGATTTAAAAACCCTTAGGTAGTCGCTAGTAGCCCAATACGTTGGTCCGACCATATCCGCGCCGCTCTTAATTTCACAATTTACAATGCCCTTCACAACGCCAAAGACAGGAACAGATGGAGGAACATCATAAGGGTTAAGGTGATGAAGCAGTGAGGTCACGACCCTCAGCATTGAGGAATATGACGCAAGGAGGAGGAGGTAGTAGCTATCATGAACGCACAATTAACGTACTCCAACTCCAACTTTCACCTTTATAATTATTAATGTCCCATGGGAATAAATTCCCGGAATAAGAAGTATTTTTATGCTATTCTAGGACATAGTATATACATACTCGTTTGCCTTTCATTCTAATTCGATCAGCAGTTTGAGAGTGGAGAAGTAACAAACACACATAGACTTTCGCCTTTATCATGTGAATTTCTTTACGATTCCTCGGGTTAAGCAAAATAGCTGTTTGACTTTTCTAAGTGAGCACGAAAAGCACGTTTTCTTGGACATGCGGCTGATCTTTCTCCGGTCATACCGGATTGGTGTCCCATGGGACTATGAGAAAGCAAAGAAACAGAAAGTTCACCAGTCTGCCTACCTAGCCTTTTCCCAACTATATTGGGCTTGGCTTCCAGTCAAGCCAGATTTAGCTGAATACCAGTATTTTACGAGGAGCGGCTACTAGCGGCAGCCGGGACCTACGGCTTAACGTGCTTTCCGAGGCACGGAGGAAACTCGTTACGTTTAAGATGGTAACCCATCCACAGACCTTGCCAAGCGTTGCTTAACCTTGAACATCGACCTGTGCGGCTGTTATTATCTAGCCACGAGCTCCTCCACAGAAAGTTCACCAGTGTGTGCAAAAAAAAAATTACAATTCACAGTCATTTACTCGTAAAACGCTCCGTAGTTCTCTGATATTATGCTGAACTGGACCTATTTACCGACTCCGTAAAAATTATTGTTGTTTTTATTTCTTTATTTGTTCGTTGTGCGTTAAATTAACATGTTTTCTTCCTTTAAATTGCCCGTTTTTATTTTTACATTTAAATCAATTTACTTATCTACCGTAGAATCATTTTATATTATTTGTACATACTCGTATATGTATCTATTTATAAATAACACTACTAACAGACCTTTCTCACTGGATTTTTTCTTTCGGTAGGGGAATCATTAGAATGACTTCTCCCACTCTTGGGCGGAGCGGGAGGGCGTGTCAGACTCTTACTGACTAAGCCCCTACCCCATTCCTTCGTTGCCTTCGATCTGGGGGACACGGTGACAACCTTTCGGATTTTCCGTGTTCCCCAGAGGCTTCGGCCCTACTGGGCCTCTTAATATTAAAATAAAAAGTTGCTATCTCATTCTGATAGGGCTGAATTTTGAGATATTATGACGTGTCCGTACAAAGGTTGACCGACCTGACCGTCATGAGTCTTTAGATCCTTCATCAAACGGTAAAATTCGAAACCGACCGAAACCCAGCGGTTTCGGCCAGAAAGGGTCCGCTAGTTTCGATTTAGCCGAATATTCAGCCCCTTCGGTCTTTGAGCTGACGATTCTGATAGATATCTAAAAACTTGGTGACTCGTTCGTCTATGTATGTTATATAACCTTCAATTAATAAGCATTTCATGAAAGTAATAACTAATAATGAAGCGTAACTATATCGAATTTTGGCTAATAACTTTATTAACGACATGGCGAGTGACACGGAATCCGATGGATGCGAGACACACAGGACCGGTCGCTGTAGCGACGCTTGTCTATAAGCCTCCCCGGCCTATGTCCAGCAGTGGACTTGTTTCGGCTGAGATGATGATGATGATGATGACTGTATTAAAATATATTTTTAGTGTATTGTCAGTTTTTCTGATACCTCTAAAATTAGCCTTTTTGATTTGAAGGTTGTGACACATATTTAAAAACTGAATGACTGACTCATTCCTCTATGTACTTACGTAATTAAAATTTCACGCTCCTAGTCTCAGTAGTTTCGGCTGCACGTTGATAGGTATGTCAATCAGTTACCTACTTTCTGTCTCCTTCTTAATATTAAATTCTTGTATGTGTGTACAGAACTGTTAAATAAATAAATAAATAATAATCACGTAGATTTAACGCGTATAATTAAATACTAAATAAATAAGCTACGATATCGAAATATATTTAGAAATAAATTAATAGATTTTTTCCCCGTTACCACATCAGTTTCGGTTTTGGTTGCGTCCGAAACTGAAAGAGGAGCCGAAAATTCGGTTACCGTTCTAGGTTCTAATCATGTTTCGGTCGTCATCCTATCTAAATGTAATGAAGTGGCAGTAACCCGATTCCGCTGTAACTAATCGTGGCTTTAACGTAAAAAGTTCTTAGTCGGAATATACCTGCGTTAAAGTCGACAGAAACAGGGTCGCTTCAACATCTAGAATCAATCAATTTTCAACTGTCATCATCGTCACCTATTTAATTATTCCTTTTAAGCTTTACTACAATATGTATGTACAGTGCAGCCGATGTATCTTGTTGCCATCGATCGGGGGGACACGGTGACAACCTTTCGCATTCCGTGTTCCCCAGAGGCTTCGGCCCTACCGGGTCCCTACAGTTTGCTGACAATCTCCTTGAGGCGCGCGTGGAACAGAACGCGCCGTCGACAACTAGGCTCGGTCCAGATTATTACCAGACTGCCGGACGGCGAGCTACCCAGTGCTCGCTGTCCGCGTGCCCGCGCCTACGGTGGTCGGAAATCGGGATCGGGATCTCAGCGTGAGTTCCGTTGCCTCACGCCCTCGCGGTCGGCAGCCTCCTTCGCTAACAAGCCGTTGTATCTCGGCGAGTCTGAAGTTAGGCGCGGTGAATTTTGGCGCTTGAAAACTCTTACAAAAATAAAGGTTTTTAAAAAATAAATGCAATTTGCAGTTGTTATTGCTGTTAAAAACTGTCTTTGGCAGTTATTTCCGGCCGTACTGTACTAACTGCTGCCAACAGGCTTAGCCCACGTGATATTAGAAAATTATCCAAAGGGAACTTACTCCTGAAATAAAAAGCTTCCTTTTTGCTTATTTATTTATTAGGTATTTATTTAGCTATTTGTATTGCTATTTGCTATTCCCGGACATGGTCTACTCGTGTACACATGAAGAAGTAAAAAATGTATAAAAATACATCGTAATATAAATTTTAAAGTGAAATTAAAACCTTTTTTTATTTGAATTGAATATTAATTGTCAATTGGCACGAAAATCCTTTCAGTACTTTTTGAGTTATATGTACCATTTTTTAACACGATGTTATCTCTCTTCTCCAGATGTTCAGTGCCAGAATGTGAAGACACCCCGGAGCACATAAACTTCACGATCCCCCGCGACATAGACGGGGTGCCGTCGAAGTGTCTGCGGTACGCCCCCTTCGCCAACGGGTCACACTTCGCCAACCTGAGCCAGTGCTCTCCACACTACTATGATACCTCCACGGAGATCGGCTGTGAGTCCTACGTTTACTTGGAGGACCATTCTATTGTGAAGGAGGTAAGGAGGAATTCTTTGAAGTCAAATCTTTTTTAGGCGTTTTTTAGCACGTTAAAC
The DNA here is from genome assembly GCA_030763345.1 of Mythimna separata. Lineage (NCBI taxonomy): Eukaryota > Metazoa > Arthropoda > Insecta > Lepidoptera > Noctuidae > Mythimna > Mythimna separata. Next base: position 17,394,698 of record CM061183.1, read on the forward strand.
CGTAGGTCCAGGCTTTCATTTGTAGATCTTTGGCAGTCGTTACGGATAGTCAGAAGCCAGTAAATCTGACTCCAGTCTTGCCATGAAGTACCGTGTTACCCCAGTTAATGGGTTGTGGAGGTCTGATAGGCAGCCGCTTCTCGCAAAATACTGGTATTCAGCTAAATCCGGCTTGACTAGAAAGCTAAAAAAAACTAGGAAAAGGCTAGGCAGATGATGAAATCTTTTTTAGGCGGGCACTTTACTTCGTGGCTGAAGCTTGGCTACCACTGTGTCCACCGTATCAATAATACAGGGCCCTGTAACCCTGGGGCCCATTTCCATCTCTCCACTCTTTTAGCAACAAGCGTTTAATCCCTCCTCTTCACATGACCATACCAAGATTTCCTTCAAATTTTCAGTTACCCGCGCTGCTTTCAAACTTCTTATAAAATAGATATTTGTATATTACTAGTAATGTATATAAAAGGAGAATTTGACTGTCTGATACATCAACGTTCTGCTGAAACTATTGAGACCAGGAGAATGAAATATTGCAGAAGGTTTCCTTGAGAGAGGATTTTTCTAAATTCAGACCGTAAACGGATGAAACAAGGGTCCAAAGTTTATATGAAAAAAACTTACTTCCACGTGGATGGAGCCGCTGTCAGAAGCTAGTCTTTACATAACTCCGTCATAATATTATGTGACGAGAGGTCATACATATTATTGTTTTGACGGCACACAATGTAATTGTCAGTCAATGCAAACAAACAAACAGTCACTCCGTGTTGAGTGTCATTGCTCATTAGACTAAGGACTAAGTGCTCTAGTCTATGTCAATATTTACATTATGGCATTTATTTATAAGGGTGAAGACATAATATTGCTGTGGCACACGGCTTTGCTTCCATCAGTTCATGTCCTAACAGATGGACGTATTTAAATGAATTTTGCCCCTGGAGTAGAACATAGGGTGCTTTTTTATGCCGGAAGTATGTTCCCTTGGAATAAGATTCGACTTTTGTGCAGGCGAAGCCGACGGCAGAAGGTAGTTATAATATAAACTACATTCCCGCCTAATGATAAGCAGTGGTGCAATCGTTGATGATGAGGTGGACTAGTTTATTAAGAGCCTATTCAGTATACACTCTAGCCTTTTAGAAAACTAGATTATAATAAGAAGAGAAGACCTCAGCAGGTAAATTGTTCCAGTCCTTCGATGTACTCGGTATAAACAAAGAGACGTAATGCTTATTAGAGACACCTATCACAAATTGAATTACTAGTTTTTACTAAAACTTTGTGATTATAGGTAAGTGTCATCAAGTTACTGATACAAAAAACTTCAAAACAATGAGTTCTAAAATCCTATAAATTGAAGGTTATTAATATTATAGTGGTTTCAGAAAAACAAATCCATGCTTATTCAATTAGTTACCGTCTGAACAATATTGAAGCTATCAAGCAAATTATATTGAACATAGCTATTAACTTGTCTTTTAAATCATACAATTAATGGCTTTTTTAACCGCACATTGGTATTTGATTTTTTGTATTTCAAGAACTCCTTACTAATTTATAGCAGCAAGAATCACAAAAGTAAAAATAAATTTGAGTATACTTATGGAAGGATGTAACGAGAGAGGAAGGCCAAAGAAAAGATGGATGAATTGTGTGAGGAGTTATGTGAAAGAAAAGGGAGTTCGAGATAGCGTGGCTGTTGACCTGATAGAATGAAACAAAAAACGTGTTGCGCCGACACCAAGTAACATAGAACAAGTGAAGGGAAATAAAGAAGTAACATACACACACAAGAACTTTTACCTTTATCTTAAATTCGGCATTAAGTCCGCCTCTGTACGTTGGTGTTGTATAAATTTTCAATTAAAGTTTGTGTGATTAGAATTAATTGATAAATCACCATAATCACAGAAAACAAAATGTCCCCCATGAATTTCAAGTTTAAAAAAACGTCAAATGCAGGTAACTACAACTTCATCATATTTTTTCCTGTAATAAAACGTATGGTAACGCTTCTATGAGCAACCTAAGTATTAGAATCATTATCATTATTATAATTTTCCGTTGATAAATAGGTTTGGCGTAAATTGTTATGCTGGTAATACATTGTTCGTTTAAATGCTCAAATTGCCCCCAATTGCTCTTCAACCGCTTGAAGTTTGCCGGTTAGTCATTTTGAATGGGACAAATTGCCCGGTTCCTATAAGAAGTTTTTTTTAGGTGGGAAATCATCCAATTACTACTCCTGCTCTCATGTGTTAGACTTTTACTGACTAAAACGCACTCCAGTTCCTTCTTTGCCTTCATTCAACGACTGGTCGCATGCATCGAATTCCCGCGACCTTAATCAGATCCGCCGTGGCCTATAAAAAAGTGATAGAGAATCTATCACAAAGGATACTTCGAATACCAGGAAGAATTTGGGGGAGGCCTGTGCCCAGTAGTGGGAAAGTATAGGCTAAATAAAATAAAATACATACATATATACGATAAAAACTGTTTTCCGCTGAATTATCCACTTAACCTATCACATACCCGCGAAACGAGACACAATAGTAAAACAATAACAGCGCGGTCTCCTGCGAGCAGTCGGGGATTCATGAATACTGACTGCATGAAAATATTGGACTAAAATAAAAACACTGGATGAGCAAATAAATATACGTATACGCTGATAAAATTATTTGAGGTATGCTGTATTAGTTTAATTGGAGTTATGTTCAACATTGGACGTCTTTCAGCTGAAATGATGATGAAGAGAATCTATAATCACCTTCCATCAGAGTCAGCCACCTGTATCGGCGGTTGGAGTGTACGTGAGGCTGTTCCTTCCCTCACGGAAGCCACACGGTTCGTGGCTCGACACACGCTTGGCCGGTTTTTCCTACTTATTAAAAAAAACAATCTTTTTATATAATTCTGTGAAGCTAATAATAGTACCTACGTCTCACGCTTTAATTTATGATTTCCTTTGACATATTATTGTGTTATATGTTTACGTAAAGCCAAGCCTTAATGTACACTTTATCCGCCATATTGCAATACCTAATTGTCTTTTAATGATAACTGAACAGGTAATGTTGTTTATCTGTGTTTTGATTGATTGTTTATACGATACAAATCTGTTTATAATACCTAGAGGTAATCTTAGGTATCCTTGCTTATATAGAAAGAGGGGGAGAATGAATTTTGTGAGTTGGTTTTGATGGTAGAGTAATCTTTATAACCACTGCACCTGATTCAAAAATAGAAATAATTTGTCTATATTGAAATTTACAGTAAAATATTAATATTAATGTATATAAAAGTCATCATCATCCACCTAGCATTTTCCCAATTATATTGGGGTTGGCTTAAAAGTAATGATGATGAGCCAGGGTAGTAACTATTCAAAAATATAGATATATCTACTTGGTTTGTACGGGGTAATCTCTCAAACTACTGAACCGATTGTGAAAATTCTCTCACCAGTAGAATATTACTTTATCACATAACATAGGCTATTATCGTCTATAGCCATGTGGATGAAGCCACTGGGTGTGATCGTTGTCATTAAATGTCCTAAGATTCTGCACAGGATCAGTCTAAAAGAACTAGATTTAGTCCTTAATTTTAGCATTAACATCTATGAAGAATATCATGGTTTAAATAAATTATTAATCTGAAATAATAAGAAAATGAAAGAGATGAGGGTTAATTGGATTTCATAGAACAACAAGATAGGTTTGTTTCTCTGTATCAATTAGGTTACATTTTCCATTAGCTGGAAATAGTAGTAAAAATCACGAGCATTTTAATTTCTCTAAATTAATCTACTGCCAACAACCAACGATATATTTGACTTTGAAATACTAGACTGTTATAATGATTAAATAATAAAACAATATAAATAAATATATTATTATTATTTGCACACATGTGACTTTTATATTTCCATATTAGTCACACATCGTAAATGGTTGAATGCCTTGGAAACAACAGCTTTGATAAATTGATAATATAATCCATTTGCCACACTTATGTATTGGAATTCAATACAATAACGAATAATTTATCCTGTGTCAATGTTACCTAGCATGACAAAGTCAAGAATGCAGCTCTAGATTTAATTCATCGAGATAATTTATATCGTTTATAAAATTAAAAAGTAAAATGATAATTCAAACTGGATAATATCATAGTAATGTCAATAAGGAAACATACGGGCCAACATAGTACAAACAAATACGAGTATACATATAAACAAAAAACCGGCCAAGTGCGAGTCGGGCTCGCGCACAAAGGGTTCCGTAGCAGCAAATATAATAACTTAACCAAAATTACAGTTAAATCAACCTATCTCAAAAACTATAAGAGATACTTTGATCAAACCAAAAATCGTTGAAAGAGTTAATTAGCATGCATCACCTCTATTTTTTTTAGAATTTTATACCCTGTAGTTATAAAAATAGAGGGGGGGGGACATACTTTTTACGACTTTGAGAGCTGATATCTCAAAAACCGTTCACTTTAAGAAAAATGTTTTTTAGAAAACTTTATATCATTTTAAAAGACCTTTCCATTGATACCCCACACGGGTATGTACATCGAAAAAAAAATTTTCATCCCTCAGTTACATGTATGGGGGGCCCCACCCCCAATTCTTTTTTTTACTATTTAGTGTCATAATTTTGTAGCGGTTCATACAACACATATTCCCATCAAATTTCATCACTGTAGTACTTATAGTTTCCGAGTAAATCGGCTGTGACAGACGGACAGACGGACAGACGGACATGACGAAACTATAAGGGTTCCGTTTTTGCCATTTTGGCTACGGAACCCTAAAAAAGAAACAAGTAATGGGGCTTAAATTTTACAAAATAATATGGCTTCGTTTACGTTCATAATCTACTCGTAGTCATAAAATGCATGGTTGTTGTGTTTTTTCCACGCACCTGACCTATCTGAAGGACGTCACGAATAACGCAAATGTATGTACTATTAGAGTCTCCTGCCAAGAAAGTGTCTATTCTGTCCTTTTCTTCAAAGTCAAAATCTTTTTATTTCACATAGGCCTACATGGGCACTTATAAAACGATAGAAGCTAGTGCACGGTTCCAATTGCTCGTTTCCTATGGAGAAGAACCGGCAAGATACTCCATGGTTATTCTTTTCACAAAACTACTCCTTACTTTTTTGTGTCGTTTCGACTTAATTTTTGTCGGATCAATATGAAGTCTCCTACTTATAGCGGTATCATTGACTCCATTTAAGTCTTCTCTGACCGTTGCTTAAAAATATGATACTGCAAATCCAGAACATCCTGGACTGCTAGCATTCGAAAAGGAGCTCTAGTTGACTAATCTTTTCACTATGATAACTGAAACTCAAAATACTCTTGTCCTCTTTACCTTCTTCAAACTACAATTTTCTACACTGCTTCAGTTTACACTTTCTGCTTATATTATTCCATCCATTAACCATTCCGTCTTCATAATTCCTCATTAAGGAGCATTAGAGAGTATTGTATCCTAATCAAAAGCCTCAAATGGATCGAATCAATGTTCCTCTGCACGTGTACCGATATGCCTTGGAGCAATAACTACGCACATAATGAAAACGATGCAAGCGTGTACAGATCGGATACGGTTCAACGATAAGGAATTTTAATATCGATATCGCTGAACAAGAAAGGAATGGAGTTGCTGTTTGTTAAATTTTTTGCGAGTCTCTATGGAATGATTTAGAAACTGAAATAGATGAATTTTATGATTTTCTATCTGTTAATCTGTTTGATAATAAAATGTAAACGGCAAATCCAGTGAGACGTATTCATTACATATTTAAAGCTGAAAAACATAAAATTCCCATCTCTGGGTGGAGTTAAAAGGAGTGTCAAACTATTACTCATAAAAGAGCAACTGCAAGAAGATAGCTGGATACTTGCCTTGGGTGCCTTCAATGGCCGTTTGCGTTTCAGGTAGTGCACTAGCTCTTTCGGACAAGTCTATGATATATGAATAGGAGACGCGGAGCAAATGAGGACCTTGTTGTGCGGATTATTTTGGATGATGTATAATTGACTCATGAGTATAGGAGTAGGTACAGGAAGGTCAAATAAACCATGGCGAGAAAAAAAGGAGGAAAGATGATGATGATACTAGAAAAAGCGTAGTTATTGAGAGGCGAAAAGATTTATTGAATTGCGGCCTCAGATAGATGATGAGAGTTAAGAGTGATGACGAGGACAGGGACTGACGTACAGTTAGCTTGAAAGCTGAAACTACTTACCGTATATTTAGCACCTAAAAAACTCAAAGAATTCATAAAAAAAATATCGTTGTAAGCGGACATAGTCGTAAACACAACTAGTACAACAGTATAAAAATAGGAAAACGTGCTACCATACACAATCGAGGGTGAAGGTCAATAAAACAATGCTGGTCTGTTGCCAACAGTCTTCTTTACAAACGTGCCTGGCCACATCCTGTCATCCTTTGACGCTAGGCAAAAAGTTGTCTCTCACCGATAACGGTTGTTACATAAAAAAATATATGTATATTCCATTCCATATATATCCTATTATAATTTACGGGATTATAAGTGCTACTGAAGAGTCACTTGGTGAATTCCATGGATCTTGTTTAAAAATTCTTGGTTAATCCAAATTTACTTTTCAACAATCTTTAGCGCCAATAGAAGAAACTTCTTCTATAGTCTGACAGTCTATCAACAACTCTCTTTTTTTGTCATGTTTTTGCCTTGAATAGTATCAGTCCTAGGAATATTCCAGGCTTGAGTAATATCAATCCCGTAAGCCATGTCTTTGTCCATTTGAATTCCAATGTGCACAACACATTCTAATGTGTTTGCAGTATTTCAAAAATAATGTATCGATTCAGCTATCCCGGCAAGCTTAGCTTAGATAGTCAATACTCAAATGAAATTCTCAGCTACATTTTACCGAGATGGTGGTTTCAATGATTGTATCACTAAGAATCAATTTACGAGTGAACTTCAATTGAAAAAATTGCACCAAATACTCCACTGTCTTCTCTGGTAAGACTAAGCCAGGACATAATAATTATACTGTCCTTCTTGTCACTGACCCCTTTCCTGTCGAATACTGCAAGACTATAGTTTCTTGTTCCTTTATACACAAGAAACCGTGGTGAATATAAGACGGTGTGGTCATCATGAATGTTTTGTTTACTAATCATCATTTTATCCAGATTTTGTTTTTTTTTTATTCTCAGCAATATCCTTATATAATTCGTCACATGTCACGTTCATATTTACAGAATATACAATTCCCAAAACCAGGTGGAGTCAAGGAGTTATTTATCAGGAGACTTGTAATTTTGTAAAGTTTTTGAGAATGGATCATTTTTGAGATTGAGACACTCTGTAAAAACTGTAAGGCTGTTGCCTGAATTTTGTAATTTAGTTTAAATGTGGCGATGTAGATCGTACGTCGCTACAATATGATGGAGAAAACGTGTTCAGAAATCTATCATTCATTCATTAAACAGAATCAGAGGCTCTACCGCTAATATTCTGAAGCAATCACTAGATTTCTAGATAACACAGAGCCTATTTGTACATCACAATTCTACGCTTTCCATACTTCAAAAGTAAACACTGAAGGCTGGACAATAAAAACTGACACAGCACAAAAAAATAGTTGACACAAAAGACCAAATCGATGGCATTTCGTTGATTCGCTGACCGTGAATAAAGGCCCGTTTTGATTTCCGTACTAGTGTAGAAACGCATTAATAATCGAATTTCACAGTATGCGACCTGTGTCGTAATGCGCCGTGACTTCTCTCATGTTTCAATTGGACGTTTTGATTATCGGATAACTCACTATGTATTTTGTTTTAATGTCCTTGTACTTCGATTTATTATTTAATTTAATACTTGTCTCAATTTACTCAAATAATGTTAATATTATATATCACGGAGGAAACTCGTTATGTTATGATGGTCACCCATCCACAGACCAACCTTGGCAAGCGTTGCTTAACCTTGAAGTCGACTTGTGTTCTATTCTTACACTGAGCCACCAAAAAAAATTTACGCAGTGGTTAAAAACTTTTCCTGTAGATCCTTTCAAGAACTGAAGTATACACTTCAGTAAGTTTATTAAGTCTAATAAAATTTGTATGTTCTGAAATGGTCCTTTGGTTTGGTAGCATATTTTGTAGTTTATCTATAAGTTTCTTTAATATGTTATTTGTGAGTTTCTTATGTAATTTGCGTTTTATGAAGATCCAATTGTACCTTGGTATACATTGTGAAGCTAGCTCGGGTACATACTTACATAGTCTCTTTTTAGGTAAACTGATGACAAAACCTACAAAGTCTATGACATCTATAATACTGTGTAGATCAGAATATTGGACTGAGAAAAATATGGTTGCATGTAGCGGAGATGAGAATGTTGAGATGGATGTATGGAGTAACTGGAATGGATAAAATGAGAAATAAGCACATTATAGGAAATTTAAAAGTGTTGCCAGTGTATAAACAGTTGAAAGAAAATCGTTTATTTTAGTAGGGATATGCGAAGGGGACTGATGATTTCATCAGTTACTAAAAGAAGTAGGCTTCGCATGTTACATGTGGATTGATGAGCAGGGAGATAGGTCAAAGAAAAGGTGAATGGATTCTGAGAGAAGTGATATGAAAGAAAAGGGCGTCAATGTGACTGCTGTTATGATAGAATGGAATAATGTTACACCGACCCCAAGTAATATTGAAAAAGGGCAGGAAAATGATGATGACAAAAGCTTATCACATCACAACCAAAAATCAAGTGACTTATAAAACAATCAAATTTTTTTATCAGTGTTACCTTCAACCTATTCTAAATTTGCAAAATCCTTAAAAAAATACATTTGGCTGGTTAGCTGTTAGTGAACTGGATAAGAAGCTATTAAGAACAATAAACTCATGCGATCTCCTTCGATATCACAGTACTTACCGTATCAACTACACCTTTGATCTTACACCCATATTTGCGACGAAATTTATCAGAGGATAGAATAAAGTACCGTACTTGTAAGAAGCATCTATACTACATACCATCCAACATACCATCCACCACCATCGAGCATTACCTTGTACCTTTTTTCTGTCTCCTCTTTATTATCCATTTCATGTGTGTGTGTACTAAATTGTTAAATAAATCAATAAAATTTCACTTGCTCTTCATTTTGGTTTGTTTAGGCATTGTTTACTGCCGATACCATAGTCAAATTTGAATATAAACTTTTTTAAGTACGAGTATACAAGTACATTGCGCACACGTGAGCCACGTACGCCAATCTGTGTGCGTCAGTATCCATACATTTTATATGGCAACTAGACTTGTAGAGTTACATTAGATCCACGCCACTCGACGTCGTTCTTCGTATAAATAACGCGTGGTCAACGTGACCATCGTTCTAATGTAGTTCCCGCTTTAGCCTTCCGAATTTGAATTTGCCTTCTAGTTGAGAGTCTAGCCTTATAATCACATCTTCTACTCCTTCAAATTTTCCTTCATGAAAGTCCTACTTTCTGCCGTTGATCCGCTAACTCTTAGACCCAAATATTTATATTACTTTTACTATAAATTGCCTTTCTTTATTTCCAGTTCAACCTCGCCTGCCAAGACTGGAAGCGGTCCCTAGTGGGAACAGTTCACAACGCAGGATTTTTCATAGCTATTCCTCTAACTGGACTGATATCAGACAAATATGGCCGCCTTCCCGCGCTCGTGTTCGCTTCGGTCTCCAATGGCGTCTTCGGAGTCATTCGGGCGTTGTCGGTTAATTACGACATGTTCGTTGTGTTTGAATTTTTGGAACCTGCGCTAGGTGGAGGCGTATATACGGCGTGTTTTGTTCTTGGTAAGTAAGTTTATTTGACAAATAACTGGTTTTACCAACTCCTTTAGGGTGATCCAAAGGGATTGGTAAAAATGAAACACTTGTACTTGTTGCTATATCACCCATCTCTTGGGTAATTCTGCATAACGATTTTAATTTATTGATCGCATTAGTTGTTATGATTCTATTGGCTATATCGTTAGTAGTGTTACTATATTTTAAATCATTTTCCAATTTCGCACACATTAGAGCAATTAAGAGTGCGTTGAGTAAAGAGGTCCTACATTAAATTAGTAGCGCGATGGTTTTGTATCAACATATTAATCAAGTTAAAAAACATACAAAATCAGGTCAAAATGGGCTCTGATCTAAACGTGTTTCATTACAGTACCTAAAAAGTAGTTTTTTTTTTTGTTTTTTTTAGTAAGACCTAAAAAAATTAAATTAAATAACTGCTTGTAACCACAGACACTACAACGTGCTTAAAATGTCAGGAAATGACAAAAAAATATTCGTGACAAATTCGTTTATTAGTTGTTTAATTCAATTCTTAATATCGCGAAAACCTTAGAAAATATTAGGTGCCGTATTTTTTGTTGCGGTCTGCGTGACCATAACGAACGTTTGTTTGTGGTCCCTTTAAAAAAAGGTTGAATATCACTGGTATTACTAATGTTAGCAAGCGCTGTTGCTTCATGTAGAACCTCGAGAATTCGATTCCTGGGTTGGATGTTATTGGGTGTTTTCATCTGCAATATTATTTTGATCAGTAGCAGTCCAAAGTCTGGTTGGTTAATGGAGAAAGGCTTGCCAATTATTCTGGAAAAATGTATATTATATTTATGACTGTTTTAAGCCCTTTTTTGGGGTGGGTAACCATCATATAACTCAATTCCGCACTGTCGTCCAGTGCGCAATGAGTTATTAGCGACAGTACGCAAAATATGCGATTTAGTCGTGGAGTTGTGGAACTCAGTCCGATACATCCTGGGTGAAGAGGTAGTGCCAGACTCTTACTGGCTAAAACCCACATGCAAGGGCAAATAATGCCCTTTGCACCCCAGGGCTGTAACCCTGTCTGCCAGAGCCAAAGAAGTAACTAGCAGTCATGACTACTCTCAGCTGTATTTTTGGCTTTTGTTTTGACTCAGGCCTCCTCTCTAGGAGAAGAAATGGGCCGTAATCCACCATGGGGAACCAGTGCGGACAGGTGGATGTCACATGTCTTCGAATTTTTGGTTCTAGGACATGCCTATTTCTTCACGAAGTTTTCCTTCACAGTTTTGAGAGCAGTGGTGATGAAATAAATTTTACTCAATATTATATCCAACCTATAGTAAATCGAGGTATCATAATACACACCGCTAATCCAAGCACGGCTGAATAACTAAGGTCGTTGTACGCGGAACACTGACTTCTGCAGTACCACCATTTTCCTTGAGATTGGAGCGGCGAAGGCGAGGTGACAGTTCTAACGGAAATAACTTGCCATGGATATTGATTATGTTGTAAACTTTATATGACGTATTTTGTAGTATAGGAAAATTACAAACTAGTATTAGCCTGGTTATGAAAGAACGGAGAAAAAATTAAAAAAGTAATAATAATATGGTCGAGGAGGAATAATATGTGGAGGCTCTAGTTAGGCAGCTGGATCAAGGGTTTGATCCAGAAAGCAGCACTCTTGGACACGGCGCGTATTGTCCGGAGGTTCCTCCCTCAGGAGCCCTGACCGCCGGTAACTTGGACCCTGTTCCCGATGCCGGTAGGCCACTATTTTTTATATTTTTAAATGTTTTTTTTTTAAGTTTTTGTAAAAAAATTAAAAATGTATGAAATGTGATATAATGAAAAATAAATGAAATATGGTCGCTTGTGTCAGATTGGTCCGACAAATGTTTTTGTGTCCTATTCGCCAGGGTCGTGTGTTCGCGACTAAGTACTCTTTCTTGTTTAGCTCTTTATTGGTGATACAAAAGCTGACGAGCTGGAGTATTTGGTCGTGGATGTGCGACCCTGGTGTAAATAAACGCGAAATTTTGTGCGATATATTCGACAGTTAAAAGGTTAAAGAAAAAAAACCACGTGCAGCCATTACCATATCGCCTGTTGCCATTGACCTGGACCCAGAGGACAGAGCCAGCTAGAGAAGTTATTTAATCATTTTACACCTTAAAAAAAAGCAAAAGATTAGTAAGTAAAAGTATAAAGAAGAAAAAAAGAAATAAATATGGATGGTATAAGGTACATAACTATAAGACAAATTCACCCACCATGTCTATCAGTCCATTTGTGTATTGGCGATAAACTAAAAAAAACTGCACGGATTTAATGCGGTTTTCCCAGCTAGATAGAGTGATTCATGAGCAAGGTTTAGGTGTATTATTCAAGCATTTAGAAAAGCCCAGAATATCAAATTTCTAAGAACCCCGACTTACGATTAGTAAGTAGGTCGTGGGTTTAAACTTCCTTTCTGAAAATCTATGGTTCAAACTCAGCCAGGTGCATTACTTGGTGTAATTTATTTCATAGCTACTGCTCTCAAAACGGTAAAAGAAAACATCGTGAGGAAACCGGCATGACCTAAAACCAAAATCGCAGACCGGTGACGTCCAACAACCCACACTGAGCCCGCGTGGTGGATTAAGGCCCATTCGTTCTCCTAGTCAGGAGCCCCGAGTTCTAGCTGAGGGAGCATTGTAAGGCTGATTATATACATAATTATTTGTAATAACCTTGCGAAGCTGCCTGAGACGGGTATTACAAATAGTTTGAAATCGTATTTCAAACGAAGGTCATAGGGCACATATATTTCCTTATTGTGTGATGAGATGTTAGTAATTGACTGTGGTAAAAATTTATGGCACTTTATTATTACCATCCTTTATAGACTAGACATTGTAATCTCAAAGAGAATGAACAATAACGCCTACAACTGATGCAACTAGATACTTCAGTAATATCTGAATGATCAGCTTCTGCCAGCGCAGCGGCTCTACCCGCGTAAAAGTAGGTTTCTCCATACAAACTTTGGACCACCGTTTCATCACCTCCCTAAGCAGAATAGTGAATAGACATATAAACTCATTATTGCCTAAAATGAAAAGTAAACTTAAGTTCTTAATTTTCGTTAAGTAAGTTAAGTTCTTAGTTTCGAACTCTTTATACCAAGGGTCAAAGATATAACATCTATTTCAGTTCAATCTATTTTCGTACCGACAACCCATTCAGTAAAATCTCTCTTTACATAACCAAATTAACACACAACTCAATTTAAAAAGTAAAGCAGCAGTATTTACCTAAATTGTGTCACCAAATTAATGTGAAGGCAAACACCAAAATTAGTTAGACTTTGTCCTAAACAAACTGGCTAGGACACAGTTAGGGACCTTCCTCAACAAACACTGGCTTCCAACCTAAGTACCTAACAACCCTGGAATATTATTAGATAACTCGAAATTATTGTGACCTCAAATTTGAATTTGTTGCGAAACGGGGAGCAGAATATCATAAAAAACGAAAATTGGTAATGTCAGAATATTTGTGTCGAAATCCGAAAATCAGTATCAAATAGTCTTTCAATGTGTGAAAAAACCTGAAGGATCTCATGAATATGAAAAAAAGAAACAAAAAATGTTTATTTGTGCCTTTCACAAGAAAAAATAATTTTTTGTTCCCTATTTTAATCATCATCACCATCATATCAGCCGAAGGACGTCCACTGCTGGTCATAGGTCTCCCTCAAGTGTCTCTACAACAAACGGTCCTGGGCATTTAATCAAGTAATAAAAAATTTGAATGTGAACAGTATTTTCTTTTCAATGGAATACATATTTCAGAGACGAAACATAAAAATTCAAAATGTCTGATTTTAATTAAATTAAAAACGAAACCTGAATAAATTAAATCAAAACAAATTAAATTACATTATCAATTCAAACTAAATTAGATTAAATATTTACTTTAAATATAATTGAAATCGCCGCGACGGACAATTCTAAAATGACGAGTGTTTGAATATTTTTCTTCCAAATGTTGATGCATTTTTAATATTGTTTTGATGAACAAACACAATTAAATTTTCAGTACCTAAAATCTTCCTAACTGAAAGCCGTTGTCTGAAGCGATGAAAAATCTGAAGCATTAACACTGATGACCAAAAGACCAACGAACCGATTTAGACAAATTAAACAATTTGCCACTTCATTGCCTTTAATAGTCCCGTTTTAGCAATCTTGAACTGTCTCAGTTATTTCATTCAGAATATTTTTATCAACTGCCTTATGTTTTTGTTACTGCTTTTCTTTTTTATTTGAATAATTTAAAGCAGTTTTTATAGCTCATAAAAAGACTAACATTCACTTCGACGTTGTACTTTTTTCTTTTATTACCAACATGAATTGTTAAAAGGCAATTTTATATTTTACATCGTTCGATCTCAAGACAGTATAAACTGGATATTGTGGCAAAAAGGATTCAAGGCAAATTATTGCGTGCAATTGCAAGTCAGATATCTGAAAATGATATTTTAGTACACAATGCGACAGTTTTTATCGCATATATACTTGGAATTTTTAATTTGCTGCAGTGAAAATTGATTTTTTTCAATTGATATGCGAATTAAATGACTCTAAATTCTAAGAATCACTGAAAACTTTGTTAAGTTCTTTTTCCTCAACACTTAAGATTTGCAGTTACTGCAATTGTCGCCAATATTAGCAATCTAAGATTAACCACCACCCAAATAACCTTCGCGATTGATTGCTTTATAATTCAGTTGAATGAAACTAATCTACGGTTTTTTGCAGATCATCTTCCGGCCTTTGTTTCAGATCCTTTCTTGCACTGTTCATGGGAAACCGGTAGTTAGGCATTGTTGCTTCATGGGGACCAAAAAATTTGCCATTCGCACCTTCTTCCTTTTTTTGCGAAATCTTCATTCAAGCATTGCAAGTTTGGAATCACGAATCACTGCTTGTTTATTTATTTAAAGATTTACAAGACAGTCAATGACACTTGAACGGGATTTAAACTCGTCGGTATGCTAAAAATAGAAGAAGTTTTTAACGTCTAAATTTAACTTCATCACAACTTTTTCTTTTTCAAATATTATAGCAAAATGTTTATCTAATATAAAATCTAATTTTACCTTTACTCTTGTTTCAGCGTTGGAACTGGTTGGTCCTAAAGGCAGAGTCTTCGTCAGTCTTCTTTTCAACACCATGTTTATCCTCGGAGGAGTCACGGTCACCTTACTCTCCTGGTGGCTACTTAACTGGCGCTATCTCCTCTTCATCATCTACACACCTGCAGTTCTGGTCTTCGTCTACATCTGGACTCTCACCGAAAGTTTCCGATGGCTCTTCAGTAAAGGAAGATACGAAGAAGGTTTGAACGTTCTTAGCAAACAAGAGAAGATGAACAAAGCTAATGTTCCTAAAGAACATTATGAACAAGTTGAGAAGCACGCTACAAAACAGAGAGACGAGAGGAAATGTGAAAACGTTGAGAGAAATCAGTCAACATTCAACCAGCTCTTAACATCACCAATGATTTGGAAGAGGTTATTCACATGCTCCTTCCTATGGATATCTTCGACGCTAGTCTACTATGGGCTCTCAATAAATGCCATAGAGTTGTCTGGTAACAGCTATGTGAACTATATCGTAATATTAGTAATAGAAGCTCCGGCGAATATATGCAAGTTGATATTTTTGGACAGATTCGGCAGAAAGAGAGTGATTGCTACAGCGTATTTCATGACTGGGTTGATTTTGATCAACTATGGATTTGTTCCAGGTACAGTAATGTTTTTATGGTCTCTTAGACATAAAGGTTTTTGATTTCTACATAAACATGGCACAAAAACCAGCAATACCCAATATTACTACAAAGATGTCAATGATAGTGATACGCTTTGCTTCATACGATCCAGCTAGCTATCGGTTCGTCTCTAATTCACTATCATAAAAAATATATCGATGTACGGGTTGAAGGAATATTTCTAATTATACTGAAAAAAACTCCTAACTAACAGCTCATTAATTTTTAACTAACCTTACACAACCACTATTATGTTGGTTGTTAAAGTATTGAAATGGTAATTATATACCATAAACAGAGGAACTGTTAGTACATAATGTTTGTTTATATCGTTATTTTATTAGATAAACAAGTTAATCACATCCTCATACCATCGTCGATGATGTGATGTGACAATATCACATAATTGTCGATTAATTTTATTGATGTATCTGTCCTTAATTTAACGACTTCCATACAATTAATTCACGAATCCCCGACCGGTCTCATAGGACCGCGCTGTTATTGTTTCACTATTGTGTCTCGTTTCGCAGGTATTGATAGGTTAATAATAAACGAAGCTATGTCAATTCTAAATCTGTCATCAGTGCAAGAGTTGTACATTTTTGGAATGCCATCAAGTTCAACTAGGTAACTTTGAGGACTAATCTTTGTGGCAAATCTAAGGGTCTACGTAGATATGTTATTTTGGAAGAATTCATAAGGATGATGGAAACTAGTATTAATTCGTTTACAATGATTTCCCGTGTATGTAATAATATGTAGATTCACAATCATATAAAGCACTAGCTTATGCCAGCGGCTTCGCCTGCGTGAAAGTAGGTGTGTCCACATATACGCATATAATATATTCATATTCATCCCCTTATGGGGCCAGTTTTGGAAAATCTTCCTGTAGGACCCTGTGGCACGAAAACGTGCCAGTAAACAAGTATTTCCTTTTAACTTTGAGAACCGCTGGAAAAAAATTGTGCCACCAAACCCCGACCGATTTAAAATTGTATTCTAGTAGTATAATTACAGAAGCAACAGAAACAGAGCAATAACAGTTTATATTATTAATATTATTTATATTAATTTATTAATATTAAATAAATTAAAATATAAATAAATAATGGCGGCCCCCCGGGGCTCTACAGGTTAACCTGTAGAGCCCCGTTAACTTCAAATATCTAACCAATTCAGAAACCGGCACTATGTCGATGTGTTTAAATGCATGCTAGAACTTTTTTTTTATTCAACTATTATATTGCATGCAATGTATCATGTACACCATGTTTAAACAAATAAATTTTTACTTACTTACTTGTTTTTTGTTACAGCCGGCAACTGGTCAATACTCCTGTACCTCGGTGGAAAGTTCTTCATAACGTTAGCATATAACTCTCTATACGTGTTCGCTGCTGAAGTGTTCCCTACAAACTACAGGACATCGTTACTAGCCATGTGTTCTACTATTGGTAGGATAGGGTCCACTGTGGCACCACAAACACCTTTACTTGTAAGTATTCTGATTTATTTTTTGGTAATTTCTATGTTAACTTCCTTTTGATTCCCAAGTGTTATAAAAGAGAAGATAATTATACTAAATCTGTTTTAGGATGGTTTCGGTGACAGCTGTCAGATATGAATCTGTCTGACAATGTAGCTATCCTTTTCTCTCATCTTAAAGATGCATATTTTTGTCTTGCCGTCACCCAACTCATGCTATGTAAAAAAGACTATAGTGACTGCGTGATGACCCCAAATAAAACAGGACACGGACAGGAAGATGATGATAATGTCAACTTCCGTTTGTTTGTAAAATAAATAGAAATAGATACTTGTAGCTGAACTGATACATTATTCGGTATTTTAGTAATTTTTTCAGATTATTTTTTTAATAATTTTGATATCTTCATGCTGCAAATCGATAAAAAAGCTGATTTTTATTTTCATATGTCGATTAACAAAGCAACATGATTTTACGACCTTTGCATATTTCAATGTTAATAAGAAATAGGGATAATTCAAAAAAAATATTTATTACATTTTATTTTTGATTGGTTTAAAATTATCATGAATGATTGAAATATAATTTTATATTTTCCTTTCCCAGACAAGATTCTACGAGTACCTCCCAACAATGATATTCGGAGGAATGGCGGCCCTATCAGGATTCCTTGTACTCACATTACCAGAGACAAACAATCTTAAGTTACCAGACTCTTTAAGAGAAGCAGAGGATCAAGATAAAAGAAAGAACGTTGAGGCAGCAGTAGAAAAAACACCGGAGAATAAAACTAGGTTATAATACTATAGTAGCAAGTATTAGGCCAAAGAATTGTCGGAACAAAATAGTGAACTAAATAAAACAAAACAATCTATGGATTTTGTGAAGAGGCTGAATGGTTGCATAGCCAAAGCCAAAAAAAAAACTGACAGTCTATAAAGTAAGGGTCGGTTTCACTGCGCAATTTTCAGATTGTTCATAAGGAATCATGTCCCTTTAAAACAGAAATATATTAACTAAAGCAGTTATTTTGTTTCATGAAAAATGTTCCCATAGACTAAAAACTAAATAAACTTGCGTTAATATGACGTATTCTAATGAATCCAGAAATACCTTAAGGGTTCCCGAAAAAGTGAATTGCGTTTGAGAATAATAATTATTTATGTAATAATATTGACACGTTTACTTTAAACGATAGAAGCAATTGCCTAGGGTGTTCTAAAATAACGTTCACCAGGTGGCAGCACTGGGACATTAGGTCCAAGCATCTGTCAAAACGCTTATGTCAACGTCAAACGTTAAACGTCAACGTCATGACGTATACGTTGTCAAAGGAAAAGACCTGACGACTAACGGCCGAACTCAATATCTATCACATTGAAACAGTGTCATCAAGAAAAAACCATTTACTTGTAATAATTTAGTAAGGCTTGTGATTATCAATATTAAATTCCATGTCAAATTAAAATATTAGTAAGTTAAGATATTTAAGATAATAATGTAAAATCTAATGAGATGAGGTGTACGACTATTGTTGGTTGTTCGTTTCTTTCATTATAATATTTTTATTGAGTTTCCTATAAAATTGTAAAAACAAACCTAAAAAATGGTACAAAAAATTGTATTTTCATAAATGTTAAATGTAACTCGAATATAGTTCTGAATGTACAAATAATAAAAATCTATTATAGACAAGTAGGTACATAATAATACTAATTGTTTAAGCAGTTCCGTAATGATCTGTGCGTTGAGTGCGAGTTGTTTTGACGTTAACGCAATGGAAACGTTTGCCGCGTTTGGTTAAGAGCTTGGAGTGGGCCAATTAATGTTTGAATCCCCAATCGGTCCTATGAGACCGCGCTGTTATTGTTTTACTATTGTGTCTCGTTTCGCGGGTATGTGATAGATTAAAGCGCAGATCGTCATAAACGTGTCGATCGCGTGAACGTCAAACAAACTCGCACTAGGCACTCTGAAATCATTGTGATTACCAAGCAAACGTCACACTAAAAAGAAGGAAAGAGTTATTTTAGATTGAGAAGGTCGAACGAAGCCAATGCTATAGATATTTTTTCATATTTTTTTTATATGGCGACCCAACCTAGCTTTATACGATTTTCTCTACTATAATATGCATGTGTTATACAATTTAACCTTCTTCATCAAACAATCTGTCTGTTGTTGATAACAGCATGAAAATCTGTCCCATCGTTTTTGAGTTTATCGCCAACATATAGACAGACCGACACAGTGGAGGACTTTGTTTTATAATAATTATGTATTTAAGAAAGAATAGGTTTTACATCTATGATAGTTACTAAAAATTTGATCGACCTCTATCGCTCCAACTTCTCTTAGCATATGACGAATGCTTGCTTTTGTAATGCAATACCTAACTCTACCAATTCTAACTACGAGTATTTCCAGTATAATTTTATATTTTATTGTAGATAGTACCGTGATAATAGAATAAATTAAGTTTTTTTTTTTTTTAAGTTTCTGTTTAATTTTATTCACTCCCTTTGCATATAATGTGACACATAGTCGCCTATTACACCGCACGTTTTTACGAACGGTCTACGTAGACTGTCGTTGAGTCTACGTACAAGTAAGACCGTCTTACCTTACTACACGACGTAGACTGACCGTTCGTAAAAACGAGTGGTGTAAAAGTCTTTAAGTATTATGTATTTAAGGTGTTTTGTCCATTTCTTAGTTCATAACTTCTTTTTATATTTTTCGTGTTAGTTTTTCAAACAGTTATTTCATGAAATGAAGAGGTTCCAGCCAAAATAAAATCAAACCTTTAGTCTAAGCTACTTATAATCCATACTGTTCAAAATCTCTTTGAAAGCCAAGGATTAAAATAAATCTACGAAAAAATCATTCAGTACCTACCTAGACCTTTTTGGTAAAATAAATAAAACTGGCAAACGATAAAACCCAAGCGGTTCACGTCCGAGTTTTAATTTGAAAACGGATTAAAAACTGACGTATTACCCCTGTTTCACATGTTGGAACCAATGTTTGATCAACATTGGCTTTGGGATTTTTGGGCCAGTTAGCAAATAACAACGATCCAAATAATATTAAAATGTATGAAATCGGGTTAAGTACATTACTCCAAAAACTAATTTAACCATAAATATTACCGAATGTATGAATAAGAGATCATATGACAGGTTTTTTCAGATCAGGACAAAGTTTGAATGAAAGTAATTTTGGGGAATTTCGGTGGGATTTTTCGAATGCATTTCAGTGGCTTTTTTGTAGGGTCATTTCTAGTAGATATAGATATTATGAAATATAATTGTGGTGTATTTTTGTATCTCAAGTATTTGAACAACTGTTTATGTGGAATCACTGAAACATGCGTGACCTCTATTTTAATTATCACTTATTTATTTATTGTGCAGACCTACCACAGTGTTTTCTTTTTAACCCTAAGGTTGACTGGTAGAGAATGCCCTGATGCATTAATCCGCCTATGTACCACCACTGTACATAAAGTTTAAATAAATAAATAAAATGGAGCTGAGAATTTTTCTACAATGTTGAATACCTCAGCAAAGCTTGCCGAGAAGACTGTCTTGATCCCTTCATCTGCCGACAAATACCGCAAAAGCATTAGAAAATATTACATTCGCATTCTAATGGAAAACGAGATGACTGTAACATTCTGTGCTTATCAAAATATTATGGTCACTTTGAATTCTACTAAAAAAAATGGTTGCCTGTAAAGTCGTTTTTACGGGCGAAGATTTTACGTGACAACGTCTTTTTCTCGGTAGAATATTTATTGATATGAATATAATTAAATTGCACAATAGGAACAAGGAATTTAATGAAAATAAGAATTGCACAAATTTTAACTATAGAAATATATTTTGTTTACTAAAATTCTCTAGTGCTGCGCGCGCGGCAGACCGATCATAGTTGAGTGGGAGAGAGACGCAAGGCATTCGGCGGGCCTCTCTCTCGTTCGGTGACTCATCGTAACGTTACCGAGCGTTACACTTTTTCATAAGTGACTCCCAGCCGCAACCTAATTTAAGACGTTGTCACGTCAAAAATATGATTGCTAAATCTACGGTAGATTTAATAGCACCCAAGTAAAGCTGAGACAGGTTGTTTGTGTTCTAATAAAATCCAGCAATTAAATATTAATAATAGACAATTTCAATAAAATACTGTACAACAAGGTTCTTTGCCCAAAGACAAATTGCTCATTGCTCAACCTTTGATTAGGTACCTATAAATTTAACTGCAAGACACATAGTTAACATTTAATACTACGTTTTCAACTCAATGGAATATGCCGTAACTGCTGATTAAGTAAGCGATATTAAGTTATAAAGCGGTTAAGTTATTTTAATGTAATGCTTAGGAACTTAAACCCGTTCTTGTCTGTCAATGTCAGTTAATGGAAAGTCTATGCCCTCGATCAGTTCCTTGATCCCTTCATAAGTATCAATCTAATAAATAACAGATACATTTTAGTTCATGAATCCCCGACCGGTCCTATGAGACCGCGCTGTTATTGTTTTACTATTGTGTCTCGTTTTGTGGGTATTCAATAGGTTAACACGTGCTACAAAAGTAACCCATAAACGGTTCTGTAACCAAACTAATATTATAGAGGTAAAAGTTTAAGTGTGTACGTATGTTTGTATCTTCTACACTTCGAAAAGCAGAAAGGATCCTAATGAAAGTTATTTGCCAACTCTTTGCCTAGACCATGGTCTAGAAGTGGGTATCCCATGTGCAATTCCAGCACATGCCCTGCAATAGCACATAGGATACTTACTAATGTTTTTACTATTGTTGGTTTGTTATTGACCAAGCCTATTCACTGTCGTTTTGTTTTGTGCATCTTGCATACGCCAACCAATGCTTACCAGGGCGTATACCAAAATGGATGGTGCATACAGCGCTTAAGAATTGTTATTTATAGTGCTTGCTAAAAAACCATTTTTAAATCCAGAATCATAACATTCAAAATTCAAATTGTTTACGTCAAAAACATTTGGCGCCAACTGCCAACATTCGCGCCAATAACCCAACTAATATTTTTTTTAAACGTTCCATTCCACGGTCCTTTGCATCTAACGGGAGCGTTCATTGTAATTATGCGTTTACTACGTGATCCCATTTCGTTGAACGTGACTGCGTGGACTTAGCAATATTATAAATATAAAAAAACCTATTCATTTTACTGATAGGTAACCCTAAAGATAAGCTGATAACGGATGTGATTTTTTTGCGTTAATTTCTTCAAGGAGTTTGTCTAACATCCTTTTTGAAGTAGAAAGGACAATGGGCAAAAATGTATGGGACGTGGTACCCGCTCCAATAGTCATTATTAATATATCATTGTAAAGACATTTTGATGCACAAAAACGTCTACCATAGCGCTTGTCGCTATTCACGTTTGGGAAGCAGTAATCTCCCTAAGTTTTATAAATAAGAATTTACTAAAAAATATTTATATTAGTAAAAGAAAGCTAGGATAAGATTGACTTACAAGATGATATAACACACTTAGGATTCTATTATTAAAAGAAATAAGAAAACAAGCGTTCTTCAAATAAAAATCATATATTTTAGCAATAAGTGAGTAGATTTAAAACATTAGGTACATATCGCCATCAACTATAACAGCATCAAGGAAAGATGCCCGTATGCCTCGCATAGCCTAGGTACCATACGATGGACACTATGTGTGCACAAGTGCCCATCGTACGTCGCCCGGTTAAACATGTGCAATATTGTTGGACAATAGTATTTGCATTGTTGATCAATATGTAACAAAAATATGTTTTTACATGGACATGTCGCGACTGGATTCGTCCACGCAAAAGCCAGGCATCTTCGTGTATACCATAATCTGGCAGATCTTCAAGTGCTCCCTCTCTGTACGTTTCAATTATATACAGACCATTTGATAAATGCTCGGCACAGTAAGATCATGCCAGCTTGAGTTGGTATGTACCTAGCACTAGTAGAATTATATCCTCCTTCGTCATTGAAAGGAAGTTTTCTATCTGGCTCGCTTCTATCCTCTGAAAATCTACTCTTCTGTGATTAAGACGATTTCTCTCTACATACATATGCAGAAGATTCGAGGTATCTATTTTTTGCCTTATAATATTGAGGAATTCGTCTGCGTGTATGCTATCCACGATGGGTTGGTGGGAGTGGTTCGTCATTGCTGCGGCCATCTTAAAATCGGTGAACATATTGGGCAGTGACTTATTAAAATATTTTTGCCGCAAGAGCTTATTTAAAATCACGCTTAAATCGGCCGTTTACCACTTCCACAACCAACCAGCATAGCGTTACCGATCGAGCTTCGTTGGACTGTTCAGTGGTAAAATCGAGTTATGAAAGCACAAAAGAAACTCAAACAGCAGCTAAACGTCGTCACAAGCGCAATACGAACGATCGACTGACGCGGACACCGACGCCACCCTCACTGCTCCTGCGCACGACCCGCGCTCAGGAGCAGCGGGGCTCGAGTTAAAACGAGGCCGGGTGCATGGTGAAGTCTTACGTAAAAGCATTATTAATAGAAAACATGAACGGAAAAATGCAGAAAATATTACCTTGGTACCTACTCATTTTTTTTAAGTAGAGTAAGTGGTACCTAATATATGTACTCGTATATGTATGTTTATCTCCGGGGGCACGAGACTGTCTAAACAGGTTACCGTGACCCGGAAACGCAAATGGTAACCGAAGGAATAGGGTTTTTATTAGTTAGTAAGACTGTTGTTTATCTCCCAACGCAATCAGATTTGAGACTGGCGGCTATAGTAAATATTGTTCCTCTTGGTAAGACCTTTTAAACGACACTACAACCATATCTATTGGAGCCGGGTACCATTTTGCTCATTCTCCTTTATTAAATAACTTTCGAGCTAGATTACTACTTAGCATTAGGGAGTGTTACAGTTTTACTGACTAAACTTTACCAGTGATATTTCAGTTTCCCTTGCGCTCCAGGGCCGCGGTGACACTTCTTCAGAACAATCCTACAGTCCATGAGCAACAGTCTAATACTTTCATGTTTGTTTTTGAGGTAGGAAAACATTCAATGACTTCTCCCGGTCTAGGTGAAACGGGAGGGTGGTTTTAGTCAGTAAAAGTCTCAACTTTTACTCCACCCATCTGGGAAAAAATCTCTTGCAAACCAAAAAGAATAATCTTAATAGGTTTACATTTGCTGAATATACCGCTAAAAAAACTACACATCCTTTCTTCGAAATCCGTTAAAAATAACCCAAATGATTAATTCAACAATTACTTCAAAACAAAAACTCAAACCATATTTAACGAAAAGTTTATCCTTAAACAAATCTAATATCCCTCTATTTAGATTTACACTGCCGGGTAAAAAAACTGGCAACAGTCGGTCAGAGGGCAAACGTTATTCGGGCAAAAACAATTTGTAAGTTTTTGTTAGAGAACCCTTGGGCCCTTTTGGCTGAATACATGAATACGTTAGCCCGAAAATACCCTTTATGATAGCTATGGTTTTTCACAAAGCGTTGTTAGGTTAAACCACCAAAGAGATACTGGCGCAGAAGGTAATCTACATACAAAGCGCGCTAGAGCAACGCACACAGATACCGCTCACAGACACGATGTCTTGGCCCATACGCGCTTGGACTGAGCTCGGACCGAACGGCCGGGGCCTACTCTAGAGCGATCCCCGAGCGCAGGAATGAAAACTGAAGTACAAACATGAGATGGCCTTCTGTAACTATCTGTTTTGTGGTTAAACTCTATAATGTATGAGTGATTGTATTAAGGATCTTGAGTAAGGAAATAGGGGTTTTGACTTGGCTACTGGGCAAACAGGTTAAGTTGATGTGGATGTAACATTTATTTACCTCTCTGGCATCAAATCTGCCAGGGCTGCTGAAATGATCGAAAGAGGACAAGGACAACCTGGACAACTGAGGTCTACTATCCACGGACGGATCTTCATCTTTATACACTTTGTGTACGCCTTTGTCGACGAAGCAGCAACGATACGACGGTTTGACGTTGCCGTTTCGTCGACACAGGTTCATAGTTTTGTATGCAAGCTTCAAGCAGGCCCAAAGGAACATACCAAGGTGGGTTTTAGGCGTTAAAGTCCGACTCTCTCATTCCACTTAAAGTGGGAGGAGAGATGACTTAACACGTGAAAAAAGAGGCACTCTCAAACAATACCCCCTTATATCTATGTTTGGTTTTAATGTGCCAAGTGGTTGTTATGTAGCCTCCAAAATCAAGTGTTACATATACATTCACACTTGATTTTGCAGTTCGCTACCAAGTGTAATGAATTGAGGCAAAATTAGACCTTCAACTTCGAATTCTATTAAAAATAGCTGAAATGGTTTGTTTGTTTGTGTTTGTAAAACCAAAAAAGGAACAGGAGTGAGACGGTCGGTGGGAAAATGTTAATTTACTGTAATGTAGCGGTAATAGGTGACCTACACCCAGTAACTATTATTCCCACATCTTCTCACAAGTATTACGAGTTACCGTACTTATATAAACGTGATCCTATTAAACTTAGAACTAATAATAAAGCACAACTGTCCCCTCTACCTAGGTTACGATATATTGCGGCCCGCCACGCAATGACGCGGCTAAATTATAGCACTGCATCGATGGCCGTATAAAAAATTGTACAAATGTCCCTCTCATGTGAACGCGACATTTTATTGTCACGTTGGTACTACGTATGTACGTAAATGTGACGTTTTAGTTGTACGTGACGTTGGTCAAAAAGGTTTGAATATGGAACGTGTTCTTTTTTTTAAATGCATGTAAAATTGTTGATGGGTTTATTAGTTCTGTTTTTACGAGACTAGAGCACTCAAAATCTTTTCAACTTAAACTCCGTAATTCAAATTGACCGTTAATATCAGCAATGTTATTTGGTAGAATTTGTGAGAAATCATATTATCTAATCTCTTGGGTGGACAGGGAGGGCATGTCAGAGATTTAGTGACTAAAATCCACTCCTCTGTTCCTTCGTCGCCTTTCGTTCCAGTGCCCCGGGTTTTTTCTTTCAGAAGCGAGCTGCGTTGTCATAGCGACGGAGTTGAAAATGTTTCCTATCTTAGAATATGGATGTAAGAACGAAACATGAGGCAACCAAGCACTCAAACCAAGTGATAGTAATCACACGGATCTACATTACACAGCCGCCAAAATACACCAGCACCTGTCTTCCTCTGCCTACTCCACAAGAACACAGTCTTGAAGCTAAGTAAGCTTCCTGTTTAATTATCTCATCTGACCGAGCCAGTACCAACGCTCAACGATTCATCTTACTAACCGGAACATCTCAAAGTGATGGACAACCGAGCATCATCCTGTCTGTGGTCACCAAGACGCTTTATCATTGCGGTTCTGATAGCCATTAGGTAGGCCCTCTATTTATTGGTAAGCTATACTGTAGCTATAGCTAAGTAAGGACGGCTTGAAGTTGTAAACCGCGGCCTATAGCTTTAGTAGGGGTTTTCGTCCCTCGGGACAATAAATTAACTGCCTGCAATCCTGATGGATGATGATTGCTAGGTGTTAGAGGTGGTAACTAAGTCTTAATACAAATTAAACTTACCGAAAGCCCGAAGAATCACCTGATTTATTTATTTTTTTGCTCTCGCTTGACAACTATCTCACCTGATGGTCAGCAATCAAATCAAATCAATCTATAGCGCACTGTTCGTCGAATATAAGATCTGTATTTCTGTACCTGTGTTAACAAATAATATTATCATCATAACAGATTTCTTAGATCGTTTCTTTATCGACTCATCTGCATCAAGCTGGTATGTGGCAGAACCGTCCCAAAAATAAGAGCACGGCCGAAGTTCTGCTGCGGCTGTCTTACCTTTGCAAGGATTCTCAACTTCTTGGTCTGAACCTCCTTGGATGACCAATACCTACAGTTAATTTACTGCAAACCCAGGTGTATATACTTTATACCGCAATAAATTAACAGAAACACACGTAAACCTCATGATTTATTCACTCAAATCCCCACTAACAGGCCGTCAACAATTAATTCGAGCAATATCTCAGGAGATCGCAACTGATATACGACCTCCTTGCTGCGTTCGCGCCATCACTCAACCAATCCAATATGGCGGACGTAAATCGCTTCAAGTCATGTGTTAAGTGCTGTGTTGGTATGTAATTAAGCATTCCGCGTTGAATCAACGCTGTACACGAATTAATGTTGGGTCACCACGTTGCCTGGGACATTCAGTATTGCGAATTCCGCTTGCAATGGCACCTGTGTGTGAATGTCTGTATTGCACGCGTGTACGGACGTGTTGTATTAGCTGGGGGCATTGTTATGGAATTTATGGTGGAGACTGCTATTTGTGATTGAGGTAGAAGTCTGTTGTAGGTGGAATTTCAAATTAGATGCCTATATCTCGTTTATCATTCCGTACCCGATTTATTAGTAAATCTGAGTATCAGTAACTATGCCATATTTTTATAAATCCAGATGATGTGGGTATTTATCATCAACACCATTTCAGCCGAAAGAGGTATACTGCTGGATTTAGGCTTCCCCCAAAGCGTTACCACAACAACCGGTCCTGGGTATTTATATCAGATACTTAATGTAATCTGTTACTAAAACGAAACATCACAAAACATCGGTTGCCAAAACACCTCTCGTAGAATTGTCGACCATTTGTTCAAAGACAGCTTACTGTATCAAAACTTCAAAAGGACTAAAACATCAAACTTAACCTTGTTACTTTTGCCGCTCGGCAAAGCCAAGCAAGACACTTCCTGTACCTTCTCTAAGAAACTCATAAAGATGAACCATTCACAGTCACAAAACCAGAAACATTTAACTCGACAGACGAAACAAAAATGGTTCACAAATTCACAAAATCACAACGTTGCCGAATAAGATTCTCATTTCAAAGAAACCGAGGAGAAAAACCTGACTGCCAGTGACATCAGCCTTTTACTTTTTTTCCATCTACCGCCACAGTCAAATAATAGTGTTCATTATAGCGGCTGACGTTTTTCCGCAAGTTGGGCCCACAAAGGGTGTCGGGACGTAAATGCAAATAAGTGTCACGGGCCAGATGATTTTATGAGGATTTTCCTCGTTTGATTTGTTAAGACTTTTCTTTAATGTTGGGAAGACTTTATGGGATAAAGTTGTCTTAATTTTTAACGTTTGTTTTGCGGTGTAAGTACGTTACCAGTCTAGCTTTAGTTACACACCTATGATGTTTGTAACATACTGGATAGAATTTTGCTGTTGGAGTAACTCAAGTAGGAAGTCAATTCCGCCAAGGCTATTCCATCATCGGACGACCACAATCACCACCCATACGCATGAACTTAGGGGTAAGATTGGATAGGTTACTTTTAGGTAAGCGTGCCCCATCATCGGCCACATCATCGCTTACCATCAGGTGAGATAGTGGTCAAACGCGAGTCTACGCATAATAAAAATAAAAAAAAACTCCCTACAAAATTGACATACAAAAATGCTGATGCTTATCCAGACCGTTGATTCAGCACTTAAACTGTATAATAATTGTCCAACATACTCTTCTGATATTCATGTTTCCATTACATAAAACCATACGTTTCCCCAGTAACCCAGATTCCTTACACCCAATCTGTAGCCACACAATGGCTTATAATAAATCGACCAAATCTAAGCAGCAATCCAGGTGTTACACTGGTATTTGCAAAATGTCCGCCACCGTGCTATGTCGTGCATTCAAGCTCTATCCGCAATATGTTCCTCAAACAGAAAATAATACAGAAGGTAAGCTTTATAAAACAAGCGAAAATAGCTCTGGCAGGTGGTACTGTTTCCATTTTCAGATCAAATCTTGTCAGCGCGTATTGGCAAATTGTCACCCGTTCGAAAATGGTACTACCTCAATGAAAAGGTAAGAATGATCTCCCGATCATTGTTGTGACACCGTTACGTATCTGAGCCCCAAGTTTATTAAGTTAATACAAAACTTGTCAAAGTCAACAATTCTGAAGCCAATGATCGACAATTCTGATACTATTCTAATAGCACACTTGAGGCCCTGTAGGAGGGATCCTAATTCTATCCTCTGTTTCCTAATAGAAGCAACTGAAATAACCTTTGCTTTGCCACCGTAGATACCTTGGAAGAAGCAGTTTTGGGTTAACTTTTGGATACCTGTTATACCAGTGACACATTGAAAGCACTCTATCTCCCAAACTGGCGAAGCCTATGTCTATACCAGCCGCTGCTGCCAGCCTTCACCCTCGTGATAGTAGAAAATTATCCTAAGGGAACATACTCCCAGGAAAGAAAGTGTCTTGTTTACTATTCCAGGTCATGGTCTACCTATAGGTACCTATACCAACTTTGCGTTAAAGAATAACAAACAACCATAATATTCATAAATCCTTACATACAAACTTTCGCGTTTATTAGTTCACCTATTATTAGTGGGATATGTTAATTTTCAGTCATTGTATGGAATTAGACTTCTGCAACCATTTCTCATGTGACTCAGCTCCACGATAAATCGCGTCGGACCTGAGAAATGCTTCATTACAAGTCGCCACACCACTCGACTGCAATACGGCTGTGGACCTGATAAGAACGGAAAGCAATGCTTGCTGCCCCAGGCTATTTATGATTGTCGAAGTAATATCCAACGGGCTATCAGATTGTATCTATTGTAACATTCTTATATCGGAGGGTATTTCGAGACTTTCAGGCGATTTAATTCTGGGGTGTCGTTCTGAGTTGTTGTTATGAGGGTATTTCGATTTTAAGTCGCTGCAGAATATAGACTTGCCTTTAAAACTTTTTGAGGAAAATTTTTTATTTGTTGTTCGTGGTAGGTGGTAGGATTTTTTTTGATCTGTCCCCAAAGCAGGCTTGTTTTTTTTAATAAAAAATTGCCTTCTTTTGTCGACAGATTAGGCAAGCAGAGATGAAAGCATCACTGTTGCCACTAACACAGCCCAAATCTAGACTGCGGAGATGTCAGCAAAACCTTAGGGGCCTAACAGGATCGAAGCCTCTGGGGCCATGGTTTCACTTCTGAAAGGAAAACCCTGGAGAGAAAGGCAAAGAAGAAACATATAAGTGGGTTTTAGTCTGTAAAACTCTGTCACACCCTCCCGCTCCGCCCAGCGCAGAGCATGAGAACTCATTACACGATTTCCCACCCAAAAAAAACAAGTCTGGATCACACGATCAACAATCACACTCGTAAATAAGACGACTGAAATCTTCTTTTCCTTTAGGTACACATTTTCGCCTATAATATTAATCGACTCATCTCCCAACAAATTCCTATCACGAACTTAGTAATGTCCGTATAAGCACGGGCCTAGGTAAATTCTTGGCCGTACGTTGGCTTTGTTGGGCCTCGCTCAAGCCGCAAATGGGTCAAGGCATATATAGTCCATGCTGCTGCGGTCGCTGTAATTTGGACGAATGTATTAGCAGTATGTGATGTAGCTGAATTAATTGGAGCTGGAGAATGTTGATTTAGTTGCAGGGCTTTCTTAGTTTGCTTAGCCTTTAGTCTAGTATAAGACGACTTTTTTTTTGAGGCGGGAAATTTTCTAATAATTTCTCCCACTGTAGAATGGAGCGACAATGCCTGTCAGACTTTTACTAAGGTAAATCCCACTGAGTTCCTTCATTTCCCTATGCGTTCTTGTTGCTACTAGTCGTCACGGCGTCCTTACTTTTCGCCGGACGCAAGTTCGCACCGGACATGGCCAGTTTGGGAGGATCCTATTTTGGATTCAGGTGGAAGTAACACCTTGATGTCACTATTGTGTGGGTTACCCAGAGGAGTTCACCATGCATGGGAGCTCAACCGCTGCCGTGTCCATAGAAGTGATCGGCGGCGGCGACTTTTCGCGTCGGGTTTGTAGATAACTGCGTCGTGCCATGGTCAGGATCGAGGGGGAGTGGAAAGCGGTCACCTTCTGCGAAGCAGTAATGCGATCGAAGGAAATGGCCGCAACCGTGAGGTAACGGATTTCTTCACACCCCAGCCGCAACCGAAGGACGCGCCTGGTCACAGAGTGATTTCCGGCCATTGTAGGCATCGGCTTGCGGATGAGGAGCAACGGGTATAGCTCGCCGTCTGACTGCCCGGTAAGAATTAAGAGCTCATACACACGAGCGGCATGTTACCAACGGCAGAGGTAACTGCAGCAGCCGTCGACACGGCGCGGTGTAGGTACGCCTGCGTAAAGCTTGCATACAAAACGCTTGCAAACGTCGTATCGTTGCAGCTTCGTCGACAGTTTATGAAATTTTGTCGACGAAACTGCCGAAGCCGCAATGTTACGACGGCACGACGCTTGCGCTGCCGCTTCATCGACAGTTTAGTTAGTAGTATTACAAAAGAAAAAAGATAAAATGACGCATACCTACGCGTCTATGAAACTGCGCGTCCTTGGACAGCTGTAGTCCTTCAGTAGGTCTCGTCTGCAACTGAATTACGTGAAAAATCTAAAGGAATGTTTTGTGACGTAAACACCATAACGGTTCATTGTACCCATTCCCATTTCAAAACAACGGTTGGTTGTTTTGAAATGGGAAATCCTCAAATAAGTTTTCCAAATCTAGGCGTAGCGAGAGGGATTTCCAGTTTTCACTGACTAAAACGACGTGTTCCATCAATTGTCCTTTGCTTACGAGTTCCACTATGATTAACCGTTTCGGAGATTCGGACCATCCCATCGCCAAAATCTAGCTAAATAAAATTAATAACAAGATTTCAATTGAAACAAGAGCATTATGTAATAAAATATAATTTATTCCTAGAATATATTAATTTCATCAACTTTCATCAAACACAATCTTTTTACCTTCAAATGGTAAAAGACCAGATTTCTTTTTCTTAGCTTCCCAAGACGGATGCAATTTCTCTTCTTTCTCCTCATTATTCCTATTATTAAAACCTCTTTTATCATTAAAATCATTATTGAAAGAGTTCCTATCATTGAAATTTCGTCTATCATTTCGTCTATCATTTTGTCTGTCATTGAATTTGCCTTTAAAACCATTTCCTCTGTCATAACCATTGTTTTTATTATTAAATCTATCTTCATTATTGTAATTGTTTTGCCTAAGTTTGCTTTTAGGGACTAGACCAAACTGTACTGCTCTTCTTAACTTTCTATTCCCTCTAAAATGTTCTTCTTTTACCTCATCTGGTGCCCTAGGTTCTACCACAGACATATAATTCTCTCCACTTGCTGTTATAAAGAATGGATCTACAATTTTGTTTTCAACTACAGGAGCATCTAAATCTTTCTTTAATTTCTTTTGTAGTATTTTCTCATTGAAATGTTTTGTTTTCTCTAATTCCTTTTGTTTTTTTACTGGATTCTTCTTAACAGTTGGTTTAGGTAGATTCTTGGGTGTCACTTCTTTAGGTGGAACTGTCTTAGTGGGAATTACTTCTGTTTTTACTGGCTTTGATTTAGCATTACTTACAGATGGTTTAACTTTAGGAGTGACTTTCGAAACGTTACTAACTTCTTGTTTACTTTCATCATCACTACTTTCTTCAGCTGCATCACTTGCATCTTCTTCAATTTCTGAATCATTCTGTTCTTCTTCATCCTCAGGTCCAGAATCACCATCAGGTTCGTTATCTCCCTCTGAATGGTCACCATCATCATTACCTGACAGTTCATTGTCATCATTTTCTTCACCTGACATTTCTTGCTCACTACCTTCATCGTCAGAAACATCATTATTCTTTCCTCTTTTACTCAATTTAACATCATCAGCCATAACCACATCTTCAACATTCCAATCTCCCTCAGAATTAACAACTTTATCATTCTTTCCTTTTTTCTTATTCTTCTGCTTTTCTTTAGCTTCCTTCTTCATCTTTCTTCTTTCTATTCTGGACATAAATAGGTCTTTTATGGGGACATTGGAGAATCTACCTCTGATGAATTTGTACTTGTCCTGTAGAGCTTTGTGTAGGAGTAATCTGGCACATGCTTTGTCTTCATCTACTTGAGGCTTATTCAAGAAGGTATTCAACTCACCCTGGTGTGTTACTATGAATTTTGCTAGATCCTTTGGTTTGATTTTCTGTAAATTAAAAAGATGAACTATTTAGTTGGTACATTAATGATATTGATAAGTTTTTTAGGTACACAACATTTACAAAAATAAAAATAGGACAGTTGATTCTTCTTCCTATTATAAATATTAAAAAAAAAACATCTCCGGTCTCTATGACAGATTTGTTTACGTAACTGTATGCCAAGTTCTCTCAAAGGTCTTCAAATCATAGCGCCTGTCATGTAGAGCTTTTACTAATTGCTAAATAGAAATTAATATAGTTTTTTGCTACTCAACAGAGTCTTGCCAAGTTTTACCCACCTACTTCAAGTTTAATGATCAAATACAATTTAGTCAAGTGTATAATTGAAATTACCAAGTTTTAACATCTAGCTTAGCTAATTGTAGAGTTTTCTTAGGTAAAAATTCTAAATAACACAAATCCCTACATTTGGCAAATCCTTTTGGTGGGAGTCCAATTTGTCTCACTATCTCCTTCTATCGTCTGTTTTTTATACCCTGAGACTAAATTGACACAAGTAAAGTAGCAACTATTCATTTATTAATTTACCTTTATAATCAAAACTTCTTTTACAGCAGACTCAGCTTTCCTTTTTAACTTTTCTTGTAGTTTTTCCGGAGCTTTCTTCTCTGTCAATTGTTTCGCCTTCCTCGTCAACTTGTGAATTATCTGTATCTTAGCCTGATTTAGTTTCTGTTTCAGCAGTATCACCTGGAATTATTATGATAAAAACATTAGGTAGTTTAATAGAATTATTTTAGCCAAACATACATTTCAATAATTAAAATTTACTATAGAATTGAGAACCTCCTTTTAAGAAATTGTTTAAAAACTGTCTAATGACTAAGGTTCCTCTGGAGCACCAATCTCCTTATATCAAATGCAGTAGAAAAAAAGTATTTTAAATGGACTACTTAGAAACCTACAGTGATTGGTATCTACAGATAGATATTTCTACAACCAGATACTGGTGTCAGACACCATTCTCCGGTTGTATTGTCTGATTACATTATGAAAATTACTTTAAAACTGCGATACGTTATTAATACGATAACACGGAAACGCATACCTCAGTGTTGAAATCTTGTTTCACTGCTCCAACTTCCATTTTAGCAAATAATTAGACTTATTTCTACAGAAGAGGTTATGTCACCAAATGTGGATATAATGCCAGTCAATGTGATAAGCTACGGTACAGCTGAACCAAAATAGTTAGGTATTTGGTTCTGTTTACTTGTTTAATTATTTCTTTATCTAATAAAGCATGGCTTCACAAAAAACACTCGTGTTACAAAATTTATCAACAACACGAGAACACACCGTTTAGTACGTGACAAATGACTGTTGACACTGGCATGGCAAGTGTCAACTTGACAGTGACAAGTGTCAACTTGACAGTGACAGACAGCTGCCGAACAGATTGATATTCTGGTTACTCTTACTGACCATAATGTTTCAGACTATGCTCGGCTTTGAGCTCTAAAGCTTCAACGCACTTAACTCATCATCGTCTACCTAGCCTTTTTCCTTCCTTTTTCCCAACTTCATTGGGGTTGGCTTCCAATCAAGCCGGATTTAGCTGACCGGCCAGCAGACCTCCACAACCGAGGACCTACAGGTTAACTGGGCTAACATGGCGTTGACGTCCTCTTGCGATAAGCCGAGTCTATTAATAAGCCAGTTGTTGAACCAATGTTTAGCAACTTGCCTATCACAAGTATAGTTTTGTCAGGCGTTCGGTGTAGGCACAGACCATATTATTTAAAAAACTATAGAAGTGAGAAATGGACAAATCGACTAAATGTTAATGCTCATTTATTCTGACTGCCAAAATTCCATAGATTTAGAATATAATATCTATGGTTGTTTCATCAATCAAAAAAGTACAAATTCTTTCTGGTCGGATCTGTCAATCCGAAATGTACGTAAAAATTTTGTAAAATATTATTTCCATGATAATCAATATAATCTAAGTGATTTCTAATATTGTTATAGTGAATTAAGATTATACATATTTGTAGAAAAGTGCTGGTGACTTTATTTCGACCTTACAGTTTCTGTGTTTGTTATTTTCAGCATGGCTCCTCGGTTTGAGTTAGCAGTCGGTCTCCGAAAGGGACACAAAACCACAAAAATATCCGCCGGCAGGAAGGGTATAACTGACAAAGCCATCAAAATCAGACCCGCCAGGCTAAAGGGTGTAAGTATTACAACTATATCTTGAAATAACTAATGCTGAGAGGTTATGTTTTGAACCTGTAAACGTTGCGGAATTATAGATTTTTCAGTTGATATTGCAGTCTGTCACTAGTTTTACGAATTTTATCTTAACTTCAGTGTTAAAACCCAGCTAAGAATTGAAAGAGAGCTACCTACAAGCCTTTGTTATTATGTTGGTGAACACATTGTTTCGACAAATCAATTAGTTTTTCTGCTGCATCTCCTGAGAATAAAGGTTTTCAAAACGTAACTTCTATCATTAGTCAAATGTAACAATAGTTACTGAAATTCTCAATATTTAACAGCAATTTTCCCAGTGCTATACCACGAGAAATATTCCTTGGCACTTCCAGGTTTTCTTTTTCACCTCCATAAATAAAGGAATTATTGGAGATGGAAACGAAAAGCTGGTAGTGCGCTTATTCCAGAAACAATCATCTGTTTTTACGACCTTATTATAGTGATTCAGGAATGATTATCAAGTCAATTGCCTATCATACAGTGATGTTTACTAACAAATGTGTGCATTTACTTACAGCTCCAGACCAAGCACTCGAAATTCGTGCGTGACCTGGTCCGTGAGGTTGTTGGACACGCTCAGTATGAGAAGAGGGCTATGGAGTTACTCAAGGTGGGTAGCTGTCATATTTTATTATTCTAAAAGATCATTCTAAAATGTTTCCTAAACAAAAACTCCAATAGGAGCTCTATAATCAATTAATTCATGAATCCCTGAGCAGTAACCGGTGATCACGCTGTCATTGTCTTACTATTGTCTCGTTTTGCAGGTAACTGATAGGTTAACGTTTGAATCCCCGACCGGTCTCATGAGACCGCGCTGTCATTGTCTTATTATTGTGTCTCGTTTTGCGGGTATGTGATAGGTTAATGCATTATCTTGATATAAAAATGCAGTTAGCCATCATTATGCATCTCCCAATTGTATCCATAAGTAGCCTGCTAGTCTACTACATCCGTCGTTGGCATTTTCCTGTTCGAACCAGGGATGTGGGTATGCCATATTGGACCTGATCTGGTTGGATACATATCTCGGAACTGGTTTTGGATACTATGAATGTGAAATTATTTTGGATTATCTGTTAGTTTGGGATATGTATATCAGAATTTTTAACTTATAAAACCTGTGGCCAAGCAACACAAATAAAAACCTGTAGTTGAGATGCCTCTAACCTATCAGATACCCACAAAACACACAATAGTTAGACAATGACAGTGCAGTCGCCGGCTACTGCCCGGGGATTCATGAATTAACTAACTTTTATTATTGGTTATGACACATCGTTTTTTTTTTTTTCTGATATCCAATAGTATCGGTTATGAAGCTTCGTAACATCCATGGTTTGAACTACTATCAACCAAGCTTATAACAATTTTCCTTATAACATTTTCATCCTTCAGGTCTCAAAAGACAAGCGCGCCCTGAAGTTCCTGAAGCGTCGTCTGGGCACACACATCCGTGCCAAGAGGAAGCGTGAAGAGCTCAGCAACGTCCTGACACAGATGAGGAAGGCCGCAGCACAGGCACATCACGCCCCACACCCCACTAAGTGAACAATAAATTAAGTAATACTTATGTGGTGTTTTATTGGAATTCAAAGCTTGGCACCACTACAAGTTGCTTGTGGAAGTGCTGTAATATTGTTTTAATATTGTAGTGACTTTAGAAAACCATATGTTTCAGCAATTGAGAAATTTACTTTTGACTTTCTAAAACAGCTGTTCTCTTCTAACACAAATAAGAGAATGAAAATGAGCTGTCATTCAATCATACTAATTAGAGAGGTTACATCTCTCTCCAAACCATTTGAAGAACACTTGTCAGCTAATAACTATAGTTGCCAGTGTCTTACCAAGTAATAATTCTAGGGATTTCCATGTGAAATTGAAAGGTTGTTTTCAATACGCTTATTCGAAAACCACGCTCCTATAGCTTAGGTACGCAATTTACTGTTTTCCGCGCTAGTACGGGAAAGTGCGCCAACTCACCCCCGCCACAATTATATTAATCGTATCAGGCGTGTGGCCCCCACTAGCTGTTCTAGTCTCGAGTATTTAATTATTTCTTCTTAAGTGGAATAAAAACGTCGTTATAAAATAAATAAAGAACGTGGAAAGTCACTGCAGTAGAAATGTAAAACGGCGCTTTACTCCAGCAAGCTTCGATACTTAAACAAGACAATAAATTACCGCAGCGCTTGATATTATGCTAAGGCCCACGTAAAGTTGCGGACGCTCACAGCAGGTCCTCAAATCCAGACTTCGTGCTTATACAAAGAAATTCCAGATTCATTCAGCACTTTCCGACGAGGGAATTGAACCTAGAAGTCCAAAGTAATATAGGTACAGAGGTATATAATTACTGATTCATACGTTTAGCACGAGATCATTACAAAAATCGGCAGCTTCGAATAGTAATGAATGACATGCCGCCTGATTCTACTCGTAGTACAAACAAGGTATGCCCGACATCCCGTCTTGTGACAGTTCACACTGCCAATCATGGCGAGAATGAAATACCACGACTAATGGTAACTTCTGCCAAGCTACTGGGATGATTCAGACGAGAAAATAATTAGATTTTTATCCCAAGAATCATTATTGAGACAATGTACCTATCCATTAGCTTGCATTGGATACGTTGTCTCCGATGCAAGTTCCTGCTCTTCGAGATGAAGCCTTTATACCCTACTACGAGCTCTTGCCACGATCCATTCGACGACTTACAGCAGACTAGCAAGGGATTCCACTCCTAAAATATTCACGATATACAACATGTAACATTATTAACGCACATCCTCTTGGGGGGTCATTGTACTCATCATTATGAACAACTTTTACTATGGGACCAAACCTGAAATCGAGAAAAAATAATATCAGCTGTTCCATACATTTTGACGAAATAAGCGCACATAAATGTAGGGAACAGCTGATTAATTTTTCTCGATTTCAGGTTTGGTCCCTAAAAGTTGTTCATAATAATGAGTACAATGACCCCCCAAGAGGATGTGCGTTAATTACCTATGTTACATGTTGTATATTCCACAACTTTTTCACACAACGCCATCTAGTCCCAAGCTAAGCCAGAGCTTGTGTTATGGGTACCTACTAGACAACTGATAAACATACTTATATATGCCATGCCATGATATAAGAAACAATATTGTGCGAGAGGGAGCTCGTTATTTTCTGATGAACACGGACTGCCGAATAATATAAAATTATCATAATTGCAGTAGAATTTTCTTGTATTCTATTCAATTTTTTTTGTGTCTTAATTAATTTAATTGTAGCCCTGTGTAGGTATTTGCGCCATTTGATCCCCTGGAGTGGGCCCACAGAGTAGGTACCTACCTACTTTTTAATATAAATACTAAAAGGTGGGCCCAGGGGTCCTATTTTCAAGCCGATGCCGCCGTTGAGCGCCGCTCGCTTTGTTTTGAACTTCCTGCCTACAAGATAAAGATTAGCCATCTGGATCCATCCTCTGATGTGGACTTTCGTAAGGGGATTTAGAGTCTCCGAAACGGTAAATTGTTATTCCATAATACCTACCTATTTTATTCTACCCTATTCAACGATCTATTTATTGGCTTTAATCATGTTTGCATGATTAAAGCCAATAAATAGATCGTTTACTTTAAACGATTACATTTTCATTGTCTTTCAAATAAATATTATTATCAATCGCAATTGCCCGTTTCACTGACTGTTTGCAAATCTTTTAAAACGGTTTTTCTCGACTAGTATGTACTCTGCGATTCAAATGAGAATAGACTTAGCGCCATGTTGTCACGTCATAGCTGACAAATTGAATCAAGAGTGAGCAAAACAATTAAATAATGAATAGACGCGGTGTTACCTACTAACTAGAACCACTCCGGTATTCCCTCGCACACTTGCGTCTGGGGCTGCCGTTGCAGTTTGACTTTTGCTGCCCCGGAAGATATCCACTTACTCTAAGTTGTCGGTCACCCTGGATAAACAAACTTTAGTATTCATCTTAAAAATTTCATTTGTACGAGTTCATAACTTACTTTGTAAAGTCAGAATCGAGGAGTCCAGCGACCTGAAATACAGGCTTTGAATATAGTTTAGGCACCAGTCTCCCACAGTATAATGTAGAAAATAAACTTTGTTATTATGATTATCTACTAAAAGAAACTCATCTTCCTTCAATCCATTACGAAAGCGCGCGTCATCTATTTTCAAACACGTCACTTACATTTCAGACTCACTGACCCACATCTATAGAGTTTTATACGTCATGGGGGTAGCATTACGTCAGTAAACAAACACAACAAACATCTAAAGGTCACACAAATATTTACTTCGGTGCACAAATCGATTTCTTGACCCTGAAGATTGAAAGCGATTGCACCACCCTGCGACAATTAGGACGTTGTATAGTAAGTTCAGTAACCGCTTGCGAATCGTGGGGACCTTGAATCGAGTCTCATAGTATGTCATGTTACATAACTATCATAGCTAGCTATATTTATTATTTTATTGCTTTCGGTCGGAAAGTTATTATAAAATAAGTGGCAATATTATAAAGAAGTATTTGTGAGTCTGTTATAAAGGGGCTATCTCAAACAACTGAACATTCTAAAAATTCTTTCTCTAGTAGGTAAGTATCTATAGCTGCAATCCCTGAGTCTTTAGGGGCAGAAACTAGTTTATAAGGCAGGTTAGCTCGCATTACACACATTGTGGGATATTTTGTTTTACCGTAAGTATTGGAAATAAACAGACATTACCTACATACTTACTTTATCTAAAGACAACGCCTCTTAGAGAGCTGATCGGCTTTTAAATTTCCCGCCAGAAGTATAGGTGACGATCAGATAAATACGTAACAAAATAAAAACCTTAGAACTTAGATAGGTATTTATACCAATCTCCAAAACTTCGATCTTCATATTGAAAATCTATGGTCTATGGCTATAAGACTACCTCTTTTATCTGTTCCGGCTATTATCAACTCTATCGCTTGCTTTGGTAACAAATCAGCCAGCATCATTGTAGATATAGACAAAATGTTTAGAAAAAAATGGGGCCGGGCGGCGGACGAATCTAGAATTAAGTCAATGACAACCAGTTTTTTTTTTGAGTTCATTCTGCCTGACGATACTTATGATAACTTATATCAATAGGTTCCTATGCGATAAAATAATGTCTTAAATTTATGTACACTTCCGCGTCTCCGATTGAAGCTTTTTTAACATTGAATCATCTGTTTTAGTCCCAAACACACTTATTAGTACACATCTAACTGAAACACGTCTACGTTTCCCAAGACAAAACACAAAAAATTGCAATTGAAGGGTAGGTACGGCCAAAGATGCAGGGCTATTGGCTATCTTTTTCAAGGTCAGTGACTAACTGGCTTCAGACCTCAAGTCTGCTATTAGAATTGTATCTGAATTGTCGATAATTAACTTCATAATTGTTGAAATTGACAAGTTTAGTGTTGTTAATTTATCAAAATCAACAATAATGAAGCCAATGATCGATAATTCAGATACAATTCTAGCAGACTTGAGGCCCAGGGAATGTCACATTTTTTTTATTTAATTTCCACAGAACCTTTCATCAAAAGTCATAAAACGTAAAGTCTGAGTCTTATTCACTGACTCAATAACACCCAGCCCAAACCCCAAGGCCTAGAACGATGAAATTTGAACAGAGGTGCCATTTATACTGTATCCTAAGAAAAATTGCACAGAGGTGCCATTTATACTGTATCCTAAGAATAAGAAAGTCATCATCATCATCTGCCTAGCCTTTTCCCAACTATATTGGGGTCGGCTTTCAGTCAAGCCAGATTTAGCTGAATACCAGTAGGTATTTTACGAGGAGCGCCTACCAGACCTCCACAACTCATTAACTGGGATAACACTGTACTTCATGGCAAAGACTG
The DNA here is from genome assembly GCA_030763345.1 of Mythimna separata. Lineage (NCBI taxonomy): Eukaryota > Metazoa > Arthropoda > Insecta > Lepidoptera > Noctuidae > Mythimna > Mythimna separata. The sequence continues at coordinate 17,436,155 of CM061183.1, forward strand.
GAGTCAGATTTACTGGCTTCTGACTATCCGTAACGACTAAGAATAAGAAAGTATTTTTCAAAATTATTATTTTAGTGTTTGCGTAGTCCAAGATTGAACCTTGACAGCCGCTTTTGTAAGAACTGGAGCAATAACCGATAACGAATAGGATTAGAATTGGACTAGGCATGATTACTTATTTCAAGTTGCCACTTGATAGCGTGTAGCCTCGTAGCAACACCGCACTTTTTTTTTAGAGTGGGAAGTCATCAGAATGACTTCTCCCGCTCTTGGGTGGAGCGGGAGGGCGTGCCAGACTCTTATTGACTAAACCCCACCCCGTTCCTTCGTTGCCTTCGATCTGGGGGACATGGACTTACCTTTCGCAATTTCATTGTTCCCCAGAGGCTTCGGCCCTGTTGGTTGGGCCCCTACGTTTGCTGACATCTCTTTGAAGCGCGTGTGGAACAGAACACGTAGTTGAAGACTAGGCTTGGTTCAGGTTATTGCCAGACTGCCGGACGGTGAGCTACCCAGTGCTGGCCGCCCGCGCCTACGGTGGTCGGAAATCGGGATCGGGATATCGGCGGCGGCGGCGTGAGGACCGTTCCCTCACGTGCTCGCGGTCGGCAGCCTCCTTCGCTAGCATTACTGCTTCGCAGAAGGAGGCGACTGCCTCCTCACTCCGGACCATGGTCCGGGCCCGTCGCAAGAGGTCGCTGCCGCCGATAGCCTCCACAAGGACGCGGCGGTGCTCCACCCAAGCAGGGCACACCTCTACTGAGTGCTCCACCGCGTCCTCCAGGCGGTCCACACAGTGGCGACATACACGTTCGTTCCCCCTTGATGCAGGAATCTCCCGAACTTACCGTGTCCGGTGAGGACCTGCGTCATACGGAACGAGAGGACGCCGTGACCTTTCCAACCAGACCTCAAAGAGGGGACTTACCGCCGCAATGACGGCGTGCCCAGCACTGGGTTGCGACAGTCGCAGTCGCCATGCCACCCGAGATCCCGCTGGAACTCTGTCCGCCATACCGCAACTTGTCGTGGCAGCGGAGTTTCGCCCCTGCGTTGCATCTTCACGCACAAATCGTGCATGCGTGCAAGGATTTTGCCTCCAGATCGCAGCAAGGAGACTCGCCGCTTCGCGGGAGATCGTGCGGTATCTCCGCACCATCCGGATGGCCATGACCCTCTGGCAAGCGTTCAGTTTGGCCACCGCTACACCGGTCGCTTACCCAGCGACGGCGCCCAAACCGGCCCCCCGTAAAGGGCCATGGAACGAACGATCCACGCGTAGAGCCTCCGGCAGGGAGAGTCTGGACCCCCTAGGGACCCGCGTTGATTACGGCCTATTTGCTGTCTAGAGAGGAGACATGAATCCCAGCCGTGGGAACATTATAGGGCCAATCTATGTTATACGTACCAACCAAAATGGAAATATCAAAAATAACATGTTGTGATTATTCTACAGTACCTAATAAACATTTTTGCAAAAACATATTTATTATTGACATTTTATCTTGGAACTGTGATTATGACGCTTGTTATACCTAGAGGGGGTCTCGGAGAGGTCGTGGGCTATCGGGTTGCGTCAAGAAACCCGAGTCGATATGACGCTACGTGGCTCTTCACCCATTACTTTTGCTTAAGCAGTTAATATTACGTGGACTGTTATCAAGTGTGAATAAACATCGAAAGTTGGTAACTAAACATTCGTGACTATATTTAGATTATCGTCATTACATCAGCGCTGCCGAAATTTTAAGGCGTTCTTCTATTTTTTTCAGGTTGGAAAACTTTAAAAACACACACCTCTCCCGGTCAAGCACGGAATAAGTAGATGTAGTAGCACAGTCCTAAACGTAGGTTCAATGTTCTCCTGACCTCTACTGAGAAGAGCGTTCAAGAAACTCCATGGACACCAAGGGCGTCGCCAAGGGGGGGCAGGGGGGGGCAGCTGCCCCCCCCTAGAGATCAAATGTAGCTAGCCACAAAGCGACCAAAGTGCGAGCAATTGACTTTCTTAACTATTAATAAATGCAGAAATTATACTTATGCAGCCATATTATAAACTGCAAGAAATTATAAATTTAAGGAAGCTACTGCTGTTGCGGAAAAAGTAAACGAAATTAACAGCGATACGCGGAGTTGGACAGTCGTAGACAGGATCCAGCAATTGGGAATCAAGGTGGCATTGCACAATTCCGGGGCCATGTGCTTTTATGGCCCTCGGATCGCGCCACCACCGGGTTCCCAAAGATCGGTAGGGGGGCGTCCACATCGGCGTCGTACGATGAAGTACCTGGGACTCGTTCTCCACAGCCGGTGGACTTTCGAGGAGCATTTTCGACGTCTGGCTCCCAAACTGGACAGGACTGGGGCTGCTCTGAAGCGGCTCCTGCCTAACCTAGGGGGTCCAGACGCCCTCTGCCGGAGGCTCTACGCGGGGATCCGCCGGTCCATGGCCCATTACGGAGCGCTAGTTTGGGCACCGTCGCTGGGTAAGCGACCGGCGGCCAAACTGAACCCTTGCCAGAAGGTCATGGCCATACGGATCGTGCGGGGATACCGCACGATCTCCCTCCCACCTCGTAGGATCTGGAGGCAACAGTCCTTGCACGCATGCACGATTTGCGCGTGGAGATGCAACGTCGGGGCGAAACTGCGCTGCCACGACAAATCGCGGTATGGCGGACAGAGTTCTGGCGGGATCTCAGGGTGGCATGGCGACTGCCGCTGTCGCAACCCAGTGCTGGGCACGGCGTCATTGCGGTGGTAAGTCTTTGCAGAGTTGCTGGAAAGAGGTTACGGCGTCTTCTCGTTCCGTATGACGTAGGTCCTCACCGGACACGGTAAGTTCGGGAGGTTCCTGCATCGGATTAAGGAAGAAAGTACGCCCGGGTGTCGCCACTATGAGGACACGGTGAAGCACAGGGTAGAGATGTGCCCCACTTGAGCAGAGTACCGCCCTGTCCCCATGGAGGCTATCGGCGGTGGTGACTTCTCACGCCGGGCCCTTGTACAGGCCATGGTCCGGAGCGAGGAGGGGTGGTGGGCGGTCACCTCCTTCTGCTAAGCAGTAATGCTAGCGAAGGAGGATGCCAACCGCGAGCGAACGAGAGAACGGCCCTCACGCCGCCGCCGTCGAGATACCGATCCCAGTTTCCGACCACCGTAGGCGCGGACTTGCGGACGGCGAGCACTGGGTAGTTCGCCATCCGGCAGTACAGTAATAACCGGGACCAAGCCCAGTCGTCAAAGACGCGTTCTGTTCGACGCGCGCCTCAGGGATATGTCAGCAAACTGTAGGGGCCAGCCGGCCAGGTAGGGCCGAAGCCTCTGGGGAACACGGAAATTCCGAAAGGTGAGCCCGTGTCCTCCCAGATCGAAGGCAACGATGGAACGGGGTAGGGTTTAGTCAGTCCCTCCCGCTCCGCCCAAAAGCGGGAGGAGTCATTCTGATGATTCCTAACTTGAAAAAAAAATCGTCATCGAGGCAAAGATTTCCAAAGTGCTCTCGGCGTTCATGTTTTTTATCATCCATAATATTGCCCCATTGCCCCCCCCTTTGTCATAAGCTGGCGACGCCCTTGATGGACACTCTTGTAAATCTAGTTCTTACAGAAATCTAGGTTTCATTGTGTACACTCTATGTACCTATAAGTGAGAATATTATAACTGTAACAAACTTTGAGGGCACGGTTGGCGAAGTTGTTGAACCATTGGCTACTGCGTTGAATATTGCAGGTTTGATTCCCGCACGGAATGTAATATTTGTATCTCTTCTAATATTTGTATGACTTACAAATAGGACGTTTCGGACCTGAGTGTCATGTTTATGAACGCATCTACGATACAGGAGTAATTCCTAGTGTGTAAGAAAAATAAAGTTTAATATGAGTAGCAGTTCAGAGATGACCAGTCTCGGCTGACAGCACCATAGTCATTACGATAGGCAATTGGCGGACAATATTGGAAATCAAGCATGACGTTGATGACAGCTAATCCCATACATTAATTATAGGTACCTCTATACGTAATAATCCGCATAACGGAATTTCAGCCATCGAGGCCAATGTTAGTGCAGTCGGCGCGTGAGACATATCACCACACTACTACAGGCGCAAATAAACCTGCACTGGGCCCGGGTCGGGTGGTGGATTACAGCCCATTCCCTGTCTTAGAGAGGTCTGAGTCCCAGCAGTGGGAATATTATAAGGCTGATGCTCTGCTATGCTATGTGCAAATACAAAACATAATACTGACACCTTATTTTCATGCATGTCACCATCATTTCAACCGAAAGACGTAACGGTCGCAGGAATCCGATGGATGCGAGACGCACTGGATTGGTCGTTGTGACGATGCTTGGGGGTGGTTTATGTCCAGTAGTAGAAGTCTTTCATGTGTGTAATAGGCAAAAGAAAAAAAAAATTTCCTACCTGATGCGGTTAATACGAGGCGAGACATCAGGAGTAGGTACCTACCTCTATCTACATAATCATGTATGGCGTTTCTTGCCGGTTCATCTCCATAGGAAATAACCGATTGGAATCGTTAGTGCTGCTTCTGACGTTTTATAAGTAGGTAATGGGTACCTACTTATAAAACGTCGTATTCTCGTACAGTACAGCCGTTAAATAAAAAAATAAATGCAATTTGCAGTTGCTATTGCTGTTAAAATCTGTTATTGGCATTTATTTTTTTAAAACCTTTATTTTTGTACGAGTTTTCAAACGCTAAAATTCGCAGAGCCTAACTTCAGACTCGCCAACTTATAACGGCCGTACCTACTGTAGTGTCGTATTTTTACAAACTGTTTAATGTGGCCCTTTGAGTATGAAGCAGGTCGGGGCATCATATTGCAGTTTGCATACAATAGAATAGTGAATCGATTGAAACAGTCTACTACTGAGAATGACACATACACATTAATGTTCTCAAATTCGTTGTAACATGACCTTGACCTTGGCTAAACGCTGATGTTGATTTGTGCAACTTCCTTTATGAAGTAAATTAAGCAGGCGAAGTGATGGCTGTTACTATGTCGTAGAGATAACTAGATAAACAGTTTGAAGTGATGACGCGTGTGTAACGCCACCATGTCTAAGTGTTTGCGATAAACTAAAAAAGTGCTGAACGGATTTTCATGCGATTTTCGCCAATAGATAGAGATTCATGAAAAAGTTTTTCTTTTTTTTTTCTTTTATCTTCTCATCATCATCTGAGTTTTTGATATGATTTTTTCAAGTTCAATGTCTATTTGAATTATGCACTAATTTAATCCTAGTGTTTGTGATGTCGAGCCGAGCCTTCCACCCACACAATGACACAATGGTGACACACGAGCGTTATCGTTAGTGTAACTGATGTAAAATTTAGTTTTGAATCTCAACTGTCTACACTACTGGATAACGTGTGGAATCAGCATTAGTATTATCGGCCTTGTAATGTTCCCACTATTGGGACTCAGGCCTCCTCACCAGGAGAGGGAATGGGCGGTAATCCACCACGCGTGCCCAGTGCGGATTGGTGGATGTCATATGTCTTCAAATTTTTAGTTCTAGGACATGCCGATTTCCTCACGATGCTTTCCTTCACATTTTTGAGAGCAGTGGTGATGAAATAAATTACACAAAGTAATGCGCCTGGCTGTGACGTGTGGAATCATTGAAAAGAAAATGGATCCGAGATTTTTATTGAAGAACTAGAATTTCGCTGACGTTGCCTTTGTTTGTGGCATAGGTACCTCACTTCTATCTACTGTTACTGAATAATGACACGTAATAGGTACACTGTTTATTAAAAATATCCTAACATGTTTGTGTTTCCGAAACTTACCTAATCATCAATCAAGATTAAGTATGAGATAAATTATAACCTAGACAGTCTGCTGGTATTAAAACCTCGTTACCTGCCACGATGGTGGTCAGCACCATCATCATCATCATATCACCCAAAAGACGTCCATTGTTGGCATACAGGCCTCCCGCAAGTGTCGCCATAACGATATCGGTATCCATCGCATTCCCAAGACCTAACCTCACCAGGTCATCGGTCCAACTTGTGGGGTGGCCTGCCACTACTGCGTCTTCTTGTGCGTAGTCACCACTCTAGAACTGTACCGTTACTTTTTGGTGTACAATAAAGTTTATTCTATTCTATTCTAAATAGTAAAAAATTTAAGAACTACTTTCTGATTCAACTTTTTTTCATTCATCATTCGTTAATAATAAATTCAAATAAAAAAATATCTTGTTTTGCTCACTGTACCCAATCTGATTTGACAGCTATAACGTCACATCATGGCGCTAATTCGATCCTATTTTTATTAACGGCCGAAATTAATAATCAATCTATCTCCAATTTTGGCATATTGGAGATTGCAAAACAAATGATACAATACAAAAATTATCATGATTTCTGTTGTTTCATTTGTTTTTCGATCTTCGTTATGTGGTAGATAGGTTATTGGTTTCGGCTGTTAAAACGTATACCTAGTACCTACATACAAACTTTTGCCTTTGTACAATGTTAGTGTGACAATGTCCTTTATTCTGCCAATACCTATTGTATTACTGTAACCCCGCTCGTATCAGCTGTTTATCTCGCGCGCTAAAGAAGTCATCTGGGGTCAGAGGAATACTACAATTCAAGATATCTTCTTAAAATTTACATGTGTATAACTTTAGCTTGTACTCTGACCGAGTCAACAATTAATTGGTAATACCTATTATGTAGAAAAGGCTAATATAAAATTAATTCGAATTCGACAAACAAACGATATAAGTAAGGGGGAGGGGAGTCATCTATACTAATATAATAAAGAGGTAAAGTTTGTTTTTTTGTTTGTATGAGGTAATCTGTGAAAGTACTGGTCCGATTGCTAATTGTTTTTCCCCAATAGAAAGCTGCTGTACCTACTCCTGAGCGACATAGGCTATATTTTATGTACGCGGGCGAAGCTGCGGGTTAAAGCTAATGAGGTATATTAAGCTAGTCGTCCCGGCACATTCCATCAGCATCAGAAGCTGTCCTTCCGACAAGCAGGCTCTTTGTCAAAAAATTTATAATTGAAAACACGATCAAACGCCACCTGTTAGTTACAAATTGTATTTTTGGACCATCCAGATTTAAAAAACATTACAACCAAAATCGGTCAAGCCGTTTCAGAGAATTAGATATTGAAAAATAGGTAGGTAGGTTCTACTCTACTTTAACTATACCTATCTACTTTAACTATACCTACAGCATAGGTTTAGGTGATAGGGTGATACTAAAAATCAAGAGAGCTATTAACTGTAGTTGCGTTGTCTCATTTAATTATTTAATTACTTTTTCTACCTTGACACACAGAACTGCACTTTTGCTCACCTAATTATTATTCAAATAATAAAATAAATAATATACTTACGAGGTTCATTTAAAATTTAGATAAGTAATTATCTTCCTACATAATTGGGTCGGTACTTAACTAATTTTTTTGTATCAAAAGTAACTTTATCAAAAATCTAAAAAAAAAAACAATTTTTCGAATCAAGTGAGAAACCTTTCAATTGTAATGGAAGGGGAAATTGCCAGGTGACAGGAAAAGCATGCATTAAAATGTGACGTCATCTCTATTGGGTTACGCGGACTTGATGAGACGAGATGTTCCCACCACGCCCCCACTTTTCCTCATACCAATATTTGTAATGCTAATTGCTGCTTCATTTGATGAACAATAATTCTGTTGCTTTTTTCTGGGGAATCATCAAACTTCTCCCGCTCCTGGGCAGGGTAAGAGGGTATGTCAGACTATTGCTGACTAAACCCAACCCCGCTCCTTTTTTGCCTTTGTTCCAGGGTCCCGGCTTTTCCTTTCGGAAGCACACCCATGTCCCCAGAGGCTTCGACCCTGCTGGAATCCTACAGTTTGCTGACATCTCTTTGAGGCGCGCGTGGAACAGTACAACGCACCGTTGACGACTGGGCTCGGTCCGGATTATTACCGGACTGCGAGCTACCCATTGCTCGCCATACCAATTTTGATGGCTGTTATCAAATAACATTTATGTTTACTGTTAATTATTATTGTAATAAGTAACGTGTCGTATAAAAATAAATATATTCCTATATTTATCTCTACCTCATTAGAAATGTTTTGCTAATTGATGTCATGAATGTGATGCTGATGATAATGGTGATAAGTGTGTAAACCAACTTTTGCTATAGTAGGTAGACCATGCCTTCAAGCTTCATAAAATAAAAAATAAGTAGCAATTCATGTTTAAAGGGTTGATTTTTATTCGGTATTATAACGAAAAGCATGGAAAGTGCATGTCATCCTGCCATAATGTCTAAACAGCACGACCTTGAATAATACCTATATTTGCTAATAGGTTTCGAAAGGTTCCTACTTGTCTAGGTACCGATGGAAGACTGGTACGATATCACAGTGTAGGCAGGAATAAGGGCGGTGGGTACTTAAGGTGTTTTTTTTTCAGGTGGGGAATCATCAGAATAACTTCTCCCGCTCCCGCTCGCTGACTTAACCCCACCCCGTTTCTTGGTTGCCTTCAATCTGGGGACACCGAGCTCACCTTTCGGAAAACCGACCCGTGACATTACTTAGGTACCTACTCCATTTTTCTGTGTCATTCACTAATATTGTTCGAATTTCAATTGAATCGATTTCCCTTTTATTAGCAGTACCTACCTACCTAATTACCATGTTATCGATCGTCTTTTATAACGCAAATATTTAAGTAGGTAGGTACTTATGTGTTTTTTTTTTCTATTTTGCAATCTTTTCATACTTAGATATTTTCTGTAAAGTTTTGTTTTAAATCGACTATCAGTCAATCAGTATTTAATGTTATAAGTAACAATATAAAACTAAGTAGAAAGTTCTACGGTCCATAACCACTCAATCTACAGATTGCTGTGCACATCTGCATAGTACCTACATAGGTACCCCTTCAGAGCGTAACGGCATATTAGCAATAAAATAATACAAGTTGTAGATAGCTATCGCGGTCATTCACTGTTAGATGGTACTGAAAAGTTCCATGGCCATCTTTTAAGATCTCTCCTTTTAAGATTAGGAGCTAAAGCTCCTAATGTATTTTCCATTAAACATTGGCATTTAAATAAAGAAAACCTCATACCAATCGGATCAGTAATTTTTGAGAAAATCGCGGATAATTTGTACATACTTAATGGATTTAATAGACCTCATTTTTTTAAGTCAGTAAACTTCATTGGTCGTAAATGCAATAATTACCTACAATCAATGAAGTTTTTTATTCTTTTGACGTAGAAATTATTCCTTTGCCGTAGTTACTTACCTAGACAATTCGAAGGTTTGTACTTACTATCAGATTATAAAATATCTTTTTCTCCGCCACTGAAGCTGTAAAGATAAAACCAGCTGATACCCAACCGCCATCTTGCTTTTCTAGATTTAATTGGGCATAGATACAATTTTTTTTTATTATCTAGCACGATTGTGCAATAAGCGATAACAAGTCCTAATCTAGATCGTCGCGTTAGTGTGTATTATTGTGATGGATAGACGCACCCACTGACAAACAATTTACATCATTGGCCCGTGACCTTAGGGTCAGTTTTCATATTGATACTGTTAAGACTTGTACTGTGATGTAAGAAGGTCATTCGAGATATTTATTGAGTCTTTATTTGAATGAGAGCAAGTTGAGAACCGAGAACCATCTTGTTGAAATGACTGGAGAAAAGAAATTAGGGTGTTCTCTAATATTACTTAGATCTAGAGCTGCTTGTCAGCATGTAACGTAATTCCAGGATTACAATATCTGTAGTATCTATTGTTCGGAAGAGTATTTTGGCTTTGGAACGCAAAGGGCAGCTCAAAGAACACAGGTTGTTTATAGTAAGTAAAAGTCTGACACGCCCTCTTGCTCTACCCGGTAGAGCTTCTGATCGCGGTAGAGTCTACCGCGATCAGAAGTTATTTGATGATTCTTACCGACTTTAAAAAAGGCATAGGGATAAAGGATCTTCTGAAAGGGAACAAATGATGAAATAAAACCAGTTGTTGCTAGTGGGGGAAAATGACACAAATACGTTCCCAATTATTGTCTTCACCATTAGTTAGGTACCGTAATCTAGGAACACATTGATGGTTATCGTGGATTAATAACTGTAAATGAAGCACTTGATTTGAGGGATCATCAAATAACTTCTTCCGCTCTGGGTAGAGCAAAAGGGAGTAAGAAGACTTTTATTAACTAAAACCATGAACTAAAACCCAGTGTTTCTTCAGAGTTACCCTTTGCGTACCAGGGCCACGATGACTCTCTGAAGAATCCTGCAGCCTTGGCACTTTAACTTGGGAGTATAAGCCTAGGTTGAGAAAAGAGAACTCCGGAACCCTGGAATTAGGGCAAATAAGAAACAAGAGTGGGTTTTAGTCAGTAGAAGTCTGATACGCCCTCCCGCTCCGCCCAGAGCTGGGAGAAGTAATTTTGATGATTCCCCACCAAGAAAAAGAACTTGGGAGTATAAGTAGCCCCCACTTACGATATGAGGATTCTCTTTTCACAGTTCAACGATTGGAATAAACTTAAGAGTTCAATCTTTTACCTTCTCTAAGTAAGTCGCTGCCAATGTAGTAGAGAAATCGATATAAATGAAACCTTTGGTATGACCGCGTTTCGTGACAGTTTCACTAACATTGTTTGGTGGAGTTCTCAAGGGCAGTAAATGCTGCAAAGTCTTTAATTCATTATGTAGGTAAGGTAACTTGCAGGTTGTAGGTGATTTTTCAAGTATTTCGGGTATGTTTAGCTACGAATATTGTAAAGCTGAAGTGTTTATCCTAACTTATAAATGTGAAAGTGTGGATGTTTGATACTAACATAAAAACGGCTGAACGGATTTGGGTGAAATTTGGCATGCATAATTATGGCCTTTGACATGGAAAAGAACATAAGCTACCTTTTATTCCGATTCTTTTTTGTTAATTACTCAGATACCCGCGAAACGAGACACAATAGTAAAACAATAACAGCGCGGTCTCATTGGACCGGTTGGGGATTCAAACGTTAAACTTATGTCCTCGCAGACGAAGTCGCGGGTAGAGGCTAGTTTAGTATAATTACCTATGCATATTTCAATATTGTTGACGAGATAATCTCAGAAACTCAGTACTACCGGGTAGAATTGAAAAGATGATTATTTGGAGAATTGAAAAGATATGAGAAGGGATAAAATAAAGCCTATTTATTGAGAAAGGCTACATCTATTTATAGGCTTTATAACATCAAGCTACGTTCAAAAGGAGCGATGCAGTAACCAAAGATGCGGGTGAAACCGTTGGAAGCAACTAGTGGCGAATATTTCGATATCAAAAGACCCTATTGTATGCGTCTATTGACCCAAGTAACGACAGGTAGATGCAATTTGGGGCACCCAATCTCTTTGAGGCCCTCTAAAATTCCGGGAATCAAAAAAAAAAAATGGTCGCCCCGTATTTCTCTTATAAAGAAAGGGTGTCTTTACTGCCCGGTCCGTAGTAGGTACTACAATACATTCTATTCAAGGTCTGCCGTCACTAAAAATAGACTTTTGTTTGACATCCCACGCTTTGTCGATGTTACCCTTCACGATATTACGCAACCCTCGTTTCTTCAAGAGCTTGTTGTCCTGAAAACTAATTAAGTACTACAGTAGGTCAAGGAAATTATTCAGACAGTCTGGGCCACAGTCTACGAGTGACTAAGTAACTAATTATTTAGCGAAAAGCCCCCATCTAATGCTAAAGATATTGTTAATTATCTGTTCCAGTATCATCTCGGCTTATAATAGAATAAAGTTATTGATGGTTGGACGATGACCTTTGTTTCCTTACGTCACTCCAAGGCTACAACGCAACGTAGTCAACACGATTGCGTGTGAATGAAAACCGAATTTAGAACGTAAGGACCTGTGTGACATAATCGTAGTGGTTCAATTCATAATACCAAGCCAGAATTATTAAAATACATGTTGGTATTAGCTTAGCAAACGATGACGTCATCATTTCCATAGATCGAGTTGCTATACGCTAACTTTTTTGACGTTTCATTCAAACAAACAATTTGGTTAATAAAATAATTGTTTTGTTAAATCCTTTTTATTATCTTAATCGTAATTATCAGAACCAAATATACATAATTCGTTTTATATAAATTTAGAAAAAAATATACAAATTTTGTGGCTATTTGTTTTTTTTTACAGTACATCAATCTGTTACTAATTTACTACCTATTATTTGCCAATCATAACTATAGCCTTGGATTATGCGTCGCATTTATGACAATTGACAATTTAAAAACGGATATTACAATAATTTCGAATTAGTTCATGGATTATGTTATGTAGCATTTTCATGAAAAGAAAAGTTAAAACTTAATACATTTTATTGCTAGGCAGTTTGTAACACGACTTAAACTAAATTGAAAAAAAAAAAACAAAATTCATTAAATTATACAGCAGGATGTTTGTAGCTTCACTATTCTCTTTTTAAAATAATAAAAAGTTGATTTCATGATTATGGTTTATCTATATTTTTAAGCACACTTCATACTTTCATAGTAAACTGTCTAAACTATTGAACCACAAATTGTCATCATTTTATTTTTCAAGTTCATGGTAGTTAAATCCCTTGTCTGGTAAACAAATCCAAAACAAGCTTGTTTTTAATAAAATGTACTGAGCATAAATACTGCTATATAATTTTTATTGTCACTTGTTTACCAATAATTGCACTGGGTCAAATGATAAGTCCTGCTCACCAAAGAAACAATTCATAGGGCCCATTACAAAAAAAAAAACAAATCTGTCACTTGATTGAGTTCTTGCAAAGCAATAGAGATCACGACTTTTAGTTTCGAAACATAATTTTCCTCTATTTCCATCAGTGTATTTACAAATCAATGACACCATGCGTGTATAAATGCTACATTGTTAATATGAAATTAGAATAGATAAACTCTTAACATCCTAGCCGCACTTAGAGATACATAGTTTAACAACTAAAGTGTCTTTTATTTTAAACTAACAATTGATTTTGTCTATAAAAACAGTTTTAGTGAGGTTCTCAGGTAGGTATGGAAGTTAACATCTAAAAATACAAATGCAGACCTAATTTCCAAAAATGATAAAAATGGAATGAAGTCCTATCTGGCAGAAAAAAGTATTTTATTTTAATATTTCATTATAAAATGATAACAGACTAAACAAAAATATTGTAAAAATGGCATTTGCTGATATAAACTGAGGGTAGTTTAATTATTTAGTCAACAATCTTCACTTGCTTTTTTTATAAAGCTGTTTTGCAAAACGCAACTCAGTTTTTGTATAAAATTGGCTCTATTTGAATACCAGGATTTTCTCTAAATAATACATTTTTCTTCTTAACAAATTAATCACTTACTTGCTTATCGCCATGTCTGATTCCTAACAGTGTTACCCAGACAACTGAGGTCCAACAAAAATCGTCCTTCACTCTCATAGCTCAATATAAACTAACATTTTTTTTTTCATAACAAATATATGTAACACTAAGATTTACTCGAAAGCCATTATAACAATAATGTTACGAATTGCATGCCATGTTATTTTATGATACGATTCATAACACTCACCTATATTAAAGTAAAATATCATGTAAAATAAAGAAAATTATACTAATATGGAACATTAGAAAATAGGTAGGAAACAGATTCTCCATTGTGTGTACGTCTGACGGCTTCCGCAAGCATCATAGATACATCAATACACTGGATTTTAGGGCACTCCTGCATGTGCCTCTCTTGAGGGATTGTGTTTGTAACCACAACAGCTTCTAGACACGCATTGTTGATCCTTGAGATAGCTGGTCCCGAGAAAATACCATGCGTAAGTATAGCATACACTTTAATAGCTCCTGCTTCTATCAGTTTCTCCGCAGCATGACAGATAGTTCCACAAGTGTCCGCCATGTCGTCAACCAGGATAGCTGTTCGGTCCTTCACATCACCCACAAGTACCATTGAAGCTACCTCATTAGCCTTTTTCCTCTCTTTGTGAATCAGAGCAAACTCAACATTCAATCTGTCAGCAATAGATGTGACTCTCTTGGCTCCTCCAGCATCAGGAGACACCACAATACTGGTCTTCCAGTCAGGAATATTCTCTTTGATCCATTTCAAGACAGCAGGTTCAGCAAAGAGGTTATCTACAGGAATGTCGAAGAATCCTTGAATTTGAGACGCATGGAGGTCCATTGTGATGATGTGGTCAGCGCCCGACACCGACAGGATGTTAGCGACCAGTTTGGCGGTTATGGGCGCTCTGCTCTTGTCCTTTTTGTCTTGCCGGGCGTACGGGAAGCACGGGATCACAGCTGTCACCCGAGACGCAGATGCAATCTTACACGCGTTAATCATGATCAGTAGTTCCATCAGATTGTCGTTTATCTCGCCGCTGCCGCTCTGCACAATGTAAACATCCTCGCCACGTACAGATTCACCTATTTCCACGCATGTTTCCATGTTGCTAAACTTCTTGGTTACAACTTTTCCTAGATCAATGCCCAAACGATCCACGATCTTCTGCGCCAGGTCAGGGTGGGAGCTCCCGCTGAACACTTTGATGTTAGGCATTCTGGTAGTTAGAGGTAAGGATAGGTGATCTAATTTATTTACTACTTCTTGAATAGTTACGGTTGATTTCATCAGCACTAAACCGATACGACTCTTCGACCGTCACTCGCGGTATATGCGACGGGAATAACAAGATGAACTATTTATGTGTGTCTAATTACCGATAAGAGACACCAGCGGCAACGTGGGGACCGCCGCGCCGTGCTGTAAATACGCACCGCACTTGACCACACTTCACGCGTTCGCCTCGTCTCGCACGTTTTTTATTTTACTAAAATTGATTTGACCTGTCAAGAATGTCAAGAACAATGAACTGTTTACGTTAGGAACGGTGTGCCAAAACATTTAAATCCGTTAAACTTATATTTTACCCTTCTGTGGCTGTGTAAATATTATTTTGATCTGTTAGAGCTTTTTAAATTTATTAATGATCCAATATATGCGGTGATATAATAAACTTCAACCTTTTTTATCGTTATAAAAACATGTATAAAAGGATTTTGTGATAATTAACGAGTTGGTCCTTAAAACGAACGTACCTTTTTACCGGTATCGAGTTGAGTGGAAAAAACCAAAAAAATCCTTGCTGACTTGCTGGGCAAGTTTTTTGTAGACCTACTGAAATTGTTGCAAAAAGTGCTTCCACCGTGATATTTCAGAAAAACAATAAGTGTGGAAGAAATGGCACTACTCGTGTAATTTATACTTTTATACAACCTGTGAAACTTGGTTGATAAAATTGGTCGTAATAAGTTCGACTAATTATTAAAAAAAAACTTAGTAAGTCGTACCACTAATAAAAAAAAATAAACAGTATCTATGATGCTGTGTTGTCAAAACGTAAATTTGTCAATGTCACATTGTTGAAATCAAAACACCGAGTTCGGCGATCAAAAGCGAACGTTAATTCATCTTTTTAAATAAATGTGTAGTTACCTTGTAGTTTTTGCTAAATAATGTGACTCAGTGTTAGATTATAATAAGGATAGTAAAAATTACAAGCAAAAATGGGTGACGAATCATCAAGCAGCACCAAAGATGATAAGCAGAAACTCGTACGCTGCATCGAATGGTTGCAAAAACAAAATAATGAAGATACAGAGAAGTTAGAAAATAAAAACGACATACAGTTTATTATACAAACTCATGCTGCTAGGAAGAACTTTTTACTAGCTGTGGCTGAAGACGAAGCGACTGTCCCTGCTGGTGTTAATGAATCTTCACTGGAACCTCAAAATGTGGTGAGTGATTAAAAATAATTCAAAGTTTAGCAACTTTACCTTTTATTATTTTACCATATATTGCAATTCTACCATTGTTCTATTAAATCGTGGTACTGCTACATTATGTGGTTCACTTTTGGTACAAGAGTTTTGGCGCGAAATTTGGAAGCTAAAATTTTCAAGGCTATTTGAAAAAATTATAATTATATCATTACATAAATTATATAAGAAATTTATCCAGTATTAATAGAGTAGGTTTTTATTTACGTCATGATTAGAAAACACGGTGATTATTACATACAACAACACTAGATAAGACAGTACAACTTACAAATAACAAGTGATTCAAATCATCTGTTGTTGCATGCAAGTTATTATGTCATTTACTCATAATATGATCTGTATTACCTATCTAAATATAGAGGAATATATCTAAATATAGAGGAATATTGTAGAAACATTAAATTTATATTTGGCCAAAGACAAGTTGTATTCAGGAATAATTTGATTTAAAAATCCACATAATAATGAAAAGCCATTGTGTCTCTTAGCCTAATTTATGTCTGGGCACATTATAAATTTTTTTTTTTTCTTTGTGTTATATCTGCGATCAGTGTTTGACACTATAGGCAAATTTGGTGAGTTCGCTATGTCAGTGTGAGTGCGCCCCCCATTGGGAACGTCCCCTCATCGTGCATCTAAAAGATATCTTTTCGCTTGAGGCGCTTTACGTAGCTTCGTATCGTGAGCTGTTCTGCCAGTTTATTCGGGTGCTTCTTTAGCTTCTCCCGGTATTTCGAAGTTGCGATTTGGATTTCTTCCTTTATCGTAGGCATTTCCAGATGTTCGTGGATTTCTTGGTTGGTCACATACCATGGGACACTGCTGATCGTTCGGAGTATAATGTTTTGCATTCTCTGCAAGCATGAGATGGTTGAGTTGCAGGCACTACCCCAGAGTTGAATACCATACATCCATAGCGGCTTTAGGATGACTTTATAAATAAGTAGCTTGTTGTCAATTGACAATTTGCTGTTCCGACCCAGAAGCCAGAGAAGGTGCTTGAAACGTATGTTGAGTTCGTCTCTCTTTTTTTTCACGTGTTGATTCCATGTCAGGCGCCGATCTAGATGCATTCCAAGGTAGCGGGCACTGTTTTGGTGTGGTAAGGTGGTATCTTCCAGTTGAACAGGGGGACAATTACCCTTTCGCAATGTAAAGGTAACTTGTACAGACTTTAATGCATTGACTTTAATTCGCCAGTCTTGTAACCATTTGGTTGTTTTGTTCAATGCTGTCTGCAGGAACTTTGAAGCAGTACTCGGGTCCTTGTCGCTGGCTAAGATGGCGGTATCGTCAGCAAACGTTGCTATTGTGGTATTATCTGCTTCCGGTAGGTCAGCTGTGAATATGGTATATAGCACGGGTCCCAGAACGGAGCCTTGAGGTACACCAGCACATATCTCATACAATCGCGACATTGTATCACCTTCCTTGACCTGAAACAGCCGTTCAGTCAAATATGACACAAAGATCCGATGATAGCTGTGTGGGAGGCTATTTTTGATTTTGACGAGAAGGCCCTTGTGCCACACTCTATCGAAGGCCTGCTGAACATCTAGGAACACGGCAGAGCAGTACTCTTTTTCTTCAAGAGATTTCCTTACTTTTTCGCAGACTCTGTGAACTTGTTCCACTGTAGAGTGCTGCTGTCTGAAACCAAACTGGTGAGCTGGTATAACGCGATTTTCTTCTAGAATGGGGAGTATTCTGCGCAATAGCAACTTTTCAAAGATTTTTGACAGTATTGGCAGTAAGCTTATAGGCCTATAAGAGCTGATTTCATTAGGTGGTTTGCCATCTTTGTACACCATTGTTATTTGTGACACTTTCCACAACTTTGGAAAATACTGTACTCTCAGGATACCATTATATAGCATTGTCAAGAAGACAAATGCTTTCCTAGGTAGTTGTTTTATAATTTCCTTAGTAATTAAGTCATATCCTGGCGCTTTTTTATCTTTGAGTCCAGTTGCCACTCTCCAAACTTCGGGTGCAGTTACCAGTTTCGGTGGTAAAGCCATTTGATAATCTTGTTTAAGGATTAGTTCTACTTGTTTATCAAATCCTTTATCAACTGCATCATTCGGGACAAAGACCCTAGAGAGATGTTCCGCAAACTCTTTTGCTTTTTCTTGCGAGGTTCTTGCCCAGCCAGAGTTGCATTTCAGGGGAGGCTTTAAAGTCTGAGGTCTACTGTGACGTTTAGTGAACTTCCATAAGGAGTAATTAGTTGCCTCTGTAGCAGATAATGATTCCAGCTGCATCTGCAAAGTGTCATCATGCCATTCTTTTAGTTTGCGTTTCAGGTCTTCAGCTGCTCTGTTAAAGTTTTTTTTATCTCCTCTTAGTCTGGTTAGGTGCCACACTCTGCGCAGTCGTCGCTTTTCCAGTATCGCTGATTTTATGTCCAGTGGATAGTTCACCGTTTTTGTTTTATTATGGTTCTTTTCAGGGGTACTCTTCCAGCAAGCTTCCTGTATGAGAGTAGTTATGTAATTAGCTGAATCCTCTATGTCATCAGGAGTTTTAAGAGCTATTTTTAGCTGTATATTTTTATCCATGTACTCTCTGAAGTAGCTCCAGTCGGTATGCTTATTATGCAAGGTTTCTGGAGTAGTTATTTCTATGGCATTCGTACTCATAGTTAGTAGGACTGGAGTGTGATCAGACGACCCATCATAACAAGATTCTGGTTTTAGGTACATTTTTGAAACACCCCTGATTATGAAAAAGTCCAAGAGGTCTGGTATTTTATTAGAGTCACTTGGCCAGTATGTTGGTTCACAAGAAGACATAGCTCGAGCGTTGTTACTATCAAGGCTTAGTTTTAACTGTCGGCCTCTGGTTGTGGTGAGTCGTGAACCCCAGTAGGTATGCTTGGCATTCCAGTCTCCACCTGCAACGTACCGATTGCCGAGTGTTTGCAAAAAGTGGGAAAACATTGCTTCTGTGATTTTATGCTTAGGTGGGCAGTAAACTGCAGCGAGAGTGAGGTTTCCACATTTGTCTTCTACAGCGACCGACGTTGCCTGTATGTGTTCAGTTTTGTAGTCTGGCATTTGATAATGTTTTATCGATTTTCTTATGACCACAGCAGACCCACCATGGCCTGTTTCGTCAGGGTGGTGTGTGACGTAACATTGGTAGTTGTCGAATTTTACTGGTGTCTTAGCAGTACAGTGAGCTTCGGATATGAGTAAAATATCCAGTTTCTGTATCGACATTAACAGTTCCACATCATATTTGTTTGGAGCAAGACCATTTATGTTCCAGGTAGCTATGCGTAACGAGGTCATTTTGTTAACTTGAACATTATAAATAAGTTTAAACTTGAGCCTCTCAGCCGCCCACAATGAAGACGCCTAAATTATTTACAGCATTTATTTTTATACTTACAGTCCCGATATAAGCTGCGTGTCGCCAACTTGCAAATGGAATGTGAATGGCAGTCTTGTCGACTCGTAGTTAAGGACTACGACAAGTACCAGAAACATGTGCGCAACCACTCTTCAGACGTGCATGTCATTGAGAAAGATAGTGGAGGTTGGTATACAGAGTAACTTTGGTGCGGCGAGCCATACCCACTGCTCGGCAAGCAGTGGGTATGGCTATCGGTTTTCAGCTGCATCTGGTTACACTTGTAACCAGTTGTATTTAATTTAAAAAAAAACAAGTACTGTCTGTTTTTTATACCCTGAGACTAAAATGACATTACAATACAAAAGAACTGGCATCATTCCTATTGTAAGTTTGACATTACCTGTGTCAATTTAGTCTCAGGGTATAAAAAACAGACGATAGTGGTCAAGAAAAGCTATAAATATCTCTGTTTATTATTAGGATACATAGTAGTAGTTGTTTTCTGTTATGCACTTACATATTTACGTTACGTATGTATTCATAAGCAAGTGTTTCTAAGAAATAATAATTATACTATCATTCACGTCTAACGAGAAAATAATATTGATTGAATAAGTTGTTGATTATTTTAACTTGTTGTTACATAAAGTGATAAACATTATGAATGTAAGTTTCCCCTGATTTTAAGACAAATATTTTTTGTATGTATTTGTGCAATCTTTAAGATATAAATATATTTGTGATTTCTGGAATATTGTGCAATTTATTCTATTGTGTAACTGGATTCTAAGTATAGAATGATGCTGTGCTGTCTAGTCAAAGGAATTTGTCACTTATGATACTGTTTTAGAAAGAGATTCCACAAAGTCAAACCAGCAGATAATTTCCCGTGCTGTAACTGCAGTGAGGGAGAGTATCAGAGTTTTACTAAGCACGCAGCTTTGGATCCCAGTATTCCAATCATATATATTTCTTAATTAATGCTTTGAGACCCGAGCGGACACCGGCGTCCACACACCTATTGTCTTTCTATTTTGTCTCTAATTAATTACTCGAAAGATCTTATCACCACCTTCTTATCACCAGTCGAATACGTCTGCCTCTGGGACGTTTGCGGTCACAAAACATCTGACTTCAACGAGATGGTGCGTCACCTGAACTACCACGCTTACCATGGCAAGTTGCTGGCCATCGGCTTCAACGGCAGGGCCACACTCAAGCTGGCTCCGTGCAAGAAGGACTCCAGTAAGAGGAACCAGATACCGCCGCAGGTCAACGATTATAGCTGCTTGTGGGTTGGCTGTGAGGAGAATGCTAAATATAACTCGATTCAGGTTAGTGCTTGTTTATTTATTTAAAACTTAAGGTAATTGCTTCAGGTAGCCCACGAAATTCACGTACGTTTTTGACCTCGAAAAAACCGTTCCTACACTTAGGTGAGCTTGGAGGCTTGTATTGATGCTTTTTATGGTTATAATTATGTAACTAGTTACGTTTTACAGTCGCTTAAGTATTTTTAACTTCATACAACCTACCACTGGCTTGCAATTTGCAAAAAAACCTAAGAAAATTTGAATTTCGCGGGCTGACCTGAAGCTTCCCCCTTACTGGAAAATTTATGGCGGACTAAATGCTTAGGCATTGTCTACCAGTCATTTAATAGAAAGAATATAAGATAACCGGCAGGCTGATTATGTATCTTGCAAAAGCCAAGCGATAGCAAAAATTGCACGAAAATTGCTCTTCAATCGCTAATTCGTATTACGTATTAGCGAAAACCACGCGATAGCAATCTAGCGACAGTGCTGCCTCTATGGAGCAATCGACTAACTAAAATGTGCATTGTTGCACTCGAATCCCTAGCGATAGCGTTTTACTTCGTATTACGTATGGTTTTTGACAGCGATGCGACAGCGATCGGGGGGCTGATTACCTATGAAACAGCGATCAGCAAACAATTCGCAATCATCGCGCAGTCGACGCGCGATCAATCGCTTAACGTCAAAAAGATCCGTATTATCTAAAAATGGATTGCTGATCGCTCGCCGATTGTTACCATGCACTTATTGCTGCGACCCTAGCGCCAACAGCAATTGAGTAACAATTTGGAGAACTAATTTATTGTCAAACTACTAGTTAAAAATCGGCCAAGAGCGTGTCGGGCCACGCTCAGTGTAGGGTTCCGTAGTTTCCCGTCCGTTACAATAAGTGTAGGTACCCAACTTTTAAAAAACTGTTAGTCCCATCAGGTTCAAAATAATTTTCCTAGAAAGTCTTTATAAAGCTTTACTTTCCAGATTTTTTCATATTTTCTAAACTTATGGTTCAAAAGTTAGAGGGGGGGGGGGGGACACACGGTTTTTTACTTTTGGAGCGATTATGTCCGAAATTATTGATATTATCAAAATTTTATTTCAGTAAACCCCTATTCATTTTTGAATACCTATCCAACAATATATCACACGTTAGGGGTGAAATTAAAAAAAAAATCGCTGTTTTCTTTACATGTAGGGGGGCTACCCTAATAAAACATTTTTTCCAATTTATATTTTTGCACTTTGTCGGCGTGATTGACATACATATTGGTACCAAATTTTAGCTTTCTAGAGCTAAAATTTTACAGAAATTAAGCGAAGACGGACGGACAGACATGGCGAAACTATAAGGGTTCCGTTTTTGCCAATTGGCTACGGAACCCTAAAAACTTACAGCCATTTAAAGATGTCGAACTGATGCTATGTCAACAAGTTTTAAAATAATATTATTTTATTTTGCAATAAAGTTACTTTAAAGAGTAAAAGTAATTTATCCTGTTTCAGTATAAAATGACCAACCGAGAATCCAATGAGCTTTTGGACTATCTGGCAGAACATACCACTTTAGTCAAAGGTGTTCAAGGTCTAAGGAAACTTAAGATAGGCAAATGTATAATATGTTGGCACTGAATAAAGTCTTTTAAAGCACACCCAATAAGTTGAAATGTTAATTAAACACACGCTGCAGATATAACTACACAATTTAACTAATAAAATACTCGATATAGAAAGCTAATTTCTATTGGCAATCAGAGAGCGATAAGCAAGCGATCAACAATCAAAGAAATGGTTAACGCAATTTGACAGCTAAATTTGCTTGCCGATCGCTGTCGCATCGCTGTCAAAAACCATACGTAATACGAAGTAAAACGCTATCGCTAGGGATTCGAGTGCAACAATGCACATTTTAGTTAGTCGATTGCTCCATAGAGGCAGCACTGTCGCTAGATTGCTATCGCGTGGTTTTCGCTAATACGTAATACGAATTAGCGATTGAAGAGCAATTTTCGTGCAATTTTTGCTATCGCTTGGCTTTTGCAAGATACATAATCAGCCTGCCGCAAGCAAATTTAGCTGTCAAATTGCGTTAACCATTTCTTTGATTGTTAATCGCTTGCTTATCGCTCTCTGATTGCCAATAGAAATTAGCTTTCTATATCGAGTATTTTATTAGTTAAATTGTGTAGTTATATCTGCAGCGTGTGTTTAATTAACATTTCAACTTATTGGGTGTGCTTTAAAAGACTTTATTCAGTGTATTCAACCAACATATTATACATTTGCCTATCTTAAGTTTCCTTAGACCTTGAACTTAGACCTTGAACCAAGGCCAACACCTTTGACTAAAGTGGTATCTTCTGCTAGATAGTCCAAAAGCTCATTGGATTCTCGGTTGGTCATTTTATACTGAAACAGGATAAATTACTTTTACTCTTTAAAGTAACATTATTGCCAGTGGCGTAGCGTGCCTTGTCGGGGCCCCGTATAAAAAATTGTTTGGAGGCCCTTACATGGGAAAAAAAAAATCACAAAAGAAAAAAAATATTGTGAAATGAAATATTTATTTATCATAACATAATTTAACCATTTTACAAATAAATATTAAATTTTAAATATTCACTCTCCTTGCCTTCTTTTATTTTTTCCATTTTTTAATTTTGTCATTTGTAAAATTAAATATAATTAGAAAGTTTTTATTTTTTTTCCTTACACACTTTGGGGGCCCCCGTGGCCCGGAGGCCCCGTATAATTGATACGGCAAATACGGCGGTAGCTACGCCTCTGATTATTGCACTAACACATATAAAAGCTGTAAGTTTTTAGGGTTCCGTAGCCAATTGGCAAAAACGGAACCCTTATAGTTTCGCCATGTTTGTCCGTCCGTCCTCGCTTAATTTCTGTGACCGTTAGCTCTAGAAAGCTAAAATTTGGTACCAATATGTATGTCAATCACGCCAACAAAGTGCAAAAATAAAAATTGGAAAAAAATGTTTTGCCCCCCTATATGTAAAGTAAACAGCGATTTTTTTTTTAAATTTCAACCCTAACGTTGGATAGGTATTCAAAAATGAATAGGGTTTTACTAAAATAATATTTTGATAATATCAATAATTTCGGACATAATCGCTCCAAAAGTAAAAAACCGTGTGTCCGGGGGGGACCCTCTAACTTTTTTGAACCATAAGTTTAGAAAATATGAAAAAAATCTGGAAAGTAAAGCTTTATAAAAACTTTCTAAGAAAATTATTTTGAACCTGATGGGACTAACAGTTTTTGAAAAGTTGGGTACACTTATTGTGACCGACGACGGGAAACTACGGAACCCTACACTGAGCGTGGCCCGACACGCTCTTGGCCGATTTTTAACTCGTAGTTTGACAATAAATTAGTTCTCCAAATTGTTACTCAATTGCTGTTGGCGCTAGGGTCGCAGCAATAAGTGCATGGTAACAAACGGCGAGCGATCAGCAATCCATTTTTAGATAATACGGATCTTTTTGACGTTAAGCGATTGATCGCGCGTCGACTGCGCGATGATTGCGAATTGTTTGCTGATCGCTGTTTCATACATAATCAGCCCGCCGGGGTGTGTTATAAAAGTTAGTAGTTATATCTGGATGCATTTTGGAGCGTGTGTGCGGGATTTATGTGACTTGATTTCGCCATCTCTTTTCTACCATCGGAATAGCCGACGTACATCGAGTAGCCAACTTTACGTTACGGATTTGTACGAAGAAAGTGGGTTTTTGGCCCAAATACGTGGTATTTTTCGCCCAAGAGGTGGTATTCGTGACCCACGGTGGTATTTTGGATACAAGGTCTTGTGTGTGGGGGGGGGGGGAAGGTGGTACTTTTGGCTGTTTTTTTTTTTAAGTTATATAAACTCGTGCTTGACTGCGATCCCACCTGATGGTAAGCAGTGATGCAATCGTAGATGGTGAGGCGCACTAGTATATTAAGAGCCTATTCACTCTAGCCTTGAAGACTATTCGGACGGGAAGACCGCAGCAGGCAAATTGTTGCAGTCCTTCGATGTACGCGGTATAAACGACGAAGCGAAGCGCTTAGTCCAGACTGTAGAGGTTTCAACAACGTAAGAAGGATGGATATTCGCCGTACGACGGTTTGGCATGTTTGGTTGGTTTGGATATGGCAGAAGATGAAGCTTCAGTCAGACACTAAAGACCATATTCTATTTATCACAGCACAATCAATATACACCAACATTCCCCCTCTTCCAGCTCTTCCTAGACCATGTAAAAGTGCACACAAACTACTCGGACGGTATCCTCTGTTCGTGGGCCGGCTGCGGCGCCGTGTTCCCGCGTAAGGAGATGTTGACGGCGCACGTGAGGTCTCACACGGGCGAGCGGCTGATCGCCTGCTACCATTGCGGACAGCACTTCGCTAATAATAGGAAACTTAGCGACCATTTGCGAAGTGTCAAACTTACAACAGTAATGATGCCAGTTCTTTTGTGACAACCCAAGTAGTGTCGTTTTAGTCGCAGAGTTTATTTTTTTGTTAAGTAGGCGAATTATCAGAATGACTTCTCTCTCGCTCTTGGGAGGGCGTGTCAGACTCTTACTGACTAAACCCCACCTCGTTTCTTCGTTACCTTCGATCTGGGATTAAAAAAAAACTTACTTTATATATAGGTATTATATTTTTGTCAAAAGGTGGAATTTTTGTCCCAAGGTTTTGGCAGAAGCCGCAGTTTTGGTCTAATGTTTTTTTTTTTTATATACCATAAACTAGTACTTGACTGCAATCCCACCTGATGGTAAGCAGTGATGCAATCGTTGATGGTGAGGCGCACTAGTTTATTAAGAGCCTATTCACTCTAGTCTTGAAGATACCCAAATTATAATCGGACGGAAAGACCGCAGCAGGCAAATTGTTCCAATCCTTCGATGTACGCGGTATAAACGACGAGGTAAACCGCTTTGTCCGGACCGTGCAGGTTTCGACAACGTAAGGATGGATACTCGCCGTACGACGGCTTGTCCGATGGTAGAAGTGAGATGGCGGAATTAACTCATGTAATTCCTGCGCACACTCTCCGAAATGCATCCTGTAGAACACCGATAGGCTGGCTACCCTACGCCTGTGCTCTAGGCTTTGCAGATTGGATTTAACCAAATCAGGGTCTCCAATTAGCCTCTTCGCACGCCTTTCCACCGAGTCCAAAGCTGCTAGATGGCATTTTGCAGCACCAGCCCATATGTGACTGCAGTACTCCACACACGATCGGACCTGTGCTTTGTATAGCATAAGAAGCTGTCCCGGTGTGAAGTACCGCCGGACCTTTGTCAGAACGCCGAGTTTTTTTGCGGCCACTTTGGCTTTGGACTCAATGAACCGCCCAAAGTTAAGGTCTGAAGAAACTTCAACACCCAAAAGCTGAAGACGGTCGGTGCACTCCAGTGACACATTCCGGAAAGTAGGAGTCAAGGTGAACGGACTCCTTTTTGCAGTGAATAGACACGCTTGTGTTTTGGCAGCGTTGAATTCTACCTGATTGGCTTCGCCCCATTTGGAGACCGCCTCGAGGAAGACATTCGCACGCTCTACCATAGCCTCTCTTTCGGACTGGATTAGCTCCTTACTAGCCCGAGCACCCGGCAGGTATCTCTCTACAACTGTGCTGTCATCTGCATACCCATAGATACCGGGCATTAGCAGATCGTTGATATGCAGCAGAAAGAGAGTTGCAGAGAGAACAGACCCCTGAGGAACCCCGGCATTCGTTGTCATGGGTTCCGATGAACATCCATCGACAACGACTCGGAGAGACCGTTCACTCAGGAAGTCTTTTACCCAGGTAATCGAACCAGGAGAAATGCCATACGCTGGAAGCTTACTCAAAAGACTTGCGTGCCATACCCTGTCGAAGGCCTTCGAGACGTCTAAGGAAACGGCAAGACCTTCCCCATTCTTCTCGAGGGCCTCGCCCCACAAGTGAGTGGCATACACTAGTAGGTCCCCAGTAGACCGATTGTGGCGAAACCCGTATTGTCGGTCTCTGAGGAGATCGTTATCTTCCAGGTATGCCATGAGGCGCGAGTTCAATACACGCTCCATAATCTTGCAGAGTATGGAGGTTATTGAAATCGGCCGATAGTTGGCAGGATCGGCACGACTGCCCTTTTTAGGCACGGGTTGCACGTTGGCAAGCTTCCAGGACTTGGGTACTATTCCAGTCCTATATGAGAGGCGATACAAGCGTGTCAGAACAGGAGACAACTCGGGCGCACAGGCCTTGAGAACTATCGCTGGTATACCATCTGGGCCACTAGCTTTATTCACGTCTAGACGACACAGCGCTCTCAGAACCTCTTTATTCCTTAAGCGAACTTCGGACATTGAAGAGTCGCAATGAGGCAAAATCGGTGGGGTAGCACTGCTAGTGTCAAGACGTGAATTATGTGCGAAGAGAGATGCAAAGAGACCTGCCTTCTCTCTCGCCGTATGAGCCAGTGTTCCATCAGGTTTTACCAGCGGAGGCAGTGTGGGTCGACAGAAGTTCGCTTCGACCGATTTGGCAAGGGACCAGAATGCTCTGCTACCAGATGGCTGTGCAGAGAGTTTTTTGCCAATATGAGTAATACGATCGAAGCGAGCCTTCCTTAGTGCCTTTTTGTAGGACTTGGCAGCATGGTTAAAGGCTCTCTTCTTTGAGCTCAGATCTGGAGCTTTACGATCACGAGCGTCCGCCCAGGCAAGAAACGCCGAATGCTTACGCTTTTCGGCTTCAGCACAATCGGCGTTGAACCACCGACGGGTACGTCACTATAAGGGATGTAATACTCCATAGCTTGACGCACCACGTCGGATATAGCATCCGCACAGCTCGACGGATCTTCTGAAGAGAAGCAGACCTGCTGCCAAGGATAAGACGCAAAGAAATGTCGCATCTCATCCCAATCTGCTGATTTGTGTCGCCACATTCGCCGCTCACCGCGATAGTCGCAGTCAGGTGGGGAGAAGGTCGACACAGACTTCACCAGACAGTGATCTGAAGTTCCTATAGGCGAGGAGACTGTTACAATACATCTGTCCGGGTCGCGTATTGCCAAACTGTATGCTGACCCAGACACCCATAGACTGTACTGAACTACGTCGTGCTCATTGAAATCACAAACAAATTGGAGCAAAGTATATACGAGCTCAGAGCATTCTGAGATTGTATGCACTTTGCTCGCTTGTTTGTAAAGCAAACTGTGACACGCGAATATCTGTAACTGACTGACGTGTTTCATGACAACGTGTTTCATAATTTCCCGTATTTTTTTGTTATACTATTGCGGTTGTTATAACTATCCGTGAAACTGAACAACTTTCCATAAAAACATACCTTTTGTGAATTAATTTAAGTTTTAACTAAAAAAAGCCCTCTGTTAGTATGACTAAAAATAATTTGAACTGTAACAACTATACAGGTTGTTAAAAAAACTATAGGTAAGTGTTTCCGATTACAGTATTTATTAATTTTATTTTTCATAAGAAAGATGTACTGACACAATAAATTTTACCCGTTTGTAATTTCGGTAACCCAATTGAGTCGATATGATAACAAAGTAAATTAATAAAAGAAGAACAGAAAATGGCGATTTGCATTGAATGCCAAAAACAAAAACTCAAATAGCAAGAGATGGCGTCACGCCACGCATTTTGTGGTTTACTTCCCAATCGAAAATTATAAATATCTAGCACAAATATAAAAACGGATAAATAGAAAAGGAATTAAAAGAACTCAATAGGTAAGTAATTTAAATCGACTTCAAAACTGTAATTGGTTTGGTTAATTAATAACGCAAAAGTGCGAAATGTAAATGATGTATTACAAATATCAGTAAATAAATGTGAACTGTTTTGTGAACTAGCCTAGTGACAATCTTATTCCAATTATTAAGGCTTGCATCGATCTATAAATAACAGTTTTGAAGTCGGTTTTTTTAAAGTAACTCTATTTTTACACTTTATTAAATGAAAAACACTCACATGCATTTACACATGCTCTAAATTATCAATGCCATATTACATACTACACCAGACGTTGGACGTCTGGACTCGTATGTATTTTGCTCTAGTATTTTAAAGCAAAATGTATTTTGATTCAGACACTCTCTGAAGAGGTATACAGTTTGCTCTTTAACTACAAAGGCAAACTGCGATCGAACTCAGAGCAACCCCGGTCTGGGTCAGCATACAGTTTGGCAATACGCGTCCGGGTCGGTGGTCAGCAGAAGGTCCAAACAATTGGCGGTATGACCAACTACATCGGGCACCCTGGTCGCTTGTGTAACCAGCTGGGAAAGACCCATCGCTACTGCAAAGTTTCGCGCTTCCCTCCCAGCGTGGTCGGTCCTCTGGTATGGGAAAAGCCAGTCTTGATGGCAGGCGTTAAAGTCCCCCAGAGCGACGAATTGCGCGTCAGGGTGCCGATGTAGAGCCATATCGGCGGCCTCACTGAGGTGGTCAAACAACCGAGTTGTCTCCTGATCCCCGCTGTGCGATCGGTAGACACAGGCATAGACAATTTTGTCCATACCGGTGTCCACCAACAGGCATAAGGTGGAAAGTAAAGGGTCTTCAAGATGACGGAGACGCTGACAGCAGATGTCATTACTGACATACATACAGACCCCGGCACGCTGCAGGAAGTGATGCTCTAATGAGTATCCCGGGTAGTTGATGTACGCCGCATCTGCTGGACATCTGATCTGGGTCTCCGTCAAGAAAAGCAAGTGAGGCATGTCGGTCTCTAGATGGTGGTGAACCGCATTGAGATTTGAGTGCAGCCCTCGAATATTCGAGAGCTGCACTTGAAAAGAGAATACGTGCCTCCGCTGTAAAGACTTGCCTTTCTTTTTTGGACCTTTCATTATTTATTTTTTCCCAATTAGGAGTGAATAGGATCGGTGGAAGATGGCAGTTGAGCGAGGTGTTGCGAAATTAGACCCAACAACACGGTCAGCGTTGCTGCGCCAATGGAGGGTTGATATGGAGACTGCGGGGACGCCCGAACCCCCCATGATCTGATTACTAATGACAATATTCTGTTTGTCACACAAAAAATTGAAAACAAAATGTGTTCCCCTTCCAGCTCTTCTTAGACCACGTAAAAGTGCACACAAACTACTCGGACGGTATCCTCTGTTCGTGGGCCGGCTGCGGCGCCGTGTTCCCGCGTAAGGAGATGTTGACGGCGCACGTGAGGTCTCACACGGCCGAGCGGCTGATCGCCTGCTACCATTGCGGACAGCACTTCGCTAATAATAGGAAACTTAGCGACCATTTGCGAAGGCAGGTATGTTTTAGAAGTATTTTTATTCAGTTATTGGCTTGGCTTGGTATATTTTTGCGAAACAGCAGCCTATTATCCTATCATTAATATTATCGGCGGCACGTAACTTGGCAAGAGTCGTTAGTTGCGCAGATATCGTTTTTAGATCTATTTGGTGGTCAAGCGGGACGCGGGGTATGAGGTAGCGCCGATCCGGCGCGCGATTGGTGCAGTATTATAATAGTAGTCTATGATTGGTGCGTTAGTCGACTTTTGCCCCCCGCATTACGTCTACGTCCCGTTCGCTCATTCGCTTTTTTGTGCACCATGTGCGAATTCCCACTACGTCAAAATCTTGCCAAGTTACGTGCCGGGTACTGTAATTTTGTATTGTCTGCTACTGTATTTTTAGCTATTGCATAGTCAGCATAGTCAGGCAAATTGCGTCCTTTTAGCAATGATTTGTCATTGCAGCAAGCAAGCAGTATCTTTATGTCTTCACACCTTAGAGTGGCAACATATTAATGTTGCCAGCTGAAAACAAAAAAAAAGGTTTCTCATTTTTAGTCCTTTCAAATCTCACAAATTCCCCATCTTACTTCCAGAACGTATATCCAAACACTCCATTCGTGTGCGAACTATGCGGCACCCGCTGTGCCACCGAGTATCTACTAGGCGAGCATACCCGCCAGCACATATCTACGTACGCGTGCACGCTATGCGACATGTCGGCCACGTCTCCGGCGACGCTGGCCAATCACGTGCGCTACCGACATCTGTCGCGCAAGGACACGAGGACGCATGCGTGCCCGCACTGTAAATACAAGTAAGTTACACTAATATCGACCTTGAGTCAGTTGAGATAAGGTTAAAAATCAATGCTTCTGGTGAGTATAGACAAATTCTTAATAGTCGAAAGCCCAACAAATATCGAGCTTGAGATAGTGGAGATAAGGTTAAAAATCAATAAGTTTTATTAGCCCTAGTGTGGATGAAACTAGGTGCTGGCTGGTGTCGATGTTTTTTGTCAGTGAAAACTGCGTTTGGTCAAGTCTGTGCTGGCCTTAACAGGCCTAATTATAAGCTTAGGGCAGTTTTCAGATTCATCTTACAACACGCCTGCTTTCCTGAGTGTGGCTCCTTACTTGATGTCCTATGTCCTCTATTTGAAGCTTCCATAGTAGGCTTACTACGCATATTCCTCTGCAGACAGCCGTGTGAACAACATCTAGTCTCGTGGCTTATTGTAAAGTGAATACCTAAAGCTTACATCATAATAAATCAGTTGTATGATCTGGAATAGTTTATTGTTTTATACCCACTCAATAAAATATTAATAAGCTACTGCGCCTCACCTTCAACGATTGCATCACTGCTTATCATCAGGTGGGATCGCAGTCAAGCACTGGTTTATAAAAATAAAAATAAAAAATATGGAAAGGATTCCCAAACTGTTGTGCTGTATTTTTGTGTACTGTGATGCTGATGCATCCTGATCCAATATATTTAACAGTTTTTACTTCTGTCTTCCTCAGAGCCATAACAAAATCGGACCTCCGTCAACACATATTAACACACAAAAAGAAAAAGAAGAAGGACAAATCAATCAAAAAGGAGAGATTCTCCGACGAAGACAATTCAGATTCTGACTGCTACGAAGTGAAGAAGGAGAAGAAAGGCAGCTCTGCTAGGAAGTACGCCTGTCATCTGTGTCCGGAGAAGAATATGATGATATTCTCCAGAGGGAATCGGTTGACGACGCATTTGGTGAAGGAGCATGGTGCGCAGTGGTCGTTTGGACATAGCAGGTTTAGGTGAGATTGAATTTGTTGTCTTGTGGCGCAGAAGCTTTGCAAGAGTGTGAACTAATAATATAAATACATATAATATCCCACAACTTTTCACACACAACGCTATCTAGTCCCAAGCTAAGCAGAGCTTGTGTTATGGGTACTAGACAACTGATAAACATACTTATATATTTCTAAATACATACACATAAATTACACCCAGACAGAACAAATGATCGTGCTCATCACACAACCATTTATCCTGGGGCGAACCCACGACCTCCGACATACTGGTCAGGGCTACTAACCACTAGACCAACAGGCCAGTCATTACGCATAGAATTATATTTTCTTCCAACTATGCTTTAATATCATCATAATCACACTAAAAACTCAGTACAAAGCGAGTCTTTATTGCTCTAGAGCTATAAAAATGTATGAAATTTCATTATTGCACAGTTTTTTTTTTTAATCGCACCAAAAGGCGCCAATCTCAATGGATTAGCTCTATTCAGCCAGCCGATATCAATACTTTTGTTTTACGTACGAAATATTTGTTTCTATGCTACTTGTTCCAAATTTAAAAAATGATTGCTGCTAACTTTGATTTAAAAATGAAAGAAATTTAAAAAAGTGATTTGGCGGGAACTTTGTTAATTTTGTTTTGACAATATTTTTAGAAACGATAAAGTGTGATACTATTTGATTTTGAGTGCTTCGGCTTCGATTTAAAATGGAATCATCTAGCGACAAATTAACTCCGGAAAAAATTCTAAATGAAGCCGACAGTGTTATAGAAACTTCTATTTTAACTGTTTGATATGAGTTTCTTTTATCTTCTATTCCTATAGGTAATAGTTGAAAGAAAAGCAGATTATGCACCTCGCCTTAAGTAATTTATATTGCCCTCGTGCCTGTTAAATTAGGCACTCGGTGCAATAATAAATTACTTTGTGCTCGATGCAATAATCTACTATTAATACACTAATATTGTAATGGCGAAATTTTGTGTGTGAGTGTATTTGTTTGTTACTTATTCACGCCAAAACGGTTGAACGATTTCGGAACCCGTGTGCCAAATATCATCTAAATTTGCTTAGCCGTCCGAGCATGCTATTTGTTCTATTCCTGTCAGTGGACCATACTCCTATGGTGTACCATGTCCAGGGGTGCATTCCTTCGGCACAATTTTCTAGTTTCAATATGGTTCAATATAATAATTTAGATCAAATGTATTTAAAGTGCAATTTCTTAAATTTAATCGTCATGTTTATGATTCCGGAATTTTAGGAGAGAGGAGGTTTTATCAAATCTACACTCGAGAGAAAAAAAAATCGCACATCATGACTTGTTATGTTAAAACAGATTTTGTCATGAATGTGAATAGATTTTGAAAGAAATGCATACACAAGTTGAAAGACCATTTCTTTACCTTTCTAATGATATGAAATACAGTGTAAAAAAATACCCTTGAAAAGTTTGAGAGCACAATATCCAACATAAGAGTAAAATTACCAAATTTCACTTATGAAAGAATGAGAGTCAAACTTAAAATTCTTGGTTAACCAGTTAATTAATAGAGTGTATTCCCTCTCTAAGCCTTAATTACAGGTGTAAATCGATTTTTCATGGACCGTATTAATTTTACCATGAAATTGTGTGGCATAACTTTCCACTCCTCGTCAATGATGAATTGACTCTCTTGGAGTCGCGAAGAACCGGGTTTTTTGCTCTAACTCTTCTTTTAAGGTCATTCCAGGCATGAACAATTGGATTAAGATTAGAACTACGCACTAGTCTCACTATCACGATGATTCCAAAGTTTTCCATGTAGTGTCCAACTGGTCTAGCGACATGCGATCTGGTGTTATCGAGCATTAAGAAAAAACAAATTACCATATGTTACACCAGCAGCTTCACAGATTCTTCGAGCATTTTTTGACGTATCGTGAAGCCATCAACCCTATCGGGCAGGTATTTGCCCCAGTGTATGAATACAAGTCAGTTTTACCGAACAACATTATACCACCCCAAAAAGCCTCCAAAAGCAACATGATTGCTTATGCAGCAGTGTTAAAATTAGCCTGATGACCTTCTATGGATCCTAAAGTGTCCATCATGGTCATGTAAGTCATTCTGCAGTTATCAGAAAACACTATAGTTTGCCATTAGTCATACACGTAATTTAAGTGTACCGTGGCAAATTGTCACCGGGCTTGTTGGGGAGCTGTGGTCATTTTGGCACCATTTGCTGGATGATGTGCAGTCAGAACTGCTTCATCCAGTCCTTTTCTAAATGTCCACTGATTTATACTGACATTGCGAACATCTTAAAGCTTTTGTTTCACTTCAATCGCATTCGATAGCCGATTTCTCACAGTACTTGTTACAATAAAGCAATCATCATCCCTGATCTTATGCGCCACCGGCCAGGTCCTGGTCGCCGAATGTGCCCACTGGTCTCTTGAAACCTTTGGTACTTATATCCGAAGATTAGGGAAGTGGCTAAAATTTAACTGTCGAGCAACTTCATTTGGTTTATGGCATGTTTTGGGCAAGCATAACTTGAACAGCTTCTGCGGGCGTGGTACCCATATTTTTCTGGTAAATCTATCAGCTTCCAGTAGAGACACTATCACGTTGATGGATACTGTGTATAAATCTAAAAAAAAACACCCCTTTTGTAGCTCTGGATCAAGATGAAAGTTGAGAAATGCAAATGAGTGAATTAGGGAAATTGGGTGTACGGTTGGTTTTTATGAATTACGTGAAGGTCAATGATCTTAATATGGTTTTTTTGTAAAGCTAACCATACATCCTTTAATTTGGTTTAATAATTTATACTCCATTTCTTTGGATTTAAGGAAATATTAGTATTAAACCAAATTACAACCCATGTGCGACTTTTTTGCTCTCAAGTGTATGTTACTTCTTCTAACTTTTGGTATATAAATACTCTACCTATTCCGATCTTTTAGTGATAAATGTAATCATACAAACCTCCCTAAAGTTGTCTGGCAGAT
Organism: Mythimna separata; assembly: GCA_030763345.1. Lineage (NCBI taxonomy): Eukaryota > Metazoa > Arthropoda > Insecta > Lepidoptera > Noctuidae > Mythimna > Mythimna separata. The sequence continues at coordinate 17,470,852 of CM061183.1, forward strand.
ATTGCTGTCAGCGGTAAGATCGCCTTTGTACCCATAGATTTACGTTAGGCCTACTGTACACGGATGAAACTGTGTGTAAAATAGTGTTGATGGCACTATTTTGATGTACAATAAAATTTATTCTATTCTCTCTTCTTAAAAATTTCAGATACCAAATGAGTGAAGACGGCATGTACAGACTGACAACTACCCGCTATGAATCCTTAGAAGTCTCCGAAAAGATAATGGACGGCTACACCAGCCCCAAAGTCCCATTAAGAAACCTTGGCTTCAAACTAAAGCAGGTTGCAGGCCCCACAGCGAACACACCAAGACGTTTCGAAATCAAATTCAAGAATGAGGATATGGAAATGAAAGATGATGATGATGAAATGGAAGTTGATAAAAAGCCTGACAAAGAAAATAATGTTGAAATAATGATGTGTGATGTCGATGAAGAAGGCAATATTATTAGTTCTGAAGTTATTGACAAGTCTGATTTGATACCGAAGTTAGAGAGGTAGGACTTTTTCTTTTTAGAGTTCCGTACCTCAAAAGAAAAAAATGGAACCCTTATAGGATCACTTTGTTTAAGTTTTGTTGAGGTGTGGACTGAAGCTTGGATTATTTTTTAATTGTTTTGTAAGGGTTTTTCTGATTATTTTTGTATCAAGAAATAATATTGTTAATTTGAATATTGTTTAAGACCTTCTTGGTTCATTTGACACAATGTTTGATGAAGAGGCAATGCAAACTTAATTATTCCTATTTAATTTTGAACGGATTTGGAAATTTGTTTCCGCCATAACTGGGCGTAAGTGCCCTCTTTGAGGAATATTTTGATAATACCCCTTGAATTATTACCTCAAAATGTAATGTTTAGATGTAACAAAGTCTAGAATTTATTGCATTTGCGTTCTAATGCGCTTTGTTAAAAAAAAATACTATCCAAAAACTCAAGGCTTGACGGAAAGGACTCAGTAGCCAGATTATTAAATTCCCTAAAAAAAACCGAGCCGTGATGTTATCGTTATCCTTTTAATATTAGAAAGGAAGTAGTTTGTTAATTGATCACGCCTTCTGCATAGAAAGCTAAATTTTTACATTGACAGTTTTTTCCAGAAATCTTTTTTCTTGTTAATAAAGATTTTATGACTGGAAGCTAAAAGGTTATGTTTTAATCTGTACAATTGTTGTGTTGTATACTAATATGAATTAATATTCTTTTACACACCATCTATAAAACTCGCAAACCGTATTTTATTCTTAGTTTAAATACTTTAAATACTGGATTCTTAATTCAAATTGTCCATAAATAATTTTGAATTAAGATTCTTTTTTTTTGTATTATTAAGGGCCTGTTTCACAATGTCCGAGTAGCCACTACTCGCTGAATAAATTCAAAAATGGAACAGAATTTGTATGAAATTATCTGCCAAGTAAGATACTCAAAACTTAATCATAGGTGGTGAAATAGGCCCTAAGCCTCTTAGTACTAAGTACGATATTTTGTAACTTTGTGATGTGCTGTGCATAATAAAAATATGTATTAAAACATCACATTCCCAAGTCCTTACGAGTCTCTGCTACAGTACTAATAAATAGTTTATTTTTATTCACAGGAGTTACAATAATATTAATATTTACAAATTATAAAAATATTTTCTCAATTTTCATCTGTGTTGAGGAAAAATAACAAATATTGACTTTCATTCCAAATTCTCTATTTTGTTTGTTAGTCTTATTTTTTGTATTGACTGATTAAAAAAGAATGATTATATTGTCAAATGAATATTAATATTATGGTGTGTTTGTAAGTTACAACTTTAATGATTTTATCGTCATTGTGATAAATGAAATAAAAATAATGTATAAGAATAAGTTCGTTTTTTATTTTATTTTAATAATAAAAGCATATAAAAAGCTAACAATTTGAGAATAGTCTTTGGATTTTACAAAATCGTTGCAGATGTATAGGTGTGTATTACAAGTCACAAAATATCTTTAGTTGGTATATATAATCTATTAAGTTGTTAATATTTAAATATTATGTAAATATCTTTATTTAGGTTGCTATAATATGTTACAAATTATACTAAAGTCACAAAAATAATATAATTTTGAAGGAGTAGGTACTTTTTTTAACAACTGAGAATTTTTTTCTCTAAAGACAATCAATATCAAAACTTATTTTCGAAATAAATAATATCGTCATATTTATTCTTAAGACAAAAGTTATTGACGCTTGTAAAAACAGTCACAGTGGAACAAGTGATTGAAATCGACAGAGGGCACTGTTGGCAAACAGTAGTTTAATTATCTGTGGAAATTGTATTGAAAAAACAAAATGGCGGCATTCGTTCCTATTCCCGCGAAAAATCTTCGCACCAAAAAAAAGTAAACTGTAAAATCTTCCAAAACCAGCCAGCATTTATTTAAAACCAAACTCCTTGAAACTTCCAATTAGTCGGTCAGCCTCTCTGAATCCAGACTCGATCGCTCCGTGGCCGTCAGTGTGTCTGTGGTGTGACGTGGCTTCTCCTGCGAAGCATACTACTGGGAACTTGTTCGGATGGTACAGAGGTTCTGATAGCTCGATTGCGCCACCGCCGTTTTCTTCTGTGTAGACAGTTCGGAATGCGTAGGCACCTCGCGCGAAGGGGTTTGAGGCCCATTGTGATCTGTAAAGGGTTAAAATAAAGATTAGCTGGCCTTTTTTAAAGGCTTTAGGGTGTTGTCTCTTGAAGGTTTCCCTTACTGCATGTAATCATTGTTTCGAAGGATAGCGAAATAATTACAGTCATTCAACCAACATAGTTATTTAAGCGCCCAAAATGCACAATTGTTAGATAGTGACTGGTTAGCAATTATTGTGCATTTTGGACGCTTACCTATAGGTGAAGTTAGTATCACCACTTCTTATTCCTGCCCTGATCCCATATTACTTGGGGTCGGCGCAAAACGTTTTTTCTTTCATCCTGTTATGTTATCCGTTACACGATCACTAACTCCCTTTTCTTTCATATCAATCCTCACACAACCATCCATAATTATTTTCATTGTATCTCTGAGGTGGCTTCTTAAAATCCCTAACAACATTTAGTTCCATGTTTAGATAACGAAACATGGCAACATGGAAACATGGCCTTGGCTTAATTAATACCTCGGAAAAGAAATACATACAAATTTAAAACCTCACCTCAAAATATCCTTAATCGGCGAAACATTAAACTCTTTCTTCACAGCAACATCAATTAACTTCTGGACTCCCGCCCTCACTTCTTCAACACTTCGTTTCTCCATAGTCTCTGCTCCTTGACCATAGATCCAGAACAGTAGAACATTAGGTTGGTAATCCACCGTCCAAAAACCAAAGATCTCTGTGATCCATTGCTCATTGGGTCCGAATTGGGCCTTATCTTCATCTCGCCATAATAAGGTAAATTTAGCGGGAGTTTTGGGCCACCAAGGAGTCTCGAATTCGACGTAGATTTTGTCAAGAACACACATGTTTAGGTTTTGAATGTTGGTCACTTTGTCTGCTGGCAGTTGGGGGTAGAAGAGTTGTTCGTGTCTGTGGAAAAAGGGACAGAATAAGTAATAGTAGTGTTTCCGAAATCGAAAAAAGGTATTGGGTTCTAACTTCTGCAACTCAGGCTTCCAAAGCAGGTAAGGGAAAGGGTCGTAATCCACCACTTGGGCCAATTCCGGGTTGGGGAATGTCAAAATAATATCTTCAATTTCGAGCTTGCAAATATTTAAGAGCAATTAGTATTAGTAGCTTGCCGTCCGGCCGTCTGGTATGTGACCGTCTGGGCGGAGCCAAACTTGTAGACGGTGCGTAGTGTTCCACGCGCGCCTCAAAGATATGTTAGGAAAACCGTAGGGGTTCAACAGAGCCGAAGTGTACTAGAGCCATGGATCGACTTCTGTAGGAGACATCGTGGTCTTGGGACGCGAAGGGCTACTGAATGAAAATACATATTTCAGTAGTCAAGTCAGTAAAATTCTGACACGCCGTCCCGCTCCTTAGAGCGGGGGGAAATCAATGGCATATTTATTGGATGATTTCCTACCTTTAAAAAACCCTTCCATTCGATAATATTTATATACTTAGGAACTTACTTTGTGTCTGTGTGAACTTACATAAGTGTAGTACAGATTTCAGTTAAACAGATTTAATGGGCAGTTGAATGACGATATTTTTAGCCTGGACAGAAACACGTCTAGCCTGTGTGCATTAAATCAAGCGCAACGACGACGCGGCGACGCCACACATTACCGACGGTGATTGTGTTTACTCACAGAATTAGTGCTTAGCGCTTAATGTGTTTTGATTCATAAGAGTGGGTTTGTGTATTTGATTCTTTTTACGGGTTTTTACACAAACTGTTTTGATAAAAATTTGAAAGCTATGAAATATGACTTCCCCTTTGCTAGTTGTTTGATTTCTAGTTCAGTTAATTTGTTACTTTCCTCCGTTTTTAAATCGGAAATGATCGAATATCCACCCAAAGCGAGAGAGGTTTCCCACTTTGAGCGGAACGAAAGCAAATATCAGACTTCACTAGTTCAGCCCTTTGCATACAGCCCTGGAAGGCACCAGCCCTAGTGGGTCCCATCCATTTTGCTGATATTTATTTGTAGAATAACTCTTTCGAACATGCTCACTGCCCTGGCAGGCATCGGCCCTAGTGAATCACGGTAATTTTGCTGATATTTCTTTGTGGGGCGTGTTTAACACAACGCGCCGTTGCGTCAAGTACGGCCTGGTCCTTATGGCGAGTTTCCCATTAACTGCCGCCCGCAAGCCCGTGTCCGCGTTCGTTGAGAGTCGTCCCGTGACTCCTGACACCGTAGTCACCTGCGTGGACCCACGCTTTCTACCACCTCCTTTACACACGTTACCATTTCTCTAAAAGTGACTGCTTCCCATGCCCTTCCAGCTCTTTGGCCACCTGGATTGCATCCGGCAAGACTAGCCCGGTCTTAATGAAACTTTAAACTTAACTTTACAATAGAGTGTACCAACTACGCATATCTGTCTACTTCTTTACAGGGTATAGACGTGAAAAACGTCAATAGGACTTAAGAAACAAGAGTAGAGTATTTCCGAATAAATAAAACACATTTCTCACCTCTCCTTCAGAACTCCAACAGAGACGGTGACAATAACGCTCTTGGCTGCATACAAGCTGCCATCCTTACACTTGACTTGCACCAGAGGGTTGGTAGGGTCGACGCCGAGCTGGGCGATACCCCAGCGAATGTTCTCCACTTCCTTGTTGAAGAGAATCTGCAGAGGTACCTCCTTGGACGGGTCGGGGTATTTGTTCTGGTAAATAAGAAATAAAACATCAATAATGCTGTTAGAAAGGACTGAATTTTGGGTTCGTGGTAATGAAGTAGGCAAATACTAGACTCTAGACAAAGTCATGCATTGATGTTTTTGTAAGTCAACACTAGAGTCTTTTTTACATAGCATGAGTTGGGTGACAGCAGGACGAAAATATACATCTTTAAGATGAGAGAAAAGGATAGATAGCTAAATTGTATGAATCTGACAGCTGTCACCGAAACCATCCTATAACAAATATAGTATAGATAGACTGATAAAGGTGGTATGTAGCAGCTTACATAGTTAATCCAGTTTAGATGTTTAAAGAGATGATCAACCAGGAGTGCTATTCTCTATGAAATCAGCCTTGCGCACAGCGCTTCTCACAGTTTAGCGAATACCGATTTGGATTTCGTTGCTACTGTTTAAGGCTGTTTAGGCTATTTTCTTAGAGAATAGCTCTCCAGGTCATTCACTGAACTATCAATCAATTCCTGTGTCGAAACCGTGAATTAAAATTGAGGTAGACACCTATCCTGCATCGCGCAAGCAATGTTCTCCACGCGATTTGAACAGATACAACAGCCCGAAATCATCTATCGGGCACCACCAGACATAACACCCGTCTTGTCGGAGGATCCTACCTTTTTAATGGAGGTATGTGGGACTTTACTCTCAGTTCCACTACCTCCAAAATGTCATCGACTCTTCCAGGACGTTCCTTAAAAAAAAACCTCCAAAATAGCATCCACATTTTTCACCATTAAAAAATAATTATTAAACAAAGGCCAACTTACCGTCAAAACATCAAGCATAGTCTTGTACCCTCTTCCCTTCCAGTTGAGGAAGGGTTCGCCCTCAGACTCCCAGAACTCGGACAGCACTCTCAAGGACTTCCCTCTCTTGGGATCGTCCTGGCCACCCAGGTGGTTGTTCCTTTCGAACCATTCGATGAACGAGCTGGATAGCTCTGGGTTTTCTTTCAATGTGGCGTTAGAGTTGGCTCTGGAAATTGAAGCGGAGATTTATATGAGTATAGCTTATTGTAAAATTTTCAGCAGGCTGGAAGGATTTGAAATTGAAGAAGCATTTTGCTACAGGATTGAAAATTAATTCCTGGCATTTTGACCATCGGTGTGGAGGTAGGTTCACGAAGCGGGAACATTATACAGAAACTTCAACTTCATGAACTTATTTTAGTCATCAAATAACCTGTGTGCCTTTAGTTACGTTCTTTGAGTCCCAGAGCCGCGGTAACTCTTTCGAACAATCCCGTAAACTTAATAGGCTGAAATCGTTATCGTTATCGAAATCGAAATTTATTTCATCACCACTGCTCTCAAAATGGTGAAGGAAAAACATCGTGAGGAAACCGGCATGTCCTAGAACCAAAAATTTGAAGACATGTGACATCCACCAATCCGCATTGGGCCCGTGTGGTGGATTACAGCATTTGCAGCCCATTCCCTCTCCTAGAGAGGAGGCCTGAGTCCCAATAGTGGGAACTTTACAAGGCCGATAGTGCTAAAGCCATATCTACTTACGTGCCCCTCACAAACTGCGAGATGGATTGCTTGAGGTTCTTGTCAGCACCTTCCACCGCGTCTCCCAAAGCCTTCAGGATGCCATTAGCTTTGTCTTCTGGCACCAGTTCGCCGTTAGACTGCACGTAGTAGTTGGTATCAGGATCTGGTCTGCCCAGAAGACCTAATGGGTTGACCGTTTCGAAGATCACGTTGTCTTTTTCTCCGTGGCACCTGGAAATGGTCGATTTAAGTTATACAATATTGATCCTTGTGATAAATTAGCGAAACTCGAACTCTTTAAAGCTAAAGGATAGGTAGTATAATTAGGGCCTGTTTCACCACCTATGATTAAGTTTCGAGTATCTTACTTGACAGATAATTTCATACGAATTCTGTCACATTTTTGAATTTATTCAGTGAGTAGTGCCTACTCGGACATTGTGAAACAGGCCCTTAGGGCCTATTTCACCACCTATGATTAAGTTTCGAGTATCTTACTTGGCAGATAATTTCATACAAATTCTGTCACATTTTTGAATTTATTCAGTGAGTAGTGCCTACTCGGACATTGTGAAACAGGCCCTTAGGGCCTATTTCACTACCTATGATTAAGTTTCGAGTATCTTACTTGGCAGATAATTTCATACAAATTCTGTCACATTTTTGAATTTATTCAGTGAGTAGTGCCTACTCGGACATTGTGAAACAGGCCCTTAGGGCCTATTTCACCACCTATGATTAAGTTTCGAGTATCTTACTTGGCAGATAATTTCATACAAATTCTGTCACATTTTTGAATTTATTCAGTGAGTAGTGCCTACTCGGACATTGTGAAACAGGCCCTTAGAGTTATAAAAATATGGATTATGGCACCGGTTCGACAAAATTTTTGACTCGTAATTCTGTCTGTAAACGCGAACTTTACCTTATTTTATTGTTGTTTGTACTGGGCTACTAGTCACTAATAAACATTTTTCTTCCTTTTACAATGGGAAATACTCAAGTGGGAAATAGACGACTATGGTTTGCATTTTGCATATTATATGGTCATGGATCTTCATATTTATAAGACTAGACATCTTATTAGGCCGAAACGTATTTTTGTAATTACAGTAAGTGAATGAATGATTAGATAGAATAGAGAGAGAATTGCTCGCAGAACAGATGGTCAATGGGGACGAAAGGTTCTCGACTGGCGACCACGTGCCGGAAGACGTAGCATTGGAAGGCTTCCCACAAGATGGACCGATGATCTGGTGAGGGTCGCGGGAACCCGATGGATGCGAGACGCACAGGACATGTCATTGTAGCGACGCTTGGGGAGGCCTATGTCCAGCAGTGAACGTCTTTCAGCTGAAATGACGATGATGATGAATGAATAGATCAAGTATTATCTTACCAAGCAGCGCCGATATCAATAGCCTTGCCAGCAAACTCCGTGGTATAGACTCTGCCACCGATCCTATTGCTGGCTTCAAGTCCCAGGACCTGGAGACCAGCGTCTTGCAGCTTTCGCATGGCCGCGATGCCGGCCAGCCCGCACCCGACTACGATGACGTCCATTATTCGCCTGGAAAATAGAAATTTAGAACTTACATATTTGCTGGCCGACTTGAGAAAGTTTATGAGCTATGAGCCCAAGGACTGAACCTTTTTACTGATGCTAATTTTTGTAGCACCTTTGACCTATTCGCTAACGACGGACTTCAGGGCTTTGAGTTACTTGAAGATTGGATTGATCGACTTAGCGTGTATGTACCTAGTTTTTAGGGTTCCGTCCTAAGTCTGCAAAACGGTACTCTCGTATACAGGAAAAGTTTTTAACCACTACGTAAATTTTTTTTTTGGTGGCTCAGTGTAAGTAATAGAACACAGATCGATCTTCAAAGTTAAGCAACGGTTGCCAAGGTTGGTCTGTGAATGGGTGACCATCTTAACATAACGAGTTTCCTTCGTGCCTCGGAAAGCATAGGCTGCCTACCACACCTCCACAACCCAATAACTGGGGTAACAGGGAACTTCATGGCAAGACTGGAGTCAGATTTACTGACTTCTGACTATCCGTAACGACTGTAAATGACAGCCGGGACCTACGGCTTAGCGTGCTTTCCATCAAAAAAAAATTACGCAGTGGTTAAAAACTTTTCCTGTATATTGTCCGTCTGTCAAGACCAACAGACAGACTGTCAAAAAAATTGTGATTCGGAAGAATGTTCAAGACTATTCGGGAATTGAACTATTTACTTAAGTAAATTTACAGTTCGGAACCCTCAGTGTCCAAATCCGACTCGCACTTGCCTTGATTTATGTGTAATTAAGCTATTTTAGGTAGTAAGGTAGGTAGTAAGAGTTCTGAATTTACATGTAGATGGATGGAGAGGGAGAGCGAAGCCAAAGAAAAGATGGATGGATTGTGTGAGAAGTGATATGAAGGAAAAGGGAGTTGGTGATAGTCTGACGGATGATAGGACAGAATGGAAGAAGAAAACATGTTGCGCCGACCCCAAATAATATGGGATAAGGGCAGGAAGAAGAAGAGGTAGTAAGGTACCGCACTTATACCTATCTGGTATCTCTTGGTCTAGTTGCTGTTGGTTCTGTCTAGTAGACAAGATAGGTTAACGACGCGTTCTTCGCCCACAAGTAACCAGCGAAAAATGCGAATACTATCCACTAACCGATTAAAATGATAAGGTGACTCCATTAGCAATTATAATTAGTTGAGTCATGCCTCTCAATTGAAGTAAATGTCAATGTTTACCATCCATTATATATCAGGTTTCGTCCTAAGTATACCTAATTTGTAAGTATATAGGACACAAACTACAAATTACGTTTTTGTTATACCTACAGGTTTTTTAATTGAAGTATATATGTCAATGTTTAAGTACTACCCATTTTAGCTACATAATTATATTAGGTACACTAGCGACCCGCCCCGGTTTCGCACGGGTGCAAAATTATCAGGGTTTCCCTACTATATTATAAATGTATTATACATATAAACCTTCCTCTTGAATCACTCTATCTATTAAAAACCGCATCAAAATCCGTCGCATAGTTTTAAAGATTTAAGCATACCTACATAGGAATATAGGGACATCGAAAGCGACTTTGTTTTATACTATGTAATGATTATATTTTAGTTTAGGACACAATTTACCTAGTAGATTTTTGTAATACAGGATGAATCAATCGACATCTCAAATGATCCACATGAGAGCTTACCATGACGTGTTAAAAAAGAGATGGGGCTATATAGAAAGTATAGCTCCATCCCTCTTTCTCGCTCGAACGAGTGACATTTTAAAATGTCATAGTAAGTGCAAAACTCTCTCCTTCTGGTTATTTAAATAAAATAGTCTAGTTTCTTTAGAAACTATTTACCTTAGTATCTAACAACATATTTTTATTATACTAGATTGGCTCGCATTTATCCACTATCTCACCTGATGGTAAGCGATGATTTGGTCGACGATAGAACACGCCGTTTTGGAACCTAACCTATTCACTCAGACCTCTTACAAAGCACTAATTGATTAAGTATTGGGAGCTCTATAGGTACTTTTCCTTTAAGAAGACATTCAAAAACAAGAACTCTAAAATATATATGAATAAAATATCAACTCACGCCACTTTTGCAAATTAAAAAGACTCCTTGTTTGTCACTTAAAACAAAGCTACTAAACAGCAGAGTTTAAACTAAAGATTCATCTGTTTATTCATTCAATATCTCACGTTATTACTTCTTACGTAATATCTGTAATCGTTGGACCACGATGTTATCAATTTTTGCCGCGGCTTTATATAGACGTATGTTGTGTAGAACTGTTTGAACTGTTGTTTGTCTAAGTTGGGGACAAATTAATGCTTATCTGCATGGTAGGTACCTACTACTTTTCTTTTTTTCTTGATTCGTGATTCCGTATCTCAGTCGGCACAAATGGAACTCTTAAAGGGTCACTTTTGTCCTTCTGTCCAATAATCAACACCTTTTTTGTCAGAAACGTACCTATAAAGCTATCAATTAAAATAAATTACTTATACTCCGTTTGTTTAGGTTGTTAACTAAAGGTAAACAGTCTTGGTATGTCTTTTTATATAAAAGAGGTCGTATATAATATACACAAAGATTATTTAAATTTAGCTTATTGGCTAACATCGATTTAGGTAAATACCTATTTGCAAAGATTTTTACGTACAATTTATAGACAACTTTTAGATAAAAAGACATGCCAAGATTGTTTACCTTTAGTTAACTACCTAAACCGACGGAGTATAGGTCTATTCTAGGTCCCCTTGGAGCTGTGAAAAACGGTTTTGATGACATATCTAGTAAGAGGAGCACGTCGAGCGCGCGTTAAGCGTGCTCCATCGTCAACTATATCATTGCTTACCATCAGGTGAATATTAGTGCTTTAGTGCGAGCCTTGACCACTAATTTTTCATCACTGGACGTTAACGTTTGAATCCCCAACCGGTCCTATGAGACCGCGCTGTTATTTTTTTACTATTGTGTCTCGTTTCGCGGGTATCTGAGTAATTAAAAAAATATGCCAGCAAAATTTTGTTCGGGTATTAATTAAGAGGTAGGAATTCTTTTTAGCCGACGTCAAAAAAGGAGAGGTTCTATGTTCGGCTGTAACTAATATTTTTTTAAATTCTAAACAAATAAAAACATCTTATCAAAACAACTTTTAGTTCCCACCATTATTAAACCTACTCTTACTACCCCCATATGGTTATAGTACATAATGTGTATACGTTTAGTTACCGCACGTTATTACATAGAGCCTGATAGAGCCAGAGCTAACAGGATCCGCGGCATTCTTAGACCCATCCTTGTGACACGCGACCGACTCGTAGGTGCACCATACGTTCTGTGTGTAGATTCGGACACGATGTTTGTAACCAAAGTCTGTTTTTTAATCCCCGAGACTAAATTGACACAGGCAAATGTCAAACTTACAATAATAATAATGACAGTTCCTTCGTGTTGTGACAAGTGTGACAACCCACTTAAGGTCATTTTAGTCTCAGAGATTAAAAAACAGACTTTAGCTACTTGGTGGAGCTGACAGCCCTTCTGTCAGCTCATTTGATAAGCCGGAAATAAGCAAGTAGATAGTTTATTTAACGCACGTTATTACATAGGGCCTGATAGAGCCCGCGCTAACAGGATCCGCGGCATTCTTAGACCCATCCTTGTGACACGCGACCGACTGGTAGGAGCACCATGCGTTGTGCGTAGATTCGGACTCGATGATTGTACCTAAAGTCGGTTTTTAATCCCTGAGACTAAATTGACACAGGCAAATGTCAAACTTACAATAATAATGATGACAGTTCTTTTGTGTTGTGAAAAGTGTGACAACCCATGTAATGTCATTTTAGTCTCAGAGATTATAAAACAGACTTTAGCTACTTGGTGGAGCCGATAGAAGAGTTCTTTTGTAAGCGAGAAACAAGCAAATAGGTAGCCAGAGCTAACAGGATCCGCGGCATTCTTAGACCCATCCTTGTGACACGCGACCGACTGGTAGGAGCACCATACCGTCTGCGTAGATTCGGACACGATGATTGTATAGAACAGCTCATTTGATACGCGAATAACAAGCAAATGGGTAATTTATTTTGATCATTGACTAAATATTTAGTACCTGAGGAGCTCGTGGCTAGATAATAACAGCCGCACAGGTCGATCTTCAGGGTTAAGCAACGCTTGCCTAGGTTGGTCTGTGGATGGGTGACCATCTTAACATAACGAGTTTCCTCCGTGCCTCGGATAGCACGTTAAGCCGTAGGTCCCGGCTGTCATTTGTAGATCTTTGGCAGTCGTTACGGATAGTCAGAAGCCAGTAAATCTGACTCCAGTCTTGACATGAAGTACCGTGTTACCCCAGTTAATGGGTTGTGGAGGTCTGGTAGGCAGCCGCTCCTCGTAAAATACTGGTATTCAGCTAAATCCAGCTTGACTGGAAGCCGACCCCAATATAGTTGGGAAAAGGCTAGGTAGATGATGAGACTAAATATTTAGTACCAACTTAAATAGAGAAATTCGAAATTGCTATTGAAATGATTATTTATTACCTATCCCTGTGTGTATTTTTTAAATAATAGAATAACCAAATTGCGAAGTAA